>OY757925.1:62298815-62318815 GCA_963585895.1 Sepioteuthis lessoniana | reverse complement strand
TGCATGTCTTGTTAGGCTTACTTGGAGGATTTATGAGATGGGGAGTAGGTGGTCGTACAGCTGCTGTTTTGTGGGATGCAGCCTCAAGGATTTGTACAAGGCAGCACGAAGCATTCATAAATACATTTATATTTAAAGATGTTTGATCAATTACTAAAGACACATTTTGTCAATATAGTTTTATGAAGATCTTTTCAAGTTTCCTGACAAGTGTTTTGTTTTAGGTTGAAATTGGTAGATGAATTTAAGAACATTCTCCTGGGTGCTTTCGGACCTTCCATTGACCGTCATCAGGAGTTGTTTGCATGGGTAATTTTTTTTTCAAGTTCTTAGATTTTTATAACATTACAACATTACGTAAACGCAAGGATCTTAATAAAATGATAGACAAAATGTGTCTTTATTATTTAATCAAACATGCTTAAATGAAAGACTGCTGCCTAACCACACACACACACACATATACATATATATATATATATGTATATATATACTTCGGAAAAGGATGCATCCAACTATTCTCCCTCCTTTTATGGGTAATTAGTATGGCAGACTTGGATCTTTAGCCTTTGTATGGCAACCAGTCTAGGAGAAAGGAAAATCTGAAATGTAACCTATAAACCCTGCTTTAAAAATTAACATTGAATCACTTTCTCCTCTTACGGAGGGTTCGATAAACACACACACACACACACACATACATATATATATATATATATATATATATATATATATATATATATATATATATATATATATATACATGAATATATATTTTATTTTCATATAAGTTTTCTTTCTCCTAGACCAGTGTTCATACCAAGGTTAAAGAGCCCCGTTTTCCCTATTATTTTCCCGTAGCTAGAAGGGGAATAGTCGGGTTTATGCATTGCCCAAGGATACAAGCGTAATGTGAAATACAAACAGCCCTGTTCAGGTTTTGAACTCGCGTCCCTGTATACATTTTCTTCTCTCATAACTATTACCCTTTGATGGATTCTGCCGTCGATCTCGTTGGAGGAGAATGCAGCAGTCCAGTTAAAGGTGTGAATCGTTAGACTGCAAAATAATGTGATTCTTTTTATACTGGTGAAGGTCTATGCAGAACTAGCCCCATTTTATAGAGAAGCTAATAGTAGAAGAACGGTTGATGAAAACGTCAAAAATTCTCACGAACAACATTTTTCATATTTTCATTTTAGAGTATTCTTTTTACGATGACTAGAAAGACAGCTAAGGGAAAAAGATATGGAATTGTGCCTTTTGAAAGGATAATAGCACGAAACTGAAAATGGAAACAGCCTCGTCCTGGATCTGAACTTGGCTTACGATGATAACTTTTGCATCATGCATACACACACACATACATACATACATACATACATACATACATACATGTGCCCGTGGTGCAATAGTTAGTGTAGTTGGAAATGGAAACCGGGGACCCGAGTTCTAATCCTGAACGAGTCTATTTGTAGTTCACATAGCTCTTATAACCTTGGAATAGTATGAATCCAACAAATCTCCCTCCAGCTATGGGTAAAATAGCTGAGCATAGTGGGCTCTTTAAACTTGGTATGACGACAAGTTTAGGAGAAGGAAAACTCTGAATTCAAGCCTGTTAAACTCTGCATGAAAATTGAACTGGTGTCACATCTTTCTAATGGGGAGGGGTTGGTAAATATATACATGTGTGTGCTGTGGCTGCTACTGTGTTTTTTGCTTGATCGCTTTTATAATTATTCCCAGCCGTGATAGTCGTTATTAATCTTGCTCTTCTCCCAATCCGGTAAGGTTAGCTTTATTGTCAATGAATCCTCCTCCCCTTCCTCTCCTCTCCACCTCTAATATGTTAAATTATTCTTAAAACCAGAATTAAGGTTAACACATTTACTGACAAAAGGGAGCTAATTCATTTACAAAATTGAATCATCACTTTTTCTATTCAATCGGGTTTTGGGGGGGTTTATTTTATTTTATTTTATTTTATTTTATTTACTCTTTCTTATAATTATAATTATTTTTCATTTATTCTTTCATCTATTTGTTTATTGATATGGTAAGATTATAATAATTAAAAATAGAAATGTAGGACGTAGCAGAGCGCAGTTCCAATCAACCAACTTCTGTTACCGCCAACGGATTATAGGCCCTGACCAGCGAAACTGTTCTTTAACGGCAGTGATGGATTGTTTGGGGGAGGGTCAGGGCACAAGCTGTCTTCAAATTGGTAGCAAGTATTTGTGAACCTGTCCGTTAGTAGCAGCAGGTGGTCGGCCAATCAGCATTTATAAAATGGGGCAAGTTATACTCATTATCAAAACGTATTGCAGTCTTGTACGGACAAGACTGCGAATGCGGTCATCGAGCATGAGGAGACCGCCTCCCCAGGGGCTATGTTTATCGCCTGGCGCGTGATGCGCCCCTTTTAGGGAAATGCCGACGGAGCCCGTGGAATTTCTGTGCCCGCCAAGCGTGTCTGGGCTACAGCTCTGCGCCTGGACCCACCTTAAAAGGCATTGTGCCACACTAGTCCGGTCGGAGGGGCGTACAACAAATACCAAAACGTATTGTAGTCTTGTACAGACAAGGCGTACTTTTTGTATTAAGAGTTCCACAACTGAAGGGGAAAATGTCTACCAGAATTACAGCAATAACAGATAATCTCAGAATGTTATTTATATTTTGAAAATTTGCAATTATTACTCATATATTGCTTGGTATATTTACAAATACTGATGATATATATATATATATATATATATATATATATATATATATATATATATATATATATATATGTGTGTGTGTGTGTGTGTGTGTGTGTGTGTGTGTGTGTGTGTGTGTGTGTGTGTGAACCACAAATATATGCATACTTACGTGTAGCTGTGTGTGGTTAGAAAAAAACTAAGACATTAGAGTGAATGGAATACCTTTTAAAATCAAAATTTACGAGAAATTTAAATTGATAGATAGATAGATAGATAGATAGATAGATAGATAGATAATCTATAAATAACTACGACCCTATCTAGTTAGATAGATAGATAGAGAGAGAGAGGGGGGGAAAGAGAGAGAGAGACGTGAACAGAATGAGATAGATAGATAGATAGATAACTACAACCCTATCTATTTAGATAGATAGATAGATAGATAGATAGATAGATAGATAGATAGATAGATAGATAGATAGATAATCCATAAATATCTGCGACCCTATTTTGATAGATAGATAGATAGAGAGAGAGAGAGAGAGAGAGAGAGAGAGAGAGAGAGAGAGAGATGTGAACAGAATGAGATAGATAGATAGATAGATAGATAGATAATCCATAAATAACTACAACCCTATCTATTTAGATAGATAGATAGATAGATAGATAGATAGATAGATAGATAGATAGATAGATGTGAACAGAATGAGATAGATAGATAGATAGATAGATAGATAGATAGATAATCCATAAATAACTACAACCCTATCTATTTAGATAGATAGATAGATTGATAGATGTGAACAGAATGAGATAGATAGATAGATAGATAGATAGATAGATAGATAGATAGATAGATAGATAGATAGATGTGAACAGAATGAGATAGATAGATAGATAGATAGATAGATAGATAGATAGATAGATAGATGTGAACACATTGATATAGCTTGGTATGGGCATATTTCAATTGGAGACACTGATAAACCAATAGATATATTAACTGATACTTATGAACGCTAGAATCGATCTATAGAATCTTCTTTCTCCCTTTTTATTTACTTATTTTTTTATTGCTCCTTTTTCTGTCAATCTTGTTACCTAATCTGACGACCCCTTCCACTTAATGAAGTCTAAATTCGTGTTTGAGTGAGTGTTAACGTTTGTGACAGCTTTCTTCTCAAAAGGTTTGACATTAATCGTTTCAGCTAGAACTTGCCTTCCGTGTACATCATATCATTATTTTTCCCTTTTTCTTCAACGCCGCCCACTTTCTTTCTATATCTCTTCTTTTCCGCAAACATATTCTCCCCCTAAGCTCTCTGAATGTCTTAGACTAATTGTTCCCAAACTATGCACTTTAGCATACTGGTGCACTGGTGCATTGCCAGATTTGGTTCTGCACACATGGAAAAAGTGCATACAGAAGAAGCAAAGAAAAAAAAATGAAAACTGTTTTAATCACTTGACTAACTGATTGATTCTAACGGCATATCAACCCGTCCGGGATTATTTTATGTCTAGAGGTACGGGAATATGTGTTTATTGTGCCGTTATATTTATTTCGATTGTTTTTTTTTTGTTGTTTTTTTTTTCATTTTGCTTTATTTTTATCTTTTTTTTTTTTTTTTTGCTACATACCATATCAACTCTCATGGGCAATTTAATGCCAAAGTCATCTTTGTAAAAGAACAGTTGTGGTACTATTTAATCTTTTGCAGTGGGGGTTGGTGTAAGGTGTTCATACGTTTCCCAAAGGGTATTAGTCCAAAAGTGAATGCTATAGCGCCGCTGGAGCTCGAACTCGTGTAATACAATCTCAAAGTACAGCACGGGAACCACTACATCATCGTGACCCCACCCCTGCCGCCTTTATATTTATCTTGTCTTGTTTCTTACTAAGATTTTTGCACATAGTTATACTAGGGTGAGTCAAAAGTTTTGCAATATTTTTATACGTTTTAGTTTGCAGCGTATATATCACGTAACTGAACCAGTTCAAGCCGTGGTAGGTAGTAATGCGGTAGTTGGTGTGCTCACACGTTGTGCAATGCTCCTCTACCTTTTTAATAGTGAGGTGCTACTCCTCTGCAGGGGATACAGTAAGAATATTCTAAACCCCGATAATAGTGCGGGCTGTCTATAAAAGACAGGAAAACAAATTTTTTAAAACTATATATATATATATATATATGTGTGTGTGTGTGTGTGTGTGTGTGTGTGTGTGTGTGTGTGTGTGTGTGTGTGTGTGTGTGTGAAATTTACCTTGGCTCGAGAATAACAGTAGGATATGTAGTAAGGATATTGCTCTGCAAAACTTATTTTTCAATATGTATTTTCCCTCAATAGTTGACAATACTGTGAGAAAATTTCAACTGCTCGAGGAAAATATTAATTTTGGCATAAGTTATAGCAACTGCAATCGCATTTATTAAACAAACTTATTCGATGTTTTGGTTGGAGCGGAAGACATTAGTTTACTATGGGGGTATTCTCTTGTATTTTGGTGATACATCTAGCTTTCCTTTTCTTCTTTAAGTAAAACCTTTTATTTCTTTCCTCATCTTATCTCTTAATTCTGTGAGTTCTACGCGTTTATCCTCTATTCACTCAATCTCTCTATCTATCTATCTATGTCTTTTGTTATATATGTTCATTTCTATGTCTTTCATTATATGAGCTCATATTTATCTGTCTTTCGTAATAGATTTTACTATCTATCTATCTATCTATCTATCTATCTATCTATCTATTTTTTTTTGTTATATATGTTCATTTCTATGTCTTTCATTATATGAGCTCATATCTGTCTGTCTTTCGTTATAGATTTTGCTATCTATCTATCTATCTATCTATCTATCTATCTATCTATCTATCTATCTATCTATTTATCTATCTATCTATCTATCTATTTTCTCTCATTTTCTATTAATCTATCTATCTATCTATCTATCTATCTATCTTTTTTCTCTCATCTATCTATCTATCTATCTATCTTTTTTCTCTCATTTTCTATTAATCTGTCTATCAATCTATCTATCTATCTATATATCTTTTTACTCTCATCTATCTATCTATCTATCTATCTATCTATCTATGTCTTTTGTTTTATATGTTCATTTCTACCTCTGTCATTATATGAGCTCATATCTATCTGTCTTTCGTTATAGATTTTACTATCTATCTATCTATCTATCTATCTTTTCTCTCTCAATTTCTATCTATCTATCTATCTATCTATCTATCCCTTTGATTGTACATCTTAATTTCCCTTGCTGTTTTCAACCCCTCCCACTTCCTTTCATTATATCCTCCCCGCATTCGTTTTTATTGTTTTTCTCGTCGTTTCTCTTCTTCTGATTCTTCCTTCCCATTTTTTTTATCTCTTTTCCAGCACCCTTCCCTAACCCACCGTTTCTCTACCAGCGCTTTCTCTATCATTTTTTGTTGTATTTTTTTTTTCTTTTTGAAAGATTCATTCTGTACACCATTAACTAAATCACTAGTACTTTCCTTGCAATCTGCTACCTTGCAACTAATCAGTGTCTACTTTGTTTCGTATTCTTGTCAAAATATTTCGCAGGTTTCGCGGGAAATCTGCAGCACCTGACAGCCTCTGTTCGAATGCATTTACAGTTAGCGCCAATATACGTGCGCAAAGATTTCTCGAGTAATTATCGCAAATCTGAAGGAAGCCGGCTTTGTTCTCATGCAGAATGGAGAAAACGCGCAGGCGTAGTGATGTGTAATTATGAACGGTGGTTGTACGAAGATCTGAATTAGATAAAGATGAACAGACAGAGACAAAGAGATAATTAAATCGATATGATCTGGGAAGGAGATCTGCTAAGAGTAATATAAAAATATTGATCCATATACATATGAACAAATTAGGATAGATAGATAGATAGATAGATAGATAGATAGATTTAGAGAGACTGATATAAGTCAAATGAGATAAATAGATAGATAGATAGATAGATAGATATGAGCTCATATAACGAAAGACATAGAAATGAACATATATAACGAAAGACATTGATAGGTCGATAGATAAGGAAAAACAAAGATATATATTCAGATTCACATCTTGACAAGGTCCCAGTGCCCTTTTGCGATGCCCCAATCAGTTCTGTTTCCACCTAAATGCATTTCAATCGTACAAGTAATGGCCCACAATATAGTTAAAAGATATGTGTAGGGTGACCTATCATCATAATCCGACATTTGTGACCAAATTGAACCAAATTGAAGGAATCTATTTTGAAAAATAAAAGTGTAAAAGATACAAATAGCCAAATGCAATCACAGGTCTTTTAGATGAGATGATCAAGTAAATTGTTGCTTAGACAGTTTGAGAAGGTTTTCGACGTCATTAAAACGTCTTGCTGACGTCACCAGTCAAAGGAAAATTTCATAGAATTTCACAAAAGTGACACATTTAAAATACTATTTAACTCACAAATTTTCATTTTGTTTTTTTTCTTTTCGGATTAATGTTAACGTCATGTCAAACCAATTGGGGTTATTTCAAACCAAGAGGCTAGGTAATCATGTATGCTGTAAGTCTATGTTACTTTTAGTTATTGTTTAACGGCATATTAAAGTTTATAAATAATCTAACGCCAAATCTCGCTATTTTTATAGTGAATAGTGTGTAGGAAAATATTTCTAATTGGTTGGTGTTTCATGGCAAATTAAACCTTGTGGTTTATTTAATGCCAAATCCTCTTTATATATGTGTGTGTGTGTGCGTGTGTGTGTGCGAGTGTGTGTGTGCGTATGTATGTCTATGTAATTTTGTATGTAAGTGTGTACGTGTGTATGTCTATGCATGTGTGTATGCGTGTGTATGTCAATGTATCTATGTTTGAGATCGGTTAGAATACTGAGAAGAGTCCTAGAGACTTGAGGAGATTTGCTGTCACTCACTCAAACTCCAGTGAGAAACCATCGGCTAACGCTGGGGGGGGGAGGAAACCTTAAAAGAGAAATGGAATCCCTCCTAATAGCAACACAGGACAATGCCATAATAACGAATCATATCAAAACGAGAATAGATAAGACGCAACAAAACAGTAAATGTAGGCTATGCGGTGACAGAGATGAAACGATCAATCACATCATAAGCGAATGCAGCAAATTAGCACAGAAGGAGTACTAAACGAGACACGACTGGGTCGGCAAGGTGATCCACTCGGAAATGTGCAGGAAATTTCAATTCAACCATACAAACAAATGGTATATGCACAACCCAGCGCCTGTCCTAGAAAATGATTCGCATAAACTCCTATGGGACTTTAACATACAAACAGATCACCTAATCCCGGCCAGAAGACCAGACCTCATGATAATCAACAAAAGAAAGAGAATCTGCAAAATTATTGACTTTGCTGTCCCGGCGGACCACAGAATAAATCTGAAGGAAAGTGAAAAGATGGATAAGTACCTCGACCTTGCTAGAGAATTAAAAAAACTGTGGAACATGAAAGTAATGATTGTGCCAATTGTGATTGGTGCGTTAGGCACAGTAATTAAAGGATTATTAAAGGGCCTGGAGGACTTGGAAGTTGGCGGACGGGTAGAGACTATCCAAGCGACAGCATTACTGAGGACGGCCAGAATACTGAGACGAGTCCTGGAGACTTGAGGAGACTTGCTGTGACTCAAACTCCAGTGAAAAGCCACCAGCTAATACTGATGTGAAAAACTCTAGAGGAGTAAATAATAATAATAATAATAATAATAATAATAATAATAATAATAATAATAATAATAATAAGAAGAAGAAGAAGAAGAAGAAGAAGAAGAAGAAGAAGAAGAAGAAGAAGAAGAAATAACTTGCTAAAAATCTGTGCCACGGACTACACCAATGACAGATCGGTAAGACTTACTAAAAGGAGGTCATTTGCATGGCACTTTGCTATAATCGATGGAGGAACTTCAACTCTGAAGCTCTGATGTATGTGGAGTACCCCTTTGTCGTAATTACTCTCTGGTCCACTCTCACTCAAAGAAGAAGTAATTGTTAGAATCCCTTCAGTGGATCAAATGAAATTGAAAATTATTCATTTTGGATAGGAATAACTAAAACCATATACCTAAGTTCAAATTATTTTCAGTGAGGATAGATATCATTTCTAACAAAGGATTATTATTATTATTATTATTATTATTTGTAGTAGTAGTAGTAGTAGTTTGGTTTGGTTTGTTGGGTCTTATGGCATATCAACCTTTGTAGGTTATTTAACGACAAATCCATTTCTATGTAAATAATCTGTTCTATTTAAAACAATTCAGTTTAGCATAAGTACACAGTTTAATGGTCAAAAACATTTCTATTTCAAACTATTCAAGCAGTTATATGTGACAATTCAGTTAAGTTTAAATACAGTTTTAATGTCGAAAAACAGTTTCATTTCAAATAATTCAGTTAAACATAAACACGCAGTTTAAATGTAAGTACGGTTTAATTGTCAAAAACTTTTCTATTTCAAGCTATTCAGTTTACTCAAACAATTAAGTTTAACATAAGAATGCTGCTAGTTCTATTTAACCCATAGATAGGGCCCTATCAGGTGCTACCACGCCGGGCTTGAGTGGACCTGGGAGCGATGGCAATGAAGGGGTACTCCGCATTCCCCAAAGCTCCAGCATTGCTGGAACCTCACCATCCGATTGTTTAGTGTCATATCCAGGACACTTTTTAGGGAGGGGGCTTATCCCTCTGCAGAGGTGCAATCGGTGTATTCTCCAGCCCCAGCTGACTGGGCAAAGTAGTCGTCGTAAAAGACTTCTTCCGAGTTTTTCTCACGAGCGTTAGCTGATGGTCTTTCACGGGAGTTTAATTGACGGCAAGTCACTCATTTTTTAGCAAACAGCTGAATGTCGTTTACGGTGATTAATGTTTTATTGCAACTTAAGAATTTGTAGCCCCCTGTGGACTTCCTAGGTATGTAATTAAGTAAAATCATTCCTATTACAAAAAGTAATGTGAAAAGTGCATCTTCCTGGAATATGTCTCTCTGGATTTTCACTTTGCAAAGGTTCTTACTCGTGCTGCAATTTCCCCTTTCCATTTTATTATAAGAACTTGGTAAATTAATCATTTAGGAAGATTTTTTGTCTTAATCTAAGAAGTAGAAACGTTTTCTTGACTACCTTCAAAATTAACTCTTACCTGGGATCGAAAACCAGTCTTTGGCACCAGAATATAAACAGGAACACTCTCAACCACGCAGATGTTCTCAACTAACCGTATTTACTTATCAAATGTTATATGCAATACTTTTCCTTCGTAAGTAAAGTAGTTTTCTATCTAAAAAAAAAATAAATAAATAAAATAAGAATTAAATGAATAAGCAAATAAATGAAATTCTCTTTGTAAGTCAGCATGCAATCTTTTTTCGGTTTTTTTAACAGCATAAAATGGCGACAAGATAACAGAGCGATTATTAAGTTGCCGTGTTGATTCGTCTTTAAAGTATTGTGTGGACAGTCTGCTTGCCGACCCTCTCTATCTGTTTATCAAGTTTTCGCTTGTCAAATGAAGTGACATTTTTGACATTAATGTGATAAGCACGCCCTCTAGACAAAATGATTGCAACGATAAACTTTCATGAATTTTAAAATACATTTTTAGAAATAGATTCAATACAAATGCTAATTGCCACTTGGCACCCAAATATTTGCGATCATATTTAATTTTTCAGAATAAATTAATATCGATTGAGGCTTCTGAAATAAAAGAGCACACTCTTCCCCAATCATAAATTCGCATTTATTTGTTTGGAGTATTTTTTATTCTATTTTATCTTATTTTCCTTATATGAATTTTTTTATAATTTCAATACTGTCGGTTTTGGCAATAAATAATACCTTTTAATATCCATTTGGATTTTATAATGGTTTATTGACAGGTTATCAGCAATATAGAAATCTGATCTCTCAGATAGAATAAAACGGGATTTATTCCAAGTTCTACTCGTGTAAGTACTACTGTATGGTAGAACCACTTGGTCTCTAACGAAAAATTGAAGAAAAAGCTAGACAGGAACAAGACAAGACTGTTACATGCATTTTGAGCAAATCCTCGAAGCAGCACCCTACAAATCAGCAGCTTTATAGCCATTACCTCCTATCTCGAAAACCATGCAAATAAGACGAGCAGGATATGCTGGATACTCCGGGAGAAGTAAGGATATCGTCAATAGGACTTACCAAGATCAATGCCCGTTTGGGAGGGAGAGCGAAAGAAAGAGTCAGAGGAATCCGTACGGTCAGCACGCAAAGTTGATGATGAGGAGAAATTTAAAAACAAATAACATTTTTTACAAAAAAAATATCTAATTGTCCAAAATTAAATAGGTATTAGTTAGAGTGTTCGCCAATGACCCGGGAGATCGAGGTTCAATACCAGATCAAGTCATGCCAAAAGCTAAAGAAATGGTACTTGATGCCTCCTTGCTTAAAACTCAGCTTTATAAGTTACGAATCAAGGATAAGTGGAGCAATGCAGGGAAAGGAGTAGTGCCCTTCCCTACATCTCGGCGTAGCAGCTATTGAAAAGGGAGCCTTCGGGTCGTCCTCGACTATAGTCGGCCAACTTATCTACATAATAAAATACAATTTTATAATTGGTTATAGAGACAATGCGATATTACTTTTACATAGTTTCAATGTTGTAGAGTTTGGTAATAAATAATACCGAATAACATTCATTTTTATTGTGTATATTCATTTATATATATCTATATATATATATATATATATATCCTCAAGCATGGGTAGATTGTGACAAGTCAATTTTTATGTAGAGTAACACTGATTTGAATTCAGCGTTTTCCTTCTTCTAGACTGGTTGCCAAACCAAAGCTAAAAAAGAAAAAAAAAAGAAAAAACAATTGGACAAATAATTTTTAATTGTCCAATTGTTTTTTTTTTTCTTTCTTTTCTTCTGTATATTTCTTTTTTATTTCTACCTCCGTTGAAGAGGATGAGAATATGCAGACAGCATCCCATACCCGGGAGTAACCCACCAGACAAAATGGGTGTCATGATTATGACATTAAACTACATCTGGTGGTGTGGTTCCTGTTCCGGATCATTGAGGAGGGTAGAATATCCCTTCTTAGCAATCACTCCCAAGTCTACTCTGACCTGGAGTAGTAGTACCTGGGGTGTTCCATCTACGCTTCAAATAGCTATGTTAGCAGATTATTTGTATTAGGTATGGATACTTGATATCGCATAACTGTATGCATGCAGATCTTAAGAACAACCATAAATTTAGATATAAATGTATAATGTACTCAATTCCCTAATCTGCAGACATAAAACAACCTTTGACGGCTTAACATGGCGTTTAAATCAATCGGTTCTCCGGGATATCTGTGAGTGCAAAAAGTTCCATAGCCACAAGATTCTCGAGAATGTGTGCAACTTATTGGTGTTGAAATACTTTCTTTAAGCTGTAATTAATATGAAATATACACTTATTATACACTTAATAATATACACTTAATGTACATTTAAACACACTTAATATACACTTACATATACTTAATATAAGGTATACACTTAATAATATACACTTAATATATACTTATATACACTTAATGTCCACTTAATACCCTTGATGATATACACTAAATATACACTTACATTCATTTGATATAAGATATACACTTAACATACGGGGAGGCACGCGGTGTAATGGTTAAATCGATGGGCGGAATCGTAATAAGCGAGTTCGAACTCCAGTCGCGCTATTACGTTCACTTTTGAACAAAAACCCTTTGGAAAGGTGCGAACCCTCTAATCCTCACAGCTCTGGGTTAAATAGTGCCACGTCTGTTCTAGAAGAATGGCTTTGGCATTAAATAAACTTCAAAGGTTGATATGCCATTAAATAAAGCAACCAAACTAAACCACCTTCATATTCTTAATATAAGATATACACTTAATATATACTTAATTACATTCACTTAACACACTTTAAAATATACACTCAATGGGCCATTGGCATAATGTTTAGAGAGTTCGCAAATGGCCCGGGAGACCGGGGTTCAATCCTACGTCAAGATGATATTTGATCCTTCCTTGCTTAACACTCAGCATTATAAGGTACGGATCAAGAGTAAGTGGAGCAATCCAAGGAAAGGAGGAGCACCCTACCTAACACTTCGGTCTACTAACTATTCTATGACCCTTAGTGAATGTGCCTCAGTAGATTTGTAAAACATTAGCATTAGGTGTGAACACTTGAAACCATTTAGCTGTGTGCAAATTATTAGTATTACAAAGAAATACTTAAAAACATAACATCATCATCATCCTATTGCGCTATCACCACCGATATCCCTGACCCTTTCTCGCCACCCTTCCCTATCGTCCATTGCTTCCGGCAAGTCCTCAGGGCTACATCCCGTATCGGCACAGAGCTACTGTATGTAGGTTCGAGCAGGTCGTCCTGCCTTTGCACGTCCATGTGAAGAGGTCCACAAGAGCACATCACTTTTAAGATCATCCCTACTTCTCCAACCGTATCCCGTATGTCTGGTTCGTCTAATTTTGATAGTTTTCGTGATGGGTGGTAGGTGGCCGTACAGCTGCTGCTTTGTGGGGGTGCTGTCTCCAGGAATTGTTCAATATTGCTCGCAGCATTCTTGTGAAATTGCCGTCAAGCTTTTTCTCCATACGTTTAGTTAGCGTCCATGTAGTGCATCCATATAGCAGTATCGACACGACAGCTGTTTAGAAGAAACTGCGCTTCATTTTATCGGTCAGGTCTGACTTCCCTGGCAAATGCACCCGCCCAAGCCGAAACCCTACTGCATGGTCTGGAACGAGCTGCTGCTGGCATCGGCCTCCATGTCATTGCACACAAGACGGAATATATGTGCTTTAATCAAGCAAACGACATCTCCACACTTAGCGGTAGCTCTCTGAAACTTGTTGACAAGTTCACCTACCTAGGGAGCAGTGTCTCATCAACCGAGACAGACAACGACACGCGACTAGCAAAAGCGTGGACAGCTATCGATAGATTATCGGTCATATGGATAAAAGCATATTACTGTGCAAATTATCGGAATTTGATAGGAATATTTGAAACCACATAATAGTTTCTTTGTTTAATGGCATATCAACCTTCACGGGTTATTTGATACCAAAGCCATCTTTGTAAAAGACCAGTAGGGTTATCATTTAGCTGACTACTGGTGGAATACGATGGTTCATAACTTTCCCCATGTTGTTAGTTCTAAAGGTGTTGGGTATCACCCACCTTTAGTCCATCTGCCATATATAGCAGTAGCTACTAATACCAGATTAGATATAGACGGTGAAGAGCAGCTTCTCAAAGAAGCAGCTTTTTACTGATTCAGTTGTCGGGTCGCATTTCGGTCGGCCGTGCTGGCTGCGGTGCGGATCTAGCCGGGTGCGTCTCGGTTGCTGGATTTTTCCTACGGCCTCAGGGGACCTTCCCCCCAGGCTATTACCCCCTTCGGGTGGGGTTGATCACCCGGCGCCTGAGGTGCCACTAATAAGGGGAATGCCGACGGGGCCGTAGGCATTTTGGGGAAATGCCGGGCGTGTGTGGGCTACGGCCCTGCGCCCGGACCCACCAAAAAAAAGGCCTTGTGCCACACTTTCACGTTCGGTCGGGCGTGGAACAAATACCGCAGCTTCTTATAGGAATAGTATTAGTGCGTTGGAGACTGGAGATCGCACTAGATCACCTTACTTGCTACTGTAATAACGGAAGCCAATACTATCGTTGGACTATATCTTTATTCTGTATTCACTAATCCTATGTTCTTGTCTACTAATAGTCTCTCTATTGTATATACTTTTTCCTGAGAATATAACTCTATTTTCTCTCATATCGTGGTTTGTCCTTTATTTAATATTACAAGCGTTCACTAACCAGAACGCAACAAAAGGGAACATCATAGCGCGAGTCGAGTTTGAACTCGCTTACTACGATGTTGGATTCGAGCACATTAGCCACTATCTCACGGAAACACTCTAAAAAAAAATAAGTGTGTGAATATTATTTATATATATCGAGCGAATATCTGTATAGAAATTATTTTTATTTGTTGCTTGAAGTTTTAGTTTAGGTTAAAGAAAAAGCTGCACAAAGTAACTTCTGATAAGTAGATGTGTACTGCACTTGAAGGGTCCTGTATTTTGCCAAAACCATTTTATTAAAAAAAAAAGATATTCATATTGACTTCGTCTAGACGTCTAGACATCATAACTTCATCAAAAAAGTAAATCAGATTTGCATACGTTTCATTTAAATTCTAAAATTGAAAATTAGATTCAGCCCCAATGCTTTTTGGTCATCCCACACACAGACACACGTTCACACTCACACACAGACATGCATACACACACACACATACACACACACGACACATTCCCACACACACACATATATATATATAGACATCTCTACTTTAAGAGGCTTGCCTCTGAAATTCGTAAACCACTTCATATACCTCAACAGTAATATCACACCAGCTAAAACTGTGTGTTGTCCTCGTGGTGTAATGGTTAAAGTGATGGAGTGCGGAGTTGTTTGCGAGTTCGAAATCCAGTCGCGCAATTACGTTCACTTTCGGACAAATACCCCTTGAAATGGTATGAACCCTCTTATCTTCCCAGCTGGTAAATAGTACCACTGCTATTCTTCTAGAACAACAATAGTTGATATGCCATTAAAAACAAAGAAACCAAACCAAAGAAAACAACTGAAACTGATATCAATGTACACATTGCAAAACTTTGAACTGTTATTGACATGCTGATTATATAGAAATCGGATGTCTGTGATAAAATGGGATTTCTTCCATGCAATGGTTGTTTCGGTACTACTGTATGGATGCACCATCGAGCCTCTGGGGAAAATGATGTAGGAAGAAAACTTCATGGGAATTACACAAGAAGGCTACATACTGTTTTGAACAAATCCTGAAAGCAGCATTTCACGAAGCAACTGCTGCACAACAACTTACCTTCCATCTCACTTACCAACCTAGTAAGACGAAGAAATCATACTGGGAAACACAAGAGAAATAAGGACGAACTCGTAAGCAACATTATTTTATGGACAACTACACATGGACGCACCAGTGTTAGCTGACCAGCAAAAACTTACGTACATCAGTTTTGTGTGGAAACTGGGTGCATTCTGGAGGACCTACCAAGTGCGATCACTGATGGGAATGGAGGGGAGGGGAGAGAGAGAGAGAATTTGGGAACTATGCAATCAGCATGACTTGATTATATATATATATATATATATATATATATATATATATATACACAGGGTACGATGGGTTGATTTCAATCAGCTGAATCCAGTTGATGGGACACATTTCGGCCGGCCGTGATGTCAGCGGCACGGATCTGGTCGGGTGTTTCTCGTCTCTGGACATACTTCGTCCCCCAAGCTCTAACCCTCATCGGAGGGGCTAGGTTTATCGCCTTAGAATTTTAGGAGAATGCAGATGGGGTCTGAGGAATTTGAACCCACCTTAAAAAAGGCCTTGTGCCACACTTGTCCAGATAGTGGGACGTTCGACAAATACCGTTGTTGTCTAAACTATGGGACAAATGAAAAAAAAACACGGGCATCTTACTTTATCAGATATATTTACCAAAATCATAAAAAAAATTTCGTGAAATTCTATATAACTTTATTCAATACAAACACCATTAACTAAAAAAACACTTGCCCAGTCGGCTGGGGCTGTAGAATACACCAACTGCTTCTCTGCAGAGGGGTAAGACCCCCCACCACGAGTGTCCTGATATGACACTAAAAAGTCTGATGGTGAGGTTCCAGCAATGCTGGAAATTTGGGGAATGCGGAGTACCTCTTCATTGCCATCGCTCCCAGGTCCACTCTGGCCCGGAGTGGTAGCACCTGATAAGGGTCCTATCTATGGGTTAAATAGAACAAAATCGTACTTCTTTCACTATACTGATTTTTGCATTTAAACTGCTTATTTATGCTAGACTGAATTGTTTAAAATAGAACTCTTTTGACATTGGAACTGCGTACTAGTGCTGAACTGAATTGCTCGAAAGAGAACTGTTTTTTACGTCTAAACTGTGTACTTATGTAGAACTGAATTATCTGAAATAAAACTGTCTGACATTTAAATCTGTATTGCCCAATCAGCTGGGACTGTAGAATACACTGACTGCACCTCTGCAGAGGGGTAAGACCCCCCACCACGAGTGTCCTGGATATGACACTAAACAATCTGATGGTGAGGTTCCAGCAGTGCTGGAGCTTTGGGGAATGAGGAGTACCCCTTCATTGCCATCGCTCCCAGGTCCACTCTGGCCCGGAGTGGTAGCACCTGATAGGGCCCTATCTATGGGTTAAATAGAACTAACAGCATACTTATGCTAAACTGATTTGAGTAAGCTGAATAGCTTGAACTAGAAACGTTTTTGACAATTAAATCGAACTTACATTTAAACTGCGTGCTTAGGCTTAACTGAATTATTTCAAATAGAACTGTTTTTTGACATTAAAACTGTATTTACACTTAACTGAATTATTACATATAATTACTTGAATAGTTTGAAATGGAAATGTTTTTGACAATTAAACTGTGTACTGATGCTAAACTTAACTGTTTTCAATAGAATAGATTATTTACATAAAAATGGATTTGGCGTTAAATAACCTACAAAGGTTGATATGCCATAAAACCAAACAAACCAAACCAAACCAAACCTAAAAAAACAGTCTCCAGATGATTTCGGTATATCCGGCAAGCCTTTTTGGCGGTCTCCAAAAATGCTGCCGTTATCCTTGCCCTCAGTTGCACGGAGTTTTCTTAGTCTTTCGCTCAACCACGCTTCATCACGGCCAACTAGTAAATACGACCTTACATGTTACATTACAAGGCTGAATTCTAATAGGTCGAGGTAGTGTAAACAAAAAAAATAACTGATAACCCACTCATGGCCGCATATGAAATTAATCTAAAAAGAGAATTAACATTAAAAATTAAACAGATAAAATAATATAATCCTGTTGGTAGAATTTATCCGACGTTATTTTTATTTCTTTCGATATAAAAATGCATATTTACACGTTGTCTTTTACTAATCCACAAATTATAAACGACAATTAGTTATCTTGCTTTTATGATTTTCAGCCAACCCTACGGTTTGTTTTGTTTATAGACACTGGTAAATTTCCAAACGCATAATTAATTGAATTTCAACAATGAATTTTATTAATTTTTCGTGATATTTTGTTTAAAAAAATGGTAAACAAATGTATTGCATTTGGCTGTAAGAGTGGATATCATACCAATAGAGAAAAAGAATCGACGTTTTCTTTCCCTCTTGGAAAATTCGACCTCCTCGGGAAATCGGTGAGATTTGTCAACCGTAATGACTGGTTTCCAACGAAAAATTCAGTTCTCTGTATCAAACATTTGAAAATCATAAAAACAAGGTTACTCACTTCCGTTTATAATTTGTGGATTAGTAAAAGACAAAATAGAAATATGCTTTTTAATGTTGAAAGAAATAAAAATTATGTGAGGTCAATTCTGCCCACATGATTATAATATCTTATCAGTTCAATTTTAAATAGTGATTCTCTTTTTAAGTTAATTTCATATGCGACCATAAATGTATTATTTTTTGTTTACATTATCTCCGCCTGTTAGAATTAAGTCTGGTAATGTAACATACGGGGCCGTATTTTCTAGGTGACGGTGACTGCTCACAATAATCAATGGATTGCAATCTAAGGAATTAGATTGTTAAATGTTAGGGGTGATATAGTCGCAGAAATTTTCTTTCAGTCAAGACTGAGTTCTTCTGCTCCCGCAATATGGTGCAGAGTTTTGTTGGTAAGCGTCCTGTTTTCCTGCAGCCACCCTCTCGATCCAGAGCTGCACTAATTCTTTCAGGCACTTGGTGTAGGTGTCCGCGTAGAGGTCATGTAGGAAAATAAATGGAGTCATAAAAGTAAGTAAAATTGGCTCCCATTTCGATAGATACAACACCGATGTGCAGGAGAGGGCGCTACTCCTTTCCCTGACTTACTCCACTTTACCCTAGATTCGTACCTTATATTGGTGAGAGTTAAGCAAAGAGGTATCAAGTACCATTTAAAAAGTTTTTGGCATGACGCAACCTGAGATCGAACCCAGGTCTCCCGGACCATTGGCGAACACTCTAAACCTAGTGGGTAGAGTGTTAACCAATGGTCCGGGAGACCTGGGTTCAATCCCAAGTTGAGTTATACCAAAGACTTTAAAAATTGTACTTGATGCTACCTTGCTTAACACTCAGCATTATAAAGTAAGGAACAAGGTAAAGTGAAGCAATCCAGTGAAAGTAGTAGCGCCTTCCACTACAACTTGGTATAGGTGCTATCGAAAAGGGAGCGTTCGGGTCACCCTTGACTACGGTCGCCAACTTTACAAAACGAGTCAACGTCACCATTACAGTATGGAACGATAAAATTGTCGTCCTAAAGAAAACAACACTACAGCTTTATTTTAAAACTTTTATTGAAAAAATCAATTCAGGTAACTTGATTACGTAGTAGAGCTGACATCTATTCAATGTAGCCGCCTTCAGCCTCAATCACCACCTCGATACGGATCCGCAACTGGGAGCATGCCTTTTCCACAAGCGCCTGCAGGAGCTTGGCGAATACTCGGCGGATGGCGGCGATCTGGCTGGCTTTGGTGTTGTGGGAGGTCATGTTGGTGATGTTCCCGACGTATGACCAAACGACGTAGTCCAGCGGGTTCAGGTCGGGGGAGGAGGAGGGCCAGTGAGAGAAAGGTACAAAGTCGTAGCACTCCTTCTGAAGCCAAGCCTTGGTCTCTTTGGATTTGTGGGCCGGCGCCGTATCTTGCCGCCACACCCATGGTCTGTCACCGGCCACCTGATTGCACCAGGGTATCACCACACTCTTCAGCACATCCAGGTACACTTAGGTGTTGACTTTCAAGCCGACTTCGAAGATGTGAGGGGGCATGATGTGGCCCTCACTTGAAACCACACCAAAGACCATAACCGTAGCTGGAAACTTTGTTTTCATCACCCTGGGTACGTCCCTGTTATTCGTGGCAATCTAGATTTGCATTTTGAGGGTGCTGGTAATGGTCCTGTTGTCATAACTTGGATCGGTACAGCGGCGCATCTCCGATCTTGCTCGTTGAACATTGTGTCACTTTCAGACATGATAGAAGGCTCCTATTGCTCTCGGGATTTGTACACAACTGG
>OY757925.1:62271315-62293815 GCA_963585895.1 Sepioteuthis lessoniana | reverse complement strand
TATATATGTATGTATGTATGTATGTATGTATATTTAAATAAAACTAAAGGAATCTTGTGATTTTTCAAGAAAGAATCAGCAGAAAATGTCCAAGAATAAGCTGTCAAATGGAACCTTTATACATATATATGAAAAAAAATATATATATATTACCGGGCCATTAGCCTAATGAGTAGTATGCTCGCCAATAGTCCCGGGGACCGAAATTCCATCCCAGGTTGAGTCACACCAAAGTCTCAAAAAATGGTACTTGATTCCGCCTTACTTAACACAGCATTATAAGATAAGGATCAAGAGTAAAGTGAAGCAATCCAGGGAATGGAGTAACACCTTTCCCTACACCTCGGTGTAGTAGCTATTGAAAAAAGAGCCTTCGGGTCACCCTTGACTAAGGTCTCCAAATTGACTTTTACTCTCTCTCTCTCTCTCTCTCTCTCTCTCTCTCTCTCTCTCTCTCTGTATGTATATATAAATGTAAGTAAATAATCAAATTGAAGCCAACAATATAGAGAAATATTGATAAACAAGGTAACCTAAGCAGAAGGAGAGATTTATTGAGAAAAAAAGTCGACGTTATAACGTTTCTGTTTTAATGAAACAGCATCAGGATTAGGAAGGATGATATCTAGTGATGCTGAATCACGGATGGATATTTAGTAAAATACAAATCAAGGAGGAATATATATATATATATATACGAGGGACGCTGAAAAAGTTCTCCGCCTCATCCAGCCGACTACCATCTCTTATAAAATTAGAAATAGGAATTAAGATTTTTTTTTAGTTTTCGAAGAACTGGTAGGGTATTGCCACTACAAAAATTTTTTTTTAGCTATGCTCTTCTTCTTGGGTGAGACTCAAAACCTTTTGAACGATCCTCATATATATATATATATACATATATATATATACCTCTGTGTGTGTGTATGTGTCTGTGTCTATGTGTGAAACTGCAGTCAACCAACTTACCTAACTTACAAAAATATATACGAGGGTGAGTCAAAAAGTAATTACTTTTTCTTTTGTTCAGGAATAATTACCGACACAGGAATTTGTATCCCACATCAAAATGGAGCTCGTTGTCTGTGGATCACATCCCTATTTTTCAACATAGTCTCCGTTTCTCTCAATAGCAATGTTTCACCTTTGAATGAGAGCCTTTTTCCCAGGCGTAAAATTCTATTGACTTTTCTTTGGGCCACTTCATCACTGCAGTTTTCACTTCCTCGTCACAGGCACAATATTTATAATCTCTTCGGTCTCATGAAAGAGGCTTTGAGAGGCAAAGCCATAAGATACATGTTCCTGTATTGGTAATTATTCCTGTACTAAAGAAAAAGGCATCACTTTTTCAGTAACTCTCATATATGTGTATGTATGTGTGTGTGTGTGTGTGTTTAACAGACACTTCCCTCCGAAACAAAATGTTACACGAGGTCAATTTTAAATAGGATTTTACAAGTTTGGATTCAGAGTTTTCCTTCTCTCAAAGAAAATAATATGTCCTGCAATTGGCTTATAGTTAGCGCGGGAAGAAAATCCCTTTGTTAAAATGCCCAGTCTCAAGGGCATCAGAACAAACTGAAATGATCACAGCGTCGTCCTGGGTTTGAACTTAAGTCGTCAATTTCATTTTTTACGACAATAACAATTACGTTAATCACGCCTCATACGTGGTGAATTCAATAAGTTTCCAGACTTTGTTGTACAGGTATCTAAAATTTCGTAGACTCTTGAAAATTCAGTATGTTATTGCTATACATCTTATGAGATGACTGACCAATTTTTATGATTTCAGCTTCAAATGAACAGCTACAGCAGCAATTGGAATACACCCTACTAAAACCTGATTGTCACAGCTGTTGAATTTTTAAAATGCAATCTGGATTGAGGACACTTTAGAAGAACGATATGCAATAAAATTCTGTTTTAAACTTGGAAAAAATGCCACAGAAACGTATGGAATGCGTCAGACTGCTTTTCGACCATCTTGCATGAATTGAGCATCAGTTTTTGAGTGGCATAAGAGATTCAAGGAAGACAAGAAGTCTGTGAGGGAGAATGAGAGGTGTGAGAGGAGTAAGGAAGTCAATACACCACAGTTGATTGGCCAAAGGGTTAGGGTTAGGATTAGGGTTACCCTGTTGAGGTTTTAAGGGAGTTCTGGAGGAGATTCTGTCGGAAGAGGACAGCACTCTTCAAATCAGGTCACTGGTATTTCCCCCAGGACAATGCACCAGTCCATAACTCCATCCTTGTCACAGACTATTTGACCAAGCTGGGCTTCAACACAGTTTCTCACCCTCTCTATAGTCCAGACCTTGCCCCCTGTGACTTTTGGTTATTCCCTAAGCTCAGAGGCTGTCGTTATGAGACAACTGAGAAGATGAAAGAGCCTGTGACGAAGGTCATTGATACGCTCACACAAGACGACTTCCATGGGGCCTTGGAGATGTTGTTGGAACGGTACAACGAGTGCATTGCAGCCGGAGGAGATTACTTCGAAGGGGACTAGAGTTTCATGTGTGTACTATCAATAAAAGTTCCCATACGAAAAAAAGTCTGGAAACTTATTTAATGAACCTTGTATATATACGTGCTCGCGCGAGCGAACTTATCAGCGTGTGTCGTGTGCGTGTGTGTGTTTTCTGGCCATTTATTGATATCTACACTGACATACATATACACACACATACACACGCAATAATATATATGAAATTGTATGTGTCTACTTGTGATCTCTCTCACTTTCTCTCTCTCTCTCTCTCTCTCTCTCTCTCTCAGGGGTGTCCTCGTGGTGTAATGGTTAAATCGATGGACTGCGGAATCGTAGTACGCGGGTTCGTACTCCAGTCGCGCTATTACGTTCACTTTCGGGCAAATACCTTTGGGAAAGGTATGAACCCCCTTATTCTCCCAGCTATGGGTTAAATAGTACCACTACTGTTCTTCTAGGAGAATGGCTTTGGCATTAAATAACCTAAAAAGAGTTGATATGCCATTAAACAAAGAAACCAAACCAAACCTCTCTCTTTTGCTTTCTCTCTCTCTCTTTCTCTGTATATACATATATATGTGTGTATGTGGGGGGGTCTTTGTTTTGTTTTTTTTATTTGTGTGTGTGTGTGTGTGTGTGTAATTGAATCACCGTGAAGTAATTTTGTAAGACCAGAAAAGATCAATAAAAACTGTCAAAAAAAGAACCTTGTGCTTTTTAACGAAACATACTCACAAGAACGACATCAATCTAAATATACCTTATATATATATATATATATATATATATATATATATATATTTACTGAAGTGACTTTACTTGCCCCACAATTCTCCATATTGCTTTTAGAATCAGATAAAGTCAAACAATGTTTTGCGAACTTTGATGTTTGGGTGTGCCTGCAATAAAATTTAATAAGACTTGGTTTTTCTCACGATTTGAACCCTGATTTTTTACACAGATGTCAAAACGACAACTGAATTTTCGCCACAAATTACACCCATATCACATGCATTAAAAGGCACACAAAAACACACGCCTATATGTGTTTTTCTTTAACGCATGCGTGATTCCTACTTAGCTATTTACACGATTATTTTACGTGTTCTTTCTTCATTTCAAACCAGACGATATTCCGATTATCCACTCTCTCTCTCTCTCTCTCTCTCTCTCTCTTCTGAATTTCATCCAGATACGTTTTTTTTTAATTGTATAGATCTGTTTAAAAATTATTCGTATCCGATAAGAAATTATTTGTTTTAAGAATAAATTCAAGTTTACTAAGAATTCTAATAATTTGTACTTGAAACTATTTAATTGTGCACAAACAAATATTAATCATTAAATGGAAATAATTGCTTGAAGCTATGCAATTATTAGTATTAGAAAGGAATACTTGAAACTATACAGCTGTTAGCAACTTATCTTTATTGTATTGGATTACTTTATATAACTGTAAATTGTTTGTGTTAAGAATACGTACTTGAAGTTATAATTGTCGCCTAAGGATTATTTTCAATATTAGTTACTTGAAACCATAAAATTGTGTACAATCAAATGACTATAATTAAATAAAATGACTACTTGAAGCATTATTATCATAACTTTTATTTTACTCTTTCAGAGTTTTTCACATCAGCTTCAATTGGTGGTCGTTCACTGAATTCTGAATGACACCAAGACTCCTCGGGTCTCCTGGTCTCATTTAGCAGAATACAAAAATGTTGTAGTCTCGTTCGTCTCTATTTTTCTTCTGATTTTTAATCCTTCTAGTCTCCTTTCCGAGTCTTTGGAGACCGTTCCAAACGCACCAACGACAATTTGTATCACCGTCATTTTTAAATAGAAATATCTTCTTGAATCCAGATAAACAAAAATATCCATCTTTATTCCAAACGTATGGATATTTGATCAACACAAATTCATATATTAAAAAAAAAAAAAAGAACTTTTTTACGTAAAGTCCACCGTACTTTTATTCTGACTTGTAAATTATCAGAGACAGGTGATAAGTTCTTGGACCGACAAAAAAAATTGATTTCGTGCTAGGAAACGCACATACTATTCGAAATATTCATGATACACACTTAAGACATCGTTTCTGAAGTTTCTTTCACTCTTTCATCTACAAAAATAAATTCATTAAAACGAAAACACGTCATTCCTTTCTAAGTTGGGCTGAAAATTTTTCAGTTACTCTTCCAACTATTTAAAAACATTATTACATTTATTAAAAATGTATCGACCTTTCTTTGAATACTTTAAAATAAAATTACTCAACGACGTAACCCCGATTTTTTCCTGTATCACCTATTCGGTCTGTTTTGTTTATAGACACCGTTTGGTAAATTTGCTAACGAATAATTGATTGCATTTCCGCATTGAAAGTGTTTCATTTGGCTTTTCTAGAGGATATCATACCAATAGAAAAAAGTATAGACATTTTCTTTTTCTCTTGGAAAATCCGATCTCCTCCCGAAATGGTTAAAATTTGTTAACCGTAATGACTGGTTTCCTACGGAAAATTCAGTTCTCTGTATTAAACATTTGAAAATCATAAAAGCAACTCACAGCCGTTTATAATTCGTGGATTAGTAAAAGACAAAGTGTAAATATGGATTTTAATGTCGAAAGGAATAAAAATAACGTCGGATAAATTCTACCAACATGATTATATTATTTTATCTGTTTGATTTTTAATGTTAATTCTCTTTTCAGGTTGATTTTATACGCGGGCATGAATGGATTTTTTTTGTTTACAGTACTTCGGCCTGTTAGAATTCAGCTTTTTAATGTAACATGCTGTGCTCAATTTATTAGCTGACCGTGATGTAATTGGGAAATGATAAATCTTTTCCTGAAAACTGAAAAACGAAATTAGTTGCGGCAGAGTGGAATTATATGCTACGAAAACCTTTTCAAAGCCAAAGCACTTTTATTTAAATAAAGTTCCTTGAATTCAGAGACAATTACTTCAAGAATAGAATAATAGAGTTGATTTTGAAGCAAACGAAAAGACAGGTTTTGGAGTCCTATCAAAGATATATACACATTTTATAATCATTAGGAGCCTTCGTTATCATTATCCTCATCAGGCCGTGCCAACGTCTCGGACTCCTCTCTCTTTCACTCTCTCTCTCTCTCTCTCTCTCTGTGTCCCTACCAGTCATTGCTCTTGAAAAGTCCTCTAGACAGCAATCAGTGTCCACATTAAACAGATGAATGTAAGGTTTTGCTAGTCAGTCAACATTGGTGTCTCCATTTGAAGAAGTCCATAAGAGCATATCGCCTTCAGCAGTCCCCAAGCATGTCTTGCTTACCTTTCTTGGATAGTTAAAAAGATGGGAGGTAAATAGCCGAATAACTGCTGTTTTTGTTGGGTGCTGCTTCAAGGATTTGTTCAAAACAACATGCAGCATTATTGTGCAATACCTGGCAAACTTTTTCTCCCGTTGTTTCGTTAAAGTTTTTGTAGTGTGACCCAACAATAGTACTGACATGGCTAGAGCTAGAAAGAATTACTGTTTTATTTTATCAGAGAGATCAAATTTCCATATGTCGTTAACCTGTCAATATGAGTCAATTCTTCACCTAGGCGTATGCTGATGTCACATTCAGTAGATCGGACATTAATATCGAGGTATATCGACAGGTACAGTAATTTCAGATGCTCGACATTTAATGAGATTTTGTACGTACATAGCATTCACCTTTTAAATTTCTTTCATCGGTTTTGAACATAGTTTAAGAGGATTAGAAAAAAACTATCTTTTTAATTTGATATTTAATTCTATCAAAAATGATTTCACATTTAAAATCAAAAAACATGTATAAGTTTACCGTTTAGTCTCTACTATGGACATAAAATGTCAAAAAGACTCCAAAAGTATATGCTCCATATATCTGCAGTTCAGTTAAAAGTAATTTTGAATTCCACATGCAAAGTTATTGATAATGAGTGTTCATTCCTTATGGATGATCGGATTGTTATCGGAGACCCAGATGATGAGAAAACCATTGCTCTACGATCTTCACAATTGCCATGAGCTTCAAAGTCCTTAACCAAATTGAAAATCTGACTTCCGTTTGGAAATGCGTTGAAATTGAACTTCCTTCTGTTTCTTGCTTGAACCATCTCGAAAGACTTTGCAACGTAATTTGTCTTCAAACGAAAGAGCTTCTATTCCATCGTCCAAGTTATGAGCACGTTATATTTGGTTGACTATATCAAAATGCTAACTATTTCTCAGCAATAATCTTAAAAGAGAAAGTGAATTAAGTCAACAAGAAAGATGTCAGAGGTCACTGCTTTGCTTCAACGATTATAAAACACCCTGTATAACTTAATTGATGTGGGGTAGGAAAGACATTATCAAAAATCATTTTACCATGGAATTTTTATAACGAAAAATGTCAACCCGATTTTTCATTCTATCGTCTTTTATTCATAAAGTCGAATTTTATTTCAAACCTTGCGAACACATACACATATACATTTACGCACACACACACAGACACACACACACTCTTTCTCTCTCTCTCTCTCTCTCTCTCTCTCTCTCTCTCTCTCTCTCTCTCTCTCTCTCTTGCACACACACACACACTCACACACACACACATATATATATGTATATAATGAAGAAAGGTGTTAAAGAAAAACAATTTTTTTCTTACTTTTTAGATATTCTTAAGTATTGTCCTTAGACCATTGGTAGAGTGATTACTAAAAGTTTTTTTTAAAGAACTTAGGTTTAATATATATATACATTCATACATATATATGAGTGTGTGTGTGTGTGTGTGTGTGTGTGTGTGTGTGTGTGTGTGTGTGTGTGGATTCATATATATATATATATATATATACAATGTATATATATATATATATATATATATACTTCAAAAACGGAAATTAAGTGATGTGAATATAAAACCAGGCAAAATAATTTAAGATCAAAATATTCTTCCCATTACTTTAAGTTTCGAGATTTTAATCTTGGGTTAGTCAATAAAACTCCACCGACTATATATATATATATATATATATATATATACACCGTATAATTTGATTCTGTGAATAGACTTAAAAAGAATACTCCAAATAGAGTGTTCAATGTACGGCTAATTAATATATATATAAACATATATCAAATTAATCAAATGCAGACCAAAGTATATCATTAATAACAAATTTATTTCACCAACTTATCAACTGGCACAGCAGATGGAGTTTGAACGGTAGTTTGTTCAAACCTCATATATATATATATATATATATATATATATATATATATATATATTACAACAGTATATGGTTATCACTATTTCACTCGGTGGATTTATGGCAGACCAAATGTGGTTTAATTTGGAGAGTTCTGAATACCTGTGATAGAGGTATTAATATATATATATATATATATATATATATATGTATGTATGTATGTATGTATTTTATATATATATAATCAAACTGGTGACATCTCCACACTAGACGGAACCTCTCTGAAACTAGAAGACAAATTCACCTACCTAGGAAGCAGCATCTCATCAACCGAAAAGGACATCACCACGCGGCTAACGAAGGCATGGACAGCTATCGATAGGTTATCGATCATATAGAAATCAGATCATATAGAAATATCGATCATATAGAAATACAAGTTAGACGAACCAGACATGCAGGAAACTGCCGGAGAAGCAGGGACGAGCTCATAAGTGATGTACTCTTATGGATCCCCACACATGGCCGAGCAAAAGCAGGACGACCAGCACGAACATACATTCAGCAACTATGTGAGGATACTGGATGTAGTCCAGAAGACCTGCCGTAGGCGATGAACGATAGGGAAATGTGACGAAAGAGGGTCAGGGATATCCGTGCTACCAGCACGACATGATGATGATGATGATTTTATGCAAGATAATGGTCAAAGAAAATTTTAAAAATCAGTATCAAAGATTTTGAGTAGAAAGTAAGTTATCCCTTTTTATTTATTTATTTTCAATCCTGCCACAAAATTTTGGAGTTGTGAGCACTTATCTAATATTATGGATAAAACTGACAGATCGCGAAACACCTCGATGACAAATGTTTCCCATGCATATCAGTTAATTTCTGATTTGTCATGTTATAACTTTTGGTTAAATATTTGTCAATAAATATTAAAAGTAAATTGATAAAAGCCTTTTGACATGAACCTTTACGTACATTAAATTCTCATTAATAATTTGAAGGCTTTTTCTTACACAAAGCAGTGTTTACGAAATCCATCCGTTTAAGGCGATGACAGCTGTAGATAACGTTTTCACATTTTCTGCTATTGCTGTCAAAAGAGACAAAATTATAAGCACTTGTCTCAACCTAATAATTATTTTCACAATTTTTTAAAAAAACTACTACTTGAACCAGTCAAAAGATATTATAAGTCATACAGAAGGCTAAAAATCCAAAAAAGAAAATAATCTCGTTATTGTGAAACGGTAGCTCCCTTTTACGATTAATTCATATCGTTTTGTTAAAAAAATTCTTTTAAAATTAAATCCGCTGTTGATGATTTTTGTCATTTTGTGATTGTTTGAATTTTTTACTCTTCCGTTTTTCTTTCATCTTCAGATTGAACTTCGAGATGATTTTCTTTTTTTAAGGAATCAAAAACCACGATAAAATTTGACAGGTTAAAATTTTGCAAAAATGCTTTAAATAAAGTATTATTTGATTCAATTTTATTTTATCAAGAGTACCGGCTCACGTTTGATCTTTTAAGTTAAGCAGAGATAATCCTGTTCTGTATTTGGATGGGTGACTTTTTTGTTTATCACATGTCGTGTACGTAACCTTAGGCCAATGTACCCAAATAAGAAACTCTTACTAAATAACTTAACACTGTTTTTTCATTTGTTCATATCGCCGTAACTTAGCAACAAGACAAATCTTTGGCTGCGTTATAGTCACCTTAACATCATTGGAGCAAAAGGAAAAAACTTTTTTTTAATATATTTCCAGTGTATATTTCACTGTTGAAAAAAAATACAGCAATTAATTCTGTATAAATACTTTGTCTACTCCTAGGAAGAACTACAGAATTAGCACACTTAGAGAATGGTTGCATCGATTTTTTTATTTTGCTGTAAATAAGCTAATAACAGATAAGACGCAAAATAATGTTTCTTTTTTTTTGTTGTTTAAAGTTGACTTCATAAAATATTCCTAAAACAAACAAGATTAATTTTTTTAGATTAATGGTATAATTCTTATTTCAAGTCATGCAGAGGAAATTATTATTGAATAACACAATGTTGAGGAAACAATTATGGATTCGGTTTGGTTTGGTTTGGTTTGGGTTTATGGCATATCAACCATAGCAGGTCATTTTATGCCAAATCCATTTTATACATATAAACAGTTCTAATTCAAACAATTCAATTTAACATAAGTAAAGTTTTTTTGTTTACAGACAGTTGAATATCAAAATAATTCTATTTTAAATAATTAAGTTGAGCATAGGCACACAGTTTAAATGTCAAAACAGTTCTATTTCAAACAATTCAATTCAGCATAAGTACGCAGTTTAAGTGTCAAGAATAATTCTATTTCAAACCATTCTGTTCAGTATATGTACAGTCTTTTGTTTACTCACAATTAAATGTCAAAGCAGTTCTATTTCAAACAATTCAGTTCAGCATAAGTAAACAGTTTAAATGACAAAAACAGTTTTATTTTTAACAATTCAGTTTGACATAAGTACTCAGTTTAGTTCTATTTAGCACATAGATAGGACCCAATCAGATACTACCACAACGGGTCAGATTGGACCTGGGAGCGATGGCACTAAAGAGGTACTCCACATTCCTCAAAGCTCCAGCACAGCATTACAAAAGCCACACCATCAGATTGTTTAGTGTCATATCCCGGACACTCGTTGAGGGAGTCTTACCCCTCTGCGTCCGTGTATTCTGCAGCCCCAGCCGACTGAGCCAGACACTAGTTGGGGAACGAATATCATTCCCTCTGCAGATATGCAGTCTGTGTATTCTGCAGCCCCGGTCGACCGAGCCAAACAATTATGGATTCAGAAAAGAAAATTAGAATTAATACAATGTTGTCCCTACTCGAGTATTTTTTTCCAATAGAATATTACGTTATTCCATATTCGTTTCCTCTGTTTGACTTGAAAAAAATTACACCGTTAATCTAGATAATCTAATCTCATTTAGAAATACTTTATCTTAAAAGTAACCATAATATCGGCTATTTGGTTGGTTGGTATTATGACAACCATTGTTGATTATTTAATGCCTAATTTTGTTCATACATATGTATATTAAATATAAATGATTTATAAACGAATAGTCTGTTGGTAACATTTTTAAAAAGCCATAACAAATTTGTTTGAACAAAGTTGAATGCTTTCAAGTTTTCTTATTTAACACGAATAATTCTATTGAGTATTAATCATTTGCTTGCACACAATTAAATACTTTCAAGTATTGCTATTTAACTGTAAGATTTCTACTCAACATTAATCATTCGTTTGTACCTAGTTATATAATATTAAGAATTGCTATGTAACACCAACAATTCAATGTAGCATCAGTCATTTGTTTGTATACGGTTAAATGGTTAAAACGTTCTATTTGATCCATAGATGGGACCCTAACAGGTACTGTTTCTTCTAGATTGAACCTAGGATTAATGGTAATGAACAGATACACCTCATTCTACAAATCTCTAGGGCTGGAACCGCACCATTAAACTCAGCTTAAATCATTCCTAGGACACTAGTTCTATTTGACCCATAGATGGGACCATAACCGGTGATTCTAATTCGATTCAGAGAGGACCTGAGAGTAATTGTAATGAAGGGGTTTCTCCACATTCCACAAATCTCTAGGAATGGAACCGCGCTATTAAATGCAGTTTAATGTCATTCCCATGACGCAAGTTCTATTTTACCAATAGATGGGACCCTAACAGGTCCCATCGAGTCAAAGTGGACATGGAAGTAATTGTAAAGAAGGGGTTGCTTCATATTTCCCAAAACTCCAGGACTGGAGATTCACCATCGGATACTCTTTAATGTCATATCAAGGACACTCTTTGTGCGGGAAGTCTTACCACTTTGCAGAGATGCAATCAGTAAATTCTACAGTTCCAGCTGACTTTAATAAAAATGGACTTAATAAAATAAAGTAAAGCTAATAACAAAATAACAAATACATGCTTATTCTATTTTAGGATATCAAATTGAAAACTAAAAACTTATGCAATTGCATGTGGAGGTGGGGATCACGGCCAAGTAGTAAATACGGCCCTGCATGTTACATTACAAGGCTTAATTCTAACGGACCGAAGAAATGTAAGCAAAAAAAAAAGAATCTATTCATGACTGCATATGAAATTAGCCTAAAAAGAGTATTAACATTAAAAATTGAACAGATAAAACAATATAATCATGTTGGTAGAATTTATCCGACGTTATTTTAATATGTTTCAACGTTAAAATGCATGTTTATACTTTGTCTTTTAATAATCCACGAATTATAAATAGCTGTAAATTACCTTGCGTTTATGATTTTCAATACCCTATACGCCATTTTTTTTTTTTGTTCATAGACACAGTTTGGTAAATTTGCTAACGCATAATTATTGCATTTTCACATTGAATTTTGGAAGTTTTTGTGATATTTCGTTTAAGAATAATAGTTAACCAATGTGTTGCATTTGGTTGTTCTTATGGATATCATATAAAAAGTATCGACATTTTCTTTTCGTCTTGAAAAATCCGATCTCCTCAAGAAATAAGTAAAATTTGTTTACTGTAAGGACTGATTTCCAACAAAAAATTCAGTTCTCTGTATCAAACATTTGAAAATCATAAAAGCAAGGTAACTTAAAACCGTTTATAATTCTTGGATTAGTAAAAGACAAAGTGTCTTTTTTTTTGCATTTTAATGTTGAAAGGAATTGAAATAACGTCAGATAAACTTTGTCAACATGATTAAATTATTTATCTGTTTAATTTTCAATGTTAACTCTCTTTTTAGGTTAATTTCATGTGCAGTCATGAATGGATTTTTTTGTTTACATTACTTCGGCCTGTTAGAATTCAGCCTTGTAATGTAACATGTGATGCTGTATTTACTAGTTGGCCGTGGTAGGATGAACACATTGTTCACATAGGTGTGTCTCAGAATATAGCTATTTCATGTCTCAAAGTATTTAATGGTCGTAAAGACAAGAGTGTAAAAGTCGTTGTACTAATAGGAAATAGACGAGACATGATGCGTTCAAATCCTGGACGGGGCTGTATCTATTTGACTGTGTGCTGATATTAATTTAAAAAGACATGAATCTATCTCTCCCTCCCTCCCAGCTCTTGATAAATAGAAGAGTAGAATGTGGTTTCGAGCCTTCATAAGACCAACCTGTTTTGAAAGAAAATTTTGAATTCAATTCCTCTACCAAGGTAGCGGGGTTACTTCTCGCGATAGATTGGTAGCACACAGCCTGTAGTAACGAAATCTTCAACTTCATTCAGATAAATTCCGTAGAGACAAGTTTTTTTATGTACCCCCCACACACGGACAGGACGTGACACTAAGTCAATTTTTAAGCGGAATTTAACGGGTATAGATTTAGAGTTTTCTTTCTCTTTAACTGCCAGTCATATCAAAGTTAACGAGTTCAATTTTCTTTCTATTTCCTCATTGCTAGCGAGAGAATAGTTGGATAAGTGCCTTTCCGAAGAGTATTTGGCCAAAGGAGTGTCGTCGAGGATTTCTATTCGGATCGCTGATTCCATTTTCTACGACAATAACCATTACACCACAAGCGCCTCCATTTGATAATAACTTGTATAGCACCTTGCTAACTCTTTTGACAAGATCTGTGTCAAGAAGATGGGAGACCTACGGCATGGACAACGGTCAGTCATCCATACAGTCATGTCCACTGTGCCGAACTCCGGACGTAGATTTTTAGTGTATAAACTGTTTATTATTGGCGTGATTGTTTATTTCCAGTTAATGTTCAAACCCATGAAAAATGCACTGATTTCGAATGGTGATTTTCAAGGCAGAATGGTAAGCGCTCGTTTTGCGGGAAAAAGATTGGACCAATAAAATTTCAGGACACCTCTTGAACCCCTATCCCACTGTGTTTCTGTGGGTGTGTCTATATGAGAAAGAGTCTTTTCTCTTTTTTGCTTTTTTTATGAGTACACAAATATGTTTCCGTTGTTTTTTTGTTTCCTGCAGATGTATATGTGTGTGTGTGTGTGTGTGTGTGTTTGCAGGTGGGTTCATGTACATACGAATATATATCTTGTTTCAGACACCCACAGACACAAAAACATATTTTTGCTGATTTCACTGGTGATTTTTGCTGTCAGTGTTCGGGTTTGTCTATTGGCCTAAGTGAATGTTAGAGTATGTCTATGTATGTGTGTGGGTGTGTGTCACTGTATATCTTTAAGGATTCGTGTCTTTCTGAATGCGTTTTTGTTTGAAATCGTGTTTCTGTCAGTGTGTGTATGAGTACACATTAATGCATGTATAGGTCTTCCTCTCAAGGATGCTTATCTTTCTGTCTCTTGCTGTCAATGCGTCTATGTTTATGGTGTCTTATCAGTGTATATACTTAAGTAACTGTGTAATATAATTGCCGAGAGGATTTCGTTTTATATATCTTGCCTTTCAGTTTAGTTAGGCTGAGAACCTTTCGCTTAGCGCATGGGTTAGTTAGGTGCAACATTAAAGCAGGTGTTCATGCGCGCGCGGAGAGGATGTGTCATTCAGAGATGTCAAAATAAAAATCCCAGATAGGAATCGGGACCAGGGTACTTGGGTGACGTCACGCACCAAAAGTGTGGGCTGAGATTTGAGAAAAAGCAGTTAGTTGAGTTCCCGCCTCAGAAGAAGAGGGTTGACTTTCAGACGACTTTGTGCGCTATGGGCGCCGCGCGTTGGTTGAGTTGAGAGCTGACGATGTAAAAGCAGTCAACATAGAAAGATTGTGTGTCTCTCTCTCCTCATGTCGAATAACCTTTAACTCAAAGGTAATAAAAAGTTTCGTACCTGAATTACTTTCGTAAAGTTTCGTGTGCTATATGGATGCACTACTTGGACACTAACTAAACGGCTGAAGAAGAAGCTAGACGGCAATTACACAAGAATGCTAAGAGCAATATTGAACAAGTCCTGGTGGCAACACCTCACAAAGCACCAACTATACGGCCACCGGCCTCCCATCACGAAAACTATTCAAGTTAGACGAACCAGACACACAGAACACGGCTGGAGAAGCAGGGACGAGCTCATAAGTGATGTACTCTTATGGACCCCCGCATCTGGCCAAGCAAAAGCAGGATGACCAGCTCGAACATACATACAACAGCTATGTGAGGATACGGGATGTAGCCCTGAAGACCTGCCAGAAGCGATGAACGATAAGGAGAAGTGGCGAGAGAGACTCAGGGATATCCGTGCTAGCGGCACGACATGATGATGATGATGATGATGACATTCCCTATGTCTATTTCACATATCCGTATCATGGGTATGTTACAACTGTGTGGATCTGTATATAAAATTGTGTACTGACCAGCGTATACCATAGTGGTTAATTATGTGCATTTCTTTCAGTGTATGTTTTCATGTCATTGTGTATGTCTGTGTGCATTTGTGATGTCTTTCGTGTTAAAGATTATGTATTTCTGTGTGATATTCTTTATACGTTCGAGTTTAAAATCACCTCCCTATCAGTGTATATACTGACCTTTCTGCACGAACAGAATGTGACACAAGGTCAAACGGAGTTTAATAGGTTTGAATTCAGACTTTTTTCCTTATGTAAAATACAGCTTGGCTGGCAATATGGGACAAGGTAAAAATCCCACGGTGACGTCACAAAATGATGCACCGGAAGAGAGTGAACTGTAAACTACATGACAGTTATTTCCGCTCGATGATGATCAAACATGCAATTCCAAAGACGGTGGAAGTGAATAATCCGTTGGCCAGTTATAGGAAGAGATCGCATGGGCGTGGAGGCGTGTCCATATCTCCACGTGGGAGTTTGATGGTATTATAAAGCCGAAAATTGAACGGAAGACAGTGAAAAATTCCGCTGTTCACGCAAGCTTGTCCCGTCGTTGCCTCGTGTGCCTTTTCTCTGCCATCGTCTACTTACATCAAAGAGTCCAGGCTTCGTAGACGAACGATTCTAATACCTCTCCTGATTGCTCCTACTTCACACAAGCGTCCGTCGAGAAAATAAATATGTATTGTTATATATATTACGTATTGTCGTTTGTTTGACCAGAGCGAAACGTAACACCTACTCCTAGACCGGTTGTTATACCAAAACTAAAGAGCACAGACTGATCTACTTTTAATCCCTTGCTGCATTCATAAATTTACCAAGGATATTTGTGAAATGTAGACAGCTTCGTCTAGGATTTGAACTCCGTTCGCCACGTCCATTACCATATTTACCAACCCCTCCGCTCGGGCAGGATATGACACAAGGTCAATTTTTAAGCGGAGTTTAACAGGTTTGAATTCAGAGTTTTCCTTCTCCTAGACTAGTTGCCTCACCAAGGCTGAAGAACCTAGTCTGCCCTACTATTTACCCATAGCTGGAGGGAGAATAATTGGAGTCATACCTTTCCCAAGAGTATTAGGGCTATGTGAAATGCAATCAGTCTCGTCTAGGATTTGACCTCGTGTCGCCGTGTCCATTTCCTGCGACGATAACCATTACACCACGTCTATTACCAACGACGATAACCATTACGCTACCAGCATCAGTCAATATACACGTGAGTGGGTATATATGTGTGTTTCTTTCGATGTATCTTTATGTCTTCCAGTCAGTATGTATGTGCGTATGTCTTTATGGAGTATTTTGTGTCAATGAAGGCAATAATGTATGTCTCATTCTGTATTTGTTGGTGTTTAAAATCGTTTAGTTGTCATTGTACACGTCATTGAGAATGTATATATGTATGTTCCTGTCAATGTGTCTCTCTATGTGTGTGTGTGTGTGTGTGTGTGTGTGAGTATGTGCGTGTTCCTGTCTGTGTGTGTGTGTATTTATGTTGTCTTTCGTGTCAGTATGTGTAATTTTGTTTTTTTGTGTGTCATTCCATATAGGTTCATGTTTAAAATCGTCTTCCTGTCATTGTATATGCGAGTATGTATATTCGCTCTTGTCAGAGTGTGTGTGTTTTAGTGTATATGTGTGTGCATATCTTCCTCCCACTGCATGTGTGCGCATTTATTACGTACGTGATAATGTATTTTTTGTCATTCTGTATATGTTCTTGTTTAAAATTATCTTCCTGTCTATGTATATGTGAGTATGTGCGCGTGTTCCTGTAAGTGTGTGAGTTTGTATGTGTGTCTTCCGGTCAGTGTGTGTGTGTGTGTGTGTGTGTGTGTGTGTGTGTGTGTGTGTGTGTGTGTGTGAGTGTGTGTGCGTGTGTGTGTGCATGTCCTCCACTAATTCTTTGTAAGTGTGAGTGTGTGTGTGTGCGTGAGAGAGAGAGAGAGAGAGAGAAAGAGTTTTGATGCATGCATCGTTTTTGCACGTATATATGTCTGCGTGTGCAATGTGCGCATGTCAGGATTTTCGAAATCGTATTTTTGCCGTTTATGCCTGAGTTTCCTTCTCTCTCGCCCCTACCCAACCTTATTTATTTGCCCGTCAATTGACACTGGTTTTAAGTTTCATTTTGTTTATGTTCCCTTAATTCCTGTTTATTTATTTATACACTTATTTATTGCCACCGCTGCCGCCATTGTCGCTGCGGTGGCGCTTGTTACTTTATTGTTTCATGTCATTGTCATTTCGTTTTCAGTCTAAACTCCTGCTTTTTTTTTTCTCTTCTTTTCTTCAAGGTTTTGTTAGACGTAGTTTTCTTTCTTTCTTTCTTTCTTTTCTTTCTTTCTTTACTTTTCTTTTCTTTCTTTTTTCTTTTCTTTTTTTTTTTTGCTTTTTCGTATAATTTTTGTCTGTTTTTTTATTTCATTTTTAATTCTTTCATTTCCCTTCGTTCGTTTATCTTTCTTTCTTTCTTTCTTTCTTTCTTTCTTTCTTTCTTTCTTTCTTTTAAAATGTTGATAATTGCTCCATTTTTCAAATTTCCACCTTTTTTTATAAAATCTTTCTCCTTTCTTTCTTTCTTTCTTTCTTTCTTCCTTCAGTCACTGGTCTGTTCTTTCTTTCTTTCTTTCTTTCTTTCTTTCAGACAACTTTCTAAATTCTTCCAGATTTTTGAATTTCCTCCTCTCCAGTTGTTAAAACCATTTTTCTTTGTATCTCTTTCTTTTTTTTACTTTCTCCCCTTCTTTCTTTCTTTCTTTCTTTCTTTCTTTCTTTCTTTCATTTGTTCGACCGTTCACTGGTCCGTTCGTTCGTTCTTTCTTTCTTTCTTTCTTTCTATTCATTCGTTCGTTATATCCTTCCTTTTCTTTTCTTTCTTCTTTCTTTAGTCTTTTTCATTCTTCTACTCTTTCTTTCCTTTCTCTTGCCTTTCGTTTCTTTATTTCTCTCTTTTTCAACGCTTTTCATACTTTTTCTTTTATTTGCTTCTTTATTTATTTATTAATTTATTGATTTTTGTTCTTTTTTTCTTTCTTTCTTTCTTTCTTACCGATATTTTTCTTTTGTTCTTTCTTTTTTTAGTTTTTCCTTTCTTCCACCAATATCCTTTCTATCTATCTTTCTTTTCTCTTTCTTCCCTCCGCCTATTTTATTCTTTTATGGATCGTTTTTTACATTCTTATCTAACCCCATCCACTACATTTACTCCCCCATGATGCCATTTCTCTCTCTCTCTCTCTCTCTCTCTCACTCTCTCTCTCTCTCTCTCTTATTTTCCTCCTAAATTTCATTTCGTCCATTCTATTTTTTTGAACACCCCACTTCCATCCAAATTCTTTTTCATTCTTTTTCTCTTACTTACGATTTCTTTTATGTCTCGTTGTTCAAATCCATTGTTTTTCCTGTTCGTCCATTTTTTTTTTTTTTTTCTTGCTCCCTCCCCGGGCCGCATGTTGATGTATGTTCCTATGGTCCGCCTTTGCAAGCTCCAATTTACATTTGTAGCCCGACTTGTGTGTGTAGTCACATAAACCTGTCTCGGACGAACGCCACTACAATGAACTGACGGTGCAATTTATTGCCCGGTGTCCGTTACGTTCATCTTATGACCGTGTCAGATGTCGTAAATTTTGCTGGAATTATGAAATGAAAACTCAACAGACAATCGCTTGCTAGCATGGACACATAGGCCTGCTCATAGGTTCGTGTACACACACACACACACACACACACATGTACCCACACACACACACATATATATATATACACACACAAACACATACACGCACACAAACACATACACAAACGTATGCACATACACACATATATATACACACACACACACACACACACAAAAACACACACACAAACACATACACACACACAAATGTATGCACATGTGCATACAAACACATATATACATATACATACAAACACACAAACCCACACACATTTCGAGAAGTTCAGAGACACACACTCAAACACACACACACACACACACACACACACACACACAGAGAGAAAGAGAGAGATAGAGAGAGAGTAATATCCTCTTACGCTGGTACAGGTAAATTTCTCACGGACAAAAGGTGTTGCTCGTTACAATGAGAGACGAACTGCAATATATAGGCAAAAAGATAAATGCTTCGTGTAGCGAATGAATTACCCACCCCTTGGCATGAATATAATGTGACGCAAGATCAATTTCTAAGCGTTTTTCTTCTCCTAGAATGGTTGCCTAACCAAGGCTAGTGATTGATTGATTAATTGATTGATTCTAACATCACGTCGACTCATCTAGGGTTAACGTAAGCCTAGAAGTCAGGGAATTGTTTAATGTTCATATCTAATTTTTTGTGTAGTTCCTTTTTAAAAGTCTCTCTCTCTCTCTCTCTCTCTCTCTCTCTCTTTCTCTTATGTATATATATATATATATATATATGTCATCATCAAATTTTTTTTAAATACATTTAGTGTATAAAAATGTGTTCTATTTATATGTGTATATAAACTTAGGTTACAATTAATTTTACAGAAATTAATGCCATTAATCTATGGTCATGAGGGTAGAAGTAATCTTAAAATACGTCGACTCATCTAGGGTTAATGTATGCCTAGAAGTCAGGGAATTGTTGTATCTTCATACCTATTTTTTTGTGTAGTTCATTTTTAAAACTCTCTCTCTCTCTCTCTCTCTCTCTCTCTCTCTCTCTCTCTCTCTCTCTCTCTCTCTCTCTCTCTGGCCCGGGAGACCTGGGTTCAATCCCAGGTCGAGTCATACCAAAGACTTTAAAAATGGTACTTGATACCACCTTGCTTAACACTCAGCATTATAAGGTACGGTTCAAGGGTAAAGTGAAGCAATCCTGGGAATGGAGTAGCGCCCTCCTCTACACCTTGGTGTAGTAGCTATCGAAAAGGGAGCCTTCGGGTCACCCTCGACTATGGTCGCTAACTTTACTTACATGTCATCATCATCAAATTTCTTTTTAATACATTTAGTGTATAAAAATGTATTGTATTTATATGTGTATATAAACTTAGGTTACAATTAATTTTACAGAAATTAATGCCATTAATTCATGGTCATGAGTGTAAAAGTAATCTTACAGTAAAAGAAATAACGCATAATCTTCACTTAATATTTTGTAGAATACCCTTTATTCACTTCAACAACCACTAATGTCTTCCTGTATTTCTCAATTAATTTCTTGCAATGATTAGCAGGTATTTTGTACCATTCTTCCAGGCATATTGTGTAATATAATTGCCGAGGGATTTCGTTTTATATATCTTGCCTTTCGGTTTAGTTAGGCTAAGAACATTTCGCTTAGCGCATGGGTTAGTTAGGCGCAACATTAACGCAGGTGTTCACGCGCGCGCGGAGAGGATACGTCATTCATAGATGTATAGCGTGTAAATTTATAGGCACAGAAATGAATTACGAAACTATTCTTTGGTAACACAACAAACGAAAGTTTTTTATTAGCAGCTTTGTGGAGGTTTGTTCTTGGTGCTGCAAGACTCGTGGTGGTTAGGCTTGTTGGATGTTTGAGACGAAATGGTTTGGCGGGATGCTGGAAATGGCAGCGTGTCGTTGGACGTGTGAGGGAAGTATTCAAAGTCACAGTGTAGTTTTGTGTCGAGAGCGGAGTGGCGCTCGGATCGACATAGTAAATTTTTGTGGTGCTTGTGGAAGGCATGCTGAACGTATCTAATTCATATTCAACTGGGATTCCTTGGTCTAAAATATATTAGACGCAAAGAATCCATAAATTAGAAGGTTCCCTCGCTGAGTGTCCATGTTGCTGCTGCTAGGGTTAAAGCCACAGTGATATGTCCACACTGGGTGGCTTGTTTAGCTAAAAAGCATCGCTAAGCAGGGGCGACCAGAGACACGTCCGTTCTGGTCGCCGTCTCAAGCCGAAGAGAGTGTGTTTGGCCGCTCACCCGTTTTGCTAGCCGGAAATGAAGGTCTGGGCTGAATAGGATATGTCATCCTGATTGGGTGAAATTCAGTGTTGAATTAAATAGCGTGCCAAAACAAAATACGAGATTTTCCTCTTCTCTACAGATGTCAAAATAAAATTCCCAGATAGTAAATGGGACTAGGGAGGTGAATGACGTCATGCCCGGAAGCGTGGGCGGAGGATTTTGGGATATGAGGAAAAGCAGTTAGTTGAGTTCCTGCCTCGGAAGAAGAAGGTTGACTTTCGGGGCTCGTCGAGGCCAGACGAGTGTGTGTGCTACGGGCACCGCCCGTTGGTTCGGTTGAGAGCTAACGATGTAAAAGCAGTCAGCATAGAAAGATTGTGTCTCTCTTTCCTCATGTCGAATAACCTTCAACTCAAAGGTAATAAAGTTTCGTACCTGAACCAATTTCGTGTTTTCGGATTCCTATATATGTTTATGAACATTCTATGTACGTTTCACGTATTCGTATCAGTGGTCGTATTTTTGGACCTATTTATATTACAATTGTCTTCAGATTATCGATGTTTGCTGGTACTCTTTTTCGGATTTGAATTTTCAAAAATCGCCACAAGTTCCCAGTTGGATTGAAATCCGGGGACTGACTTGTCCATTGCAAAACATTAACATTATTTTCAGACAACTACTTCTTCATAGATTTAGATGTATTCTTGAGATCATTATCCTGCCGGAAAATGTAATCAGAAGGTAGCTCAAGACTCTCAACATAAGACATGAAATTTTCTCGCAAGATCTGTTTATAATTTTGGGCATTTTACTGTCTATTACTGATATTTTACTCCCACCATTCGCTGAAAAACATCCCAAAATAAGTATACTGCCACCGCCAAATTTGACAGTTGGTACCGTGTTCCTTGGTAAGTAGGCTTCACCATTTTTCCTTACCCCATGATTTCGATAATTATGACCAAACAACTCAATTTTAGATTCATCTGTCCATAATACTCTTTCCCAAAACGAATTTTCCTTTTCCTTATGTTGTCTTACGAATAGAAGAGGAGTTCTCTTTGGTCTCCGTGAGTTAAGACCATTCCTCAGCATTTCATTACTTATTGTTCGTTTGGTTACACTACATCCTGATGTACGCAAATCTTCCTGCAGCTCTTCACGCGTAATCATTGGATTTAGATTAATCAAGGGTCCTAATTTTCTTGATAATCTAGTATAAATCTTCCTTGGAGAACATGTTCTTTTTTGTTTTCAATTGTTTAACGGCTTTTAAACCTTGCAATAAACTTATCGTGGTAAAAAAAAATAATTTCAGGCTGCTTGAGCTATTTCTAAAACTTTCTCTATCTTTCTAAATCATAAAAATCAGTGCTTTTGTAAATTACTCTATGCTTTACATCTTGACATGATCGGAACCTTTTCGTACGACAAGCAATTGCAAAAATTCTGTTTAAGATAT
>OY757925.1:62098815-62263815 GCA_963585895.1 Sepioteuthis lessoniana | reverse complement strand
TACAGTTTTTGTTTACCCACAGTTGAATGTAAAAACAATTCTATTTCAAGCAATTCAGTTTAGCATAAGTACTTAGTTTAGTTCTATTTGACCCATAAATAGGACCCTATCAGATGCTACAACTTATGGCTAGAGTTGAGCTGGGAACGATGGCAATAAAGGGTTATTCTGCATTCCCCAAAGATCCAGTTTTACTAGCGCCTCACCAATAGATTGTTTGGTGTCATATCGAGGATATTCGTCGGTGGAGGAGGTGGGGAGTATTACCCTTCTGCGGAGATGCAGTCGGTGAATGTTAAAGTCACAGTGAACTGGGCCAAAGATGGCCATGTATATATATATATATATAGAGAGAGAGAGAGAGAAACAAAGAAATACAGATAGATATATAAATAAGACCACAGATACGTATGAACAGTCTAAGATAGATAGATAGATAGATAGATAGATAGATATGCGTAAATAATAAGGCGGACTGAGTTCTCTTATCTTGATTGCACAAGTAGACCAGGAGAATAAATCTAAATCAAGATGCCCTTTCAATACTTAAAAGGTCAGCTCGTCAATATAAGTTTAATTACTCCCTATGCATTTATAATCAACATGTACAGGGTGTTGCTCACGTAAGTATGCCGAAAGAATTATACTAGTTTAATTGGATTGTGTTTTATGGCATATCAAACCTTGTTGGTTATTTAACGACCAATCCTTTTTACCGGTCACTCACACACACGGATTTGTAAAAGTAATCACTCGACAAATACATCTGCGCAGACTGATGGATACGACCAAAGCACAAGTACATGAACAACAGCAGCAGGGAGACTTCTACTTTCAGTTGAATGGGGTGTCACCAACATTCGCATTCGCTGAGCATGCCATACTTGACAAAGAATACTCTAACAGGTGTATTGAACGTTGGGGAACCGTTGACTCGCCGCTATGTTTTCCCGATCTCACCCCAATTGACTTCTTTTTTTTAATTTGGTTTGGTTTAGTTTCGTTTTATGGTGCATCAACCCTTGTTGGTTATTTAATGCCAAATCCATTTTTAATACATACAAGCAGTTCTATTTCAAAGAATTTAGTATTGCATAAGTATAGTTTTTATGTTTGTACACAGTTAAATGAAAAACAGATCAATTTCTAGCAATTCGTTAAGCATAAGTAGACAGTTTCAAAGTCAAAAACAGTTCTATCTCAAACAATTCAGTTTAGCCTAAGTACGCAGTTTAAATGTCAAAAACAGTTTTATTTCAAACAATTCAGTTTAGCTTAAGTGCACAGTTTACTTCTATTTGACCCTTAGATAGGACCCTATCAGGTGCTACCACTCCGGGCTAGAGTGGACCTAGGAGCAATGAGAATGAAGAGTTACTCTGCATTTCCAAAGCCCCAGCCTTACTGAAACCTCACCATCATATTATTATTTAGTGTCATATCTAGGACACTCATTGAGGGAGTCTTACATCTCTGTAGGAAAGCAGTCGGTCTATTCAATAGCCCCAGCCGACTAGGCAGTTAGCATATCAACATTTGTGTGTTATTTTAATGCCAAAGCCAACCTTGTAAGAGAACAGTAGGGTTACTGTTTAGCCCGTAGTTACTATCACTCCGCCAATGTGTCCAACTTCTCCCAAAAATACTCCTCATGTTAAGAATTCAAAACTGAATTGAATTGCTAAACAATTCCGTCTGTCCAACTATTTTCTTTAGTGAGAAAAAGAAGTAAAGGATTCATGCCTTTCCGAAGAGCATGAGCGCATATTGCCTTATCCAGGATTTGAACTCGTCTCGACAGATTCATTTCTTTACAACCATAACCATTATGTCACACACACACACACACACACACACACATATATATACATATATATAGTCAGCGTCCGAAGACAATGGGTGTGAATTATTCGTGTAGCTCAGTAATTACTAGTATTATATGATGGAGGGATTTATGTAGAGAAAGAGATTCTTGGAACTTTAGATATTAATTCACAATTAGGGCTTTTTAATTTTGGGGGTTTCTTTGACCATTTTTGAGTTAATTAATGGCACCTGGTGGCTTCCAAAAGGTGTTTTTTTTTCTTTTAGGGGGAGGATGATTGCCTCATTAGCTGAGGGATTTAACATATGTAAAATGTGTAAACAGAAAAATATATGCAGATAATCATTTGGTTTACAAGCTTACTTTATTCCTAAAATTCTACGAAAAATCAACGAAAAATCTAGTATGTGTTCAAATGCGGATGGGTTAATTCACATGAACACCCTTTTCCTGGTTTCTTAATTTTTCTAATACTTTATTGTTTTATTCCCTTTACTTTCGCCTGAGAATTTAAATTTATGTAGGTTTTTTTCTTTCTTCTGGCTGTTTTTTTTATTCATACATATATAGAAACTGTAATCCATATATGCAGTTTTTCAACCTCAACTTAAATGTGTGAAGTCTTCTGATAAGACAAACAGTATAATGATATTCTTTGCCAAAATAGATTTAAAATGGCAATTTAACCAGGTTTGAGTTCTCTTCAAATTGCATTATATATATATATATATATATATATATATATATATATATATATATATATATATATATATATATAAAAGAACAAACTGCTATAGACTATATTGTAGATATTATTCTATAATCGTTGATATGTATATAATGGTAAAATTCCTTTAATATCAATAATATGTAATGAAAAGCGGTATTTAACTGATCGCCCACCATACCAGAATATGGCACAATGCTATTCTTAGTGAGGACCCCGAAGGAATCTTGACTCATGTCTAGCAGGTACAAAACTAGTTTGGTCCCGTCGACATTTCCCTGAGGAGGCACCTCAGGCACCAAGTGATGAACTTAGTCCTACAAGCAAGCTATGACGTAGGGAGACGGCGTCCCGAGGCCAAATGATCATATTTTTTTCACGAATGCCTCTGTGCAAAATACATGGTCGAAAGCAATTTAACATATCTATATATTAATGATTTTGAAACGACTTACATATCATTATTCCTGGCATTTGATAAGCATCACACTAAAGTGGGGGTTGCTCGTTAACCTGAGAAACAGCTCCACCTGTACCAACGAAAGAATGCTTTTAAAACGCAGGTCAACGAGCAAACAGGATTATTATAGTTTTATCGCACCAGTAGCTGCAACTCTTGTCCCAAACAACTACTCACACACACACTTTCTCTCTCTCTCTCTCTATATATATATATATATATATATATATATATCTTTCTCTCTCGCTCGCTAAAATATAAAAGTTCTGTAATTTCAAGTAGAATCAAGATTAGTTCGCACCCGCAAAACATGCACGATTCGGGTATAAATGGTTTGTGTTCACTGTAAGTGAATTCTCCCCTCAATTCATCAATCAATCAATCAATATATATATATATATATATATATATATATATATATAAGGAATGATGATACAAATAAGAATATTTCCTTAATCCTGTTTGTTCTTTTTATTGTTCTCAACTAGTTTCGACCTTTGCTCATCGTCAAAAGAAAAAGGTTTTGCGGAAAAAGGTTTTTAGAAAGTTTTTTTTACAGAAATTGATATGCCTAAAAAAAACAACGAATAAGGCATTGGTCGCGTAGCTTATCCATTTTTATGAACGTAAATGATTTCCTAGCATTCAGATGTCTCCAATTGAGTTTTGTTTGATATGACATAAAACCAAATAAACTTACGAACAATAACTATTTAACTGTCGGCAAACAAAAGGCTGATTTTAAATTGAATTGTTAGTGTTAGATAATAATACTTTAAACCATTTAATCAAGGGCAAACAAATGAGCTCTGACATGTTTAAAATGTTATCTTTGAAATATTAGGTATAATAGGTGCGAAAAAAGAATTTAGCATTGAATAACCTACAATGTTTGACATGCCATAATTCCAACCAACCAACAAACCAACCAACCCACGATCAACTGTGCTTTATACTTATTTCTGTCGGAAAGACACCTAGCAAATTAGTCGTGACTGCCTGGTTTACTTATGTATATATCTAGGTGTGTTCGAATTATGAACTCATGAAGTCCGTTATTTGAAGAATCATGTGAATTAGCCACTTTTTTCCCCTTATATTTCCATATAAAGAAAAAAGTGGCTAATCAACTATATTTCCATCTGGTGATTGTGTGATCCACATGAAACTTTAAGTAACAGACTTCAAGAGTTCCTAATTCGAAAACACCTAAATAAATATATAAACAAACGAAGCAGTCATGGCTAATCTAAAACACACCTCTTCCTAAGCAATAAAAAAAGTCTCATTCGCTTGGGGTCCGTACTGTTTTAGGTTTTATATCTGCAATGTCATTATAGCATCGAGCATTTTTATTCATTTTTCTTATTTGCATTTCTTTTATTACATATATATATATATATATATATATGTGTGTGTGTGTGTGTGTGGTGTGTGTGTGTGAGTGAGAGAGAGAGAGAGAGAGAGAAATAGACTTAAGTTACTGTAGCATAGACACAGAGTCAATTGGCACCAACCTAGCGCCGTTGAATCTGTATCTATACGACTCTAACTTATACCTACATATGCTCTAACACTGATATCTAACACTCTTTATTTATAGTCATAGCAAACTACATAATTATTTATATATATATATATATATATATATATATATACATGTGTGTGTGTGTGTGTGTGTGTGTGTGTGTGTGTGTTTCAACTTATTAAATGTGTATTAGAAATATATATGGGTGCATCAAATATTTCGGTCTTAAAATATCCTTTCCGTAGAATAGGCTAAAATTTATTGTGACTTTAATGGCTGGTTGAATTATTTTATGGATGACATTAGCTCAATAAAGTATACAATTCAGGAAATAAAGAAATCTTAACAAAATAGATAAATAAGTAGATAAATAAATAAATAAATGTAAATAAATAAACAAATATCAAAATAGTTTGACGAAGTGGAAGAATTCTGATCGCTAGCAATAGTGGCGCGAAAAACACGAGATGAAAAAAAAAAAAAAAGAAAGGAAAACGTAGCGGCGTTTCCGAGCGAGAACGAGGCCAAACGATTCCCCAGGCGTGGCGCAGAAGGTGGGGTGTTGTGGCAACTCGTCGACTGAGCAAAGCGAACTGGGGGCTGTATTTCACGTGTTTAGTGTCGATGTTGCTGGGCGGGACCCAGTTCGCCCCAACATCAAAAGCAGGGGAGGCGTGTTGGACACGGAAACAGCTGGGATGTAAGAGCGCACGGTGGTAATACGAGAGGACCTCTACCGGATCAAAGATACCCATAAAAATAAAATAGGAGGGAGATTCATTCAGCAGATGACATGTAAATGCCTGGAGATTCCGACTCTTACCGCCATTACAACAATTTTGGCTATGACTACAACTATTACTACTAACCTACCCAGCACATATAAATATCACTGGCGGTCTTAAAGTAACGGTTATCGTCGAGGGAAATGGAATCGGTGATCTAAATTCAAATCCTTGATAAGGTTGTTTGCGTTTCTTTTCGCGCATTAATGCTCTAAGAAAAGTCATGAATACTACCACCTACCCCTCCAACTATGGGTAACTTGTACAGCAAACTGGTTTCTTTGCCCTTGATCCGACAAACAGTGTAGAAGAAAGAAAACTGAATAGTGTCGCATCCAGTCCATAGTGAAGGGGTTGAGTACCAGTACCTATAAGTAAGTAAAGTTGGGACCATACTCAAGGGTGACCCAAAGGCTCCCTTTTCAATAGAGGTGCCCGTAGGAAATGCACACGGCGACACGAGTTCAAATCCTGGACGAGGCTGATTACATTTCACATAGCACTAATATCCTTGGGAAAGGTATGAATCCAATTATTCTCCCTCCAGCTATGGATAAATTGTAGGGAAAACTGGGTTCTTCAGCCATGGTGAGTCAACGAGTCTAGGAGAAGGAAAACTCTGAATTCAAACCTGTTAAACTCCGCTTAAAAAATGACCTTGTGTCATATCCTGCCCGAGCGGAGGGGTTGGTAAATATGATTACACCGAGGTGTAGGGGAGGGCGCAATTCCATTCCTTGGATTGATCCACTTTACCCTTGATCCTTAGCTTATAATGCTGAGTGTTAAGCAAAGCGGTATCAAGTACCATTTTTTGAGTCTTTGGTATGACTCGACCTGGGTTTGAACTCTGGTCTCCGGACCATTGGCGAACATTCGACTCATTAGGCCAATGGCATAACTATATTTCAAAAACTGGGGTTGTCTGTTATCTTAAAGAGAGATGAACTGATAAAAAATCGAGTGTTGGCAATTCATAGCTTTGTGAATTCACCCCAGTTGTAATCAGCTTAGATATTGACCTTGTGCCATACCTATTCGTGGTGAATATTTTGGGTAAATGCATAGAAATATTACCGGTATCTTTTAGTCTTGCCAAACTAAGAACCAGACTCTGAGAAAGGTTACTTCTGTTCCATCTGATAAGAAATTGCAATAAAAACTGCTGTACCATCAGACTCAATTCTTCTCTATCCCAAACCTATGAAGAGTGCAGGGCATTTTTAAAAGTATTCTTAACTTATATTTAGGGTGACATTTTATGATCAAAGAATGAATATATCTCTGTAAAAGATATGATTTATATATTCAACGAGAGATTTTATAAAAAGGTGTTCTAGTTATGACACTAAATTGTATCCAATGATGAGGTTCCAGTTCAAGAGCTCTACGGAGTGTAGAGTCATCTCCTTGTTTCTATTACTCCGAGGTCCACTCTGACCTTAGATAGTAGTACCTGTTATATTCCTATCAAGAGGTTAAATATTCATTTAAATTAATTTGAATTAACCACTTTTAACCCCTTTTTTCTTATATTTCCATATAAGAAACAAATTAGTTGGTTAGTTGGTTGGTTGGTTGGTTGTTGGTTGGTTGGTTGGTTTTATGGCATATCAACCTTTCTTGGTTATTTAACGCCAAATCCATTTTTATACAAATAGTCGGTTCTATTTCAAACAATTCAGTTTAGCTTTTGAGTTCGTAGTTTAATTGTCAAAAACATTTCTATTTGAAGTTATTCAATTTATACAAAGAGTTCTAATTCAGCCAATTCAGCTCAGTACAAGTACAGATTTTCTTTACACAGAAAATGTCAAAACAGTTTTATATTAAGCAATTCACTTTAGTGAAAGTACAGTTTCAATGTCATAAACAGTTTCATTTCTAACAATTCTGTTTAGCATAAGTACACAGTATAAATATAAGTACACAGTTTGATTGTCAAAACATTTCTAGTTCAAGCTATTCACTTTAGTCAAAGTTCTAATTTAAACATTTCAGTTTAGCATCAGTATGCAGTTAGTTCTATTTGACCCATACATAGGACCCTATCAGGTGCTACCACTCCAGGTCAGAGTGGAACTGGGAGTAACGGTAATGAAGAGGTGCTCCGCATTCCCCAAAGCTCCAGCATCACAGGAACCTCACCATCAGATTGTTTAGTGTCATATCCAGGACAATCATTGGCGGGGCTCTTACTCCTCTGCAGAGGTGCAGTCGGTGTATTCTACAGCCCCAGCCAACTGGGCAAATAAGAAACAAGTGAAGTAGACCTAAGTTACTGTAGCGTAACCTTAGCGGGTTATTTAATGCCATCCTTGTAGAAGAACAGTATTTGGACTTGATATCATAGAACAGGTAACTTTCTCAAGTGTATTAGTCTAAAAGTGAACTTTAGTCCATTGTTTGAGAAAATGTTGAAAATGATAGTAGTTTCTTCCAGGTAGCGGTCGTGTCGATACTGCTATATGGATGCACTACTTGGTCGCTAACTAAACGGCTGGAGAAGAAACTAGACGGCAATTACACAAGAATGTTGCAAGCAATATTGAACAAGTCCTGGCAGCAACACTCCACAAGGCACCAACTATACAGCCACTTGCCTCCCATCACGAAACCTATCCAAGTTAGTCAAACCAAATATGCAGGACACTGCTGGAGAAGCAAGAACGAGCTCATAAGGGATGTACTCCAATGGACCCCCGCATATGGCCAAGCAAAAGCAGGACGACCGGCCCGAACATACATACAGCAGCGGTGTGAGGATACGGGATGTAGCCCTGAAGACCTGCCAGAGGCGATGAATGATAGGGAGAAGTGGCGATAGAGGGTCAGGTATATCCGTACTAGCGGCACGACATGATGATGATTATTATTATTATTATTATTAATACACTGGATTTCACTTGCCGAGTCGTGTGGGGCTGTAGAATACACCGACTGCACCTCTGCAGAGAGGTAAGACACCAATGAATGTCCTGATATGACACTAAACGATCTTATGGTGAGGTTCTAGTGATGCTGGAGCTTTGGGGAATGCGGAGCACCCCTTCATTGCCATTGCTCCCAGATCCACTCTGGCCCGGAATGGTAACACCTGATAGGGCCCTATCGATGGTTTAAATAGAGCTAACGGCATACTTATGCTAAACTGAATTGCTTGAAATGAAAATGTTTTTGACAATTAAATTGTACTTACATTTAAACTGCGTGCTTAGGCTAAACTGAATTATTTGAAATGGAACTAGTTTTTGACATTGAAACTGTACTTACACTAAACTGAATTGTTTGATATTGGACTGTTTTGACATTTAACTGTGTGTAAACAAAATCTGTACTAAACTGAATTAGAACTGCTTGACTAAGCTGAATAGCTTGAAATAGAAATGTTTTTGACAATTAAACCGTACTTACATTTAAATTGCGTACTTATGTTTAACTGAATTGTTTGAAATAGAACTATTTCATAGAAATGGATTTAGCGTTGAATAAACTACAAAGGTTGATATACCATAAAACCCAAACAACCAACCAACCAACTGGTTTTTACAACATTCATATCACAACTAAGTAAGAAGTGTTTACCTGTTTAAAATAGCTGCGGACTTTATCAATACAATGAATCTTAAAGTACTGGTATTGCAACTCTGTATAAAGTGGTTATTTGTTAAAAAGATAATTGTGAATCATATTAATATACTGGCTTTTAAAACTTTCATATTGTAACTCAATATAATGAGTTTTCCCTTTTGAAATAACTGCGAACTTTAATACAAATTGGCCCTTAAAACAATGAAATCGTAAATAAATATGGTGTGTTTCCCAGTTTAAAAAAATTGCGAGTTTTCTTAATACACTGGCTCTTTAAAGATTGTAATTACAACTAAATATAAATCGTTTACCCGTTTAAAATGAATTTTATTAAAAAACTTGGCCTTAAAACTATTATATTAAAACTAATTATGAAGTGTTTACCTATTTAAAATGATCATGAACTTTATTAATACACTAGCTCTTAACAGACCAATATTGTAACTAAATATGAAGTGTTTAACCGATTAAAATAATTGAGAAGATACATTTTAGTAGCGTATATAATTGGAGCTGATAATTCATAAATTGATTTCGGCATGAAATGACCGAGTAGGGTTGATATGCTGTAAATTCAAATAACCAACCAATATAATAGCTCAGCCGACTTTAGAATAATATTATCCAACAAGGGTTGACATACCACAAAACCGACCAACCAACCAACCAACCAACCAACCAACCTAATTGCTAAACTGAGTTCTGCAAGAAATCACCCAATAAGGATTGATATTTTGTAAACTTAACTAAACAACCAATAAAATTGCTCACCCGACATTGGCCTAATATTATCCAACAAGTGTTGATATGTCACAAAACTAACAAACCAACCAACCAACCAACCTAATTGCTAAACTGAGTTCTGCAAGAAATCACCCAATAAGGATTGATATTTTGTAAACTTAACTAAACAACCAATATAATTGCTCAGCCGACTTTGGCATAATATTATCCAACAAGGGTTGACATGCCACAAAATCAACCAACCTAATTGCTAAACTGAGTTCGGCATGAAATCACCCAATAAGGATTGATATTTTGTAAACTCAACAAACCAGCCAATATAATTGTTCATCCGACTTGGCATAATTTAACCCAACAAGGGTTGACATGTTGTTAAAATAACCAACCAACTTCTATCAACAAAATCGAAAATAAATCAAGCTTGATATCCTCAATATCATTTTGTCAAGAATTTGTTGATTTTACAAAGTTTTCCGTGCAAAATTTTAACAGTCCAGCGTGTCACCTGACATTTTTCTATTCAACTCCAATTCTCTGAAGATTTTGTATAATATTGGTATTTGCATGTCTTGGGCAGAATCTATTTAGTTTTTAAGAAAATCTATTTGCATGTCTTGGGCAGAATCTATTTAGTTTTTAAGAAAAGCCTGATTCACTCTTTTCATCGCCAAATTTATTATTTTCAAGGATGTGCGCTTTCCGCAATGATTATCGTATAAGAAAATGGAATTGAAGACCTGAGTTCAAATTCAATGGCTTCTTTGTCTTTAATGCCATATCAACCTTTGTGGGTAATTTAATGCTATCCTTGTAGAACAGCAGTGGGACTATTTAATACACAGGTGAGAGAATAAGGTTCATACCTTTCTCTGGAGTATTAATCTCAAAGTGAACCTTATAGCACGATTGAAGGTCGAACTCGCATAGTACAGGGTGCGGAAGCAAAATATGGAATAATTTTAAAAACTTTTTTTTTTTGTCTGATTCGTCCAATTTTTTAAAAAATGCAATAAATGTAAATTTTCATTATAAGCTCTATTATTCAAGCACTTTTTTAAATTAAAATTCAGCCCAATATGAGTGAGCAAGAAAAGAAACAGTAAAGAATCTATGTTTTGCTTAACGATGAAACTAAGCCAAATTTTCTTTATCTATCGTATACCAAGCAAAGAAAAAAATTTACAGAAAAAAAGCTTTTTAAGGAAAAGAAGGAGTGGATGATTGAACAAAAAAAAAAACGAAAAGAAGGCTTTTAAACTGCTCTCGCTACGGTGATTAAGAAGGACCTCACAATGTCAATGTCAATAAAAAAAATTCGCTAATGAACTGAAAGTCTACGAGAAAACTGTGAGAACAGCAATTAAATATGATTTAAGCCCAGACCTTAACCTCCTTGATTACGCTATATGAGGCGGTTTTAGAAAACAAAACAAATGCAATTTCCCATTCAAATATTGGTTCGCTTAAGACTGCTATTGAGGAGGAATGGAATAAAATGTTAGAAGAATTCATTTTGAAGGCATGTAAATCTTGATACAATAATTGAAAAAAATGGGGGCCATATTGAGTAAATTTACTATCTTTTTTATTTTGTTGTTTATTTTTTAAATTAGAAGTAATCTTTTTTTTTATAATAGAGTCGTTTATTATTATACTAGAGTATTCCTAATTTTGCTTCCGCGCCCTGTACGGTCTTGCAGTCTAACACATTTGCCATGACACCTCCTGATTATTCTAGTTCAAGGGGCAAATGTAAAAAGATATTCCACAAAAGTCTGGAAAAAATATTTTTGATTTAAAATATATTTCTTAGTAAGAATCGAAATACCTCATAGTTCAGCCATGCGAGCACTTCCTGTTGTAATGATTAATGAGCTTAGGTTGTTAGACCATTGGTAGTGGGTTCAATTCTTACTAGGTGTCCAATATTTCTGATCTTGTGCTTTGTAAAATGACATTTGTTCAGTCATTCAAATGATTTAGAGTAATTGTAGAGGGTTTAAAAGTTCAGTATACAAAAAATATATTAGAAAACTGATAATTAGCTTAAAAAATTGTAATTAGTTGGAAGGAAAGTTTATTGATATTATTTATACAATGTCTTGTTTCTGAAAATTGAAATACCTTTAATTTGTTTTTCCCTCCATTTGATTCTTTCGCTTCCCATCAACCTCTCACTTCTGTCTCGATCTATTTCTCTTAAAAAATGTTTCTATTCCTTCCTCGGATTTCTTTCTTTCTTTCCATTTTCTTTTTCCTTTTTTATCTTTATTATTTCTTTCTTTCCGTTTTGCTCTTTCTTTCTCTTTCCTTCCGTTTTTTCTTCTTTCTAAATTTATTTGTTTATTTTCGCTTTGTTTCTTTTCCAACAAATTTTTTGCTCTTTCTTTCTTTCTAAGCTTTTTCGCCTTAATTCTTCTTTCTTTCTTTCTTTCTTTCTTTCTTTCTTTCTTTCTTTCTTAATTCATTCATCGGTTTTTGTTTTTCTCTTTCATTTTCGTTACGTTCTTTCTTTCTATCTGTTCTCTCTTTAATTCCCTTCCTTCCTTTCCTCTTTACGTTCACTTCGGACATTGGCATAATGGTTAGAGTGTTCACCAATGGCCCGGGAGACCTGGGTTCAATCCCAGGGCGAGTCATATCAAAGACTCAAAAAACGGTACTTGATGCTAACTTGCTTAACACTCGGCATTATAAGGTAAGGATCAAGGGTAAAGTAGAGCAATAGAAGGAAAGGAGTAGCGCCCTCCCCTACATCTTGGTGTAGTAGCTATCGAAAAGGGAGCCTTCTGGTCACCTTAAAATACGGTCGCCAACTTTATATTACTATAAACTATTTTCTTAATTCTTCCCCCTCTGTTTTTTTAGTCTGTTCTTTCTTTCTTTCTTTCTTTCTGTTTTGTTTTTACCTCTTCTGCTATCCATTTTGTCCTTCCTTCCTTCCTTCCTTCCTTCCAATATTTCTTTCACTTCACTTTTCTATCTCCTTATTTCTATAATTTATCGACATTTTTTTGTCAATCAATCTCTTTCTTTCTTTCTTTCTTTCTTTCTTTCTTTCTGTTTTGTTTTTACCTCTTCTGCTATCCATTTTGTCCTTCCTTCCTTCCTTCCTTCCAATATTTATTTCATCTCTATCTCTTATAGCTCCTAATATATTTTTCGTTATTTCCTTTTCACTCCATTTCTCTCTCTCTCTCTCTCTCTCTCTCTCTCTCTCTCTCTCTCTCTCTCTGTCTGTCTCTCTCTCTCTTTCTATCTATCTATCTATCTCTATTCATCTATCTATCTATTTTTTGACAATGTCAACTCTGACTCTTTATTAACCCACATAGCAAATATGAATGGGATGAACGATATATGAAATTATATGTCAAAATAATGTTTGTTTCGACGAGCCAGAGATTTTCTTATTTCTTCATTTTCTTTTACATTTCAACCTTTTTTTTCGTCAAAAATAAATACCTTGTCAATAAAGAAAAAACACTGAGAAAGCAATCATACGAATCTCACTTTTCCTTTTGGCTAAAAATATTTGCTCAAAAGAGTGAGTTTAGTAATTCTTTAGAGAAATCTTCAATTATGATTATTTTATTGTTCGGCGCATTGATTCTCTGATGACTAAATTAAATATTTACAACTTCCAAACGATCAGATTGAAACAGAGATTGTCCTGATTGACTCCAGTTTATATATTCATGAAAGATTGTTTAAAATACTTGACTGAGTTAAAAGTTTTGCAATATTTTTGTAACGTGAGGAAGCTTTCGGAAGTTTAGGATACTTACCTGGCCTTTTGGCTGGGCCGTCTGGCATTCGTGTCGGATGAGGTATCAAACAATGGCAGATTCGAGGCCGAAAGGCCCCCAACTTCGGTTGGGCCACCTTCAGGTCGACGAGCTGCAACCTTTGTCCCCTATGTATAGCACTATACCTTGCTGTCTAGTTCAAGCTATAACCTGACATACGTGCCTGGATCCAAATTTGGATTCTTGAAACTGCTTGCCTCATTAGACCCACATTTCACTTAGTGGATCGATGAGCAGCACAAACCAGCAGGGTTCGAGTCTCGGCTCATTCTCGACTTCCCTCTTCCCTTTATCCCCACTTCAATCGGCTTTCGGGCTTTTGATCTTGTGTCAAGTCCAGTCTGGTGGGAGGCAGCGACAAATATCATACTTACCTGGCTTCGGAGCTTACTCCAAGAAAACACGACCTCGGCTGGGTCGCCTTACATAAATGCCGGGTGGAATATCAATGACAAGTATAGATGCACATTGCACTAACCCTAACCTTCGAGTCTTGTTAATCTATGACTTGTAAGATCACCAAACGTACATGCTTTGGGACCAGCATTACCCAGCAGGCCATAATTTTCGGTTCGTATCCGACGTACCCCTTCCCAAAAATCCCAATATAAAAAATACCTTGCCAAAAATTCTGTCTGGCGGGAGGCATGGATAAACATGTCGTGGTCGTGAACACGAACAAGCACACTGGACTGTAAGATGCTGAACTCGCCTGATACTCTCTGAATCATTCTCGTTAAATATGCTTTCATATCTTGGAGCACAGTCTCAGAATCCACGGTTTTAGGCCTACCCGAACATGCCGGATCATCGAGGTTTTTGTTACCCGATACTATACTGTGATGAACTGCACCTTCACCTTTCACACAACAAATGTTTTTGGTTATTTCTGACGCGTTATGGTCCGGCTCGAACTCGTAAAACAAAAATTAGCGAGTTAGACTACGTTGCACCTTCATCTGTCCTGCTTTCAAATCATACACTTAGGGAAACCATGAACAACATGTCAGCGTACCAACTACTAAAATACTATCAATCACGATGGGGAAAATTTTTCACTGATGAAACTGTTTTGGTCACGGGATATACGTGAGTCAAGTTAACACTCCTAATTGGTAAGCTAAAAAATCTGGTGCGCTTTATAAATAAATAATTTAGGTACTATTGTACAACCACTTACTATCCATCTTGAATACAATCTAAACTAGACGAGCATGACATGCGGGACCCTGCTGGAGGAGAAAGGACGAACTCATAAGCGACGTTCTCCAATGGCCCCCTTCACAGGACGACCAGCAAGAACTTAACAACAGCTCTGTACGGACACAGGATGTAGCCTGGAAGACCTACCGGAAGCGATTGATCATAGACACAGGTGGCGCGAGAAAGTTAGGGAAACCCGGGCGAGCAACATGAAATGATAATGATGATGATTTTGTGTATCAAATCGTCGCAGAAATTCCTTGGTGGATATAAACCTTAAACAATTCTCCTTCGAGTTCTTTCTTAAAATCTGATGGTGGATTGGTTGGTTGAGGTTTTACGACATATCAATCCATGTGGGTTATTTAATACCAAACACTCCATTTTTCTTGGTCCTAAAGTTTTTTTTTATAGTTTTACACTCTTTCTTTATACGCCTGGGCATTTCCTTTATACATATATATATATATATATATATATTCATCCACAGACACTGTTTCGTTGTATCACAGCTTTCAATTTGGCTAGACACGTAGGACGCTTGAAGCTGGGATCGAAACCTACAAAACTCTACGTTAGAATTAGTATCAGACCGCTCGGCCAACAAGCGCACCACGTCAGCAAAGGAATTATAAGGTATTATGTAGCAACAGCAGCAGCAGCGTTCGTTTGTTTGCATTTTATACCTGACCGGATACCGGAGTACTCAAATCGTTCGAAGAGCTTTGCATTATGTGAGCCGCAAATGTAAATTCCTTCGCCAGAGTACTTAACCCCCATGGGGGAGCGTATATATACTGTAAACCATATTTGCTGATCTCATCCCCAGAAGAAGCGTGTATGTCATCTGAATAGCGAAGATAATATTCTTCGACGAAATCCATTTATAATGGCAGTTGAACCAAGGTTGAGTTTTATTCGAGTTAGATGATAATTAGTTGTTTATTCACTGTTAAATAAATGGTTTCAAATATTCCTATTTGACTCTAGTAATTCTATATAATATCAAGTATTTGTTTGCATAGTTAAATGATTTTAAAGAAGAAGAAGAAGAGCCAGATCCCAACACCGGTAAAATTAGCTAGAATATTTGCTTAAATTCTTAGAGAGCTGAATAGATTTTCTGTCACACTGATTTCAGTGTAACCTACCAGAAGAAATTTTAAAAAATTATAAGTGTTCATGTGAATATATATATATATATATATATATATATATATATATATATATATATATATATATATATTATTCAGTTCAGTTGAATCTATACGTAAGGTTATTTAGCATTGTTGTACTTCCCTAAATTATTATTAAATCTGGAGTTTTACGTTGAAACGTATTTAGAATTTAAAAATTTAAAAAAATTATTTGCTGTAGAAAGTGAGTTTCTGAATATAAGTCCAGTTACATTAGGTGATTCCAACCGGTAATAAAAAAGAAAAACCGGAAGTAGGTAAATGGGGAGGAAAATCTTCCCCCTCTTCTACTCCTCCCACCCTTTCTTCCTGTGGCTATTCTGACTGTAATTATTTTATCCATTAGATCTGAAGAAGCCCTGTTATTTTTGGTGTTATTGATTCATATCAATGGCCATAATAGGATGGAAATAAATTTATAATCCTAATGTGACCCGTTTTTGTTTTTCCTCTAAGATATATATATATATATATATATATATATATATATATATATATATAAGCAATGTGAGATAGATAGATAGATAGATAGATAGATAGATAGATCTGTTGAATATGAATGTACATAAGTATGTTTGAGTGTGATTTTATGTAGATGGATATAAAAAGATATGAATTTACCAAGATAGATTTTTTTGAGATAGATAGATAGATATGTTATCTTTCGCAGGTTAATATATATATATATATATAATAGAGAGAGAGAAAGAAAGAGAGAGAGAGGAATGGATGTGATCTTTCGTAGTTGAATAGTGATAAAATTTAGTTTTCTTATATATATATATATATATATATATATATATATATATATATATATGTGTGTGTGTGTGTGTGTGTGTGTGTGTGTGTGTGTGTGTGTGTGTGTGTGTGTGTGTGTGTTATTTGGTTTGCTTCAAATGATTAAATTTCAATCCATCAAACACGTCGTTCCAGCAGCAAAAAAATTGAATCTTCATACTTTTCATTCCTTATTCAAATCATCCAAATTCTGAATGTTCTTATAGAGAAATAATTTATTTCTATAATTATTTGTTGTTTGTTTTGGTGCGGAATTGTCAACATGTCGAATGTTTAGTCTAGATTGGCGATCAGTTTTTGCAGTGGCCGTTATTGTGCCGTCATAGTAAAAAAGACACAAACGCAACGGGAAAATATAACGGTTTTTGTCTTCATATATATATATATATATATATATATATATATATATATATATATATATATATATATATACACGTAATTGTTGTTAGTTTGTTATTGATAGGGCTCTGAAAACAATTGATATCCCAACGGTTTGCAGGTTGGAAGAAGCAAATATTTTTTATTCCCTAAGACTTTACCCCAACGAACAATAGAATGATAAATTTATTGTCGACGCACGTCTGTCTACAAATATATGTAGTTTCTGATTGACAGTCCAAAATAAACACAACGTCAACGAGAAAACTTAATTTCGTTATTGGAAATGTGGAAAAAAATTGTAGAATATTAGATAATAAAAGTAAATTGGAGGGCTAATGTCGATTATTAAACAAAACGAAAAAAAAACAACCAAACACGCACAGACACGCACGTATATATATATATATATATATATATATATAAGGTGTTTCAAGTGATGTACGATAGGTTAGCGAGTAATTGACAAAAAAGATACAAAATCAACTTGCTACAGTTGAGCGGTTAGATCAATACAATTAATATTATTGCGAGTTTTTCGCACAAGCGTTAGTTAATTGTCTCTCAGTGGAGTCTGAGGGACAGCAAGTCTCCCCATGCTTCCAGGACTCTTCTGAGTATTCTAGCCAATTGAATGTTGTAGTTAGGATGATACCGGCTCGTCCTCCGATTTCTAACTCTTCCAGCTTCCTTACAAGGTTTTTGGGGACCGTTCCAAGTGAATCAATTACAACTGGTACTACCGTCACGATCATGTTCCATCGTTTTCTTTTTACTTCTCTTGGTCTAGGTACTTTTCTATATTTTCGTTTTCTTTGATTTTCATTTTATAGTGAATCAGTCTATTTGCTTTGGTTTCAAACAATTTAGTTTAAAATAAGTACAAAGTATAGCTCTATTTGACCTATAGATCGGTGCTACTATACCGTGTACTTATTTTAAACTGAATTGTTTGAAATAAAATTGCTTTTGACATTTAAACAGTGTTCTTATGCTAAACTGAATTGTTCTCAATAGAACAGTTTATATGGATAAAAATGGATTTGGCATTAAATAACCTACAATGGTTGATAAGCTATAAAACTGAACCAAACCAAAGCAAATAGTTGACCTGGGATCGATGGCAATAAAAAGGTATTCCGCATTCCCCAAAGTTCCAACATGACTGGAAATTCACCATCAGATTATTTAGTGTCATATCCAGGACAATCGAGTTTTATCCCTCTGCAGTGAGGCAGTTGGTGTATTCTACAGCCCCAGCCGACTGGGCCAGCAAATTCCACTATTCAGCACGTCTATTTATCATATTTAGCAACCCCTCAGCTCGGGCAGGATATAACACAAGGTCAATTTTTAAGCGGAGTTTAATAGGTTTGAATTATGAGTATTCCTTCTTCTAGACTAGATTCCTCTCCAAGGCTGAAGAGCCCAGTCTGCCCTATTATTTACCCATGTCTATTTATTATTATTATTATTATTATTATTATTATTTCACTTTTTCCGAGCAACATTGTCTTGTAGTCTTTCAAGGGTGTGTGAAAGACAGCAAGTCTACTCAGGTCTCCAAGACTCTTCTGGGTATTCTTGAGTATTTTAAAAATGCTGTGATTTGAATAGTTCTGATTATTCTTCAAATATTTAGCTCCTCCAGTATTTTTTCAGGCTTTTAGAACCGTATTTGAAATCACGTCACCTTCTTGTTCCACCGTTTTTCTGTTCTCTGGCAAAATTTTAGTATTTGCATATTATTTTGAGTTCTTTTATTTTCACTCTGTGGCATGATAGAACAGTAAATCCTATTAGATAACTTTTCTTCTCGTTAAATGATACTAGACCTGGTCATCTAGCCAGGATTTGGTGATCCATCTCTATCTTAAAATCCCAGATAATTTTATGCGTCTCATCCTCTAAGATGAACTCCCTTTTCCAACTCTTGGCCACTGCTCTTAGGGTACCAACAATAATTGCAGTCACCGTGATCATCATATTCCACAGCTTTCTTAATTTTCAGGTAAAATCCAAGTATTTGTCAATCATTTCGCTTTCTTTCATTTCCATCCTGTGGTCTACCAGAAAGTCACAATCCTTTAGATAACTTCTTTTTTTTCTTGTTCATAATGTCCATAACGCACATATAATAATAACATAGGAATCCCGAAACACGAAAAACACTTACGACTTCTTAGTTCAGATACGAAACTTTTTATTACCTTTGAGTTTAAAGGTTTTTCGACATAAGGAGAGAGATACCATCTTTCTATGCTGATTTTTCCATCTGCCCCAAATCACGTGCGACACCCGCCGCCAGGCCTCGGCGAGCAAGCGAAAGTCAACCTTTTTCTTTCGATGCAGGAACTCAACTAACTTACTTTTCTCAAATCTCAGCCCATGCTTCTGCTGCGTGACGTCACTCACATCCCCTGGTCACAATTTCAATCTGGGATTTTTATTTTGACATCTCTGAAGGACACATCCTCCCCGCGCGCGCGTGAACACCTGCACTCATGTTGCACCGAACTCACCCATGCGCTAAGCGAAAGGTTCTCAGCCTAACTAAACCGAAAGGCAAGATATATAAAACGAAATCCCTCGGCCATTATATTACAACACTTGGTCTAGTCTTCGGATTAGTATTACATAATTTGTTTATTTCAAAAAATCACAACCAATTTCATGCATCTCATTCATTAAATCGAATTCTTGTTTATGCTATAAGAAAAGATTCAGTTCTTCTCTTGAGGGTTCCTTTCGTAGCCATATCCAGGTCTAATCTTGCGCCAGTTTGTCACATGAAATAGCTATAGTTATTTCTCTTTTCCTTTCTCTTTCCTAGATTTCGTGACTGACCGCTGTAATAACTCCTTCTTTGCTTTTTATAATGTAATCCTCAAATCCTTCAATTGACGCATCCAAGCAATCTTCAATGCTGGTGAGTCCTTTTCCTCCTTCTTGACACATACATTCTTCCTATGTCATCTCTAAAATCTAATCATCAAATTTCTCCTTTCGTCTATTTGTCTAACTTTCTCCCTTGTCCATAGTCAACTGACGCATCAAAGTGTTTTCACATTGAAACTGTGTACTTATGCTAAGCTGAATTGTTTGAAATAGAATTGTTTTTTACATTTAACAGTGTGTAAACAAAATTTTTTAATTATACTAAACTGAATTGTTTGAAATAGAACTGTTTATATGGGTAAAAATGGATTTGGTATTAATAATCTACAATGGTTGATGTGCCATAAAACTAAATCAAACCAAACCACTATGTTATAAGAAGTCCCCATGGTAGTGGTTGCAGAAAAAAACAGGCTTCCCATTCGTCTTTATTTTACAACGATTTATATGAGTTTCCATCGCTCACTTATTCCACTGACTTTCATTTAATTTTTATTGTCCAACTATTTGTCCATTAGATTCTATTCGATTTATACACCTTTAATCACATGAAGCATTGCAGGAGCGACGCTTGCCTCTACCCAACCACATTCTCTGACATGCGCAATTTCACGTACGAAAATAACAAATCAGACAGGTAACAGGCTCAAATTAAACGCTGTACCGAATGGCCGCAGGGTTGCTGATGGCGCCACCTCCCACCGAGTTAATGAAACGAGCTTCTCACTCACCTGTCGAGAATAAAAATGGTGCCGGAACAAACGACTAGCATGAGACAAAAAAAACAACAACTACCGTCCAATTTATGAATGAAAAAAATTTCAAATAATAATAATAATAACATGAAAGTGACAGTGATACCTATTGTAAATGATACGATCAGAACGGTTCACAAAAGCTTGGTAAGGGGACTGAAAAAGTTGAAAATCGGAGGACGAGCCAAGACCATCCAAACTACAGCATTGTTTGGGGTTGGCCAGAATACTGAGAAACGTCCTGGAGACTTTGGGAGATTTGTTGTCACTCAGTCTCCAGTAAAAGACCATCAGCTAAAAATGGTGTGAAAAAGTTGCAAATAATAATAATTCTCTGGGATTTGGGGATACAAACGGGTTTCCTACACCCGGCCAGAAAACCAGACCTAGTGATAATTTACAAAAAACAAAAGAGAACTTGCTGTGTTGTTGATTTTGCTGTCCCAGCAGACCACAGATCGAAAATTAAAGAAATCGTAAAAAAGGAACAAGCTATGGGATGTGAGGGTGACGGTGATACCAATTGGCGCGCTGGGGACGGTCCCCTAAGGCTTAGAGAGGGAAATGGACGATTTGAGACCATCCAAACTACAGTAATGTAAATATCAGCTAGAATACTGAGAATAGTCCTGGATACTTGAGGAGACTTGTTGTAACTCAAACTCCAGTGAAAGAAATCAGCTAACGCTTGCGTGAAAAAACTCAAAAGGAGTAAAATAATGATAATAATAAAGTGCAGATGACGACTAATGACAGCAACCAGAAACAAGTCTGCCAACACGAGGATCAACAGAAGAAAAATAACTAGAAAACAAAAATAGGAAGAAAAACAACTGTACAGACATTTCAAGCAACAAACAGCCAAATCTCACACGAGAAAACATAGCTAAAAAAAACGAAACCTAAAGAGAGAAACTGAATCTCTTCCGATAGTGGCACAAAACAATGCCATAAGGAACAGATACATTAAAGCAAGAATAGATAAGACACAATGAAATAGTAAATGTAGATTATGATGTGATAGAGACAAAACGATCAATCACGAAATAAGCGAAAGCAGCAAATTAGTGCAAAAAGGGTATAAGACCAGACATGACTAGGTGGGCAAGGTGATCCACAGGGAATTCAGCCAGAAATTGAATTTTGACCATACAAACAAATGGTACACGTACAACCTAGTATCCGTCCAGAATGATATGCATAAATTTCGCTGGAATTTTGAAATACAAACTTAATCTCACCTAGACGACCAGACCTAGTGTTAGTCAACAACAAAAAAGCTATGGGACATGAGACTGACGGTGATACCAACTGTAATATGTACACTCGGTACAGTCACCAAAAAAAAGAGGGTGATTGAAGACCATCAAAATTAATACGTTGTTGAGATCAGTAAGAAAACTGAAAAGAGTCCAAGAGATTTGAAGAGACTTGCTGTCACTCAGACTCCAGTTGAAGACCATCAGCTAATGCTGGTGCGAAAAACTCAGAAAGGACTATAATATTGATAATACTAATAATAAACAAACGCACGCATATACATACTCAAATCTAGTTTCTTCAAAAATTCGCTTTTTTGTAAAGATTTGCCGCCGTATTTTTTTTAATGTCCTCCACATTTGCACATTTTACCACTGACAAATCTGTCAATTTAGTTGATTGATTGATTTATTGATTGATCTCAAAATGCCGACCCGTCCGAGGTTATTTTCTGCCAGCAAGTGAGGGAATTGTCTACACTGTAAGTTTTTATTTACATTTTTGTTTAGTTTTTAAATGTTATTCTTATGTTTTTTTTATATCATTTGGTTATATGATATCATTTATTCCTAATACGAATACCTTGCAAGCAGTTCTATTTGATCCATAGATGGGGCAATAACAGACACTATCGATCCAAATAAGAGTGGACCTGAGAGTAATGGCAATGAAGAAATACTTGATACTCTCGAGATCTTCGGATCTAGAGTCTCACCATCAGATGCAGTTTTGTGTCATGCCCAGGATACCAGGTTTTGTGGAGTAGGGAGTCTTACTCTTCTGCTTGGGATATTATCAACGATTTCTCTATCACTTATATTGAGATTGTTGATTTATAAACAAAGAAACCAACCTTATTAAAATAAACTTAGGTTTTAAAGCTCTGCATCATGCTATTTTGATTATTAGTAAGCAACATGTGATCAAGTGAAAATGTGTGTAGTGTATTTGTTATATTTTCCTAAGTTTAACTTGAAGAGCAACTTGAAATTCTAAGTTAGATGAGAAATATTTTAAAAATTAGATGAAAATATCTTTAAATAAGTAAAGTTGGAGACCTTAGTCGAGGGTGACCCGAAGGCACCCTTTTCAATACCTACGATACCGAGGTGTAGTGGAGGGCGCTACTCCATTCCCTGGATTGCTCCAATTTACACTTGATCCTTACCTTATAATACTGAGTGTTAAGTAAGGCGGCATCAAGTACCATATTTGAGTCTTTGGTATGACTCGACCTGGGATTGAACCCCGGTCTCCTGGACCATTGGCGAACACTCTACTCATTTAAATACTTAAGATTAAATTCATTAGCGTCAAACAGGGCCTCTGCATGACTTCGAAATCTCCTATACATATTTACCAACTCCTCCGCTTGGGCAGGATATGACATAAGGTCAACTTTTTAGCAGAGTCTAACTGGTTTGAACTCAGTTTTCCTTCTCCTCGACTAGTTACCTCACCAAGGCTGAAGAACCCAGTTTGCCCTACTATTTACCCATAGCTGGAGGGAGAATAATTGGATTCATACCTTTCCCAAGGGTATTAGTGCAATGTGAAATGCAATCAGCCTCGTCCAGGATTTGAACTTGTGTCGCCGTGTCCATTTCCTACGACGATAACCATTACACCACGGGCACCTCCTATAAGCCTTTCTGACGGTCTCCTTGGTAAATTGCTTATCCTTGCTTTCAGTTCACCTTTGCTATTGCACAGAATTTTCTTGGTCTCTCACTAAACCATGCCTTACACATAATAATCAAGGGGATTGTATTCATAGACAGATAGCGTAAACAAGGTCATGGATGCTTGGTAACTCAGTTTTTCGCTAATGATGATCCCATAGGCGAGAAACTGACAGAACTAAAATCCGTTCACTCTATGTCTGATTGATTCCAGCTTAATATATATGCTCTATCGATGATATTGAGGACTATTCATTTATAAACATAGGACAATATATACATTTACCCAAACCCTTCGTCAGAGCAGAAAGCGACACAAAGTTTTAAAGCGGTGTTTAACAGATTTTCATTTAGAGTTTTCCTTCTCATAGACCGGTTACCATTACAAGGTATGAACCCCCTTATTCTCCCTCCAGCTATGGGTAAATAGTAGGACGGACTAGGTTCTTCAGCCTTGGTGGGGCAACTAGTCTAGGAGAAGGAAAACTCTGAATTCAAACCTGTTAAACTCCGCTTAAAAATTGACCTTGTGTCATATCCTGCCCGAGCGGAGGGGTTGGTAAATAGTACCATTACAAGGTTTAAAAGCTTAGTCTGCCCTAATATTTCCCCATGGCTCGTACAAGAACAGTTGGATTCATGCCTTTCTAAAGAGTATTAGCGCAATATGAAATACAACTAGCCATGTTTTGAACCAGGGTTACCGTACTCAGTTTCTATGAAGGAAACCATTATATATATAACTATATATATATATATATATATATTTGTGTGTGTGTGTGTGTGTGTGTGTGTGTGTGTGTGTGTGTGTGTGTGTGTGTCAATTATTTTATACGTGCTCTTAGAGTAACAATAATTGACTTTTGAAGTGTTTCGGCGCCAAAACATCATTGTCACGACACTAAAGCGCGCTAGCATTATATCAAAATACCACAAGACTTTGTTGGTTTTCTGTCACATCGTGGGAATACAAGATCAAGTCGAATCTTGTTGCAGAATATATGCGGCGTCTACTATCAGGTTATCAAAAGCAGGAATGTGTCACAGTCAGTCAGAAGCTAGTTAGTCGGGCGAAGAAAACTCTTTTGAAAAATGTCAAAAAGACATTGAAACCTTGTCGAATGATTATGAAGACGAAACAAAAACGATGCCGTCATTGTGGATTGGAAAACCATATCAGAAATCTTCCGGTGGGAACATGTTGCCTTTTTCTTTATTCGTTTATTCAATAATTTATTTATCTTTGCAAGGAGAGGCAATTTTTTGTCTAAATTTCTGAGATGAAGCTTGATAATTTTCATTACTTAAAATATTCGTACTATTGCCTTCATCTTTATTGTTTTACTCACATCGTTTCGGTCGATATATACTTCAGCCTTCTTCAGGTGTTTCATGTTGAACTCGGGAACCTACACAGAACTTCGAACATTTTATCTAATCCACGACAGTAGATTGTTCTAACTCCATTAACCATGACCATTACCACTTGTGCCCGGTCATGGTCAACGAAATTAGAATAATCTACCGCTGTGGATTAAATAAAGGATTCAGTTAGAAGTTCGGTGTAGGCTCCCGAAACACCTGAAGAAGGCCTAAGGACATATCGGCGGAAACGTTCTAAGTATGACAATGAATAAAATAGTCCGAATATTCTAAGTGGTAAAAAATGATATTCAAATCTCTACTCCAGGCACCTTACGCAACGGATTTTTGCTCTGCAGACGTTTCCTGGTCCCAAAGATTAAATCAACTCAGTAAAATCGATTCAGTAAAACGGTAAAAGAACCAGAAAATGTGTCACAGGACCGCACTGATTCCTCCTCGCAAAATATCCCTAGAAGTCATTCCATAACGATAAAAGGCGATACGATCTATATTTGAATTGGGGGTTATTATTTTGAAAATGATAAGGATAGAGAAATGGGGTTATTATTTTGAAAATGATAAGATAGAGAAATGGGGTTATTATTTTGAAAATGATAAGGATAGAGAAATGGGGTTATTATTTTGAAAATGATAAGATAGAGAAATGGGGTTATTATTTTGAAAATGATAAGATAGAGAAATGGGGTTATTATTTTGAAAATGATAAGGATAGAGAAATGGGGTTATTATTTTGAAAATGATAAGGATAGAGAAATGAGGTTATTATTTTGAAAATGATAAGATAGAGAAATGGGGTTATTATTTTGAAAATGATAAGGATAGAGAAATGAATTTGTTTTTGTAATTGTATTTTTAAAATTTCTGTTTTTTTTTCAGGACCAGTAGATATAGATATAGTGTTTAGCTTCACGTATTACGAGGCGACAGTTGGGGGTCTGGTGTTGTGAAATGGATAGAGAAATAAGACCGCAGAACATTACTAATTAGTTTAATTCTTACTGAGTGTCCTATACTTCTGGCCTTATGCCAGACAAAGCAAAGAATAGTAGATAAGTACCGCAGGAGGATAGGATCAGGTCTAGAAATGATTAAACAAATGTTTTATCATGTGAAAGAAGCTTGCTAAAAATCACCTTAAGGAAGAAGTTACATATAAATATATATATATATATAAAGAGAGAGAGAGAGAGAGGAAGAGGGTGGGGTGGAGTGGAGGTGCGTGTGTGCGTGTGTGTGTGGGTGTGAAACAGAAAGACAGAAGAGAGTGTGTATACTGTACATGTACTCCGACCCACAATAACTGATTTTTAATGTATTTTTTCTAAATAATATATATATATATATATATATATATATATACAGGCCTGTTTCGTTCTATCAGAACTCTTCAGGGTGGCTAGACAGGCTAGATTCCCGAAACTGGGATCGAAACCTGGCTATATATATATATATATATATATATATATATATATATATATATATATATATATATATTGTTTTTTTCGTTTTTCCAATGGTAGAAAAAAGTAAATACTTTGAAATTTCCGCAAATAAATTTGCTTTTAAATTATTTATTTTTCTTCTACGCGTGTTTCTGGTGTTCATAGTAGTTTTCAGGAAGTAAGTGGCTGATTTAAGCGTTTCCTTTGTTTTTTATAATGGCGACTGTTTAGAGTTGTTTTTCTTTTTATTTCTCGAATTTGTGTCTGTGAATTAGATATATGTATATAATTATATCGGACCAATGCATATATCACCCATATATTTTAATGACAATCCAGGCATTAAATAGAGTAATTCAAAGTATCAGTCAAATAACTGCTAAAAAGTTACAAGATCCCTTATCTGAAATCGTTAGGTTTCATCGATTATATTTTCATACTCACTTTTAATGCTTTCTTAATAATACATAGATCCTTTCAGTAGCAAAATACTCGCTGTGTAATGTGAAGATGACGGCGATACTTATCGTAGTAGGAGCCCATGGAACAGTCCCCAAAGGCCTGGAAAAGAGATTAAGTAAACTGAAGATCAGAGGAAAAATGAAGACCATATCGACCACAACACTGATTAGATCGGTTAGAATATTCAGAAGAGTCCTGGAGATCTGAGAAGATTTGCTGTCACACGTACTCCAATGAAAGACCAGCAATTAAAACTGGTGTGAAAAACTTGCATAATAAGAATTATCCCGTATAACCGGAAAATGAGGCTGTTAAAATTAGAGATCAGAGAAAAACTATCACTGTCTATACTGCAGCACTGTAAAGAACAGCTAGAATACTTAGAAAAGTCCCGGAGACCTGTTTTGTTTTAATGGCATATCAACCTTCTCGAGTTATTTAATGCCAAGCCGTCCTTCTAGAAGAACAGGAGTGGTACTTTTTAGCCCATAGTTAGGATGGGTAGGGGGTTTATATCTTTCCCAAGAGCATTTATCCGAAAGTGAACCTAACAGTGTGACAGGAGTTCGAACTCGCTAGCTATTATTTCGCAGTCCAGCGCTTTAACCTTTACACTACAGGGATACCCCTGGAGACCTGATTAAACTAGCTGTCACTCAAACTCCAATAAAAGAAAACTGGTATGAAAAACTCGCCTAATAATAATTATCCCGTAAAGCCTGAAAAAGAGACTGTTAAAATTAGAGATCGGTGAAAAAAATGTCATTGTCTAAACAACAACACTGTTAAGAACAGCTACAACACTTAAAAGCGTCTTGGATACCTGAGAAGACTTGCTGTCACTCAAAATCCTGTTAAAAGCTACCAGTTAAAACTGAAATGAAAAGCTCATAAGAAGTAAAAGCACAAATTTATATTTACATATATTCAAATATATATAGCCACATACACAGCCTTTCTCAATATATTTGTGCATGAGCCACAGATAGATAGATAGATAGATAGATAGATAGATAGATAGATAGATTGTTTGACACAAAGATAATGCGTGCAAAAAGTGTATTGTGTTTACGTTCTGAATATATAAAAAACATAAGACGTTATATGATGAAAAATACGAGAACACAATGATAAGCAAACATACACGCACACAACGTTTATCATATATATATATATATATATATGTGTGTGTGTGTGTGTGTGTGTGTGTGTGTGTGTGTGTGTGTGTGTGTGTGTGTGTGTGTTCGCGTGTGTGTGTGTGTGTGTGTATGTGCACATGTATGTATTAAAGATCCGGTAATTTCGATAGTTCATTCTGTACAACTGCATGAATAGATATGCAATAATGAATATATATATATATATATATATATTTGTATATATATATATATATATTTGTATATATATATATATATATATATATATATATATATATATATATGTATATATATATATATATGTATGTATATGTATTTGTATATATATATATATATATATATATGCATAAATTCAGAGAACATTACAAAGGACGTTCTTTTAGGTTTCTCTGAATGAAGCAGGCCGGCGGCAATAGCACGCACCCACAATGACCTGTGGTGATCAATCATTCGGAGTATAAAATTATATTAAAATGAGACGAGAACACAAAAACAGTTTAAATTTAAAGAAATACAGAAAAGTAAGTAAAATATAAGTAAAAGAAAGAAAGAAAGAAAGAAAGAAAGAAAGAAAGAAAGAACAAGAGAGGGAAAGAAAGAAGCTGGCACAGAAAAATGGAAATGCAGAAAGATCCAATAAACAATGGAAATAAATGGAAATAAACAATGGAAACAAACAATGGGAAAAAAACAACTAAATAAACACTGGATATAAACAAAGGAAATAAACAATAGAAATAAACAATGGAACAAACCAACTAAATAAACAAGGAAAATAAACAATGAAAATAAACACTGGAAATAAACAATGGATATAAACAAGGGGAAAAACAAACTAAATAAACAATGAAAATAAACAATAGAAATAAACAAGGAAAATAAACAATGAAAATAAACAATAGAAATAAAAAAGGGAAATAAACAATGGAACAAACCAACTAAATACATTATAAATATTTTTTTTCTAAATTGAAGAATAGAATGAAACAAATAAGAATTTGAAAAATATCTATTCCTTATAGATTTTTTCATAGGTATATTTATTTAAGAATGCACATATATTTTACATATACAATTACACACAAACACACATATATATTTTAATCTAAGCCCTCTGCACAAGTGGTACGCGACAAAGGTCAGTTTTTAACAGAGTTCAACTGGTTTGAATTCAAATCTTTCCCTTTCTCAGACCGCTTGTCATTCCATAGCTAAAGAGCCCCATCAGACCTACTATTTAACAATAGCTGAAAAGAATAATTGGATTTATACTTTTCGCAAGGGTATTAGCACAATGTAAAATGCAAACAACCAGGTCCGCATATATACACACATACACACACACACACATATATATATACATATATACATATATATATATATATATATATTGTCATCCACAGACAGACCTGTTTCGTTCTATCAGAACTATTCAGTGAGGATATATATATATATATGTATATATATATATAGTATTTTCACATGTGAAAAGTTTTCAAAAACGCGAAAAAGGATGGAAATAAATTTATAATCCTAATGTGACCGGTTTGTTGTTCTTCTTAATGAGTATATATATATATATATATATATATATATATATCATCACCTATATATAAGTACACCTCTACTAAGTTTTTATAACTATAGGCGAGAAACTGACAGTCGCTAAGCACCGTTACTCTGTGTCAACGCTATACAAACTTTTAGAGGTGTCCTCGTGGTGTAATGTTTAAAGCGATGAACTACGGAATCGTAGTAAGCGAGTTCGAAATCCAGTCGCGCTATTATGTTCACTTTAGGGCAAATGCCCTTGTGAAAGATATGAACCCCCTTATCCTCCCAACTATGGGCTAAATAGAACCACTACTGTTCTTCCAGGTTTAATAGACCATTAACCAAAGAAACCAAAACCTATACAAACTTGTGTGTGTAATAAAAACATCCAGTTTTACAGCCAACAAAGATTTCATCGGATGATGACTCTTGGGTCAGGTATTGTTTCGGTGCCAAAACATCATTGCCACGAATAAAAACAACGGTTGCATGTTTTGATTTTGGTTTTGGTTTCTTTGTTTAATGGCATATTAACCTTCGTGGGCTATTTAGTGCCAAAGCCATCCTTCTAGAAGAACAGGAATGGTACTATTAATTCATAGCTGGGAGAATAAAGGGGTTCATATCTTTCCCAAGCGTATTTGTCTGAAAGTGAACGTAATAGCGTGATTGGAGTTCGAACTCGCTTACTACGATTCTGTTGTCCATCGCTTTAACCATTTCACCACAAGGACACCCCTATGGATATTTTTTTACTTGATTTTGCGGCATCGTTGGTTGAATGCACGTATATCATACGTTGAAGTCAATCGTTGTTTTTTGTTTTTGTTTATGTTTTTTTTTTTTTTTTTTTTTTGTGTGTGTGTTTGGTTTTATTTTTGTTCTTGTTTTGTCTTTTGATTCTTTGTTTCTTTGTTTATTTTCAACCAGTTATGTGACTCTTACTTAAATAATATTAATAATAATCATTTGATGAAACTAGCGTTTCAACTATTTCAAATAGGAGTAATTATCAGAGTTATATGTTTTCAAATATCCATTTATCTTCATATGCTTTTCCGACTGACCTACTCGATCTATAGCTGATATCCAAACAGATCCAGATCAACTCAGTCCATATAATTCATTTGCTTTTCCAACAGATACAGATCTATTTGATCCATATATCTTCATATGGTTTTCTGACAAATCCCAATCGATTCGATTATATAATTTCATATGCTTTCCCAACAGACCTATTTGATCCATACCTGGGATCCTAACAGGCCCAGATCTATTCGATCCATATATCTTCATATGCTTTTCTAACTGACCTATTCGATCCATACCTGGGATCCTAACAGATCCAGATCTATTCGATCCATATAATTCCTTTGCTTTTCTAACAGACATTTTCGATCCATACCTGGGATCCTAACAGTTACAGCCTCTCCAACTCCAAGTGGAGCTTGGAGTAATGGCAAAGAAGTAACTAGACATCCCCCAAAGCTCCAGTACTTATTACTCAATACTGGAAGCAGTTTAATGCCATACCCCGAATACCCCAATATCCATTGGGAGTTACACTTCTGTAAAAGATGCTGTCAGTATCCACACCGATAGGGCAAGAGATAATCATGTTTCTGTAGACATTTTAAATGTATTGCGAATGATTTTTCTCATAGAAAGAGATTGCTAATTGTGTTTTGAGAGAAATTATTTACTAGTGAAATACACTGAAAGTCGGGAAAAATAGGGGCTTGTCTTTAGTCATGAGTGTTTATATATATATATATATATATATATATATATATATATATATATATATATATACATGGTGTTGGGGAGAGCGCTACTCCTTTCAATGGATTGCTCCGCTTACTCTTGATCCATACCTTACAATGGTGAGTGTTAAGCAGGGAGGCATCAACTCACAATTTTTAAGTCTTTGATATGACCCGACCCGGAATTGAACTCCGGGCGCTTTCAGACCTTTTAGGGATTGTATGCAAGTGTAAAAATTGTTTTTTTGTTTTGTTTTGTTTTTAAAGATTTTTTTATAACATTCCAAAGATTACGTAAACGTATTATTGGATTAAATTGTGATGCTGATTACATCGAACAGAACGCTATCAACGGAAATAGGATATTACCAAGAGAAATAGAATATTTTAAAAAAAGGGCTAAAGGCATTTCAAAACATTGTCGCTATTTTCAAAGTTAATTTTATCAATTCTAGGTTTTTTGTTTTGTTTTTATACATACGGCTTCTAGGATTTGTAGTCATGGCTTATAACTATTAAGTGCTATTATAGTGGTATTTTCAACTAGAATGTTTCTAAATTTGAATTTGGGAATAGAGTGGCTTTTAAGATGTAGGGCTATGGAGCTTGGATTATTAAGGTGCATAGTAATGCATCTTGAAAGAGTCGTAGTAAAAAGACCAACTTACGTATTATTTTCGTTAGACAGTTTTCCAACGGACATTTGAACATATATACACTACAAGAATTTTTCTGATATCTACAAAGTATTGAAAACTTCAACTCGAGACAAATGCAACGTTATAGTAACAAGAGCAGCACTGCGTAGAACAGATAAGGAATCTGTTAGCAGAACTGGTTTAAACAGCAGAAAACAATTATCTAAATTTCACCATCAATATGCTTGTATAGTCATCTTCTTGTCTCTGCCAGTCATCACTTATCACCGTCATCTTGCCCACTTGCCCAATTTTTCTGTTCGTCCCATGTTCTCTGTTGCTGGGCATTTGTACACATAACTTTATTCATTTTTACGTGCATTAACCCGGATTACCCAGCCGGCTTGGGTCGTAGAACACAACGACTGAATCTCTGCATAGGGGTACCCCCCCCCAATGAGTGTCTTGCATTGCTCAATCAACAGGAACCACAGAATACACTGTTTGCATCTCTGCAGAGGGTTAAGGCCTCCCAACGAGTGTCCTGGATATGACACTAAACAATGGTAAAGTTCCAGTAATGCCGAAGCTTTCGGGAATGCGGAGTATCCCTTCATTGCCATCATTCCCAGGTCTCCTTGGGATCGGAGTGGTAAGACATGATAGTTTCCAATCTATGGGTCTAATAAAACTAAACTATGTACTTATATTAAACTTAATTGCTTTGACATTTATTAAACTTAATTGTTTTGACATTTAACTGTGTGTAAACAAAAAAAACTATATTTATACGCAACTGAATGGTTTGAAATTTGAGTCGGCGTTAAATGACCCTAAAAGTGTTGATACGCCGTTTAACAAAATAACTGACCAGCCAACCAACCAACTATTACCTGGACTGCAAATCCGGGGAGCTTGTCGAACCACAGATGGAAATAATCAATCGTTTATTTCAACGATCCTCGGCAAAATTAAAGTCACAATCTACTTCTAAAATTTAAGTCACCTGATTTTAACTTGTCCAATGAAATCTATGCTTTCAATTGACCTTAAATCATTAATTATATCTATTCTATCCCAACAGGTTCTGCTTATGGAGCAAAACTATCTCCTCCACCTTTCAAGTAATAGACACAGCTTATATATTATTTAACAATACGAGGGTTGCTTCGAAAATAATACGTCTCGCTGAATTTCGCAGAAAATACCTGATACTATTTACCCAACCCCTCCGCTCGGGCAGGATATGACACAAGGTCAATTTTTAAGCGGAGTTTGACAGGTTTGAATTCAGGGTTTTCCTTCTGCTAGACTAGTTGCCTAACCAAGGCTGAAGAACCTCGTCTGTCCTACTATTTACCCATAGCTGGAGGGAGAATAATTGGATTCATACCTTCCCCAAGGGTATTAGTTCTATGTGAAATGCAATCAGTCTCGTCCAGAATTTGAACTCGTGTCGACGTGTCCATTTCCTACGACGATAACGACTACACCACGGGCACCTCCGGAAATTACCTGATACAATCAGTACAATAACACGAATGTAAAAATTCTTTTCTTTTTTTTTTCACAGAAAACTACAACAGCTACAGAGAAGACGGTAGATTAAAGCAATTTTTCAGCACCACAACAACTGCAATGTCACAGTCGAAAAAATCTACACCAACAGAAGCGACCCACTTTTCTCTGAAGCGACAGCATTTGTTAGAAAAATATAATTTGTAGTCTGTCTTTCACTGACCCGTTTTTATTCAACAGAAAATCGAGACGCTCTTCAATTCATTGTTTGGCAACTGTCATCGATGTGCCACTTACATAGTTACTATGGAAACGCATTATCCAACCCTCCCATACCCCACATAACTCAACTCAGTTCCGCCATTTGGCCTCCTTATTCGATCATCAATTTTCGATAAATGTCAATAGGGGCAATATTTTTTCAGCGCGGAAGAATTTTATGACACACCTTTGCTTTCAGACCAGACGCAATTTGGCCGGACTGCCGCACAGACGTTATCGTTAACAAGATAACAGCATGCAAAAGACAAGACATTTTTGTTTAGAAATCTGGTGATGAAATTGAATTCAGCGAGAAATTGATTCATAGTTCTTTCTAAGGGAATTGCTGCCAGTAGAACACAGAAAGCTGCACCTGAAATTCGAACCCGTTTCTCTGTGTCTATGACCATTACGCTATTTCTTACTTTTTTATAAAGTATCCAAAAGCCAGAGGGAGTCCTTCATTTTTAGATTTATTCTACTTAAAGTAGAAAACAAAGGGAAACAACTCAAATAGAAGCGCATTTTAAAAAGATGTAGAGGAGCGTTTTCCAATAAAGTATATTCCATTGCTCTCATAACGACAAAAATGTTGAAAAAAAAAAAAAAAAAAATACACCCTAAAAAACACCAGCGTAGATAAATACAACAGAAATTGATAATTTTATCGACTACCTGGTTAGGACTTAAGCGGCCCTGCCGAGACAATACTTGCCGAGACAGCCGGTAGCAATGAGAGGTCGCTTATGTTAACTGGTGGGAACGGATGTGGTTGGGGTTTCTATGCAAGAAGTCAATTTCCGGAGAGCTGGAAGAAATAATCCAACATTTGCAGTAGACTGGTTTGCAATAAAAGACGGCCAATTCATCATAACGCCATAGGCTTTCCTGGGGTGACGGATCGTACAATGGGACGCCATGTTTGGACACCGTGTGTCACGAGAAAGAAAGGCGGGAAAAAAGAAAGCAAGAAAGATGTTGTTTTTTTTAAAAAAAATCAAGAACAAGGAAAAAGGAATTAGGAAAAACAAAAAAAAAGATTTTTACAAATGGAGAATTTATTTGTGTAACGGAAACTTAAAAATGTAAGAAGAAAAAAATTGCTTTTTCTTTTTAGGAAGGAGAGAAAGAATGAGATAAAGAATAATGAAATAAAGAAAAGAATGAAAGAATAAAATATATGAATTAAGGAAAAGGAAAGGACGATTTTTAAGAAAGAAAGAAAGAAAGAAAGAAAGAAAGAAAGAAAGAAAGAAAGAATCCATTGATGATTGAACAAAAGAAAGAATGAAAGATAGACGGAAGAAAAAATTAATGACAAATAATATTTCTCAGTAGATAAGAAAGGAACAAAAGGATAGATAGATAGATAGATGGAAATTTTAAAAGTCAAAGAAAAAATAAATTGAGGTTTGAACGAGTCCTTTAAAAAAAAGACAGAAAGAGTAAAGGATAAAATAGTGTTTTTTAAACAATACGGAGAAATTGATTGAAGAAAAAAGAAGAAAGAAAATCGGATGAGAAAGAAAGAAAAAAGAAAAAGAAACAAACAAACAAATTTAAAAGAAACTTTTAAAAGATACAAAATGCAAAAGAAAGATAATTTTAAGATAAAATAAAACTTTGAGGATAGAATTTTAAGAAATACAAAATATCAAGGAATTATTCAAAGAAAGAAAGAAAGAAAGAAAGAATGAAAGAAAGAAAGAAAGAAAGCCTAAACAATTAAGACAATTCAAAATGCAATTGTATGATTTTCAGAAGAAAGTCAGAAAAAAAGGAAGAAATATATATAAAATTGAAAACTACAAAACACAATAGAATTATTGAAAGAAAGAAAGAAAGAAAGAAAGAAAGAAAGAAAGAAAGAAAGAAAGAAAAAAAGAAAGAAAGAAAGCCTATACAATTAAAGACAATTCAAAATGTAATGGTATGATTTTCAGAAGAAAGAAGAAAGTCAGGAAAAAAGGAAGAACTATATATAAATTGAAAAAATACAAAATACAATAGAATTACTTTAAGAAAGAAAGAAAGAAAGAAAGAAAGAAGAAAATTTTAAGGAAATTTGATCAAAGATACCTTAATCACAAAAGATCATTTTAAGAAAGCAAAAGAAAAACAACCACTCTGAAGAAAACGTTCAGGAAAACGGGCTATATAACACGTTAAAAAGAGTGGGAAAAAGCGAACTCTTCAGAATAAAAAGAGAGAAAAGCGTTTGTTTATTTTATGAACTGGCTGTTTATTGGAGGAAAGTAAAAACGTTGTTCCATCACTGCACAGATAACATCCGACAAAATGAACGGCCAAATATCCGCAGTGAGACATTCAAAAGAAAACCTTGTTTTCTCTGGTCAGTATTTTGGCGGCCGATCCGTCATTTCGAAGCTAGATAATAATAATAATAAAAATAAAGATAAAAAATGAAAAAAAAAACGGATCCTGTGACTCCTACTAGACATCCGACACTCAGAGGCGGACTTTTCCCGGCAGAATCAATGGAGATTATTAAAGTTATTCATCTTTTTTTTCTTGACGTACTTTCTTTCCTGTTTTTCTTTCTTTCTTTATACTTGTTTTGTCTTTTGATTTCTTCCATTTATTTATTTATTTATTCATCTATTTGTTCATTTATTTATTTTAACTTCCTTCTACCTACCTTCTTTTTACAAGTGTTGCTTTTAGTCTTCTTTATTTCTTTATTTCTTTTCTGCTTACTACTTTCTTTCTTTCTTTCTGCTTACTTCTTTCTTTCTTTCTTTCTTTCTGTTTACTCCTTTCTTTCTTTCTTTCTTTCCGTTTACTTCTTTCTTTCTTTCTTTCTTTCTTTCTTTCTTTCTTATTACTTTTTTCTTTCTTTCTTTCTTTCTTTTTTTCTTTCTTTCTCTTGTATTTTATTTTTGTCAGAGTAACTCTCCTCTCTTTTCTGGGCACCTCTAGTGACGTAATGGCTTTCAAGCTAAACGAGCAAACTTTCACGACTGAGTTCGATTCTCATAGGGTGCCTAATTCATAAGGCCTTGTACCAACAAATAGGCAAAAAATTTAGTAAATTATTACTCTCTTTTCTTTCCTAATTTTTTTGTTCTTTTCCATTATTCTTTCTCAATATTATCATTTCTTCTCTTTCCAGTTGACTTTTTTCCCATCATTTTCCTTTTCTTTCTATTCTTTCCGAGTTACTGTTTGTTCTTTCTTTTCCTACATTCTATAAACCCTTATTCTATTTTTTCTATGTATTTTTTCTCTTTTAATTTTTGTTTTGTCTTTGATATTTATTCACTTATCACATTTTCTTTTTTTTAGAAAAAACTTTCTTTCGTCTTTTACAACAGCTTTTATTTATTTATTTATTTATTTTATTTATTTTATTTGTTCTTTCAATTTTTCTTTTTTCTTTCTTTCTTTCTTTCGTTCTTTCTTTCGTTCTTTCTTTCTGTTTACTTCTTTCTTTCTTTTTACTTCTTTCTGTCGTTCTTTCTTTCTTTCTTTCTTTCTTTTTACTTCTTTCTTTCTTTTCTTTCTTTCTTTCTACAACTATCTTTCTTTCTTTCTTTGTTTCTTTCTTTTCGAGTGTTTTCATAATTTACTTTCTTTCTTTCATTTTCTTTCATTTTTTATCTTCTAAAACTGCTATATTCTCTTAGTTGGCCGTTCGTATTCCACAAAGTGTTAATATCCTTGGTAAACATATGAAGACCTTTAGCGCCAGAGGCGCTGGTTGTGTAATGGTTATGGTTGTAAGAAATGGACACAGCGAACCAAGTTCAAATCCTGAATGAAACTGTTTGCATTTCACATTGCTCGAATACCCTGGGGAAAGATACAAATCCAACTATTCTTCTTCCAGTTATGGGTGAATAGTAGAGCAGACGGTGCTCTTCAGTCTTGGTTTGGCAACCAATCTAGGAGAAGGAAAACTCTGAATTCAAACATGTTAAACTCTGCTTAAAATTAACCTTTTGTCATTTGTTATGTGGAGAGTCGGGTAAATACATATATTCTCTTACTGATTATTTTTTCTCACCCCTTTAAAGAGATTTTCATCTCTTTTCCTTTCTCTATTTCATTTTTTCCTTCCTGCATATATATATATATATATATATATATATATATATATATATATATAGCATGTTCATGGTGATAATACCAAATAATTGAAATTTTTCTCGTTACTGGTAAATATTTTGTATATTTTTGTCTTTTCAAATTTAGACTGCTTAATGGTTAAACTAAACAATAAAAATTTTGAAACAATTTGACAATTCAATGACATACTGCTCCGACACTGCAACGCAGTCTATAATCAAAATACGATAGATAGATGGATGAAGGGATGCATCCTCCCTTTCCTTAAAAAGGGTGACCTCGGATTAGCCAAGAACTTCCGAGGCATAACACTTACATCCATAGCAGCCAAAATTTACAATACCCTACTACGAAACCGCATCGAACCCCAAATCGACAACATCCTTAGGAAAAAACAAAATGGCTTCCGAAGAAATAGATCCACGACCTCACAAATATTGACCATCCGTAGAATCCTTGAAGGTGTACAGGCAAAAAAACTACCGGCGACATTACTATTTGTCGACTTTACCAAGGCCTTCGATTCCATTCACAGAGGGAAGATGGATCAAACCCTACTAGCATACAGCCTACCAAAAGAGACCGTAGCATCAATAACAATGCTCTATAGAAACACCAAAGTGAAAATACGTTCACCGGATGGAGACACAGAATACTTCGACATTGTAGCAAGAGTAATAAAAGTGGACACGCTAGCCCCATACCTCTTTATCATCTGTCTAGACTACGTGCTTAGAACTTCGATTAATAAAATCAGAGAAAACGGCTTCGTGCTGAAAAAGAAAAGATGCAGAAGGTACCCCGCAAAAACAATTAAGACGCCGACTACACCGATGACATAGCGTTACTGGCGAATGCACCCAACCAAACCGAAACACTACTGCATAGTTAGGAACGAGCAGCCGCAGGCATTGGCCTCCATGTCAATGGACACAAAACTGAATTTATGTGCTATAATCAAACAGGTGACATTTCCACACTAGACGGAACCTCTCTGAAACTGGTAGACAAATTCACCTATCTAGGAAGCAGTGTCTCATCAACCGAAAAAGACATTGACACACGGCTAACGAAGGCATGGACAGCTATCGATAGGCTTTCGATCATATGGAAATCAAACTTGACCGATAAAAGGAAACGCAGTTTCTTCCAGGCAGCAGTCGTGTCGATACTGCTATATGGATGCACTACTTGGACGCTAACTAAACGGCTGGAGAAGAAGCTAGACGGCAATTACACAAGAATGTTGCGAGCAATACTGAACAAGTCCTGGCAGCAACACCCCACAAGGCACCAACTATACAGCCACTTGCCTCCCATCACGAAAACTATCCAAGCTAGACGAACCAGACATGCAGGACACTGCTGGAGAAGCAAGGACGAGCTCATAAGTGATGTACTCCTATGGACCCCGCATATGGCCAAGCAAAAGCAGGATGACCAGCTCGAACATACATACAGCCCTGAAGATGAGCCGGAGGCTATGAATGATAAGGAGAAGTGGCGAGAGAGGGTCAGGGATATCCGTGCTAGCGGCGCGACATGATGATGATTATATATATGGAGAGATATTTATAGATAAATAAATTATATATATATATATATTGCAATACTACTCAATGGATGCACCATATGAACGCCGACAAAGCGTATATGGATAACGCTTAACTGAAATTGCATAAAAATGCAAAGAGTTATCTCTAAAACCACCCAAATAAGACGAACAAGACATGTACGACATTGTTGGGAAGTAAGGAAGAACTCAGAGGTAACGTTATCCAATGGACCCCTATTCATGTCTGTGCCAGTGTTTGCCTACTAGCAAGAACTTACCTACAATAGCGCTGCGCTGACACACTATTCAGTTAAGAAGACCTGCCGAGAGTGATGGACGATAGAGATGGATGGAAAGAGAGTGTCAGGGAAATACGTGACTTAACGATGATGATATATTGCAAAAGAAAAAAAAAAGGCAATTCCTGACTGGATTGCGCATTCAACGATAAACAGTACGTGAGAAAGAAAGGCCATTTTGTTTTGGATTAAACCACAACCATTAAACCACAACCATTGGATTAAACCATTTTATAGCTATCGCTCCCAGGTCCTCTCTGCCAGGAGTGGTAGCACCTGATAGTCTTATTTATGGGTCAAATAGAACTAAATTGCATACTTATACTAATTTGAATTTTTTAAAATAGAACTGTTTTGACCAAGTGATACATCATAATACTTATAACTATTTAACTTTGTTGACTAAACTGAATCGCTCAAAATAGAACCGTTTTGACATTTAAACAGTGTGCTTATGCTAAACTGAATCGCTCAAAATAGAACCGTTTTGACATTTAAACAGTGTGCTTATGCTAAACTGAATTGTTTGAAATAGAATAGGCAGTAAATAACCGACAAAATAAACATAACTACACTTTTTCTACTCAAACAGCCACGACTTCATCCAAGATACAGATTTATTCATCCCTGTCAGCTGAGCTGTAGAATAAACCGACTGCATCTCTGCAGAGGGGTATGACTCCTCTAAAGAGTGTCAATGTTATGTCGCTAAACAATCAGACGGTGAGGCTCCAGTAATGCGGGAGCTTTGAGGAATGCAGGGAATCCCTTTATTGCCACTACTACCAGGTCCACTCTGGCCTGGAGTGGTAGCACCTGATAGCATCAAATCTATGGGTCAAATAGAACTGTTTAACATTTAAACTGAGTGAAAACAAATGACTTATGCAAAACTAAATTTCCCCGAAATAGAACTGTTTGATCATTTAACTGTATGTAAACAAATAACTGATGTTTAATCGAATTGTCTGTGATACATAGCAATACTTGGAACAATTTAACTTTGTTGGTTTATGCTAAATAGAATTGTTTGAAATGGAACAGTTTGTTCAATTAACTATGTAAACAGATGTTTATTGAATTTTTCGAGATACATAGCAATACTTGTAACAATTTAACTTTGTTGTTCAATGTTCAAAAATCAGATATATCTAATATATATGTATAAACCGGATTTGGCATTAAATAAACTACAATAGATAATGTATTATAAACCCAAACCAAACTAAACAAAATATATTTTAAAAAATACATTGCACAATATCATGGAAATAATAGGAAAACTCGAAGGAAAATGAATATAACGTCTCTAAACACTGTCACCGAATGGTTTTAACATTAAACTAGAACACCCTTAAAACACGGCTCAGAAACAAAATTGAATGATACGATTTGGCACATAAACATCTAAGTAAAAAAAAAAAAAACGAAGTTAAATATCTCACTAAAACAATTACCACTAATTCGAAACCTACTTTACCCACGTCTAATATCTTCTAAGTATAAATCTCCCAGTCAGGTGTTTACAATACCGGAAATCATAAAAGAATCAGATCAAAACAACTAAATACAAAAAAAATAATTTTCATTCAACGAATGACTATGCTACGTTGCCAATTTATCTTTCATCATCATAAAATAGCAATAGAATTTTTTCCTTCACAAAATGGAATAGACTGAAAGAAAGAACGAAGGAAAACTTTTTTGCGTTCGATAATAGTTGAGAACAACTAAAGACAAATGTCTACAAAGCAATTTTTTTATTCTGATCACTTTCGATCATCTGATATATATATATATATATATATATATATATATATATATATATATATATATATATAGGGTAATCCTCGAGGTTTAGTGGCTTACGTACTGATCTGTGATATTATTGGAAGCGAATTCGATTTCCAACCGAGCTATTATGCCACCTTTTGGACACTAATATCTTTGGGAAAGGTATGAACCCACTTGTCCTTCCAGCCATGGGTCAAAAAGTACCACCAAGGTTCTTCTAAAAGGCAGGCTTTGGCAATTGATAACCCACAAAAGTTATGACATTAAACAAAGAAAATGCATATGAATATATATATATATATATATATATATATATATAGCCGTATGCGGTACAGCGCTTACAAACGTCTGATTCGCAAAGGCGAACAGGGTCCAGCACCAGGTCCTCAAAGTCACCTCGCTAACTGTGACATATGGGGAAAATTGTGCCTATCTCTTGCTGATCTCAAAAGCCATCTGCGTAAATGTGAAAAATCTATCTTGCACCCAAATAATGTCACTGCAAGCAAAATTGAACGGTTGTGCCAATTCTGTGGTAAAATCTGTCGCAGTTTGGCTGGCCTGAAGAGTCACCTACGAACATATAGAATTTAAGGGGGGAGGGGGGGAGAACATGAGACAAAGGAGGTGGTCACGCTCGAAACCGAGTGGACAGCCATAAAATATATATATATGTGTGTGTGTGTGTGTGTGTTTGTGTGTTTAACCAGGCTTTGTTATAGACTAAAGAATATATTTTTCTTGTGATCATCATGTGTAGACCTTCAAGTCTCCCTGTCTTGTTTTGATTTTTGTGTTTTTTTTTTTGTTTGTTTTTTTCATGTCGGGATCCAGATGATGAAGAAAGTGTCCTATATTTACCCAAGCGCTTTCAACCATGTTTCTGATTGTCCTCAACGGATCTATTGGTTGTGGTTTTTCTTTGGTGTGAGATTTATTCACGTATATATATAAAAATATATATAGTTGGTCTATTCATTTAGGAGGGCTGGATCCTGACATACAAAAACTAGCAGGATTTTAACGTCTACACATAAATATCATAAGGAAAAAAATATTCCGTTGTCTATAACAAATCTTGTTTGAACAATGACATGTAACCAAAATATACAATATATATATATATATATATATATATATATATATATATATATATATATATATATATATATATATATATATATATTATATATATCAAAGACCAATTAGGGAAACTAACTAAGGTAGACACACTCAGTGAAAAGAAAAGAAAATAGTGACCTCTATATAAACCCATAACCAACTCAAAACCATTCGAACTTCAAACATGAGTGAGTTCAAATATCATTGAGTACCTTATTCATAAGGCCTTGTGCTATATATGTTGTCTGACGAAAGCAACAAGTAGGAAATATACACGCATGTAAGAACGAAATAAATAAATCTTTTTAAAAAATCCAAATATCTTCATGGACCTAGTCATTTGAAATATTTCTTTCTTTCTTTGGACCTCTGTGTGTGTGTGTGGGGGGGGTTAATAAGCACTGAAATTTTCCCGGTTCAGAAAATCTATTGTTTATTTTTTATTTATTTGTTACTATCTTCTCACATCAACACAAAAAATAGTCTTTGCACTGAAAATATGCACTGTTAATACAATATCTACATGCAGATCTTCTGCAAAGTAATTCATCTAATAGTTCTAAACAATGTTATAATAAATTCTTTTCTTCCGATTATTTTTTAATCATCCCATTTGATCTTAATTTTTATTTTGCCCTATTGCTGTTTTTGAGCTGATAAAGAAATTTGTTCCAAAAATATATCATATATCATCTTATAAATCCACTTGTAATAAATCTAATTGGTGAGTAGTCTTAGTTTTTTAAATCTTTTTTGAGCGTAATTTTTTTTAACATAATTATAAATTCTATTATTTTGAAAGTTTCCTTAAGCTCACCTCTCATTCTTTCTAGTAAAGTAGTCAATCCTAATTTCTCTAAACAATATAACACTCCAATTTCCCTGTCTAGACATACGAGGATTATTAAATAAGTTTCTAGACTTTTTCCGTATAGGCAACTTTTATTGATAGTACACTCATGAAATTCAAGTCCCCTTCGAAGTAATCTCCTCCTTCTGCAATGCTCTTGTTGTACCGTTCCAACAACTTCTGGAAGGCCTCATGGAAGTTCTCATGTGTAAGCGTGTGAATGACCTTCGTCTCAGCACTTTCATCTTCTCAGTTGTCACATAACGACAGCCTCTGAGCTTAGGGAATAACCAAAAGTCACAGGGAAAAAGGTCTGGACTATAGGAAGGCTGAGGAACTGTCTTGATGCCTATCTTGCTCAAATAGTCTGTGACAAGGATGGAGTTGTGGACTGGTGCATTGTCCTGGTAGAAATGCCACTGAGCCGATTTTAAGAGTGCTGGCCTCTTCCGACGGAATCTCTTCCTGAACTCCCTTAAAACCTCAACATAGTAACCCTAACCCTAACCCTTTGGCCAATCAACTCTGGTGTATTGACTTCCTTACTCCTACCACACTTCTTATCATCCCTCACAGACTCCCTGCCTTCCTTGAATCTCTTATGCCACTCAAAAACTGATGCTCAATTCATGCAAGATAGTCGAAAAGTAGTCTGAAGCATTCCATACGTTTCTGTGGCATTTTTTCCAAGTTTAAAAGAGAATTTTATTGCATAGTTCTTCTAAAGTGTCCTCACGTCCAGATTGCATTTTTGAAATTCACTAGCTGTGACAATCAGGCTTTAGTAGGGTGTATTTCAATTGCTGCAGTAGCTTTTCATTTGAACCTGAAATCATATAAATTGGTCAGTCATCTCATAAGATATGTAGCAATAACATACTGAATTTTCAAGAGTCTACAACAATTTTAAATACCTGTACAACAAAGTCTGGAAACTTATTGAATGCACCACTTATATGTGGATATAAACATAGATATATCTGTGTGTATATATATTAAGGTCTTAAAATCCCGTTAAACCGTTGACAAAAATAGATTTAAAAAAGATTTTGTATAAAACCAATCCCTCCCCATTATTGCCAGTTTCATGTGATATCCTCTATCCTCACACCCCCCATTGTGATATCGTCAGGTTTTAGAACTGAACGTTCTGGTGCGAGACATAAAGTACGCTTCTCTCTTTAATGTAGATTTGTTTTTTGGTTATAAAATCCTTTTAATTTTATCTAATGATATCAGAGTTCTGACGAAACATGTCGTTTTTTCCTCTCTCACACACACACACACACACACACACACACATATATATATATATATATATATATATATATATATATATATAACTCAGATCTATACATATGTCTGTATGTAACATAGAGAGAGAGGGGGGAATTTAACTCGACATATCAGTTCCTTATGGGTTATTTAATACCAAAATTTTATTCATTTCTAAATGTTTGATTTATAATTAAAACGTTACATTAGAATCATTTTCTTTAATTGAACTTTTTGTTTCTCAATTAAAAATAATTGTTTGCAGACTGTAAATTGGCATCAAGTATTCCCATATATATGCTTTAATCAAACAGGCGACATCTCCACACTAAACGGTAGCTCTCTGAAACCAGTTGACAAGTTCACCAACCTAGGAAGCAGTGTCTCATCAACCGTAAGAGACATCAACACGCGACTAGCAAAGGCATGGACAACAAACGATAGCCTATCGGTCATATGGAAGTCAGACCTGACCGATAAAATGAAACACAGTTACTTTCAAGCAGCGGTCGTGTCGATACTGCTATATGGAGGCACTACATGGACACTAAGAAAACGTATGGAGAAAAAGCTTGACGGCAACTACACAAGAATGCTGCGAGCAATACTGAACAAGTCCTGGAGGCAGCACCCGAAAAAGCAGCAGCTGTACAACCACCAACCACCCATCAGGAAAACTATCAAAATTAGACGAACAAGACATGCGGGACACTACTGGAGAAGCTCATAAGTGACGTACTCATGTGGACCCTTTCACATTGCCGAGCAAAGGCAGGACGACCAGCTCGAACCTACATACAGCAGCTCTGTGCCGATACGGGATGTAGCCCTGAAGACCTCCCAGAAGCAATGGATGATAGGGAGGGGTGGCGAGAGAGAGTCAGGGATATCCGTGCTGATGGCGCGACATGATGATGATGATGATTCCCATCAAATGAAAATAATTCCTCACAGTTATATGACTTGAAGTAACAACTCCTATCTAAAATAGTCACTTATAAGTTATCAAACTTTCCTATTAGATACATACAATTTACACACAGTTGCGTATAATTCTAATCGTTGTATCGTTTCAGCTAATTATTTCTATTTTAATAATAATTATTTGTTTACACAAAGTTATATTGTTTCACGTATTCTTATCCAATACAAATAATTTTAGAACAGATCTATTTGATCCACGGATGAGACGTGAACAAATAATACAACTCCGTATCAGAGTGGACCCCAGAGTAATGAGAATGAAGAGGTACCCTATAAACTCCAGAATCCCAAAACTGGAGACTCGCCACCCGATGCAATTTAATACCATAGTCAGGATAATTTTCTTATATGCTCTGACCCAATGCATCAACTATTAAAAGAAGAAAAAGAAAACTCAAGCAAAATATTTTTACACTAAACTTCGTCTCTCTCTCTCTCTCTCTCTCTCTCTCTCTCTCTCTCTCTATATATATATATATATATATATATATATATATATATATATATATATATATATATATATATATATATCCTAGTTTAATACACAAGTAATTATTGCGATTTGATTTGAGTTTAAAATAGCAGCAACAGCAATTCTTGTCATCACTAAGAAAAATTAAAAATGACACGAAGATTGAATGTTATGTATTATATTTCAAGCACAATAATCTTCTTACTTGAATAATCTCGGAGGAATAATTTTGTTTCCTAAGTAAATAGTGCATAGTGAACTCAGTTAGATATGTCTCACACATACACACACACATACATGTACACACACACAAACACAAACACACGCACATAGATAGATAGATAGATAGATAGATAGATACCGATAAAATCTCGGTCCAACAAGTAAGAAGTTATTGTGTTTATTTAATCTTTTTGTAATTTTTTGAAGAAAATACGTTTTTTTACTGGTTAAATTTCTAAACGTTCATTGAAGGTAAGAGTACAACCATACATTCTATTTTAGCATTTTTCTTGTAATTTTGATTCAAAATTAAATGCCTGATGTAAGGGGAAAAGAAAAAGATAACAATGATATCCCAGGAATAATGATACCTTTAGCATAAAGATGTAATTCTATGGAGCAGTAAATCTCTTTCAATGTTTGTATAATTTAATTCCCGATTTTAATCACAATATTATTTCAAATATTGTCGCACTGGAATGAATTTGTAGAATGTAGAAAGTGGAAATCATATCCAAAAAGTAAGGCGCTCTCAGCATTACGGTTATCGTCGACCCTACTTCAAATTCTTGACGGGGCCGTTTGCATATCACTTTGCGCAAATGCCTTTGGTAAAGACATGAATTCCTCTCTTCTCTCCTCTGCTATGGGTTAATAGTAAGACTCAATGGAGTCGGTAGCTTTAGTTTGGGTAGTTTGTCTTGAAAGTAAACTCTGAATTCAAACCAGCTTTATCATTCTTAAAAATAGCTGGAATGTTGGATAAATGCATACAAACGTTTTATAACCCAGCAAGTTTTTTACTACACAAATACAACATTGTACGTATTTCACCAGCACTACTATGCTCCCTATCTGCATAGCACTCACCCCTATTGTTACAAAAATGCATAAATACTTCCACGAAGAACGTAGAGTCAATAAACGGAAAAACTTATGCCTAAATATGTAATCATTAACATCCCCTCCATTTCATCTGTCAGCTAGCTTAAAGATGAGACATTTGTAAAATTCTTTTGGCTTTGTCGCAAAATATCTTACCAACTCTTGTTCATTCTCTTCTCTTGATGTCAATCTAATACCATCCAAAACGATTCTGTAATCCCCTAAACAAGTGAGAATCACGATGAATAAATTCAGTAGAATATGGAGGATGGGGTCATTTTCCCCAACCGAGCTCCCCTGATTGATCTTTGACAATGAAGACGAACATTATCGTGATGGAGGATGACTCCCTTTTTGCTGATTAAGGGATGGGGATGTTTTTTGTCTGAATCTGTTTTCAAACAAAGTTGATTGCAAAAGAGATTAGAAATGATTGCTTGATTATTGTCACAGAGTTCGCAATGGTCAATTCTTTGAATAGGCCACCCTATACCCCACTACTTTCTTTGGATGGAATCTACCTCTCCGTTGCAAAGCAAGACTGTTTCGTCGACAAATCTACAAACGATGGCGTTTAATGTTCTGATACAGGATTCACTTATAATCACCAGTAAAAAGCCAGTCTAAAAAAAAAAAGGCATCTTGTTGTGTTGTGTAAATAATGACTCATAAAAATGATTACAGAATCCTTTGGATGGTATTCGATTGACATCAGAGATGAGGTCGAAAACGCATTGGTCTCAGATTTTGAATCAAAACCAAAAGAATTTTACAAGTATGATATCCATAAGCTTGTTTACAGATGAAATGACGTTCCTGGAATTAAATGGATGTTATATTAGAAACTGAATATGTCTATAAACATAATCTAAAATTTTTTTTTTTTTTTAATCTAAAATTACATTAGTTCCAACCTGATATACTTGTTTGTCTAAATTTTTTGCCCAGTCGGCTGGGGCTGTAGAATACACCAACTGCACCTCTGCAGAGTGGTAAGACCCCCCCCCCCCACTAACGAGTGTCCTGTTTATGACACTAAACAATCTGATGGTGAGGTTCCATAAATGCTGGAGCTTTGGGGGATGCGGAGTACCCCTTTATTGCCATCGGTCCCAGGTCCACTCTGGCCCGGAGGAGTGGTAGCACCTGGTAAGGGCCCTATCTATGGATTGACCTCATCTTTATTGTTATACTCACAACCTTTAGGCCGATATGTCTTTTGACCTTCCGGTGTTTCATGTCGAGCTCTGGAGTCCACACGGAATCTCTGACTGAACTCTTTATTTGAACCACAGGTGTAGACAGATAAATAGAAGTAAACGGTGGTTGGCATTTACTGTTTTTATGCATTTAAACTGCGTATATATGCTGAACTGAATTATTTAAAATAGAACTGTTTTGACATTAAAACTGCATACTAATGCTACACTGAATTGCTCGAAATAGAACTGTTTTGACATCTAAAATCTGTACTTATGCTAAACTGAATTACCTGAAATAAAACTGTTTTGTCATTAAATCTGAGTATTGCCTAGTCGGCTGGGGCTATAGAATACACTGACTGCTCCTCTGCAGAGGGGTAAGACCCCCACATCAACGAGTGTCCCAAATATGACACTAAGCAGTCTGATGGTGAGGTTCCAGTAATGCTGGGGATTTGGGGAATACGGAGCACCCCTTCATTGCCATTACTCCCAGGTCCACTCTGGCCCGGTGTGGTAGCACCTGATAGGGCCTTATCTATGGGTTAAATAGAACTAACGGCATACTTATGCTAAACTGAACTGTTTGATTAAACTGAATAGCTTAAAATAGAAATGTTTTTCACAATTAAACCATACTTACATTTAAATTGCATGCTTATGCTAAACTGAATTATTTGAAATTGAACTGTTTTTTGACATTGAAACTGTACTGACACTAAACTGAATAATTATATATAAGTGCTTGAATAGTTTGACATAGAAATATTTTTGACAATTAAACTGTGTTCTTATGCTAAACTAAATTGTTTTAAATAGAACAGATTATTTACATTAAAATGGATTTGGCGTAAAATAACCGACAAAGGTTGATATGCCAAAAAAAAAAAAACAATAAACCAAACCTTGTCTAAATTTTATGAGATGAAGCTTGATAATTCTTATTATCTAGGATATTCGGACTATTGACCTCATCTTTATTGTTATACTCACAACCTTTAGGCCGATATGTCTTTTGACCTTCCGGTGTTTCATGTCGAGCTCTGGAGTCCACACTGAATCTCCGACTGAACTCTTTATTTGAACCACAGGAGTAGACTGTTCCAATTCTGTTAACCATGACCGGGTACAAGTGTTAAGTTACTGTAAGTAGTCCTTGTTATTCTAATCTGTTGTTGGGATTGAACCTGCAACCTCCAGATGATTTCAATTTGAAGCACTTTCCAACTAAACTTCTTATCAACTGCGCTCTGAGTGAATTTTTCGGATTTATAAACCTAATGGGAGGTGCCCGTGGTGTAATGGTTATCGTCCTAGGAAATGGACACGGCGACACGAGTTCAAATCCTGGACGAGACTAATTGCATTTCACATAGCACTAATACCCTTGGGAAAGGTATCAATCCAATTATTCTCCCTCCAGTTATGGCTAAATAGTAGGGCAGACTAGGTTCTTCAGCCTTGGTGAGGCAACTAGTCTAGAAGGAAAACTCTGAATTCAAACCTGTTAAACTCCGCTTAAAAATTGACCTTGTGTCACATCCTGCCCGAGTGGAGGGGTTGGGTAAATATGATAAACCTAATGTTTCCATCAACTCATGAGATACTCCTCTCTACATTGACCTCATCTTTATTGTTATACTCACAACCTTTAGGCCGATATGTCTTTTGACCTTCCGGTGTTTCATGTCGAGCTCTGGAGTCCACACTGATAGATTTGATCAGTCTATTTCATTATTCTGAGTTCAGAATCATTTTGTAATAATGTTCAATTGGTGGTGATTTATGATCGTCTGATGATCTTATTCTATTTTCTCTATTGCCTTTTCTAATAATGAAAGGTCGTTATGAATTCTTTGTATATTGTTTGGGGCAACGTATGAATTCTAAAAGATAGGTAATATTCTTTTCCTGTTACAGTTTGATTCATGGTAGATTTTAAAAGTTTTTCTGTTTATATAACTAGAAAATGAATTAGTGTATTTGATGAGTATTGAAAAATATGTTAGAATAGCAGCGTTGTTTAACTTGATGTATATATATATATATATATGAAAAAATATACATAACCCTTGCACCACGTGCAGGATGTATAATAAAGTCAATTTTAGAGCGAATTTGAATTCGGTTTTCGTTCTCTTCGACTGGTTGACTAAGCAAGGCTAAAGAACCCTGTCTACCCTACTATTTCTCTAAAAGTAGAAGAAAACCGATGGATTCATGCCTTTCCGAATGGAATTGGCGGGAATTGAAATGCAAATTCATCCACGATTTGAACTTGAGTCATCGATTCCATTCCCCACGACGATAACCGTTGCGTTAAATGCGCCTCCTGATATATATATATATATATATATATATGTGTGTGTGTGTGTGTGTGTTTGTTTGTGTGTGTGTGTGTGTGTGTGCGTGTGTGTGTGTGTGTGTGGAAATACAGGTATTGTTTCATTGTAATGTTTTATGTATATATTGAAACGTACTTTTAAACATAAGACATGCATATGCTTACTGAGCACACACACACACACACACACACACACACATATATATATATATATATATAGCTTTACTTAAACATTATTTTTTATTTATTGCCAACTCACTGCATTCCTTTCATACTTTTCCCTGCACTTTCCTCTACACCGACAAATCTTCGCCTTGACGTATCGTCGCCGCGTCTCTTCAACAAATAAGATTGAAGCAAAACAAAATGAAAAAGAACTCATTCATCTTTTCTTTCAAAATGAGGCGATGGGGCCAAAAGTGTTACCATCATCGTCTTTGTCATTGTCATAACCAATGCCTTTTTGGTTTTTAAACTTACTCCCACTTTGCTATACACAAATTTCTTCACCCGCATACGTGCCAGTTCCTCGAAGAATGCCTGTCTGTCAAGAACAACCATCTCACCAATTCTTTATGCTCTCAGAAATTCTATGATAAAATATTATTCGAAGAATTCTCCGAACTATTATCTCTATTTTGTTTATTTTTATCATTACTTTTTAGATTAAGACGTCTGAAGTTCGACGATTAGATATTCCATGAATTTATCAAACTAGTGTCTAATTTTGATTGTTCTTATCGTTAATTTTCAGCTGATTCCGCCTCAGGCAATTCTAATAATATATGAAGTTCTGCGATTAAATACTGTCAGTATTCCAGGAATTGATCAAACTCACATCCTCTTTTTGATTGCTTATATCGTGACTCACTGGCCTCCCAAATACTTTTTTTTTTACTTTTGTTATGAGAAGTACGAAATAATATCCTTATTTTAGTTATTTTAATCTCTATCTTCTATTCAGGGTATTTTAACGTATATTTTCATCCACTGCTATTTTACTTCGTGAATCTTCAGCCTTCATGAATCTATATTTACAAAGCCATACAAACTTGTTTAGGTAGAAAGTAACCAGTTTAGACCAGGGATCACCAAAGTGATTGATATCGACCTTCAGGGAGTTTTTAAATGCCCAAGAGTCAAAAAAGAGTCCGCTTAATCTGGTGACAAGTCGAAAGCTAAACTTTCTGATTCGAAAAATAATATTAAGAAAAATGCTTATGCCAAATCATAGCAAACAGATTCTTAATTCTGCGCATTTCTCTGTAGTTTATGCGACATGATAATTTATCAAGCAGTAATTTCAACGTTGTTTGTTTACGTTGAACATTTTTTTGGTGAATTCCAGAATTACGTTCAGTATCTTCTTCATTTCTTAATAGTGTTTAACTTTTTGTCGCCTTATATTTCAAGGGAGATAATCAAATTTGTTTGTATGTTTGTATTTGATGGCATATCAACCTTTGCAAATACCAAATCCATTTTAGACAAATAAACAGTTCTACTTCAAACAATTTAGTACACAGTTTAATTGTCAAAAACATTTCCATTTCAAGTTATTCAGTTAAGTAAAACAGTTCTGATTCAAACAATTCAGTTTAGTATAAATAGAGCTTTTGTAAACGCACAGTTAAATGTCAAAACAGTTCTATTTCAAACAATTTAGTTTAGCGTAAGTACAGTTTCAATGTCAAAAACAGTTCTATTTCAAACAATTCAGTTTAGCATAAGTACGCAGTTAACATGTTAAAGCAGTTATATTTCAAGCTGTTCAGTTTAGCATGAGTACACAGTAAAATATCAAAACAGTTCTATTTCAAGTAATTCAGTTTAGCATACGGTGTATTCTTCAGACCCAGCCGACTGGGCAAGGGATAATCAAAGGAAGAAACAGTGAAATTAGTAAGGAATCAACTCAATAACATTTTTTTATTTTATTCATTTATTCATTTATTGTAATTGAAAGCTAAACTGATATTGACCGATTAACTGATAGGGATAACCCTACCTATGCCACATTATAGCAAACAGATTCTACACTCTATGCAATGGTCTGTAATTCATGCAAAACATTCATTGTTCTTTTGAGATGAACCAACTGTATTCAGTAGGTTGGATTAGATCCACAAACACTATCTGTATTTTTGCCCCACGCGAGCCCCACTCTCCTCTTTTACTTACTGATTCAGTTATGAGTTTTCTTTATTTTTCTACTTGCTTGAGACGCTTATTATTATTACTAGTCTCCCAGAAACTCCTCTCATGTCACTAGAGCTTAAAATACTCTGATTGCATACCCTTTAATCGGAGTAGATCACCACCTTCTCCCCTCAAAAAAAAGTTGCCCGGAATATGACAATCAACTACATCCGGTGGTAAAGGATCTATTTCTGGAGCTCTAGGGAGCGTTGGGTACTCCTTCATAGCCCATATTCCTACATCCACTTTAACCCAGAGTTGTAAAACTTATTTGGGTTCCATCTATGGTTTAAATAGATCTGTTTGAAAACAAGAAAAAAGTTTAATGAAGCATTGAAAAGATATGTAACTTATTAGAATTAAACAAAAATGTTCAAACCATGTGATTGTGTGCAAATTATTTGTATTAATAATAGTGACATGAAGCTTTGACGTTGGACTGCGGAATCGTTGTACGCGAGTTCGTACTCCAGTCGCGCTATTACGTTTATTTTCGGGCAAATACCCTTGGGAAAGGTATGAGCCCCCTTATCCCCCCAGTTATGGGTTAAATAGTACCACTACTGTTCTTCTAGAAGAATGGCTTTGGCATTAAATGACCTGAAAAGAGTTGATATGCCATTAAACAAAACAAAAACAAACAAAAAACAATGAAGCTTTGATTATTTACAAAGGATTATTATTCGTTATTATTAATTATTATCATTAGTTACTTGAAACCATATTTCAAAAGAGATAATCACTGGACGGATAAATACAGAACAATAATCTTTGATAGATTGATTGATTTCAAAGTTCTTCCTCTGATTGACAGAGTGAATGATTTGAGTGACATGTCAATCCGTCTAATGTTATTTTATGACAAGATGTTAGGGAATCGCGTTCATTGTAGGTGCATATTTACGTTTTTTGTATACCTGTTTCTTAAATGTTCTTCTTGTAAACGGTCCTATCGAATCATTTTTAAGCAGATCTATTTGACCGATAAAGAACAGGTACTATTATTACACCCATAGATTACAGGTACTGCTAACTGACTCATAGATAACAGGTACTAATAATTGATCCATAGATAACAGGCACTACCATACCGAGTCAGAGTGGATCTGGGAGTAATAAAAATGGAGAGGTACTCCACACTCCCCTAAGCTCCAGAACTGGAACCTCACCATAAGATTCAGTCTTGTGTCATACACAGAAAACCCTTTTTTGAGGGAAAGGGAGTAATACCCCTATGCTGGAGGCACAGTCAGCATATTCTAAGCATAATGACTGAGTGAATTTTTTTCTGAATGGAAAACGACCAAAACTATTGGTTTGTTTGGTTTGATTTCTTTGTTTAGTGGCATATCAACCTTTGTAGGTTATTTAATGCCAAAGCCATTCTCCGAGAAGAACAGTAATGATACTATTTAACCCATAGCTGGGAGGATAAGGGGATTCATACCTTTCCCAAGGGTATTTGCCCGAACGTGAGCGTAATAGCGCGACTGGAGTACGAACTCGCGTACTACGATTCTGCAGTCCATCGCTTTAACCATTAGACCACGAGGACCCTCCCCCAAAAAAAATATTTGCAAAAGAAAAATTGAATTTTTAAGGACTCGACCCCGAACCACCAGAAGTACCAACATTTAAAATCATTCTCGCTTATTAAAGTGCCTATCTCGCAGACCGATTCATTAATTGAGTGAGTTCGATCTTCAAAGAGTACACCATTATATTAATAGCCTTGTGCCAAATTAAATTAAACCATTTCAACTCTGCTCTTGTGGCTAGACTCTGTGCGTAAAAAATATGCATATACTTGACAATGACAAAGATGATTACCTCATTTTAAATTTTCCCTCTCACAGAGAGCCACCACCACCACCACCATCACCACCGAAGAAAAACTATGCCATCAGTCTGCTCTGAGGCAAAAGTGTTATTCAGCAACATTACGTCGTAGACTTGATATTCAACATTAAACAATTTTTTTAACCCGGTCCAATGATTCAAGAAAGGTGGCACCATTGGGACAAGACTCCATGTCTTGCAGGACGCTTAAAAATGAGCTTAGCGACCACCCCTGCGGCTTTGGGGCGGCAGCAGCCCTGAGGCAGGCGGGTGGTTCACTGTAGCGGCTCAACCGTTGGAGTTTCGCACACAGCAGGCCGATCCCTTTGATGTTTTAATAGGAAGCCACAGACTCCCACACAGTCACCCTACCCAGGTTAATTAAAATGGTACGTCTGTGGGGGCCCGCCCTCCGGCTTCCTGGCCTTCATTCTGTGATTTTAAAACTTCCCCCTGCTGGAGTTTGTATGTGTGAATGTTGATAAGAGAGACTCCAATTTTGGTGGTTGCTTTACTAAAGTATCTGGTGATATTTATAACTTGCGCAAGGGCTGTGGATTTTAGAAGAACAATTGTTTACGTTAGGAGCGAATTGCTCACTATCCATTTCATGCTATTCTATCCGTTTCATCTTTCCGTTTTTCTTTCAGAGATACCAGGGTCAAATCCAATCCTTAGGATCCAGAACTGATTCATCTCAAAAGGAACATTTTCACAAAACTCTGCTGACAGTATTTATTACGAACAAAAATGAGATAAGTATATAAATATGGCACGAGGCCTTAAATATGGCACAAGGTTGATTATCACTATCCTAACTTTTAAGTTAAGTAGTCCGATTTACACAACAAAATCATTGTAGAATTATCCATTCACCAGAACGACACATTCTGAAAATACAAACCACTTCTGACGTCACATATTACGTTTGTATGACTTAATATAAGAATATTTCGTTCACATAAAACACCGCAAATGTCACGTGCTACATTAGAGCGAATTAACATTTTTATATCTAATTTTCTTTACATAAATAAATACTCGTCCAGTGGGCGTCTTGAGTGATATAATGATTAGCAAGCTACACAAGCAAACCTTCACGAGCGAGTTCGATTCTCACTGGGTGCCCCATTCACACGGCCTTTTGCTGCATCTTAGCATAAAGCTTCGTATATTACTAAATACTCGCCGTGTGGGTATCTTGGGTGGTGTAATAGTTAGAAAGCTACACGAGCAAACCTTTACAAGTGATTTCGATTCTTATTGGTTGCCCCATTCATACTGCCTTGTGCCACATCTATGAGGTGCCCTGGGTATGACATTAAAATGTATTTGATGGGAAGGCTCCTGTGTCGGAGATTTGGGAAGTATAGATTACTTCTTCATTGCCATTACTCCCAGGTCGACAGTGATCCATTGTAGCAGTACCTGTTAGGGTCCTATCTGGGGGTCAAAAAGATCAGCTTAAAAATTATTCGCATTTAATGGAATCGAATGTAATTATTAACATACAACGAACGTGATTCCCAAACTCAAAGGTTGTTTGGCATTACATTAAATTCAATCTAATCCTTCACTCAGTCCAAATAAATATATTGTTTTCTTTTTCTATTTTCCTTTTCGTTTATTTCTTTAATCTTTTTTTTTTTTTTCGTTTTTTGTTTTTCCATTTCAAATAAGGAAATGATAAACGTTTATGAAACAATAAACTCGGCGATACGAGTTGAAATCTTGGGTTCGTTTGCTTTCGTTTCACTTAGGGTTAATATCTTTGGAAAAGATGTTCATCCTTTTTCTCCGTCCACTAAAGCGTAAATAGTTGAACAGACTGAGCGCTTTCGTCTTGGTACGAGTAAAAGAAAAACACAGAATTCAAATTAGCTTTACTCTGTCTGGACCCATGAAAAAAAAGGCGTTTTATAATTGCGAACAAACAATCAAATTTAATCAAATCATAAAGTTCCTTATTTTTATTAATAGTTACGTATGTTAGCTAATCAAACAAAAAAAGAGGTAATTAGCACTAAATTACATTTTTTTGTTGATTTATTGGGAAAATACACACGGAGAAACAATATTTACATCATTGTTTTGTTCATTTAAGTAGTTAAACATTAAATCATTGACCTTTTGAGACGAATCAATTCTGTGTTCAGTAGGCTGGATTTGATCTATTAACCATATTTGCATTTTTTGCTCAATCTGAGTCCGACTCTCCGCTTTTTCTTTCTGTTTCAGTTGGTAATTTTCTTCATTTTCCTAAATACTTGCTGCGCTTATTACAGTTACCAGGCCGCTCCTACCCAGTTTATGGAGCAGAGAATAAGCTAACGGCCTCCTATACAGAGTGTTATATAATTAAGGAATGATTTTTTTTTTATATTAATCATTTCTCGCAAACTATATTTTATCATTCAGTTTGGTTGGGCTTTGAACTATTCGGGTTTAGAGTTCAGGTGCATAGTCATTGGGCACAGTTTTACACTCGTGTGCAAAGGATATGACAATCACCATTGTCATAATAACCCCCTAGACAGGAAATGAGGCTGGAGTGTGGATGACGTCATGCCCGGAAGAGATGGTCCTGAGAATTTGAGGATTTTGTAAAAGAGTCAGTTGAAAGTTGACATTGGACCATCGCGAAAGACAGTTGAGTTCTCTGCCATTGGGGCATAGAGGATTGAGTTCTCTGCCATTGGGGCATAGAGAATTGAGTTCTCTGCCATTGGGGCATAGAGAATTGAGTTCTCTGCCATTCAGTTGGGGATATGGCCATTGAGTCGAAGAGTTGTGTTTTTCAGATCTCTGCCACAAGATGTGCCGTGCGTTGGGATGGGGTTAGCATAGTAAGAATTGTGTCTCTCTCTTCGTGTCCATATTTACCAACCCCTCCGCTCGGGTAGGATATGACACAAGGTCAATTTTTAAGCGGAGTTGAACAGGTTTGAATTCAGAGTTTTCCTTCTCCTATACTAGCTGACTTACCAAGGCTGAAGAACATAGTCTGTCCTACTATTTAGCTGAAGGGAGAATAATTGGATTCAAACCTTTCCGAAGAATATTATTGCTATGTGAAATGCAATCAGTCTCGTCCAGGATTTCATCTCGAGTCGCCGTGTCCATTTCCTACGACAATAACCATTACACCACGGGCACTCTCCTCGTGTCGATGAACTGAAGTCTGGAGTTAATAAAACCGTTCGTAGCTGAACAACAGAGTCCGCCAGCATTTGTACATGCATTTCTGTTGTGTATTTGACTGTATATGAATATGTGTATTGTATTACGTTTGTAATTGATATCATTATGGCTACGAGTAGTATGCAACAAGAGGGTAAGATCCAGGACATCCCAAAAAAGGGGGTACGTTGAGTATGACACTAGATTTCATCTGGAAGTGAAGATCTAGTTCTGGGGTTCCAAATGGTGTAGAGTAAGACTTTTGTTACCATTACTTCCAGATCAACAAAGACCTGGATTGAGAGTACATGTTAGAATTGCATCTATTAATTAAAAGGATCCGTTTAAAAACAAGACCAAAAATTCCACGTAGGATCAAAATAATTTGAAAATTAATAGTATTAAATAAGAAAGCTTGAAATATTATATTATTAATATTCAGATTAGTTATTTAAAAATAAAATTGTTCACAAAGGAATATTGTTACTTACTTGAAAATATATATTCTCTTGAAATATATGAAACATGGAATTGTGTGCAAATATAAGTATATATTAAGTATATATGATTTGGTTTGGTTGGGTTTTATGGCATATCAACCAAAATAGGTGCCCGTGGTGTAATGGTTACCGTCCTAGGAAATGGACACGGCCACACGAGTTCAAATCCTGGACGAGACTGATTGCATTTCCCATAGCACTAATACCCTTGGGAAAGGTAAGAATCCAATTATTCTCCCTCCAGCTATGGGGAAATAGTAGGGCAAACTAGGTTCTTCAGCTTTGGTGAGGCAACTAATCCAGGAGAAAGAAAACTCTGAATTCAAATCTGTGAAACTCCGCTTAAAAATTGACCTTGTGTCACATCCTGCTCGAGCGGAGGGGTTGGGTAAATATGATCAAGCATAATTGGTTGTTTAATGCCTAATCTTTTTTATACAAATATATCAAATATATGAAAATTGTTTTGGTTGGGTTTTATGACATAATCATTGTAGGTTATTTAATGACGAGTCCTCATTATGCATGCATATTAAATATATATGATCTGGTTTGGTCGGGTTTTATGGCATATCAGCCATTGTAGATTATTTGATGCCAAATCCTCTTTATACATATAAGTTAGATATATATGATTTCTAAACATAATTCAACAAAGTTAAATGGTTCCAAGTATTGATATGTATCACCAACAGTTCAATTAAACATGAGTCATTTGTTTACATGAAGTTAAATGATTAAACAGTTCTATTTCTAACAATTTAATTTAGCATAAATCGTTTGTTTGCACACAATTTAAATGTCAAACAGTTCAATTTGATACGACGCTATCTGGGGCAACCACACCGGGCTAGAGGGGACCTAAGATCGATGGCAATGAAGGGGTACACCACATTCCCCAAAGTTCCCGCATTACTAAAGCCTCACCATCAGAATGTTTAGTCTCATAACGGGACACTCGTTGAGAGGGTCATACCTCTCGGCAGAGTCGCATTCAGTGTATTCTACAGCTCCCAGCCGACAGTGCTGAAAGTCCACCTGTTACTAAAAGTTGTAATCCTCGCAATGAAATTAATTTGGAGATGTGGAAGAGTGGAGTACCTGTTCATTGTTATTGCCCCTATATTCAAAATGAACAGGAGCAGTAAGTAAGTAAAGTTGGCGACCATAGTCGAGGGTGATTCGAAGGCTACCTTTTCGATAGCTACTACACCGAGGTGTAGGGGAGGGCACTACTCCTTTCCTTACATTACTCTTGATCCGTACCTTATAATACTGAGTATTAACCAAGGAGGCATCAGGTACCATTTTTTGAGTCTTTGGTATGACTCGACCTGGGATTGAACCCCGGTCTCCCGGACCATTCGCGAACACTCCAGGAAGGAATAGAATAGTTATTGATTTTTTTTTCAGATATATAAAGATCGTAAGAAAGATATGATACTAAACCGTCTGACTGTGATTTGGGGTATATGGAGTACTCCTTTATTGCCATTACTCTCAGCTCTACTTTGACCCTAAGTGGTAGCTCCTGTTGGGGTCCCATCTATGGGATTTAATAGAAATGTTTAACCATTTAACAGTGTGAAAGCAAATGACTAATCTTGCATTATTAGTGTTACATAGCAATACTTGAAACCATTTAACTGTGTGTAAACAAATGGCTGATTTTAAATTGAACTATTTGTGTTACATAGCAAACTTGAAACCATTTAACAATGCGCAAATAAAATTATTAGTGCTAGATACCAAAATTTAAACCATTTGACTGTGTGGCTCTGTCTTATTTAAAATGTTACGTCCAAACTGTTCGTTCAAAAATGATACATCTATATATATATATATATTCGTTCTTACATACGGTTATGCTTCTAGTTTGTTGTCTTCATTAGAGAACATTCGATGTTTTTTCAGGTTTTATATCGGTTTATGTGGAGGTCACTGTTTTGTGTTATATTTCTTGTTGGGGTTGTTTCTTTCTTTCTTTCTTTTCTACTTCTTCTCTTTCTCTTTCTTAATGTGTGTATCTATATCCAGTAGGTGTCCAAAGATAATGGAATATACGTATATAGAATATATGAGGGATTTCCCATAAATCTATGGGAGTTCTCGATGTATGGCTATTATTATGTATGCCTTTCAGGATGCATGTACCGAGCGTATATAATGTAACTGGAAGAAAACTCATATATAAACATGATTTAGCATTAGATAACCTTCAAGGGTAGATATGCCATAAGAAAACCAAGCCAACCAACCAACCAACCTCCTTGTTTTGTTTTCTTTCACCTTTTTTGGTGGGTGGCGGATGGGTGGAATCCACAAAGCAATCAAGAAATGAATATCGACTACTTTATACGAGTCAGCTTGATGACTTTGTCAACCACGGCTCCATGGTACACTGGTTATGAGCAAACTGATAACATATCATTTGCTTTTTTTGTTTTTTAGTCTGGCACCAGGCCAAAGTAGAGGGAACCTGGTGATGATCGAACTCACTTGCAAAACCAGTGCCCTATAGTGATGTGATCAAAGTCTCCGTTGACTTCTTAAAAAAAAATAAAAAAATAAAAAAAAGATCCCAAGACGCATATCTCGCCGGGGGTAAGTAGGTTGGCCTATGATCGTTAGCTTATGTTTTCGAGTTAATGGTTTCACGCCCAGCTTCCGATATAGTCTTTTCGCCCGTTTCCCAAAAAAAAAAAAAGAAGTAAAAAAAAAGCCACGTCCAATTTCCTGAAGCCCATCTCAGCTCCTCCTTCTTTCCAACTCCTCCTCTTCTTTCTTCTACTTTCTTTCAGAATCCTCCGATTTACTTCACCCCCTCCTCATTATTTCACCCGTATCTGCTCTTGACACATCTGGTTCATGGAAATCAATACACGCACGATGTCGTCATCACCTCACGTGACCTTAGTCACCAGCCGAAAACAAAAACAAAAACAGATATGTATATATATATATATATATATACATATATATATAAAGAAGGACATATATATATATATATATATATATATATATATATAGAGAGAGAGAGAGAGAGAGAGAGAGAGAGAGAGTGAAAGAGAGTTGTGACAAGGGTGGGTCGAAAGAAGAGAAGGGGAGATGGTGCCCCCTTCTGATTTTTGCCTAATAACATTTAAGTACGTTCTCATTATGTTTTTTTTTTTCTCTTGGGAATTGTTTTTTCTTCACGATTTTTCTTTTCTTCTTTTATTTATTTATTTATTTTATTTTTTTTTTTGTTTGTCTTTCATTCATTCGGGTGTTTTCATTGTTTGTTTTGCGGGGAAGAGTCTCGATCAATTTTTTTTTTCTTTTTTTTTTAGTTTTGTTTTATAATTTTCTTTTTTGTACATGTCTGTGTATGTTACGTTTTGTTGGTTTTGTTCTGTGTGCGCATGCGCAAAGATTTTGTGTGTGTGTGTGTGTGTGTGTGTGTGTGTGTGTGTGTGTGTGTGTGTGTGTGTGTGTGTACTTTAATGTAATTACTTTATTTTCCTTTTCTTTTTTCTTTTTTTTTCCATCTTTCAGCCATTTTCGTTTTATCATATTTCTTTTCCCCTTTCTCTTGTCTTCCTTTTTTCCTTTTTTTTTTCTTTCTTTATTTTCTTTCCTGTTTTCTTTAAATCACTGTTTTCTTATTTTCTCTTTTCTTGTTTGTTTTCTTTTCCTCATCGTCACCTTTACTAATTTCTGATTAATTTTTCCTCCTTCCTAACTTTCCATCGTCTTTCCTATCTGCCTTCCTTTCTTCCTTTTCTTATTCGCTTCTTTCTTTCTTTCTTTCTTTCTTTCTTTCTATTGTCTTTCTTTATTTTGTATTCTATCTTTCTTTCAGCTTTTCTTACTTTCTCTTTTTTCTTTTCTTTTACCTTTCCCTTTTCATTATCATCACCTTTAATTATTTCTTGTGAATTTCTTTCTTTCTCTCTTTTTTGTTTTAAGTATATCTCTTTCCTCATCTTCAGTTTTTCAGAGGAGGGGTTCTTTCTTTCTTTTTCTTTCTTTCTTTCTTTCTTTCTTTCTTTCCTTCTTTCTTTCTTTCTTTCTTTCCTTCTTTCTTTCTTTCTTTCTTTCTTACGTTGTTTCAAAGCTTTTAATTAGTTATTCTCTCTCTTTTCTCTCGTTATCGTCCTTTTCTTTCTCTTTATCTTTTTATATCTATTCTTTGTTATTTATCTATACTTTTCAGCTTTCCTTCCTTCCTTCCTTCCTTCCTTCCTTTGCAATCTACATTTCCTTTCTTTCTTTCTTTCTTTCCTTCTTTCTTTCTTTCTTTCTTTATTTCCTTCTTTCTTTCTTTCTTTTATAGTTCAGTTAATTTATTTTTTCATCATCGCATTCTTTGTTCTCTCTTTCAATCCCCATTTTTTTTCTTTTCTGTTCTCCTGCTTTTTTTCTTTCTTCATTTTTCTTTCTTTCTTCCTTCCTTTTACTTTCTTTCTTTCTTTTTTCTTTCTTTCTTTCTTCCTTTTACTTTCTTTCTTTCTTTTTTTTCTTTCTTTTCATTTAAAGTTTAACCAACTTCTACTCCTTTTTCCTCCTTTTCCATCGTACCGTTATTCATTTGTTGTATCTTTCATTTTCCTTCCTTTCTTTTTTTCTGTCCTCCTTCACCTTTTTCTTTTCTCTCTATCTTTCCTTATTTATTCTTTTCATTCTATTTTTTCTCTCAATTTTCTCTTTTCTTTCTCCTCTTATTTCCTTATGTTAGATTCATTGCCTTCGTTTTTTCTTTTCTTTTCTATCCTTTCTTTTTCTCATTTTCTTTATTCTTTTCTCCATTTTTTTCTTTCTATTATTCTTACTTTCTTTCTTCGGTTTCCGTCTCTTATAACTCATCAATTTCTTCCCTCTTTAAAACCTTGTTTATTTTTCATTTTTGCGTTTAAATGAAAAAAAAACACTGAAAATATTTTGCGAAATCTTCTCACAGATCACTTTTTCGACGATTATTACGTACTTTTTCCTCTCTCTCTCTCTCTCTCTCTCTCTCTCTCTCTCTCTCTCTCTCTCTCTTGTTTTGCAAAATTCTTCCCGTCTTCTAACTCCATCTTTCTTTCTTCGTTTGTTTGTTTTATACGCTCTCTTCTTTCTTTAATATTTCTCATTCATTTTTACAACAATATGTGCGCATGCGTACGAGCGTGTGTGTGTGTGTGTGTGTGTGTGTGTGTGTGTGTGTGTGTTCCTTTGAGCATTCTTTAAGTTCTTTCTTTTCTGATATTTCAATTTTTCATCAAAATGTCATTTCTTTTTTATTTCATTTTTTTATGTTGTCTGTTACTCTTTTTTTTTGTTTTTAATCTCCCGTTTTTTTCTTTACTTTCTTCTTCCGACATTTTCTTTGCTTTTTCTCTCTATCTTTCCTTTCTTTCTTTCTTTCTTTCTTTCTTGCACTTTCAGCATTCACAGTTTTATTCTTCTTTCTTTTTATAATTATTGCTATCAACACAGGTTAACACTAATTTCATTTCAAATGATTTTTGTATATTTTTAGAGTAATTCTGGAACACCGATTCCAAATATGGCAGCCCAATTGGCTGAAGCTGTAGAAGACGTCGAGAGTAGTAAGACCTCACGTACCTACAAGTGTCCTGGATATGACACAAAATCGTCTAATGGTGAGGCTCCAGTCTTGGAGCTGAATGTTGAGTACCCCTTTATTGCTCATAATATCAGGTCTACTCAGGTCTAGAGAGGCAGATTCGGATAAAGTCCCATCTATGGGTCCAATTGTAATGTTTTATCATTTAACTGGGTGCAAACAAATGACTTGTAACCCCCCAACTAAAAAACGAGTGACCCGAATATGACATTAAGCCTTGGAGATTTGGGAAATGTGGAGTACCCCTACATTGCCATTTTCCCGTGCATCTTCTCAGTGACAGCAAGTCTCCTCAAGTGTCCAGGATCTTCTCAGTATTTGTTTGGCCGATCTTAATAATACTGTAGTTTGGATGGATTCCACTTGTCCTCTTATTTCCTAGTCCTCGAGTCCTTGTACCAATCCTTTCCCATTCTGATACGGAGCGGTAGTACCTGATATGGCCCTATCAATGGGAGAAATAGAAAAAACTAATTGGGAAAACTAATGACTGATGCTAAATTGTGACTGTTATCAAGTTATACTTGAAACTATTTTATTGTGCAAAAAGGAGCCAAGACTCATTTAAGAATGTTATCAACAAAATGTGTCAACAAATTATTTATATATTTAATATATATGTATAGAGAATTTGACATTAAATAACCTACAATGGTTGATATACAATACTTGGAACTGTTTAATAGTGTACAAATAAATGAACAGTGTTGAATAGAATTATTTGTGTCAAATAGCAATACTTGTAACCACTTTACTGTGTGCAAACAAATGATTAATGTTAGATACAATCAATACTGTTTGATAGAAATGCGTGAAACCATTTACCTGTGCTGGGCAATGGTTAATACTAAATAGAACTATTCGTGCTAAATAGCAATACACATAATTGATGATGAATAGAACTATTTGTGTTCGATAGAAATTCTTGAAATCTTTTAACTGTGAGCAAACAAATGAGCACTGGCTCGTTTAACAAACTATTTGTTTACAAATCATGTATATTTAAGTTATGTATAAAGAGGATTTGGCATTAAGCAATTTACAAGGATTGATATGCTATAAAATTCACCGAACCAACCAATCTAAATATAGCATCGATTTTGTTCGAATGACTCAATTTCATTTAGATTATAAAAACCCTGTCTTTAAGAATTTAGTTTACGGAGGTTTTAGATTGATTGATTGATTCTTTTTAATGTTATGTCAACCCGTTTAGGTCTATTTTATATTTTAGGTAAAGAATCACGCATGTTCATAAGTACATTTTTGATGTAGTTGTTTCGCAAGATTTTTTTTGTACATAGTCCCATTGAATAGGAATAATTTTTATGCAGACCAACTCAGACCTATCTGACCCATTGATCGGTCGGAGTGGACCTGAAGTCATGGCAATGAAGGGATACTCCCCATTTCTCAGATTTACAGAACAGGAGCCTCACTATCACATGCCGTCTTATGCCATAGCCAGGACCGCCCTTGGTGGGGGGGGTCTAAACACATTTATAGAGGATGATTTTTGGCGTATTTTATGCCTCACCACCAGCCTTCAGAGCAATGGTCATTTTCATGTATTTGCTGCAAAACATTAGGTGTTCCTTCATCTGAAAATTTATTTGTCTTTCATGTCACTCAGAATGTTTTGTACTACATCCGTGTGGGTAAGGTCAGTGACAGATAACATCTACTTCCCGAAATAATGTAGGTCACATATTTTAGCTAATTTGTCAATGAAAAAGCTAGCTAAGGTTCGAAATTTTTGGGGATAGAATTTAAAGGGAGCTCATTATCTAAAAACTTAAAAAGTCAGCAAAACTGGTGTTTTTTTTTCTTTCAAAATCCTTGCAGACTAAAAAGCTTTTTTTTTCAGCTGTGTAATTTATCTTTTCTTTGATCTTTCTTTTTTTTTTTTTTATTTATTCATTCGCTTTCCCCATCCTTCATTTTAGAACTTCTATCCTTTTCTTCAACCTTTATTGCCTTCTTTTCTTTATCCTTTCTTTCGTTTCTTCTTCTTCCTTCATTTTAGAACTTCTATACTTTCTTCAACCTTTATTGCCTTCTTTTCTTTATTCTTTCTTTCGTTTCTTCTTCTTCTTCTTCTTCTTCTTCTTCTTCTTCTTTACCATCTTTCATTTCCTTCTTCTTCTTCTTCTTCTTCTTCTTTAATTGCCTTCTTATTTTTCTTATTTTTCTTCTTTGCTTCCCCCATCTTAATCTGCTTCTTCTCTCCCATCCCATTGCCTTCTCTTTCTTGTTCTTGATCTTCTTTACTATCTTTCTTCTTCTTCTTCTTCTTCTTCTTCTTCTTCTTCTTCTTCTTCTTCTTCTTCTTTGTTTCCCTCATCTTCACCTGCTTCTTCTCTCCCATCCCATTGCCTTCTCTTTCTTCTTCTCCCCCTTTCCATCCATTCTTCTTTCTCTCCATATTCTCTGTGGCCTGTTTCCTTCCTACAACTTCATTTTCCATGGATTTTAGTTCTGTCAACTTCTTTCATACTACATGGGTGCTTCTTCTTCAGTTCCAGCAGCCTTCACTTTTTTTCTGTTGTCTTCACTTTTTTTTTTTTTTGAAAATCTAGAATTCTTAATTATCCTGTTCGCTCTTTTCCCATTACTTTTTTTTTTATCTATCTCATCTTTCGTAGTTACTTTTCTTGCAAACATTATTTCTTTTTGTCTGTCTCATTTCTCCCTTAACACCATGAATTCTCCATCATAACCTCAACATCTCCTTCTCCTCCTCCTCTCCCTCTTCTTCTTTTTCTTCTTCTTTCCTCGCCGGCAGACCCCAACACACACAACTTGACCCCACCCATCAAGCCACCGATTCAATTCTTCACCAATCGTGTGCACCCGGCCTCTTCTCCTCTGATGACTCCTCCTTTGTCTGACAGTTTTTATTCTTTAAGCCGTCCAACAAATATTTGTAGGACATGCCGCGAACGAAACGGGAAAAACACCCCCACTTGCCGCAAACGACGCTAACAGACCTGTCTACTTCAGGTGCCCATGCCACTTCAGATTTTCTAGCGTCCGTACCCGCCCTCTCCCCACCTCTTAACCGACACCCCTCTTTAGCAAACTGCTGCGGCTGCTGCTGCTCACCGCCTTTCACGTTCCCATCTAGTCTTTTCATTTGAGCCCTTACATGTTGTTTTCCCTGCCATTATCATTAACAAGAGACGTCAGTATTTTTGTAATTTTATTTTATTCGTTCTTCTTCTTCTTCTTCTTCGTCATTTCTGTTTCCACTTCTTCTTCTTTTTCTTTGCCTTTTCTGTACTGACTTCTTCTTCTTCTTCTTCTTCTTCTTCTTCTTCTTCTTCTTCTTTGCCTTTTATGTACTAAATTCTTCTTCATTTTCTTCGTAAAATCTTCACCTCTTGTCTTTTTACGCCGTTTCTTATTTGCAAATAATAATAATAATATATTATTATTATTATTATCATTACTTGCACTTCTTCTTCTTCATCATCATCATCATTTTTATTCCTTTTTCTTCTTCCGTTTTCTCTCTTTCATAACTGTTTTCTTCATAAAACTTCCTTGTCAGTACAATTTCCATTATTCTCTTTCACGCTTGGTTGCTTTATTATTATTATTATTATTATTAGAGTTTTTTCACACCAGCGTAAGTCTCTCTAGACTTTGAGTGACTGCAAGTCTCCAGGACCTTCTCAGTATTTGTTTGGCCGATCTTAATAATGCTGTAGTTTGGATGGATTCCACTTGTCCTCTTATTTCCTAGTCCTCGAGTCCTTGTACCAATCCTTTGGTTACTGTACCGAGAGCACCAATTACAATTGGTATAATCATCACTTTCATATTCCACAATTTTTTCAAATCCCTAGCAAGGTCCAGGTAGTCAGTCTTCTTTTCACTTTCAATTGTACTCTGTGGTCAACCGGGACAGCTAATTCCATAATTTTGCAAGTTCTCTTTCTTTGTTGATTATTACTAGGTCTGGTCGTCTGGCCGAGATTAAATGATCCGTTGGTATCTCAAAAGAGGAGTTTTTACATCTCATTTTCCAGGACAAATACTAGGTTTTCCATATACTATTTGTTCGTTTGGTCGAATTTAAATTTCTTGGAAAATTCCCAGGGGTTGACCGTGCCCACCCAGTCGTGTCTAGTCTAATACTCTTTCTAGGCTAATTTGTTGCATTCACTTATGATTGATTGATTATGTGAGTGATCGTTTCGCCTCTATCACCATATAACCTACATTCGCTATTTTGTTGCATCTTATCTATTCTTGCTTTGATATGATTGGTCACTATGGCGCTGTTTTGTGCTGCTTTTAGAAGAGATTCAGTTTCTGTCTCAAGGTTTCACTTTCTTAGGTGCCTCCACGTTTTCTCGTATGAGATCTCACTTATTAGTCGTTTACAACGTCCATAGAGTTGTTTTTCTTTCCATTTTTGTTTTTTTGCTATTTCCGTTCTGCTGGTCCTCGTGTTGTCAGTATTGTTTCTGGTGCCAGTAATCAATCTTCCTACGCACTTTTCTATGTCGTCTTCGACTTCTTGTATCGATAAGTCAATGCTGTCTTCAATACTGGTAAGTTCTCATCCTCCTTCTTTTCATGGCACAGATAGTCTGTCAACGTCATCGGTGGGATGTAACGCCTTATGCATGGTCATTAGTTTTTTGTTCTCTGGTCCATTTATTCAAGGTCTTCTTAGGTTCACTTCAACAATGGTCTCGAATATCTTACGAGGAGAACAGCCCAGGTATTTATCCCTTTGATAAGGTTCCTGAAATATAGTTTTGACTCGAATAGTTTTCTGGTTCTCCTGAGATACTCTTTCTTGTTTTTTTTTCCTGTCGTCTCTACTTGTTTGATGGCGTTAGCTTTCAATATTCCCAAGTATTTGTAGGTTTTCTTTTTCTCCGAGCGTTCTAATTTTTCTTAATTTGGTAGATCCATTCCTTTGGTCATGAGCCGTTTGCCGCTTTTCAATATTTGCAAGGTATATTTTTCTATGCGAAATTCCAATCCTATGTCCTAACTGTATATTCTCACAGTGTGCATTAGAGTTTCCAGCTCTTTTTCATTTTTTGCAAACATTTTGATACCGTCCATGTACATTAGGTGATTGATCTTTTCCTGCAATTTACTTAGTTTGTATCCGGCTGAGCATTTTCTGAATATGTAGTTGAGTGACATCATGGCAATAACAAATAATAATGGTGATAGTGCATCTCCTTGGAATATAACTCTTTGGATCCTCGCTTCAACTAAGCTTTTCTTTCCTGCTATCAATTCCACTCTCCAGGTTTTCATGTTTTTCTCGATAAAGTTTATGACTTCATTTGATATTTTATACATTTTTACGCTGTTTATTCTCCAACTTCGCGGGACCATATCATATGCTTTTTTGCCGTCAATCCAGGCCATAGCTAGATTTTTCCCTCTGGTTTTGCTCTCGTTGAGGAGGTGCTGAACAACATAGTTCTCTTGTGCCTCTGGATTGTTTGTGGCATCATTTCTGTTCCTCGGAAAACAACCTACCATTTGTTAGCGAGTCGTTAATCTCTGCCTTTATTTTTGTAGATAGTATTTTCCACGTTATAGGTAGGCACGTTACCGGTCTCTAGTTGTTTTGGGCAGTTCCTTTGAAGAGATCTCTTTGGATCAATGTTGTCTTTCGTTTGCTCATCCATTCAGGTACCTCTGCTTCTTATAGACAACTATTCATTTCGAGCGCTAGCCTGTCTTGGATAGAGGTGAATTTCTTGAAGCAGAATCCTCGTATGTAATCATGGCCTGACGTTTTCCAATTTGATATTATTCTTAGTGTTGTTCTGATTGAATCTATGTGTATTTTTGCTTTCGATCCTTCTTCGAGTCCTTCTTACAGGACACTCGTTTGGAGGGTCTTACCCTTCTGTAGAGATGCAGTCCGTGTATTCTACAAACCCTACCGACTGGGCTGAGAGCAGGGTAAAACCTTATTTGAATGAATGTTTACTGCCCTCACTACTGTGGCAATCTCATTATTGTTAGTTTCATTAATTTTTTTTAAATATAATCAGATTTGATATATAAAAAGCTGTTATTATACTTAGTACTTTCATCTATTTTCCTTTACGCTAGCATATCTTTGTTGTCTGTCTTATTTCAACCTGTTCCTTTTTTTCTTTTTCTTTATCTCTAATTGACCCTCCATTTCTTTCTCATCTTTGGAAATATTCTTCTTCTTCTTCTTCTTCTTCTTCTTCTTCTTCTTCTTCTTCTTCTTCTTCTTCTTCTTCAGGTCAGCGTTATCGTAGTAGTAGTAGTAGTAGTAACAGCACTCGTAAATGTTGGTTGCCCAGTCAGCTGGGGCTGTAGAATACACTGACTGCACCTCTGCAGAGGGGTAAGACCCCCCCCCAACGAGTGTCCTCGATATGACACTAAACAATCTGATGCTGGAGCTTTGGGGAATGCAGAGTACCCCTTCATTGCCATCGCTCCCAGGTCCACTCTGGCCCAGAGTGGTAACACCCGATAGGGACCTATCTATGGGTTAAATAGAACTAACAGCATACTTATGCTAAAATGAATTGAGTAAACTGAATAGCTTGAAATAGAAACGTTTTTGACAATTAAACCGTACTTACACTTAAACTGCGTGCTTATGCTTAACTGAATTATTTCAAATAGAACTGTTTTTCGACATTAAAACTGTATTTACACTTAACTGAATTATTACATATAACTGCTTGAAGAGTTTGAAATGGAAATGTTTTTGACAATTAAACTGTGTACTTATGCTAAACTGAACTGTTTTCAATAGAACAAACTATTTACATAAAAATGGATTTGGCGTTAAATAACCTACAAAGGTTGATATGCCATAAAACCAAACAAACCAAACCGATCGTAATGGTCATTTCACTCTAAGCGAGTTTTTCACACCCATTTTAAGTTGTGTTTTTTCTAAAGTCTGAGTTTCAGTAAGTCTCTTTTGGTCCCCTTTACTCTTTAAAGTATTTCAGTCGATTTTAACAGTGCTGTCGTCTGGATCATCTGGACTGACTTCAGTTTCCCCAGTCTCTTTTCTAATTTTACCATTGGTATCACCTTCAAGTTACATCGCTTTTTCAACTCTCTCGCAATATTTATATATTTCTCCATCCTTTCACTTCCTTTTTTTATAATTGTAAGTTGAATAGTTCTTTTTTTTTTTTTTTTTTTTTTGTTATAAACACGAAGTCTTGGCTTTCTGGCCTTGATTTGATGATCCGTTTTTATCTCAAGGTCTTACAGAATTTTATGCGAGTTTTTCACATCATTATTAGCTGATGGTCTTTCACTGGAGTTTGAGTGACAGCAAGTCTCCTCAAGTCTCCAGGACTCTTTTCAAAATTCTGTCCGATCTTAATAATCTTGTAGTCTGGATGGTCTCCACTCGTCCTCTGATCTCTAAGTCTTCCACTCCCTTTATAAAGTTTTCAGGGATTGTTCCAAGCACCTCAATTACCATTAGTATTTCCGTCACCTACTAAACTGTCTCTCACTATGAAGCTCCGGTTCTGAAGATATGATAATTTTAGAGTATATCTTTATTGCCATTATTCCCAGTCCCACTCTGTCCCTGAATCGTAGCACCCGTTTTCGGTATGGGTGAAATAGATCTCATTGAAAATTATTCGTATTAGATAAGAATACTTCGTACCATATAACTGGGTATATATTATTCGTATCAAGAAAAGTTAATTGTAGTAATAAATATTTACTGAGTTATTTATTATCTACTTGAAACTAATTACTGTTTGCAAAGTACATTTGAATAGAAATAATTACTTGAAACCATATGATTGCATAAACTAATAACATTAGATAGGAATACTTGAAACCATATCATCATCATCATCATGTCGTGCTGGTAGCACGGATATCCCTGACCTCTCTCGCCACTTTTCCCGATCGTTCATCGCCTCAGGCAGGTCCTCCGGACAACATCCCGTATCCTCACATAGTTGCTGAATGTTCGTGCTGGTCGTCCTGCTTTTGCACGGTCATGTGTGGGGGTCCATAAGAGTACATCACTTATGAGTTCGTCCCTGCTTCTCCAGCAGTGTCCTGCATGTCTGGTTCGTCTAACTTGAATAGTTTTCGTGATAGGAGACACATGGCCTGACAATTGGTGTCTTGTGGGGCGCTGCCGCCAGGACTTGTTCAAGATTGCTCGCAGCATTCTCGTGTAATTGCCGTCCAGCTTCTTCTCCAGCCGTTCTTTTAGAGTCCATGTAGTGCATCCATATAGCAGTATCGATGTGACCGCTGCCTAGAAGAAACTGCGTTACTGAGTACAAATTATTTGTGTTTGATAAGAATACTTGAAATCATATAATTGTGTTCCAACAAATTATTATTAAGTAGAAATAGTCACTTGACATCATATAATTGTGCATAAATTATTAGTATTATACACGAATACTTAAAATTATTTTACTGGGAGCAAACTATTTGTATTAGATAAAAATACTTGAAATCATTTAAGAATGAGCAAAAAATTGACAGCAGATATATTTCTAAGAGCATTTTTTTTTATTCAATGGTACATTGACAATATAATGATGAATCTAACCAAACATTTAGCAATGAATCAAATAAGTATATAAGAAGTTGACATGCCGTTAAATATATAAACGAAACCAAACTATTTTTACGGCATATCAACGTTTGTTGGGTTATTTAAAGTTGAATTGGCCTTTCTGACAAATAACTACATGGTTTGACGCAACTATTCCTATTTCTTTTTGTTTAGAAACAATTATAGCTTTGTGTTACTTTTCTTGATATATATAATTTTTACACAGTTATATGATTTCGTGTTATGGAGACGCTCGTGGTGTTATGGTTATCTTCGTTGGAAATGGACTCAGAGACCCGAATTCAAATCCTCTGGACGAAACTGTTTGTATTTCCCATTGTATTTCCCGATTACATTTGGGAAAGGTATAAATCTAGGTATTCTCCCGACAGCAATGGGTAAGATAGTAGGGCAGACTGTGCTCTTAAGTCTTTATATGACAACTGACGTAGGAGAAGGAAAACTCTGAATTCAAACCTGTTAAACTCCGCAATAAAAATTGACCTTGTGTCGCATCCTTCTCCTGCGGAGGGGTTGATATATATGATTTCAAGTATTCTTATCTAATACTAATAATTTTGAAAGCCTCATTGATAGGATCGTAGCAGATACTTCAAATCCATGTCAGGTTATACATGTGAGTAATGGCAACGAAGGAGAGACTCCACACATCGCAGGACTCCTGAAAGGAAACCCTATCACCAGGTTTGGCGTAGAATTATATCCATGATATCTCTATATTGAATGGGTTTTACCAATCAGCAAAATTAGTCGTCGGTATATTTTGAGTCCTACCGATTGGATGATTTTAATAAAAGAAAAAGAATTATATAATGCATACTGACTTTTTATTATGAAATTCAAAGAGTATTTCTCAGTCTCGTTTTGTGTGATTTGGCTTACATATATATATTAAATATGGTTTGGTTTGTCTTTTATTGGAATCCTTTTGAAATGAGGCTTCTTAATCTGAGAATTAATTTTTATTTATTGCGGACTTTTTGTCCTCGTCTTGGTAGTTTTTTGTGTTGTTTCTTCTTTCACTACGTTTCGGCCAAATTTCACCTCTGGCCTTCTTCAGGTGATTTTACCGCGACCTGGGATAGGAATGCTGAGTCTTGTAACCGTATCCCCAGTAATTACTGCCTTCCATAGTTGTTGTCTATCGCACCACGTTTTTTGACCAAGTAAACCTCTGGCCGGCTTGGGTAGGATTTGAAACCGCTATCTTCTGATAATGCTCACCTGGAACCGTAGAGACTCAACGCCTCTATCCGCTGCGCTATCCGAAGGACGATCAAGGATTGATTTTTTGGTCTTATAAATCCTTATCTGGTCTTCCATCGTTGGGTCTGTACCGAATTTTTGTAAACTACCAAGATGAGGACAAAAAGTCCGCAATAAATAAAAATTAATTCTCGCATGGTTTGGTTTGATTGGGTTTTATGGCATTTGATACACTATTGGTTATTCAATGCCAAATCCTCTTTATACATATTTTATAAAAATATGATTTATAAACATATTTTTAAAATGAGTCTGAGTTCATTTTTGTTCACAGTCAAATGGCTTCAAGTATGGCTGTGTAAAGTAAGTAAGTAAAGTTGGCGACCGCAGTCGAGGGGGCGGGGCGGAAGGCTCCCTTTTCAATAGCTACTACACTGGGTGTAAGGGCGGGGGTACTACTTCTCCCCTTTAATTGGGGGTACTACTTCTTCCTAAAATTGGCCTAGGAACAATTGAATTTGGATTCCCTAAAGCCCCAAGACAGGCCTCACCATTTGATGTTTTTGCGTCATATCCAAGACACTCGATAGTAGTATCTTACCCCGCTGCAGAGATGCATTTGGTGTACTCTACAGCCCCAGCCAACAAGGTTGAGTATCGTGTGATGTCCGTATACTAAAAGAATGTGCCTGACTATATTGTCAGCCATTGCAATGCAGTAAATCACTATATATGTGAACGTGTTTGGGTATTTAATCATTGTCAGAATTATTATCCCACCCAATGAATAAAGCTGTAATACCTCGAATTTTCATGGGTGAATCCCCGTGAGGTAGTGGCTAATGTGCTGGACTGCAACATTGTAATAAGTGAGTTCGAACTCCTGTCGTGCTATTAAACTCACTTTTAGACTAATACCCTTACAAAAGATAATAACCATTTTATCTTGCAAGATATGCGTTAAATAGCATGACTGCTGTTTTTATTAAAGAACGGCTTTGGTATTGCATAACCCATGATGGTTGATATACCATTACACAAAGAACCAAACCATATTTCATCAGTTTAAAAGAATAATTTCAGTAAGAAAAAAACAATAACTGTGGGTTAAATAGAATCACTACTTTTCTTTTACACGGATAGCTTTGGTAATAAATAACCCAGGAAGATTGATATGCCGTTAAACAAAGAAAGAAAACCGAACGAACGAACAAACAACAATGAACTACTAATAAGAAGAAAAGTAGAAAATTTAAGATCAAAATAAGATTGGTTTGGTTTGATTTGGTTTGGTTTGGTTTGGTTTGGTTTTATCTCATATCAACCATTGTAGATTATCTAATACCAAATCCTAATTTTACACATACATTAAATATATATGATTGGGTTTGGTTTGGTTTGGTTTGGTTTTATGACATATCAACCATTGTGGTATATTTATTGCGAAATCTATTCTTATCCATATAAATTTTAATCCATTCTTATCCTTCTTTATCCATTTTTTATAATCCATTTTTTATAATCAATTTTTATCAATTTTATATGATCTATTTTTATCCTTTTTTATCAACAATCTTTATCCATTTTTATCGATTTTTATCCATTTTTCATACATATACTTTTTTTTGCATTTTTATATATATATATTCCAAGCAATTCAGTTTAACATAAATACAGATTTTTGTTTACACACAGTACAAAAAGTTTTTTAAACAATTCAGTTTAGCATAAGTACGCAGTTTAAATGTCAAAAACAGTTCTATTTCAAACAATTCAATTTAATGTAAGCACACAGTCTGAATATTAAAACAGTTCTATTTCAAACAATTCAGTTTAGCATAAGTGCACAGTTTACTTCTATTTGACCAATAGATAGGACCCTATAAGGTGCTACCACTCCGGGTTAGAGTGTACCTGGGAGCGATGGCAATAAAGAGGTACTCCGCATTCCCCAAGGCTCCTGCATTACTGGAACCTCACCATCAGATTGTTTGATGCCACATCTAGAACACACGTTGAGAGAGTCTAACCCGTCAGCAGAGATACAGTCGGTACTCCGCATTCCCCTAGGCTCCAGCATTACTGGAACCTCACTATCAGATTGCTTGGTGCCACATCTAGAACACACGTTGAGAGAGTCTAACCCGCCAGCAGAGATACAGTCGGTGTATTCTACAGCCCCAGCCGACTGGGCCATCAAAAAAAAAAAAAAAAAAAAAGAAAAAAGCGGAGCTACGAGGCAGGAAAATCTATTCATACAGTTGGTGTCAGAATTACTTGCTCCTACTGAATATTTGTACATTTTCTCAGGAAATACGAATAGTTGAAACCATGGTGAAGAATGCTGAACTTGAAAAGAATCTCTGAATGATGATGTTTGATGCGAACAAGTAAGATGATGAATACACAGCACTTTCCAGTCGTTTTAATGTTCTTCATTCTACAGTTATTCGGAGTCTTATCATTAAGTACTTATTGTTAAGAAAAAATTAAGCATAAAACAGTTAATCTCTGAGAGAATGGAAAGAAAAAAATGTTAGAAATGTCTCGAAGAATCCTTACTTAACGACAAAAGACTTTGTTTACGACGGCAGGGTTGAATGTACCTAAGAAGGCAGATACTAAAAGGCTTTATCGAGAAGGTTTTCGAGCTTGTCATACTATTTTAGCCATTGCTGAGGGGCTAGGGTGTTTTGTTGGGGTGCAAACTTTTACAAGAATATGCAGGGAGAGGCTACTTTCATATTTGCTTGTACATTCATTGCATGTTCATAAAAAATCTCAAAATTACCTAACCAATCATCCCCTACTAGTCAACAACGAGTGGGGTTATGAAGATCCACTTCTATTCTTAGTTGCCATTACTCATAGGTCCACTCTGTTTATTAGCAGTTGGGGTCCTATCTGTGTGTCAAATAGATCCATTTAAGATAATGTTTTAAATTATTTCGCATTACAAGTCGGCTGGAACTGTAGAATACACCGACTGCATCTCTCAACGAGTGTTCTGGATATAACATAAAACAATCTGATGGTGAGGCTTCAGTAATGCTGGAGCTTTGGAGAATGCAGAGTACCCTTTCATTGACATCTTTCCCAGATCTACTCTGGCCTCTTCTTGATCTTCTGGCCGATCTCAACAATGTTTTTGATTTGGGTGGTATCGATTCGTTCTCCAATTTTCAGCCCTTCAAACCTCTTTTCCAAGCCCTTAGGAACCGTTCCTAGTGCGCTAATTATAATTGGTATCACAGTCATTCTCATGTTCCACAGCTTTCTAGGTTCTCTGACAAGGTCTTAGTACTTGTCTCTCTTTTCGCGCTCTTTGATTTTCACTCTGTGGTCTGCTGGAACGGCAAAGTCCACCATTTGGTAGATTCTCTTTTTTTTTAAGATTAGGTGATCTGTTTGTAACTCGAATCCTAGAAAACTTTAGGCGTCTTATTATCCTGGATAGAGTCTGCTTTATGCATGTGCTATTATTTAGAATGGTCAAATTTCAATTTCTTGCACAATTCCCAATGGATCGCCTTTCCCACCCAGTTTACTACATTTGCTTATGTGACAAATGCATCTCTAACCACACAACCTATACTTGCTATTCTGTTGTGTATAATCTACATTAAGAGAGAACATGAATCTCTTCAAATAGCAGCACAAAACAATGCCATAAGGACAACTATGATAAAACAAAATTATCATAGTTGTCCTTATGGCATTGTTTTGTGCTGCTATTTGAAGAGATTCAGTTTCTCTCTTAATGTTTTTCCTTTTGTAGCCATGTCCAAGTGTTTTTGTTCTTTTTTTGTGTGAGATTTTACCAATTTCTCGTTTGAAATACCTATATAGTTCTTTTTGCTTACTATTTCTGTCCACTAATTATTGTTCTTGTATTTGTTTTTATGTTGTCAGTGCTATTACTGGCTATTGTAATTAGTCTCTCTCTGCTATTTTCAACATTGCCTTCGAGTCTTTGTATCGATAAATTCACGCTAGAGAGTCTTTTTCCTTATTCTTTTCTTCACATACATAGTCTGTCCATATCATCTCTCGGTTCTAAGGCCTTGTGCATCGTCATCAACTTGTCCACATCTCCATTTATCTAAGTATTTCCCTTGTCCCTTTCAAGTATGGTCCTGAGTATCTTACAAGGGAAACTGTCCAGGTGTTAATCCCTTTTATGAGGTTTCTGCTGCAGAGCTTGGTTTCGAGAAGTTTTCTCGCTCGCCTGAGGTACTGTTTTCTATTTTTTTCTTTCATCCCCATTTATTTGATGGTGTTCGCTTCTAATATTCCCTGGTTAGTTCTTGTAATTTTCCTTTTCTACTAGCGTTCTCATTCTTTCTTGATTTAGCAGTTCTATTCCTTCCATTATTTGTCTTTTTCAACTTTTCATTATAAACATTTTCGATGCCTGATTCCATTCTCATATCCTGGTTGTATATTTTTATTGTTTTTGTCAGAATATCCGCTTCTTTTTCCTTTCTTTTTTTTTGCGAATAGCTTGATGTCGTTTATGTACTTAAGGCAATTAATCTTTTCTAGTGATTTTATAAGTTTATATCCCCCAGTGTTCTAAGTATATAATTGAGTGGCATCATTGATATTACAAAAATTAATGGCGAAAATATATCTCTTTTGAAGATGCCGCCTTGGATTTTCACTTCTACAAAAGTTTTTCCTCCAGCTGTTAATTCCACTTTCCAATTTTTCATGGCTTTCGAGATGTATTAATGACATTGTTGGATATCTTGTACATTTTCACACAATTATCATTATTGTTATTGCTACTCCTTGAGAGTTTTTCCCGCTGGATTTTGAGTGACAGCAAGTCTCCTCAAGTCTCCAGGACTCTTCTCAGTACTCTGGCCGATTTCAATAATACAGGAGTTTAGATGGTCTCCATTCACCTTCTTGTTTCCAAGTCCTCTAGTCCCTTTATTAATCCTTTGGTGGCTGTACCAAGAGCGCTAATTGGTATGATGGTTACTTTCATGTTCCACAATTTATTCAATTCCCTCGCAAGGTAGATGTACTTATCCTTCGTTTCGCTTTCTTTCAATTTTACTATTAATACTCTTTTGAGAGTTTTACACACCAACGTTAGCTGATAGTTTTCCACTGGAGTCTGAGTGACAACAAGTTTATGCAAGTCTCCAGGACTTTTCTTAGTATTCTGGCCGATCTAAATAATGCTGTGGTCTGGATGATCTTCACTTTTCTTCTTACATCCAAGTCTTCCAGTCCTTTTACCAAACGTATGGGGATTGTTCTAAATGCACTGATTACAAGTGGTATCACCGTCACCTTTGTGTTCCAAAGTTTTTTAGTACTCTAGCAAGGTCTTAGTAGTTATCTTTCTTTTCCCTTTCTTTTAATTTTACTCTATTTGGCAGATTCTCTCTCTCTCTCTCTCTATCTCTCTCTTTCTTCTTGTGGATTATCTCAAGACCTGTTCGTCTGGCCAAGTTTACATGATCTGTTTGTATCTCAAATCCCAGGGAATATTATGCGTCACATTCTCCAGGACTGCAACTCATAATTTTTTCTGGAATTTGTGCATCTCAATCATTATTAAATATGAATAGTTATTTAAAACCATATAATTGCTTACAAGATAGACTTCGGCAATACATAATCCAACAAGAGTTGACATGCCTTTTAACCAATGATTCAAACAACCAAGCAAATAGTCAATGCATTAATTGATGATTTTATTTTATTTTGTTTTATTTTGTTTTGTTTTTAAATTTTCATCTTTTTTAACAGGATTTTAATTTAATAACAAGTTATTTACTAAAATTCTAAAATCAGAAATTATCACCAAATTCTTTTGTGATCAAAGTAATGAAAAAAAAAAAAAACACACGTACCTGCACACGCACGCACAAATATATAGTAAAAGTTTCCCTTTTATATAGCATCACTCAGTTTCTATAAGGGGTTATTTCTATATGAATGTCTGAAACCTAAATTAATCATAGCCAGGCCTTGTTTGAGCACTCAGGTAGCCGATAGGGTATAAAAATGTAAACAAACGGAGGCTCCCGCTGTTGCTACATAAATACCTTAAAAATTCCCTTAGTCAACGTAATCCGTTTGTTGGCCGAGTGGTCTGAGACTTTGTCTAACGTAAAGTTGGATGGGTTTCGGTCTCGGCTTCGAGTGTCCTGCGTGTCTAGCCACACTGAAGAGTACTGTCTGTTAACGACTATATATATATATATATATATATATATATATACTTGCAAATTGAAAGTCTATCTTGATAACAATACTAAGCATGGACACGGCGCTGTATATATGTGTGTGTAATTTTTTTTTTTCTGTCGGTCAACGTTTAAAAGATTTTTTTCTTAAATCAAGATCTGACTCAGAAACTATCCAGCTGGGTAAGTTAAACCTGAGCGAAATCATCTCACCTCATCAGGATTGTGTTTCGTTTGATGATTGTACATTTATCACATAAAACGAACAAGTGTTGATATATATATATATATATATATATATATATATATATATATATATATATATATATTTGTGTGTGTGTGCGTGTGTGTGTGTGTGTGTGTTTATTTTCTATGTTATCATTTTTGCTTTTTTAATGTATCTTTCTTTTCTTTCTTCGTTCCGTCAATTCACTTATTTGAGACAAAGGAAAAATGAACAAAGTGTATTTATTATTTAGATGAAAAGCATATATTTACTCAGCTTGTTTTACTTCGTCGTGAAACCACAAAGGTGTAGTTACCAGGGTGTCTGCAACTTACTCCAGTAGAAATGGGCAAACAAATACTTCATGAAATGGCTCTTCCTACCTTCCTCAAAAAGAAAAGAAAAAAAGAAAAAGTTACATCATTCAAAACAGGATACTTAAACGATTAAAATTCTCCGCAGCTTTTCTCTGCCGTGATTACTGTTCTGAGAATACATTTTCGGCATCCTGTCATGCGTTCTTCCGTTTTTTCTTTTTTTTTTTCTTTTTTCTTTTCATTTTTGAATATTTTTTTTCTTTTTACAACAACCTTTCACTCGGCTATGACTATCAATACGAATATCCGATCTAGAGATATGACTTACTTTTAAAATCTTAAGTTCATTTTTTATTACCCTTTAGGGAACCAAAGTCTAGTCTTGAGTTTTATGATATCAACTGAACCTCGAACCATACATCCGAAATCTCCAAGAACGAATTTCAAAGCGACTGCAGCAATACCACATTTGCTTAATCAGTTTACACATCTGTGTCAATTAATTATAATAAAGATCTGTTAGACAGATCTTGCACTATGTATTTACCCAACCTCTCCGCCACGAACAGGATGTGACACAAGGTCAAGTTTATAAAGCGATGCCCGTGGTGAAATGGTTATCGTCGTAGGAAATGAACACGGCGACTCGAGTTCAAATCCTGGACGAGAATGATTGCATTTCCCATAGGACTAATACCCTTGGGAAAGGTATGAATCCAATAATTATCCCTCCAGCTATGGGTAAATAGTAGGACAGACTGGGTTCTTCAGCCTTGGTGAGGCAACTAGTCTAGGAGAAGGAAAACTCTGAATTCAAACCTGTTAAACTCCGCTTAAAAATTGACCTTGTGTCATATCCTGCCCGAGCGGAGGGGTTGGTAAATAGGATAAAGCGATGTAAATCTGGTTTGAATTAAGAGTTTTCCTTCTCCCAGAGTAACTGTCAATCCAAGGTTAAAGAATCTAGTCTGCCCTGCTATTTACCAATAACTGGTAAGGGAGAACAGAAGGATTTATCATATTTACCAACCCCTCCGCTCGGGCAGGATATGACACAAGGTCATTTTTTAAGTGGAGTTTAACAGGTTTGAAGTCAGAGTTTTCCTTCTCCTAGACTAGTTGCCTCACCAAGGCTGAAGAACTTAGTCTGCCCTACTATTTACCCATAGCTGGAGGGAGAATAATTGGATTCATACCTTTCCCAAGGGTATTAGTGCAATGTGAAATGCAATCAGTCTCGTCCAGGATTTGAACTCGTGTCGCCGTATCCATTTCCTGCGACGATAACCACGGACAGAAGGATTTTTGTCTTTCCCAAAAGCATTATTGCGAAATGAAAATATCACAGGATTTGAACTCGAGTCCCTCGATTCTTATTCCTACGAGGGTTATCGTTAAGTAAAGCACAGAGAGAAATAGAGAGAGAGAGAGAGAGAGAGAGAGAGAGAGAGAGAGAGAGAGAAATAGAGAGAGAGAGAGAGAGAGAGAGAGAGAGAGAGCAGACCTTTCCACAAATGAACAAAGATTAGCTAAATAGGACTTTCACTTTTGTTTGCTCCGTATCATCTCTTTTTTTTTTTTTTTTTTTTTTTTTGTCTTTTATTTTTTCGATTTTTCCCCTCTTCTTCCTTTTTTTTAGAGTACAGGGTGGAACGATAAAATTGTCGCCCTAGAAAAGAAATGATTCCATTTCTGTTTAATGAAAACCGGTTTTCTTTTTTGTTGCAGACTATCTACTAGCTGGCCAGTTATGTACAAATCCCAACTGCGATAGGAGCCTTGTATCATGTCTGAAAGTGACACAATGTTCAACGAGCGAGATCGGAAATGCGCCGCTGTACAACTCACGGTCTCTACCGATCCAAGTTATGACAACAGGACCATTACCAGCACCCTCAAAATGCAAATCTGGATTGCCACGAATAACAGAGAAAGTCAACACCAGAGTGTACCTGGATGTGCTGAAGAGTGTGGTGATCTCTTGGTGCAATCAGGTGGCCAGTGGCAGACCCTGGGCGTAGCAGCAGGACTCAGCGCCGGCCAACAAGTCCAAAGAGACCCAGGCTTGGCTTCAGAAGGAGTGCTACGACTCTGCACCCTTCTCTCACTGGTCCCCCTCCTCCCTCGACCTGAACCCGCTGGACTACTTCGTTTGGTCATACGTCAAGAACATCACCAACATAACCTCCCACAACACCAAAGCCAACCTGATCGCCGGCATCCGCCGAGTATTCGCCGAGCTCCCGCCGGCGCTTGTGGAAAAGGTATGCTCCCAGTTCTGGATCCGTATCAAGGTGGTGATTGAGGCTGAAGGTGGCTACATTGAATCGATGTCAGTTCTACTACATAATCAAGTTACCTGAATTGATTTTTTCAATAAAAATTTTAAAATAAAGCTGTAGTGTTGTTTTCTTTAGGACGACAATTTTATCGTTCCACCCTGTATAGCACAAACCACTCATGGATTTGAACCCGAGTCCCTCGATTCCATTTCTTTTGACGATAACCGGTACGCTAAACACGCCGTTGTAGATCTTGCTGCTGAGTAATGTTTAGCAAGTCAATCAAGCGGATAGTTTATTAGTGTACTGAGTTCAACACTGTGTGTCTCTCTCATATAAACGATTTGGTAGATAAAGACAAGATTACTAAATAATAGAAGCTCTGAAAACTCGTTGGCTTCGTTGAAATAGCAGTCCATGATGATTTTGGTGCTTCAGTTTTGCAAGAAGTGAAGGATTCCTATTTGCATTTCATAGTCATCAACTGTTCCTGGGGATATTGAATTTTTATTCTCTATTTCTCCTCGCAATTAAAATGGAATGGTCCATTATTGTTGTAAGGTAATGGTGGACAAGGCATCAAATTCGAACGCATATTATTCTATCAATGTCTTAGACAAATGATTTTTTGTACAGCAATCAATTAATTTTAACAGGATTTAATTAGCATTAACAAGAGTATAGGAAGTGACTGAACATTCACGATTTGTTTTATTTCATTCTATTTATATATTCATGTATATATTTATTTGTTTATTTGTTTGTTTATCAATTTGCTTATTAATTTATATATTTTTGGTAGTCTTTCTCTTTTTTTTTCATGATTTTTGTCTTTTTCTTTTGTCTGTGTTTTTTTCATTTTTTCTTTATTTTCCCTCTTTTTCTTCATTTTTTTTCCTTTTCGGCACGCCTAGCTCATTTTTTTTTTCTACAATATGAAACAATAATAATTAAAAAGAATAAAAGTGAGAGAGAGAGAGAGAGAGAGAGAGAGAGAGAGAGAGAGAGGAGGAGGAGGAGGAGGAGGGACATACCTTATAAATATTTAAAATTGGTCTTCAATAACAATGAGTGGATTATTTTTCTTTTTTTCCAATCATTTGTGCTAGAGGGGATATTCCGAAAGTAATACCTGCTATTTATCTCCACGGAAACTTCAACAGCCACAAGGAAAACCTTTCAACTACAAAACTACTTGATACATTGTGACAATGCATTTTTACCAGCAATAAACAAGAACCAGTGATAGTAAGATGGTCACTCCAAAAGTAAGTAAATTGGTAACCTTAGTCGAAGGCTGCCAGAAGGCTCTTTTTTCAATAGCAACCACACCGAGGTGTAGAGGAGGGCGCTACTCTTTTCCCTGGATTGCTCCACTTTACCCTCGATACGTACCTTATATTGCTGAGTGTTAAGCAAGGAGGTATAAAGTACCATTTTAAAGTCTTTAGTATGAGGCGACCGGGGATTAAACCCAGGTCCCCCAGACCATTAGCGAACACTCTACCCACTAGGCCAATGAGCCGGTTAAAGTAATGAGGTTGGCGACCGTAGTCGAGGGTGACCCGAAGGCTCCCTTTTCAATAGCTACCACACTGAAGTGTTGGGAAGGGCGCTACTCCATTCCCTGGAATGCTCCACTTTACCCTTGATACTTACCTTATAATGCTGAGTGTTAAGCAAGGCAGCATCAGTTTTTAGCTTAAAAAAACACTGTTTTTGCCAAACAGTTATAAGCAATAACTGTTTTTACCAAATAATTATCAGCAATTTCGGCACCAACGAACAAGAATATGCATGCAGCGGACGTAGCGGGGTTACTTCCTCTAATATTACGTTTGACTTCGAGATCATAGGTTCATGTTGATAGTTTTGTTGTAGAGATTAAACTATCACACAAATCACCTATAAATTTTTACCTTGTTACAGAGTGCAACTGTGTACCAATTGACAAAATGGTGTCTGAAAAAAAAACAGATGGCCCAGTCAGCTGAGGATGCAGAATATACCGACTGCATCTCCGCAGAGGGGTAAGACTCTCGCAACGAGTGTCCTAGATATGACACTTAACAATCTGATGTTTATGTTTCAGTAATGTTGGAGCTTTGAGGAATGCGGACTACTCCTTCATTGCGAAGGTTCCCAGGTCCACTCTGGCCCGGAGTGGTAGCATCTTAAATGGTCTTGTCTATGGGTCAACTAGAATGTGAAACTGAATTGTTTGAAATAGAACTTTTTTTACAGTTAACTCTGAGTAAAAAATGACTGATTTTTAATTGAATTATGAATAGAGTGTTCCGCAATGGTCCGGGAGACCTAGGGTTCAATCCCAGGTTGAGTCATACCAAAGAATAAAAAAAATGGTACTTGTTGCGGCCTTGCTTAATACTCAGCATTATAATGTACGGATCAAGGGTAAAGCGGAGCAATCCTGGGAATGGAGTAGCGCCGTCCCCTACACCTCGGTGTATTAGCTATTGAAAAGGGAGCCTTCGTGTCCCCCTCGACTAAGGTCACCAAATTTACTTATTAGGGATACAGTGCAATACTTGGAACCATTCAACTTTGTTGACTAAACTGAATAGTTTGAAATAGAAATGTTTTTGACATTTAAACTGTACGTATGCTCAAATGAATTGTTTGAAATAGACTGGTTTTTATATATAAAAATGGATTGGCATTAAATAACCTTCAATGGTTGATATGCCATAAAACCAAATTAAACCAAACCATAAAACAGGGTTTGTCGTTGAATTCATTCGAGCAAAAACAATCACACATTGACGCTTGCTGGAGGTTTACGGAGACCAAACAATGCGCAGTTTAAAAACACAGTTAAATGTAAGTAAAGTTAGCGAACTTAGTCGAGGGTAACCTGAAGGTTCCCTTTTCCATAGCTGCTACGCCGAGGTGTAGGGGAGGACACAACTCCATTCCATGGATTGCTCCACTTTACTCTTGATCCTTACCTTGTAATGCTGAGTGTTAAGCAAGGAGGCGTGAAGTACCATTTTTTGAGTCTTTGGTATTACTCGACCTGGGACTCAATCCAAGTCATTAGCAAAAACTCTACTCATTAGGCCATATTTTAATTAGGCAGTTTAGTTCTATTTGACCCATAGATAGGGCCCTATCAGATGATACCACACCAGGTCAGAGTGGACCTGGGATACAAAGCAATTAAAGGGTACTCCGCATTCCCCACAGCTCCAGCACTACTTTAGTCTCACTACCAGTTTGTTTAGTGTCACATGCAGGACACTCGTTTGGGGAGTTCTATCCCTCTACTGAGATGCAAACCTGGCTGATTAAGCCATCTTCACCGGATCCTCGATCGGTTGAATCACTTACGTTCGTCTCTTAATGGATATCGTCGAACGAAATGTACTCGATAATAGGAGTTCGAATCCTGGACGAAACTGTTTACGTTTTCATGCATTGGCTGACTGTAATGCGAATAGAATGATTTGTAGATTCGCCAGCGGCAAAATCATGGTGGCTTTTTGGGAAAGATATGAATCCAACCCAGCTTTGGGTAAATGACCTTGTGTCGCATCATGCTCATGTTAGAGGGGTTGGGTAAATACATACATGATTAATTGATTGATTTTAACGGCATCTCAACGCGTCGAAATAAAGGAATTCGACTCATGGTAAATTTATTTTTACATTTTTATTTAGTTGTCTCTAAAGAGTGTTTATATGCAGTTGTATGGTTTCAAGTATTCCTATCTAATACGAATAATTATGTGGTTTTAAGTAATTATTTCTATTTAAATACGAATAATTTTCGAACCGAGCCATTTGATAGTGGGACTGCAACAATTACTACTCATTTGGGTCCGAGTTGACCTGGGAGTAATGGCAATGAAGACTTATTTTACATTCCACAGATCTCTAAAATGGAACCTTCGCCATCAGGAGCAGTTTAGCATCACAACCCGGACACTCCACCACAAGCAAGATTTGTCATAAGGTAAATTTTTAAGCGGGGTAAATCTGGTTTCCATTCAGGGTTTTCTTTTTTGACTCGTTGCTTAAGAAAAGCAAAGAACATAGTCTACCCGGCTATTTACCCATTCCTGGGAGAGAAGAGACGAATTCATACTTTTCTGAAGGGCATTACTGCCAAGTGAAACGTAAACAGCTTTGTCCAGGGTTTGAACTTGGGTTGCCGTTTCCATTTCCTAAGATGATGACCATTATGCTAAAAGTGCTTCCAGAAAATTGTGTATCCTAGTTGAAAACTTCCTTTATTCAACTGTATTGTTGCTCTAACCTGCCTCTTGTCGTTACCGTGGAAACGAATCGGAGGCATTACTTCCGGAGCGTCACATCGTCATATCAAATAACGGGAACTACAAAAGTGTTCTCACTGGCACTCGTTCAAATCTCTATCCATTGAGCTACTACCAAAGGCCTGTAGACGTCGGAGGTGTATTACAATTGAAGAGCGAAATAGAGAGAGAGAGGAGGGCGAAGAGAAGGGAAATTGACTAAAGGGGCTTACAGCTACTATTGAATGAACGCCCCAGGGTCTAACCCGGGTGATTAGAGGCGAACAAGGGGCACGACTCGTAGGCTGAAGCGATCAAACCAGGCGAATGGGTCAGCCTTCAACGGCGCTATAGTCGTCCAGTCGGCACGCACAAAGGCCCGCAGTGGCTGACTGTGACAGGATGCGAATGGAACGGTTCGTAGACCTGCCCGCGGCCCCAACCATGGCGGCCTTTTGAAGTGCTGACTTGAGCACACAAGCGACCCTTCTTGAAGGAGAGGCGTTTTGTAATTTGTGTTTTGTTTTTATTTCATAATAGGCTGTCAGTTTGGCATGGCTGACACGACTGGGCTTTTCACTCGCAACTAGTTTTGATGAGGGAAAAGAATAGATAGAGGAAGAGGTGATGAAATGAGAAGAGGTGCAGTAGTCATATGGAGAGGGAGGGAAAACTAAAGAAAAGATAGTCAAGTGAGAAAGAAAGAAAGAAACAAACAAACGAACAAACAAACAAAGACGTGATAGAATAGAGAGAAATAGAGAGTAATGAAAAGAAAGAAAGAAAGAAAGAAAGACGTAATAGAATATAGAGATATTGTGAGTAAAAGAAAGAAAGAAAGAAAGAAAGAAAGAAAGAAAGACGTAATAGAATATAGAGATATAGTGAGTAAAAGAAAGAAAGAAAGAAAGAAAGAAAGAAAGAAAGACGTAATAGAATATAGAGATATTGTGAGTAAAAGAAAGAAAAAAAAGAAAGAAAGACGTAATAGAATAGAGAGATATAGTGAGTAAAAGAAAGAAAGAAAGAAAGACGTAATAGAATATAGAGATATAGTGAGTAAAAGACAGAAAGAAAAAAAGAAAGAAAGACGTGATAGAATAGAGAGAAATGGAGAGTAATGGAAAGAAAGAAAGAAAGAAAGAAAGAAAGAAAGAAAGAAAGAAAAATATTGAGAGGAAAAAAAGGGACATTTACTGGCAAGAATAATTATAAAAACAAATGGATAAAAGAAGAGAAGATAGAAGGATATCTATCTAGAAGGAGTAAATCAAAAGAAAAAAGTAAAAGCTCACGTACGATGAAGAAAATCAATTTAAGAAAAGAAAAGAAAGTAATTCAAATCTTTCAAAATTTATCTTTCCCACTATATACGCTTCTTCTTTTTTCTTCCTTTCATCTTTTCTCTCTTCTTTTCTTTCTTTTTATTTAATTAATTTGTTCATTTAATTTTTCTTCTTTTTCCTTCCTTACATTTTTGCAATGCATTAGACTTCGTTTATATTCCTTTCTTCCTTGCTTTCTCTCGTTCATGTTCTTTCTTTACTTTTTTTTTTTCTTTCATTCCTTATCTTTCTGAAATAATCAATATCTCCATTATTTTACTTCTTTCTTTCCTTCTCTATTTCAGTCACACCTTCATCTTTTAGCATTCTTTCATTCTTTTTTTCCCTCTTTCTTTCTTTCTTTTTCTACAATACATCAATTCTAGTATACTTTCCTTCTTTCTTTCTTTTCGTTTTCGTCAGGAAAATATTCACGTTCTTTCTTTCTTTCTTTTATGTGCTTATTTTGGTTTTATTTATTTCTTTTCTTTCGGTAATTGTATTTCTCTAAAATTTCAATCAATATGATATGAATCATATTTAGAATAAAATATTTGCAAGAAAATGAAAACGAAGAATGAAAGCAAAAGTTTACGGAATGAAATACGAAAAGAAAGAAAGAAAGAAAGAAAGAAAGAAAGAAAGAAAGAAAGAATAGTATCAAGGAGAAAAAGAAAAAAGAAAGTCTGATGTTTTAGAAAGAAAGAAAGAAAGAAAGAAAGAAAGAAAGAAAGAAAGAAAGAAAGAAAGAAAGAATTGTATCAAGGAAAGAAGGAAAAAAGAAAATCTGATGTTTGAGAAAGAAAGAAAGAAAGAAAGAAAGAAAGAATATTTGAAAGAAAGCAAAAAAGAAAGAAAGAAAGAAAGAACAGTGTAAAATAGTTACAGAACAAATGAAATATGAAAAGAAAGAAAGAAAGAAAGAAAGAAAAACCACTGTTTTGAATAAAGAAATAGATAGGTAACCCTGATGGCAGAGAAAGGGTTAACTTATACTGACTACGGGAAAGAAAAAATAAAAAAAAGTATTTTAAATGTTGAGTGAATAAAATGAAATGAAGCGAAGTGAAGTGAAGTGAATTTTGAGGGATAAGGATGAGTGGGAATGTTCTGCGCAGTGTTGAAAGCGACAGGCAAGTTTTGGGCGATGAGACGAGCCAAAACGGCTGATGCATTTCCAAAATCCAGGGAGTCTATAGAGAAACCGGTAGGGGGCTTCCAAGACGTGGCCGCTGCTGAGCGAACGAACGGTTCTACAGATTTTGGGAACCGCCATGACTACTAATATGGCCGTCTGATTTCTTCAAAGACGCCCACTTGAGATTGTGTATTTGTCTAGGTGGTTCATTATTTTGTTTCTTTCTTTTCTATTTACCTGTCAAATAGATTTCTCTCTTTCCTCTCGTCCATTGTTTTCTTTTCTCGGTCTTTTTCCTTTTGCGTTCTGTCTTCCTTTCTTTATTTCTTTTTCTCGTTTTTTCCTTTCTTTCTTAATCAAACATCAGACTTTCCTTATTACTCTTCTGCTCGATACTATTCTTTCTTTCTTTCTCAAACATCAGTCTTTCTTTTTTTCCTTCTCTCCTTGATACAATTCTTTCTTTCTTTCTTTCTTTCTTCGGTCAGTTATTTTTTCTTTGTTTCTCTCTTATTCAATAGATTTCTGTCTTTCTTGGTCATTTTTTTTTTCTTTTTCAATCGCTTATTTAACACTCTTCTTTCTTTCTTTCTTTCTTTCTTTCTCAAAATTCAGACTTTCTTTTTTCCTTCTCTCCTTGATACAATTCTTTCTTTCTTTGTTTCTTAAACAGCAGACTTTCTTTTTTCTTTCCATCCTTGATACTATTCTTTCTTTCTTTCTTTCTTTCTTTCTCAAACATCAGACATTCTTTTTTCCTTCTCTGCTTGTTACAATTCTTTCTTTCTTTCTTTCTTTCTTTCTTTCTTTCTTTCTTTCTTTCTTTCTTTCTTTCTTTCTTTTGTCAGATATCTTTCTTTCCTTTTTTTTGTCTCTTTTGTCTAATACATTTCTTTCTGTCTTTCATTCTTTTTCATTCCATTATAAAAAATATTTCTCTCCTATCATTTGTCTCCTCTTATTTTGTATTCTTTCTATCTTGCTTTTTTCTTTCTTTCTTTCTTTCGCTTCATCAATGTGTTTAGTTTCTTTTGCATTTAATTACTTCAGTAATTTTTGAGACGTCTATTCTTTGTTTAATTACTGTCCTTTTATTTATTTATTTTTTCTTGTTTTGTTTCCAGTTTTGATTTCTACATTGTTATGAAATATTCTTCTTTTTTTTTTAATTTCTTTCATTTTCCTTTCATTATATTTTTGATTGATTTTCTTCTTTCCTTTAATGCCGTTTACATTCTTTCAGCTTTGTGTCACTTACTATTCTTTAAATTCGTTTTTCAATTTTTTCTCTTCCTCTTCTTTTTTTCTTTTTTAACTTTCCTCCATTTTAAAATTTCTTATCCTTTCTTCTTTTTTCAATATTCAATATTTTTGAAAAATTTATTTTTTCACAACTCAATATTTTCTCCATATTTTTGCAAATTTTTCTTTTTTTTTAATTCCACTAATTTGACATTTCTCTTCTCCTTTCTTCTTTTTACAATATTTAATATTCTTTTCAATACTTTTTCAACATTTATTTTTTTCAATATTACACAACTTTGACATTTTTTATGTTATTGTTTCTTCTTTATCCAATATTCTTTTTTTTAATTTTCATTGTTTTCAAGATGAAATATTTTTTTCGATGATCAATATTCTTTTTGAGCATTTTTAATAGTCAATATATTTTCAATATTTTTCAATATATCTTTTTTCAATATTTCACCTCTTCGAAATTTTCTTCATCTTTCTTCTTTTTTCAATATTTTTCTCTCTAAAAGTCCGTTCTTTCTTTCTTTTATTTTTTCTTTCTTTTTGACTTTCTTTTTCCTTCCTTTCTTTTTTCTTTTTTTGTTGAACATAATGCATTTTCCAATAACACAGTTTATCTCTCTCACTCTCCGTGGAGATCTCTTTAATTGTTATCTTCTTTCTCTTTCTTCTTTTCTCCTCATCCTCTTCATCATATCGTCATTGTCGTTTTCTTCTTTGTCTTTTTCCTTACTTTACCTTTCCAGATACCCTAGTTTTATTCATCTCATGAAAGTTTTCGATTTTACGCCATATTGGTATGTAAGAACGTGTTTGGACATTCCAAGAATGAGATTCTAAGACAATGCAAGTTTGATTCAAACTTTGCGAATAGACAAGTTCTTTGTTTCCGAACAAGCACTTGTACCCTTTGTGCTTTTATTCATAAGACCATTAGCAATATATATATATATATATATATATATATATATATATATATATATGTGTGTGTGTGTGTGTGTGTGTGTGTGTGTGTGTGTGTGTGTGATGTATATACTGCCTCCATGATATATATATATATATATATATATATATGTTGCATCAGGCTGTTTTTCGCAGTTAACTGCAAATCTCAAGACTTCCAAAGATCTGTAAGATATGTGAAGTACTGGGCCTTAGACTGCCATGCGGATCCATGATATATTGGAGGGATTTTTAATCAGCTATGCCGTCACTTAAACCGGTTTTCCCAAGAGGACAATTGAGCCAAGTCTGTCTAACGATTTACCAATAGCTTCAGCATGGGAGTTGGATTCATGAATTTCCCAAAGGAATTAGTGCAAATTGTAAAATATATAAAAAAACAATTTAACTTGATGTATTCATAAATAAAGAGTGCTTAACATAGGTGATAAAAAATACGTAGATAAACGTCTGATGACCACAGAGGCATGGTACTGACATTCACCCAGCTCCGTTTACACTACCATGCATATATACGTCGTGCATTCAATAAGTTTCCAGACTTTTTTGTACAGGCATTTAAAATTGTCGTAGACTCTTGAAAATTCAGTATCTTATTGCAAGACATCTTATGAGATGACTGGAGATGACGAGGAGCATACGATAAGTTTCCAGTCTATTTTTGTACAGGCATTTAAAATCGTCGTAGATTCTTGAAAATTCAGTAAGTTATTGCTATACATCTTATGAGATCACTGACCAATTTTTATGATTTCAGGTTCAAATCAACAGCTACAGCAGCAATTGGAATACACCCTACTAAAGCCTGATTGTCATAGCTGGTTATTTGCAAAAATGCAATCTGCACGTGAGGACACTTTAGAAGAGCGATATGCAATAAAATTATCTTTTAAACTTGGAAAAAATGTCACGAAAACGTATGGAATGCGTCAGACTGCTTTTGGAGCATCTTGCATGAATCGAGCATCAGCTTTTGAGTGGCATAAGAGATTCAAGGAAGGCAGGAGGTCGGTGAAGGGTGATGAGAGGTGTGGGAGGAGTAAGGAAGTTAATACACCAGAGTTGATTGACCAAAGGGTTAGGGTTAGGGTTACTATGTTGAGGTTTTAAGGGAGTTCAGGATGATATTCCGTCGGAAGAGGCCAGCACTCTTCAAATCGGGTCAGTGGCATTTCCACCAGGACAAAGCACCAGTCCACAACTCCATCCTTGTCACAGACTATTTGACCAAGATTGGCACCAAGACAGTTCCTCACCCTCCTTATAGTCCAGACCTTGCTCCCTGTGACTTTTGGTTATTCCCTAAGCTCAGAGACTGTCGTTATGAGACAATTGAGGAGATGAAAGAGGCTGTGACGAAGGTCATTGATACGCTCGCACAAGAGGACTTCCATGTGGCCTTCCAGAAGTTGTTAGAACAGTACAACGTGCATTACAGCCGGAGGAGATTACATCGAAGGGGACTAGAGTTTCCTGTGTATTCTATCAATAAAAGTGCCCATACGAAAAAAAGTCTGGAAACATATTTAATGATCCTTGTATATATATATATACATATATATATATATATATATAAAAGAACTGTTCAAACGTTCTAAGCCACACCCGGAAAGAAGCTGTTCATTTTTGTCGCAGCAAAACATTATCACTCCTTATAAAACCTACAAATTAATTCAGATTCCTATCCTGATTTCTATTCCGTTGAGGATCATACAAAGGTGAAAAGTGAATGACAAATATAAAATCTTGGTGATCTACGTATATATATATATATATATATATATGCACGAAACAACACATTGATTTGTCTCTTACAATACTCCTTGAAAATGGCTCAGAGATTGGCTGAATGCGCTAGCAAAGACCATTCTTTCGGATAATTCTCTTGCTACTCAAATACGTTATATATATATATATGTGTGTGCTGTGTGTATATATATATATAGTCATGTGAACCTTCTCCTTCATGGATCTAAAATAAAAGTCAATTTTTAAGTGAAGTGCTGCTGGTATGAATTCCAAGTTTTCTTTCTCCCAAAACGGTTGCCAAACCAGTACTAAAAGAGTGAGTCAGTCCTACTATTGCTGGAGAAAAAGTTTTTTTAGACTGAAGAAGGTCTTCCTTGAATAAAGAACGGAATATTACTAATAAACCCGTTGTAATTGTTTGGTTTATTCACTTTCCCTCTTACTTTTATCATATTTATATATATATATATATATATATATATATATATATATATATATATATATATATATATATATATATAATATTGTGGATAACAAGAACTTAGAACAGCGTTATGTTATCAAATTTAAGAATAATGCGACAGAAACAAGTTAACACAGTCTCATGGAGATCAAGTTTTATCTTGGTCATAGGTTTTTAGGTGGTACGAGACATTTTTTGGATAGCTGAGAGACTGTGGAAGATGAAATCTTTTCTAGTCGAGCGGTCATTTCACGGACTGAGAAATATGAGCTGGTGCGAGGGTTTTTATCAGATCTGAAAAAACTGACGTTTGACAGTGACAATAATTGAGTGTAAATTAATGAATCAAGTCTCTTAATCAAGTTTCTTTATATATATATATATATATATAGAGAGAGAGAGAGAGAGAAAGAGAGAGAGAGAGAGAGAAAGAGAGAGAGAAAGAGAGAAAATGGTGATCGGAAAAAAATTTAGCAAATCATCAATTCTAGAAACGTAAACAAATAATTATTTCTTGAAACCTTTGCCCAAAATAGTTCACCAACTAAAACATCCAAAACAATTGCATTTTAACCCTCAGTTGCATTTTAAAATGTTAAAAATGTAATTATTAAAAGATTAATTACTTTTTGCTACATTATGTCAGGGAGCGTATGGTACTATTTGGTGTAAGGCTTGTTTTAGATGAAGAAATGATTAAAATGATTTACATTTTTTCCCGATCTTGACATATATCTCTAATTTTCCACAAAATCAAAATGAAATGGTAAGTTTTTGATTTGATTTTTTACTGGAAGTAATGATATGGCCTAACATTCCAGCTCAAGTGTTCATACCTTATTCAATCAATATCATAGTTTTCAACCTCAATAGCTTCACCATATTTCCATGATGTAAAGGGGGTGTTCTCGTGGTGTAATGGTTAAAGCGATGGACTACGGAATCGTAATAAGCGAGTTCGAACTCCAGTCGGGCTATTACGATCACTTTCGGACGAATACCCTTGGGAAAGGAATGAACACCCTTAACCTCTCAGCTATAGGTTAGATAGTACCACTACTGTTCTTCTCGAATGATGGCTTTGGCATTAAATAACCAACAAGTTACAGTTAAACCATGGTATGCCATTAAACAAAGAAACCAAACTATGATGTAAAATTGCAATTAAAACATTTAATGGTCAAATTGTTAAGCAACAACGACAAATACCCATGAAGGAATACAATAGGAACTTAAGGTCAAGTCATGTTTGAAGCACCACTTCCCACCAGATCACCAAAAAGAAGCTGTGATAATACTGTTCACTATTTAAATGAATGGACACTTAATAACAGCAAGTACTTGTTTAAACTTGAGGCTTACGTGTGAGAGACAAAAGAAAACTTAGTAAATCACAAAAAACAGTCCAAGTACACTTAAAGCACTGGTTCCTGTTTGTATCAATCCAACATTTTAGCCATAGGCAGGATGCTTCACAAGATCTTTCCTTGTACTTTATATATATATATATATATATATATATATATATATATATATACAGAAGCACGCATACACACATCTATATGTGTGTGGTGGTTGTGTGTGAATGTGTATAAGGGTCATTTTATAAATAAGGTGAATAAAGAGTTGACAATAGGAAACACCATTTACAGTTGTACTTTTTCCATGGAAATCAATAATAATGGATCCTTTCCTGTACTATAACATTGTCATCATTAATTTATTTACTGACAACTGCGCCAAGAACCTTTTCTTTACCAGAGGGACCTTGGACTGTTTTTTTTTTCGATTTATATATATATATATATATATTGAATTTTACTTTACATAGATATGTATGTCCGGGTATGCCACTAAACGGCATCTAGTGGTGAAACTACTTTATGAATTTTTACACTTATCATGTCACATGACCAATTTTTCTTCACCTTAAATTGCTGTAATCTTACTATTTTATTCCTATTTCTATCTGACGATTGTGTGCAACATATGTAACACCGATTAACGGACTGAACAGAGCAGAAACATTATATTAATCATTTATATATATATATATATATGTGTGTGTGTGTGTGTGTGTGTGTGTGTGTGTGTGTGTGTGTGTGTGTGTGTGTGCGCGCGCGTGCGCGCGCCTCGAAAGAGGTGTGATGAAAGAAAATAGACACTTCTATTTTCAAACAAAAAACCTTTTATTCAACTTTCTAAATGAGTCAAGAATATTTTATAATGCAAATTAAACTTTGGTGAACTTGTCACTGTCAGATTGAAAAGATTTTACTCTTTCAGGTGTCAAATGTATCAGATTTGAAATCTTCTGTTATGAAATATCCGACTCGATGCACTAAAGACACCAAGGTTATTTGTTTTTCAATACTGTCTTTATTTTACCGACGACAATGGCCAATTCATGTTCATTAAGGTTTCATATCAAAAGATTGACTTGGTACTGAACATAACAAACTTCAAGTTTTCAAATGCTTCTCTTGGATGTCATCGAGGTCCATCCTCAATAAAATTTGTGAGTGTAGCTCTTCTCTAAATTACTTTTAAAACGGGAATTATTTCCAGCTGTAGCCGTAATACATGATTGTACCACATATACTTTTAAGGAAACGTTAAAAAAAGATAGTAACTAACCAAGAATGATAAGTTCTGCTGTTCTGAACAAGTCTTGGAAGCAGCACCACACAAAACAGCAGTTCAACAACCACTTACTTCCCATCTCATAAACCAAACAAGTAAGTCTAAGAAAACATGCTGGGCACTGATGGAGAAGAAGCAGGGACGATCTCATTAATGCCGCTCATCAATGGACTCCTACACATGAACACACCAGTATTGGCAGACCAGTTATATCTTACAAATATCAACTTTGTGTTGACATTGGATGCCATCTAGAGGACCTACCAAAAGCGATAGCCGATAGGAACGAATGCTGAAGGAGATAAAGGGAAGCAGTGCTATCAGCACGACTTCTATCTGAAGGATAGGATATTTAGATTAGATATGATCTAATCAAACTGAATTTGAAATTCTTCAATATACTCTCCATATTAAAACAAAATAAAATCAAAGACTTTTAATCGTAGGTTGCAAGGTTCATTTCGCATCAATCTATGGTATGCCGCGAGAGAAAAATTTAACTTGCCTCTTAATCTGTTTAGGTGGGAGTCCCCGTGACGTAATACTTAATGTGCTAGACTGAGAAATCGTCGTAAGCGTGTTCAAACTCCACTCGAGCAGTTACGTTGAACTAATACCCTTGTGAAGGTAATAGTTTTACTATTACCACTACTGCCCAAAGAAAAGCTTTGGCATGAAATAACCTACGAAGGTTGATATGCAATTAAACAAAGAAACCAAACCAATACATCTGTTTAACACTGGTGAAAATGTATAACCAGTTGGGAAGACTATGAGTATTGTTTGTAACTAAAAACCTGCACTATCAACAGTAGTTTTAATCCAAAGATTTTCTAGGCTAGTAAGTAGAGTGTTCGCCAATGGTCCGGGAGACCTGCGTTCAATCCCAGATCGCGTCATACCAAAGACTTTAAAAATGGTACTTAATACCTCCTTGTTTAACACACAGCAATATAAGGTACGTATCAAGAGTAAAGTGGAGCAACCCAGGGAAAGGAGTGGCGCCCTCTCCTACACCTAGGTGTAGTAGCTATTGAAAAGGGAGCCTCCTGGTTGCCCTCGACTAAGGTTGCCAACTTTACTTTTTTGTGCTAACTATAACTTTCAGCCCTTTCGGCCTCTTCTCAGCTAAGGTTTACGGAAAGTGAGCCTTTAATGCAACTAACACATATATATATATATATATATGTGTGTGTGTGTGTGTGTGTGTGTGTGTGTGTGTGTGTGTGTGTGTGTGTGTGTGCGCGCATTTGTGTGTAGACATGTTAATCGATTTTTTCATAACACCTTACTGATTTCGAAATGTATTTTACCCATATTTGGATGGTTCAGATTTCTAAAAACAATATTTTTTTCTGGTCATGAGATGAGTTTTATTCATCAAATAAGATTAGATTAATTGTAGCCTATGATCAGATGTATGAGGCAACCTGTGAGAATCAAACTCACAAAAAATCCCCTTCTCATGGATACAAACTCCATTCTCAATGACAAGTTGCTCACACCATAAATATGATGGATAGGTCACTTTTTCTCATGTTTGTTTCTGATGATTGTGTTATCCACATTAAATTTAAATTAGCGGACTCTGGGGGTACATAATTTGAATGTTTTAGGTTTTAGACCAGCTCTCACCTAGCGGTATCAAGCACGTTTCAGCATATGTATATATATATACGTTAATACATACTTAAAAATAATTAATGACCTTGAATTAAAAACAATCACACATCTATAAAAACCGCTTCACGATAAAATAATCTCCGCTAGTCTCTTGAAGAGAACCACAAAATCCGAAACACGTGTGGAGAATAATCATATGAAAGTAAAACCTAAAGTACCAAATTCTAATTCATTTGCAGACCTATTGATTATATATATATATATATATATATATATATATATATGCACTAGATAGACGCCAACTGAACGTATGAAGTTGGCAATAAGATGTACTGTTTACAGTTGCACCTATTTCAAAGAAATCAATAGTGATAGGTACTTACATGTCGCAGAAGTGTGTCAACATGTTTTTTTTTTTTTTACCACTTTTAGTTTATCGGATAGTCAGTGAGTTTCCACTCCATGAACTATATTTTCTACTTTGGCTCGTCGTGAGAAACCCATGTTAAGCCAATTCGTAAACATCTCTTCGACTAAACCATTCTTCTGCGTACACATTACACATACTTTCGTAAATTTAATATGGTTTGCAATTTTCAGCCTTCAAACATTTCATGAAAGACAGTCATTTTAAACCAGAAGCACTTTCTTTGACTTGACTCCATTTTGAATAGCCTCAAACTAAGAATTTTGTGAGATTAAAATAATTTTTGCCACAAACCAATTCCAAACAATACAGAATTTATACTGACGGAAATAATTCTGAAATGATTTTTCAAAGAAATTTCTCTTATTTATTGAATGACCCTCATTTGTGTGTGAGTGCGTGATCTGTAAATAAGTATGTAAAGTTGGTGACCGTAGTCGACGGTGACCAGAAGGCTCCTCTTTCAATAGCTACTACACCGATGTATAAGGGAGGACGCTACCACTTTCCCTGGAATGCTCCACTTTTCCCTCGATATGTACCTTATATTGCTGAGTGTTAAGCAAGGAGGTATCGAGTACTATTTTTAAAGACGCGAACTGGGATTTAACCCAGGTCTCCCAGACCATTGGCGAATGCCCAACCCACTTGGCCAATGAGCCAGTTACAATTTATGCATATATAGAAAACCCGTTATGAGTAAAATGGACACGAAAATATTCATATTTGGGGTTTGATAACTTAACAAATATTTTTTATTCTATAGTTTAAAGATGTCACCATGATATTGAATCAAAAAAAACAATTTTGAGAGTGTTTGTTTCGCATTGAAGCTGTAGAGGGAATCTGTTTGAGTAAAACTGACTGTGATTTCTGATGGTGCCCAGAAAGTATGAACGTGATTTGATCGATTTAGCACAGAGAGTTCTGATCAAAATTTTTAGGACTTTGACGGAGAATTATGTATGTCGTCATATGACATCGTCTTAAAGAATTGTCAAACCAGCAGCTGCTGAGTCTTTGACAAGTAAAGATGTCATCTCTGAATTTGATTACGGAATAAGGACACCCTTGACTGTCTTCCGTCTCCCACCGGAGACGTAACAACTAAACCGTTCTCTTTTGTCTCCTTCCACATACTGCTTGTTTGAGTAGACGTTAATGTATCTTCTTTTGTCTGCTGGGATTTACTGTTTCTGTTGCAAGTAAACGTGTGTGTACTGTGTAGATAATATATTATACGTTATTTTCCTACACATCTATGCGTTGTTTCTGTCTTTCGCACCGTCTTGTTGTGGTGCAAGTATACCATGGATACTTATACTGAACCTTTGAATAAAACCCAATAATTTGAACGTTCTCTGTGAATGAAACTATTGGAAAAGAGTAGAGGGTATGGAATAGAAGAATATAAAATGCAATGCAAATCACTGTTTACAGTTGCGCCTTATTAAAAAAAAAATCACTGTCACCATGACATTCTTTTAAAGACCCCCGTGCCCAAAACTTTTTCTTTACCACATAGTCAGAGTTTTTCTATTCCATGAACTGATTTTTCGACTTTGGATCGTAGTAGCAAACCCATGTCAGGTGTCTGTTACAAGAACATGTTACAGAAACACGTTCTTGTAACAGACACATGACAAAAAGAATTAACGCTGCTTCCTGTCGACGATGGAATGCCACTTGCAGGATATGACACAAGATCAATTCTTTAAACGAAGTTTAACAGATTTGAATTCAGAGTTTTCCTTCTCCTTGCCTGGTTGCCTAATCAATCTAAAGATCAGAGTCTGTCCTACTATTTAGCTGCAGCTGAAGAGAGAATTATCAAATTTCTGCCTTTCCGAGGAGCATTACTGTGAAATGAAATGTAAACTCGTTTATGATTCGAACTCGGATAACCGATTCCATTTCCCACAACGATAACCATAACGCTAAGTATGTGCATTTTCTGCAGAATCGATCTATCCATCTATCTGTCTATCTATCCAAGTGTTCGCACACAAATCTACTTATTTATTTTTCATTCCTATCTCTCTATCTATCTCTCTATCTATCTATCTAAGACTGCTCATGTCTATCGATCTCAGTCTGTTCAAATCTTTCTCTTCTTGTTCATCTCTCTCTCTCTCTCTCTCTCTCTATATATATATATATATATATATATATATATATATATATGTCCGTTTATATCAATCTATATCAGCCGGTTCATATGTCTCTCAGCCAGTTCATATCTTTCTCAACCAGTTCATACGTCTCTACCAGTCCATATATATATATATATATATATATATATATATATATATATATATATATATATATATATTGGTCTTTGCCCAGTCGGCTGGAGATGTAAACAATCTAATGATGAAGCTTCAATAGTTGGAGATTTAGGGAATGCGAAATATCCGTTCATTGCCATCGCTCTCAGACAATTAAACTGTGTACTTATGCTAAACTGAATTGTTTGAAACAGAACTATTTACTGGTATGAAATAGATTTGGCATTAAATAACCAACAACGGTTGATATGCCACAAAACTAAAACAAACAATCAAGCAAACAAACTTTCCATACATTAAAAAATGGGAGGTCCTGACTCTACTTACGGATCCCCAATAACCAGAAAGTTATCGTGTTTTGTTTCTGTTTTATATCATCGACTTGAATACAAAGCAGCTGAATAGTCCACACCAAAAATAGTTGTTTATTTTTCGCAAGTCAACATTTGTTGAAAATGCACAACTATTTTAGGTCGATATTCAAACTTAAATCAAAAGCTCGAATTACGAATGCTGCTTCTCAAGGGAGGCAGGAGACATTTGAAAATTTGGTATAGCAGCATTTTGCTCCTTACCACTGTTTCCCCTACTGTCATATTTGGCTTCGTATGTTTAGCTTGGTAAATATGGTGTAGTCGACACTTGTCTAACCGGCGACGTGTTAACAAGCGACGGCTCGAAGGGATTTTGAGCTGATGTGTAAACAAAAGCTGAAAGAGGAAATTGCCGAAAAAGCACGTGGAACGGGAAAATAGATAAGCAAAAAATAAAGTTGGAGATTTAAGTCACAAAATGGCAGTAAAAGTTAGATTTTAAGAAAGAAAGAAAGAAAGAAAGAAAGAAGTACAAAAAAAAAAGTATGACAATAAAGAAAAGAGTAAAAGTTACGGAAGAAAAGGTAAATAAATTGAATTAACCGTGATTGGAAAAACAAAGAAAATAACGAAAAAACTAAACAAAAGAAAGAAAGAAAGAAAGAAAGAAAGAAAGAAAGAAAGAAAGAAAGAAAGAAAGAAAGAAAAGTTGATGTTGAAGATACAGTGGTGGAAGGAAAGATAAAAATCGAAATGAAAGAGACGATAAAAAGGAACATAATACAGAAAAAAGTTATTGAACAAAAAGGTAGAAAAATTACATAACCCGTGAAAGAAAGAAAGAAAGAAAGAAAGAAAGAAAGAAAAAAGAAAGAAAAGCAGAAAGAAGGAAAGAAAGAAAGAAAGAAAATGATGAAGACAATGAAGAAGAAAAAGAAAATTTACAGAAAGAAACGGTAGAAAAATGAAATAAAACATGAATGAAATAAAAAAAAATTTCAAAGCTAAAAGAAAGAAAAAAAAGAATAACAATAAGAAAGAAAGAAAGAAAGAAAGATGGTAATAATAAGAAAGAAAGAAAGAAATAAAGAAATAAAGAAACATAACAATAAGAAAGAAAGAAAGAAAGAAAGAAAGAAAGATGGTAATAATAAGAAAGAAAGAAAGAAAGAAGAAAGAAACATAACAATAAGAAAGAAAGAAAGAAAGAAAGAAAGAAAGAAAGAAAGAAAGAAAGAAAGAAAAATCAATACAAAAAGATTTTTATCAACAAAAACGAAATAAAGAAATTTGAAGATCATTTTGACAGGTGAAGAAAAAGGTAAAAAAGAATTCATGGATGACGACGTAAAGAATATAGCATAGATAGATATATTGATAGATAAATAATGTGAAAGAAAAAAAGGAAAAATCAATCAGAATACAAGAAAGAATTATAAAAAAGAAAACGAAGAAAAAAATTAAAAAGTGAAAAGGATTTCTTATGAAATAGGGGAAAAGAATAGTTGTAAAAAGAATGAAGGTAAGAAAGAAAAAGTTCCATGAGATGGAAAGGGAAAAGGGGAAAAGATAAAAACAGACGGATGGGGAAAAAAAAGGAAAGAATGGGAAAAAAGAAAAGGAAAAACAACAAAAAGAAAGAAAAAAAAAGAAAGAAAGAAAAAAAGAAAGAAAGAAAGAAAGAAAGAAAGAAATAAGCAATAAACAGTTAACGAGAATGAAGTAGAAAAAAAGAAAATTTACTGAATGAAATGGTAGAAAAACGTAAATGACATAAGATAGAAAAAATTGAAAAAACCCAACTAAATGACAGAAAGAGAGAAAGAAAGAAAGAAAGAAAAAGATGAAGACAATGAAAAAGAAAAAGAAAATTTAGGGAAAGAAACGGTAGAAAAATGAAATAAAACATGAATGAAATAAAAAAAAATTAAAGAAGATAAAAAAACAAACAAAAAGGAATCACAACAGAAAAGAAAGAAAGAAAGAAAGAAAGAAAGAAAGAAAGAAAGAAAAGCAGTTGTAAAAGATAGTGATGGAAAGAAAGATGAAAATCCAAATGAAAGAGACGATTAAAAATGGAAATTTACTAAGCTTTTTTGCTTAGATGTGGCACAAGGCCATATGAAAGGGGCACCCAATGAGACTCGAACTCACTCGTGTAGGTTTGCTAGTCGAGCTTGCTAAAAGAGACGATTAAAAATGGAAGACAATAAAGTAAAAAGTTATTGAACTGAAAATTAAATAAACCGTGAAAGAAAGAAAGAAAGAAAGAAAGAAAGAAAGAAAGAAAGAAAGAAAGAAAGAAAGATAACCAGAAAGAAGGAAAGAAAGAAAGAAAGAAAATGATGAAGACAATGAAGAAGAAAAAGAAAATTTACAGAAAGAAACGGTAGAAAAATGAAATAAAAGATGAATGAAATAAAAAAAAAATTTTAAAGCTAAAAGAAAGAAAGAAAGAAAGAAAGAAAGAAAGAAAGAAAATGATGAAGACAATGAAGAAGAAAAAGAAAATTTACTGAAAGAAACGGTAGAAAAATGAAAATTAAAAAATTAAAAAAGCTAAAAGAAAGAAGGAAAATGAATAACAGAAAGAAAGAAAGATGGTAATAATAAGAAAGAAAGGAAAAAGAAAGAAACAACAGAAAGAAAGAAAGAAAGAAAGAAAGAAAGAATGATGATAATAACAAGAAAGAAAGAAAAAAGAAAGAAAGATAACAATAAGAAAGAAAGAAAGAAAGAAAGAAAGAAAGTCGGTAATAAAAAGAAAGAAAGAAAGTCGGTAATAAAAAGAAAGAAAGAAAGTCGGTAATAAAAAGAAAGAAAGAAAAAAGAAAGAAAGATAACAATATGATGGAAAGAAAGAAAGAAAGAAAGATGGATTAATACGAAAAGAGAAGATGAAGAAAAGAAGATGCAAAAGAAAAAGAAAAAGGTGATGAAGAAGTGAGTTAAAAAAAAGCAAGATAAACAAATTTATTGGCGCATAAAGACTTCAAAGGTTTCTGAAGTATATAACATAACATATGTGTATGTTCAAGCAACAACCAATTGAAACCAGAAAGAGTGAGAAAAAAACATTCAGAGAGCAGCGAAAAACGTAAATAAAATAGTTAATCGCTTTAACAGTACTAGAAATTTTGAAGAATGAATTATCAAACCTTAAACTGTAAAACATTGATTTTTCTTATCCCCCCCCCCCTACGAATCTTTTTCTTTTTTTCTTTTTAATTCTATTTTAGGGGAAGGGGTATCCTTTCAACATAGCTTATTTTTCTGACACAAGAAACGAAAGAAAATACGCCTCGTTAATCATTTTAATGACTCAACCAGAAATATTCTTCGTATAAAGTGTTTTTTATTATTAAAACTTTTCTTTTTTTACCATATGAAAACCATTTGAACATTTCTCTCTTGTTTGTTCTTTCTACGCGAGAAGCGTCACCACTATTTTTCTTTTCTTTTTTTTCTTTTCTTTTCTTTTTTTTTTTTTTTTTTTTTTGTTTCTGATCAAAATGTCTCGAGTCAGCGACTCAGACATCAACATGTAGAATCTAAGAACACAATTACGCATTGTATGCTTGTAAAATCAGCGATAAAGAATCTATTCTAAAAATTGGTATTAAAAAACTGCACGTTGGCGATTTGTCTTTGGTTTTGGGGGCTTTATTATGACCACCTCATTGGCCTAGTCGGTAGAGTATTCACCAATGATCCGGGAGACCTGGGTTCAATCCCAGGTCACGTCATACCAAAGACTTTTAAAATGGTACTAGATACCGCCTTGTTTAACACTCAGCAATATAAGGTACGTATCAAGGGTAAAGTGGAGAAATCCAGGGAAAAGGAATAGCGCTCTTCCCTATACCTCAGTGTTTTTCAATAGCCACTACACTGAGGTATTGGGAAGAGCGCTACGGTCGCCAAATTTACTAACTTATAAAGTTAGATCTAAGGCAAACCTACACAAATGAGTTCGAGTCTCATTGGGTGCCCCATTCGTTCGGCCTTGTGCCATATCGAAGCAAAGAGCTTCGTAAATTACTATAATGTGAGATCTATGTCAAAACCAAAATACAGTATTTTTTCTGAGTATATGTTACTGTATCAAAAGCAAAATTTCAACTTTCTCAGATGAAATGAGTAAATACCAACGGCTATTGAAAAAGACCATACTATCGCTACCATGTCACAAAAAGACTTCATATTACCCCTGAATGAAAAGCTATTGGAGATTTATACAACTTGGTTGGATTATTGGTTGATTGATTGGTGTTTTTATGGCATATCAACACTTGTGGGTCAATTCTAATGCCAAATCCAACACACACACACACACACGCACGCACGCACACGCACATATATATATATATGTTGTGTAGTGGCTTGTACCACGTGACTTCTGGTATCGCGGAAGTATTAAAGACCCCGTGTTTCTTAAGCTAGAGAGACAGAAGCTGAAGCAGAAAGAGAAGCAGAGAGACAGCTCTGAAAGGACGTCGGTCAGTAGTAAAACCAACTTCGGACTTAACACCAACAGCGCAAGACTTATAATCCTATTTGGACTGTAACACTTGAGTTACTAAACAATTGACTATATTTCACTGTGTGTCTTTTCCTTACCACGATACAACAATATATATATATATATATATATATATATATATATATATATATATATATATATAATTTGTTAACGAATAGTTTGATCGTAACTTTTAAATGATTTGTTAGAGCTCGCTTTTTGCACACGGTTAAATGGTTTCAAGTATTCCTCGATAACTCTGATAATTTTATTTGATGTTAATCATTTTTTTCTCACAATTAAATGATTTCAAGTATTGCTATTTAACAGAAATTTTCTTTATTAAGTATTCCAATCTAATACGAACAACTTGCACACTGCTCTATGGTTTCAAATAACGAATAATAATCCCTACAAAAAGATTTGATTTGAATTCATTCTATAGTTGGAGGGGGCAATGCATAAATCGAAATTTCTGCGTGTCCGTCACAAAAATATTTGATCTCCTCAGCATTCCCCATTTTGGAGCAACTCAGACGCCAAACGATAAACTTAGCCCTGTTAAGCAGGTATTGTCAAGAAATGGGGAAGGCTCCCCAGTTTTTCGATGAAAAGGAGAGCGTATGATAATTTGATGAAAACAATGCAGCTATCTCAATAAAATTGATCGCCTGTGCCGAGATTATGTATCCAGAGTACGGTGAGTAAATTATCACTATTTTGAATAATTAATTTCGTTCATGCTCTTCATTTTTATGTGATTTTGATAAATATATCTGATAAAGAGGGATATCAGTTTTATATTCATTTTTATGTATATATATAAATTTGCTTATTTTATGCGTGTTTTGCTATATAACCTAATTAAGATGTAATATCAGTAAAGTTTGCCTTATTTCCTGAACACCGTTAGCCTTTTTCTATAATTTGGTTTGGTTTGGTTTTATGGCATATCAGCCATTATAATTTAAGTCTTGGGTCAAGTGCAACCTCTCCTCTATAAGCCGCACAATAAAATGACCTCGTATTTTTGAAGCAGCATATGTATATAAAAAAAAGAATTAATTCTTAAATTTAGATTATTTAGAAATGCATGAAAAATCTTGAAGCAAGACTCTCAGTGGTCAGGAATTACGTTTAAGTGAAAAAACGTGTTCGTTGTTTGGTTAGTTTCTTTGTTTAAAGGCATATAAACTTCTGTGGGTTATTTAATACCAAAGCCCTCCTTATAGAAGAACAGTAGTGTTACTATTTAACTCATAACTAGATGATAAAGGGTTTCATGCCTTTCCAAAAGGTATTAGCCCAGAATTGAACGCAATAGCAAGACGGGAGTTTGAACACGCTTAATATGATGTCGCAGTCTAGCACATCAGCGACATGCCACGAGGAACCCTTCACTATAAAAAAAATGAATTACATTTACCAGCAAGCTAAGAGCAAATTTTGGTCATTTGCTTTTTCATTCTTTTACTTTAGTCCCAAAAAGTAAAATTTGGGTAATTTCTAAATTTTGGTGTTTATCTAGAATAGACCACCCCTGAATATTTCTGTTTTTTCTGTTGTAATGTACAAAAAATTATAGGAAAATTTAATACTTATCAACCATCTAGTTGAGAGCTAGGAGGTGCCCGTGGTGTAGTCGTTATCGTCGTAGTCGTAGTCGTTATCGTCGTAGTCGTAGTCGTTATCGTCGTAGGAAATGAACACGGCGACACGAGTTCAAATCCTGGACGAGACTGATTGAATTTCACATAGCACAAATACCCTTGGGGAAGGTATGAATCCAATTATTCTCCCTCCAGCTATGGGTAAATAGTAGGAAAGACTAGGTTCTTCAGCCTTGGTTAGGCAACTTGTGTCATATCCTGCCCGAGCGGAGGGGTTGGTAAATAGTATCAACCATCTAGTTTCAAGTATCTTTGTCGAATTCTAATAATTTGTTCATTATGATATGGTTTCAAGTGACAAATGACAATAATCCTCTGTAAACAATTATAGTAAAGTTGGCGACCGTAGTCGATGGTTACCAGAAGGCTCCCTTTTCAATAGCTACTACACCGAGGCGAAGCGGAGGGCGCTACTCCTTTCCCTGGATTGCTCCACTTTACCCTTGATACGTACCTTATATTGCTGAGTGTTAAGCAAGGAGGTATCAAGTACCATTTTTAAAGTCTTTGATATGACGCGACCTGGGATTGAACCCAGGTCTCTCTTTGGCGAACATTGTAGCTTCAACTAATTATTCCTAATACAAATAAATTACAGTTATATGGCTTCGAGCATTTTCAATTTTGCATCGAATAATTTTTAGAACACACTCTTCTGATATATATATAAGTAGAGTGTTCGCCTATGGTCTGGAAGACCGGAGTTCCATCTCATGTCGAGTCATACCAAAAATGTTTATTAAAAATGGTACTTGATGCTACCTTGCTTAACACTCAGCATTATAAGGTAAGAATCAAGAGTAAAGTGGAGCAATCCAAGGAATGGAGTACTACCCTCTCCAACAACTCGGTGTAGTAGCTATTGAAAACGGAGCCTTCGGGTTACCCTCGACCAAGGTCGCCAACTTTACTTTATATATATATATGTGTGTGTGTGTGTGTTTACCCAACCTCTCCGCAAGTGCTGGATGCAATCCAAGGTCAATTTCTTAGCAGAGTTCAATCGGTTCCAATTCATATTTTTCCTTCTACTAGACTGGCTATATTACCAAGATTAAAGATAGCAGTCTACCCTACCGTTTACCCATAGTTGGAAGGAGAATATGTTGATATATGCCTTTCCCAAGTGTATTAGAGCTATGTAAAATACAAAATGCCTCCTCCAGGATTTGAACTCAGGTCGCTGTGTCTATTTCCAACGATGATGATTATTACTCCACGAGCGTCTCTTCTATATCTTCTGCCCAAGTACACACACATAATCACACACACACACACACACACACACACAAAGAAATATATTTAGTATTTAACCTCCGATTAAGATTTTATTCTTAGCGATTTTGTGTGGATGTCGCTTCTAAAGAGATATCAAATATTAGAAGCGGTATTTATTAAGAATAGATACTCCGCACAAAACCAGATCTCTTTTAGCTTACAAGCGGAAATTCTAAAATGCATCTGACACAGGTGCAACGTCCTTCAGAACCGATGTATTCACAGTTAAATAATACTTAGCAGCTTTCTCTGCTCTTTTAAACAAGCATCACTGGTCTACGCCGTTCTCACATGACGTTTCCTGCATGTAATGAAGATTCTTATACACTGAATTCTTTCAGCACAGAATCAATTTAACATTCCATAACACATTCTATAACCTATGTCCTCTAAAATGATCTAAGATGGTCGAAAATACCTGTATAAGGACGATACTAACAGAGACTTCGCATGTTTATTGTCCAGTCGGCTGGGGCTGGAGAATATACCGACTGCACCCCTACAAACAAGGGTCCTGGATATGACACCAAACAATCTGATGATGAGGTTCCAGAAATGCTGGAGTTTGGGAAATGCCGAGTACCCCTTTACTGCCATCGCTCCTTGGTCCACTTTGGCCCCGAGTGGTAGCACCTGATAGGGTTCTATCTATGGGTCAAATAGAACTCAAATGAGTACTTATACTATACTGAATTACTTGAAATAGAACTGTTTTGACATTTAAACTGCGTACCTATACTAAATTGAATTGCTCGAAATAGAACTGTTCTGACATATAAAATGCGTAGTTATGCTAAACTAAATTATGAAATGTTCTTGACGATTAAATTATGTACTCATGCTAAACTGAATTGTTTGAAATAGAACTTATTATACGTATAAAAATGAATTTGGCATTAAAGAACCTACAAAGTTTGATTTGCCATAACCCGCCCTCCAAAAAAAAAACCGACCAACCAACTAACCAACCGGATAATGTTTAAACTGCCTACAAACAGGGTTTCAACATCTCGTTCACCAAAAAGAAAAGATGAATGAAAAGCTAATCACCAAATTCTTGTCTGTTATTTTTAATAAAATACGCCTATATATATATATATATATATATATATATATAATAAGTTGTTGAGTAAGTTGGCCGACTGTAGTTGAGGGCGACAGGAAGGCTCCCTTTTCAATAGCTATTAGACCGATGTGTAGGAAAGAGCACTACCCCTTTCACGGGATTGTTCCACTTACCATTGATCCGTACCTTAAAAGGCTGAGTGTTTTTACAAGGCAGTATCGAGTAGGCATTAAGTACCATTTTTTGAGCATTTGGTATGACTTGAGCTGGGATTGAACTCCGGTTTCCTGAGCTATGTGCAAACACTAACCATTATACCAATGCGTGTGTGTGCATATCAGTGTGTTCACGTGTTTGATTTGGTTTCGCCATTTTATGGCATATCAATGGTTATTTAATCCCAAAGCCATCCTTCTAGAAGAATAGTAGTGGTACTATTTAACCCATAGCTGGGAGAATAAGGGGGTTCATACCTTTCTCAAGGTATATATATATATATATATGTATATGACCCGGGGTGATAATACCTGTTAGGGCCCCATCAATGAGCCAAACAGAACTGTCCAATCATTTACGAACGATTATTATTATTAGTTTTTTGAATCAACACAGGTGTGTGGAAATTACGCATATTAGATAGGAATACTTGATAAAAAGAACTACTAATGTTAAACAGCAGAACCTGAAGTCATTTAACTATGTGCAAACAAATGAGCTCTAACAACTATAAGAATAAACTTACCAACAATTTATTCACCAACAAATCATATATATATATATATGTGTGTGTGTGTGTGTGTGTGTGTGTGTGTGTGTGTGTGTTCTTGAAAGGGATACAATCACACAAGGTGGTACTTGATTGGAATAGAATAGTCGACACGTTCGTAGAATAAGAAAATGATTTTATTAAATGGGAGATACAATAACACAGACAAGCTGTAGTGAGGCATGTGACTAATCCCCAAAGCAAGGGCCTATATTTATTTGTCTCAGCCACCTATCAGACAGGATTTGACACAAAGTCAAATGACCCAAGGTCGGATTATAGTAGAGGTTAGGGGAGGGAAAGGTCGGACCCGAACCTAGGTTCGAGCCCTGCTGATCATCGGCTCACTTGGTGCAATGTGAACTGATGAGCCTGGCAGGACATGGACCCAAATATTAATCCAGTCACAGATGCCAGATTATAACTTAAACTGGACCATGGGGTCCAGTGCTATTTAAGTGTCAATAATGCAGCTCACCCACCCGAAGGAGACCCAACCAGAAACCGGGGCTTTTCGGCCTCGACTCTTCCTAAGAAAAACAATGCCCTGTCCAATACGAATGCCAGACGGCCCGGCTAAAAAACCGGCTGGGGTCAAAACCAACAACAAATTAATAGAGTTGCCTCTATCCTCGGGGCAAGGATTGGTATAATGACATGCTCACTCTTGATATAGTCACTACACAAGACTGAGGAGTGAGGAATATTTCAATACATCAATAGGTATATATACTTTGGTATAAAATCTGTGATAAGCACAACAAAGACAATCAAAGAGATATAAAAAAATAACTCCAAAAACACAAATTCTTTCTGTGACGCCGGTGTATATAAAATCTGTTATCTAGGATGCAACAAATTGTATATAGGGGAAACTTTTAGGAACTTATATAAAACAATTTACGAACATAAAAAAGATTTTAAACCGGGAACACAATAAACTCTTTAATTTCGCATAATATTTTAACCAACCACACATTTGACTTTATTAACTCTACTATAGTTGCTTTCATTCACGAGAGAGATGAACGCAAAATAATCAAATCCTCTTTTATAACACATTTTGACACAATCATACAAAGGTAAAGTTTTTATAAAATATGACCTTCTATAGCGAAAATGTGACTAAAAGATTTCAACATCCATTTATAACACTAGTCTGTATAACACCACGAGGACACCCAAATGTGTTCATGTTCGTGTTGATAAATATATATATATATATATATATATATGTGTGTGTGTGTGGTGTGTGTGTGTGTGTGTGTGTGTGTGTGTGTTTTGTGTGTGTGTAATAGAAAATAGGTTGAGAAATACTTTGCTTTTATATTTATTCTAAATATGCTCTGTTTATGACACGAAACTACACCTGACAGTGGGGCTTCTTTCTTGGATTTTGTGGAATGTTAGGTACCCCTTCATTACTATTACTCACTGTTTCACTCTGACCCGGTGTGATAGAACCTGTTAGGGCCCCATCAATGAGCCAACAGAACTGTCCAATCATTCACGAAGATTATTATTATTAGTTGTTTGAATCTGCACAGTTGTGTCGAAATTGCTCATATTAGATAGGAATACTTGATAAAAAGAACTACAAATGTTAAACAGCAGAACCTGAAGTCATTTAACTATGTACAAACATCATCATCATCATCATATCGTGCTGGCAGCACGGATATCCCTGACCCTCTCTCGCCACTCCTCCCTATCGTTCATCGCCCTAGGCAGGTCTTCAGGACAACAACCTGTATCCTCACATAGCTGCTGAATGTACGTTCGTGCTGGTCGTCCTGCTTTTGCGCGGCCATGTGTGGGGATCCATAAGAGTACATCTCTTATGAGTTCATCTCTGCTTCTCCAGCAATGTCCTGCATGTCTGGTTCGCCTAACTTGAATAGTTTTCGTGATAGGGGGGCAGGTGGCCGTACAGTTGGTGTCTTGTGGGGTGTTGCTGCCAGGACTTGTTCAGGATTGCACGCAGCATTCTTGTGTAATTGCCATCTAGTTTCTTCTCCAGCCGTTTTGTTAGCGTCCATATAGTGCATCCATATAGCAGTATCGATGTGACCGCTGCCTGGAAGAAACTGCGTTTCATTTTATCGGTTAGGTCTGATTTCATATAGTCGATAGCCTATTGATAGCTGTCCATGCTTTCGTTAGCCTCGTTTCGATGTCCTTTTCGGTTGATTCGACGCTGCTTGAGCTTTAACCACTATAAGAATAAACTTACCAACAATTTATTCACCTACAAATCATACATATATATATATATATATATATATATAATATATATATATATATATATATATATATGTTGTGTTCTGGAAAGGGATACAATCATACAAGGTGGTACTTGAGTAGAAAGGAATAGTCGACACGTTCGTAGAATAAAAAAATGGCTTTATTCAACAATAACACAGACAAGCTGTAGTGGGACATGTGACTAATCCCCGAAGCAAAGGCATATATTTGTCTCAGCCACCTATCAGACAGGATTTGACACAGTCAAATGACTCATGGTCGGATTATAGTCGGGGTTTTGGCACAATCATACAAAGACAAAGTTTTTATAAAATATCACCTTCTATAGCGAAAAATGATACAAAAGATTTCAACATCCATTTATAACACTAGTCGTTTTCTAAACATTTATCATATTTACCCAACCCCTCCGCTCGGGCAGGATATGACACATGGTCAATTTTTAAGCGGAGTTTAACAGGTTTGAATTCAGAGTATTCCTTCTACTAGACTAGTTGCCTCACCAAGGCTGGAGAAGTCAGTCTATCCTACTATTTACCCATAACTGGACGGAGAATAATTGGATTCATACCTTTCCCAAGGGTATTAGTGCTATGTGAAATGCAATCAGCCTCGTCCAGGATTTGAACTCGTGTCACCGTGTCCATTTCCAACGACAATAACCATCACACATTCAACCGTTAAAACTTTGTGCATTTTCTTTTTTAAGTTGAAGAATTATATTGTGAATTGAATTACCATGACGAGAAAGTCTGGCAAATACTTGCGCGTGACATAAGGAAACACTGGACAGCTGTTTCGACCTTATGAGGTTTCATCAGCAGTGTTATACCGTGTGGACGCTGGTTAGATCTCTAGTGGGGGAGATCACGGTATAACACTGCTGATGAGACTTAATAAGATCGAAACAGCTGTCCAGTGTTTCCGTATGTCGTGCGCAAGTGTTTGCCGTTAAAAATTTGTTCTCAAACCTTAAAACGATGTTGCCTTTTTTCAAAAAAGATTCTATCTCATGACGTAATCAATTTCGAATATATTTTCCCTGGGTTACATGTCTTCGTAAAACATTTAATCCCGATGATAACTCTGGACTTGCATAAAATTTTTTGCTATTATGATATTTTTATTTTTATCTGCATATTTAAAATAATTTTCCATAGAATGCTTTTGTATGCAGACAAATTTTGAAGTCAAAATGCGTTGGCAAAAATAAAATTAATTAATTAATTAATAAACAAATGAAAATATATCATCAACTACACCAAATATATATATTTAGTCCATTTACCTTTTCCATACACACACACACACAAATGCATATATATATATATATATATATATATATATATATATATATATATATAATAGAAATAAGTGGAAAGTGGATAAATCAAACACTTAGAACGGGTTTAGTAGTAATATTTCCTTCTTTATTCAAGGAAGAACTTCTTCAGACTCAAATAAAGAACGAAATATTATTACTAACCGTTGTTAGGGTTTGATTTATCCACTTTTCCCCTTGTCTTTATCATCTTGTCAGATTTACCAAAATCTACCATTCTTTCATATATATATAATATATATATATAAGCAGGATTTAGCATTAAATAACCCATGAATGTTGATATGCCATAACTTACAAACCAACCATCAACCAACCATGATTAGGCGCCTCTGGTGGTGTAATGGTTAGCAAGCTGGACTAGCAAACCTACACGAGTGAGTTCGAGTCTCATTGGGTTCCCCTTTCATATGGCCTTGTGCCACATCTAAGCAAAAAGCTTAGTAAATTACCTAAAGGCGCCTCTGGTGGTGTAATGGTTAGCAAGCTCGACTAGCAAACTACACGAGTGAGTTCGAGTCTCATTGGGTGCCCCTTTCATATGGCCCTGGTGCCACATCTAAGCAAAAAGCTTAGTAAATTTCCATCAACCAACCATGATCTTAGATAGTAATTAAATGGCCTCAGTGTCTTCTCTGCCTTTTTAGATTTTGTGACCCTGATCAAGATGGACCACTTGGAAGATACGAAATAGAATTTCTTTTCTTAGGGTTAAGTTCTTTATATCTGCAAGTGCTGTTGGTGATTTTGAAAGTCCCAACTTTTGGTTTCTTTCCAAAATGCTAGACTAATTAACCTCATCGAAACAGAAAAATCATTCTAAGCGTTGGTTATTCCTTCGATGAGCGCGTGGTACAATATCGTAGGAAATGTAGACAACAACACGAGTTCAATTCCTGGACCAGGCTGTTAACATTTTACTTAATGCTAATATCATTGAGAAAGACACTAATCCGACTATTCTCCCTCTCAGCTTTAGGTAAGTTGTAAGGAGGACTGAGCTCTTTAACTTTGGTGTGGCAACTAGAAGGAAAACTCTTGATTTCAAACCTGTTGAACTCCGCTTTAAAATTAACCGTGTGTCGCATTCTGCAGAGGGGGTAGGTTAATTAGATACCACCAATGTAGGCTCTAATGTTACGGGTCAATAAAATAAAACAGGAGGCATTACTTTCGGAGAGATTCTCTTACGATGGCGACATTTAGCTCTTGTGCATCACTTGTAAATTCACATATGCCAACAGCGGAAACTAGACGAAAAAAAAATGTTTTGTAATTCAAAACTCATTTCTGCTGAGTGGCTGTCGTTGTTTCTGTATTCGCTGTAATTCCCGTAGAACTGAGTAGGAGAATTCGAATCTAAGTATCCCGCATGGATTGTCGCCCCTCCTAATCAGAATGACAGCTGTGTTCAATGTAACTTGTCGCAACTGTCAAAACATATTATTCGCCGTTGAGCTTCGCACATATTCCCTGTTTAGTTTACGTAAACGTTCAGCAAGTGTTGATGAATGTCATCGAAGATTTCGTCGTAATATCTGAATGTCACTATTTTGCCAAGCCAAATAGGAAAAGAATTTTTTATGGAGAGTTCCCGCAACATTTCAAAAACTATTTATCTCTAAAGACAATCAATCTTACTGTCCTGTGTGCTGACAGCACGAATTCTTTTAACTCTCGGTCTGTCTGTCTCTGTCTCACATGCTATGTGTCCCCGTCGACCATCTCCCCTCTAGATGGCAACTGGTGTCTGCACAAAACAGACGAATGTGAGTTTTTAGCTGGTCGGTCAGTACGTAGGAGTGCGTATCTTATAAGTTCGTTAAAACTTCTCAAATAGTTTCCCGCATTTCCTCGTCTTTTAAGATTATTTACGAGGTGGAAGGTAAATGGCTATACAAATGCAGTTTTATAGGGTGCCGCTTTCAGAATTTTTTTAAAAGCATCCTATCTTGCTTTTTATCCAAAAAGATTCTTAAGAATCCAAGTGGTGCAACTATACGTTGCAATGATACGGCCAGAGGTCAGTAACAATCTATGCTTTATCTATGCGTAAATTGAGATTATTTATATTTTTCGGGCTATTGTCCTCATCTTTGTCGCCATGTTTATCACAACGTTTCAGCCGTTGTACGCTCCGACCTTCTTCAGGTGGTTGGAATGTCGAACTTAGCCCTTTTATTTCCATAAGGACACATGGCACAGTGGATAAAGGCATTGGTAAGATCCAGTGACATACCAAAAAGATTGTGAGTTCAATACACGGTGAAGGCAGTGGAGAAGGGAAATTAACAGGAGATAACTGATAACTGACATCCATTAAACATGGCTCGTGAAACTAGAACAGTCTGCCCCGGTGAGCGAAATAAAGGGCTAAGTTCAACATTCGAACCACCTGGAGAAGGCCGGACCGTACAACATCCGAAACGTTGTGATAAACAAAGATGAGGACAATAGTCCGAAAAATGTAAATAATGTACATAATACCTCATCTCAGAAATATAGACAGCATAAATTGACATCTCTTAAAAAACGGAAAACGAAAAAGCACGTCGTTAAACTTTGTGCAAATCTCATTAACTCCGGACCTGTTATAAACAAACTAGTAAGTATCAAAAGAAACATTTCAAAATTAAAACTGAATATTTAATTAATCTCTAATTTAAACAATGAAAACTTGAATATAAACACCAATTTACAAGTCACACTCACTCTACTGCGACTTGTGAATAAGGCTGTCGAGGTACAGCCGCGATTTGCAGACATGCAACCATTTAATATCTGTCAGTCGGTAAAATGCAGCAGCAGCTGCGTAGAAAAGACCGTATTCTCTTGTGAAGTTTCCTCTTTTTCTTCTTGCAGAAGGTGCAGTCATTACTCCAAGGGTTTTTGTTGACACTTTCGGCGTTCTCCAGACGTACCAAAGAGTCAGATCTGAACATTTCTTCCCACACCGAATCGGTTTCACCTGGCAAACATGGAATACGATCGAAAAGAAATACTGCAGACCCAATGTGATTTTCAGACCACGGAGAGGTCCCTGTATTTCTGTTATCGTCATCTCTCCATTCCGGAACCGGAAACTGTGTTTTAGCACTTTCGTTTGACATGAAAATTTTTTCATCGTCTACTGAAGAGAAAATCGGCCAAAATTTGGGGAATATTGTCGCTGCATTTGGTCAATTTCATCGTAATAAGTAAATGTTGCCATTTTGCCTTTAAAAAAGAAAAGAAAAAGGAATTGTTAAAGTATCTTTTGGCTTGATATTTCTCAAATGTTATAAAAACTGTTGGTTTCTGATAACCTCATTACTATACTATGGTCACAATTTTCTTGTTTTCATCTTGGAGAATTAAGTTCAATAAAACAGAGAAAAAATCTCAAAAATTTTATGAAGTGTATATGTTTACATACCAGATTTAGCTTCATTTGACATACACAAGATATAAAGATCAAACACAAACACAAACACACACACACACACACACATATATATATATATATCTGTGTGTGTGTGTGTGCGTGTGTATATATATATATATATATATATATATATATATATGTATACACGTATATATGAGCATTTAGCCAGCCCTTTCACGCAAGCAGGACGCGATACAAGGTCATCTTTTTAATCGGAATTTAACAGGTTTTAATTCAGACTTTTCCTTTTCCTAGACTGGTAGCAATACCAATGATAAAGAGCCCAGTCTTCCCAACTATTCAGCCATAGCTTAAGGGAGAATAGTTGGATTCACACATTTTAGAAGAGTATTAGCGCTGTGCAAACCGCAAACAGTATCAGAATTTTTAACTCGGGTTACTAAGACCATTTCCCTACAATGATATCTATTACACTACAAGCTCCTCATATATAGTAAGTAAAGTCAGCGACCATAGTCGAGGGTGACCCGAAGGCTCCCTTTTCGATAGCTACTACACCAAGGTGTAGGGGAGGGCGCTACTCCATTCCCAGGATTGCTCCACTTTACCCTTGAACCGTACCTTATAATGCTGAGTGTTAAGCAAGGTGGTATCAAGTACCATTTTTAAAGTCTTTGGTATGACTCGACCTGGCCATTGGCGAACACTCTAACCGCTGGGCCAATGTCCCGGTCCTCATATATAAATATATATATATATATATATATATATATATATATATATATATATGTGTGTGTGTGTGTGTGTGTGTGTGTGTGTGTGTGTGTGTGTGTGTGTTTGTGTTATCGCTAACTCAAGATTGCAGCTCGCTTAAAAAGGCCTTTGAGAAGACACAGTCGATAACATACAGCGGCAATCCAAACTATGCTGGAGGAACTACAGGCGACAATATTCTGTGAAGATAGAGCAATTTTGTATATATATATATATATATATATATATATATATATATATAAATGGATACTTAGAAAACGTGACTAAACTTCTGTCCAAGACATTTTTTTCACCCTAAATATACATGTAACATCTGTATTAGTGTCTATTTGTTCAAAGTTCAACTTGCTTGTTTTATAAGATCATATGATGGCAAAAAATCGCATGCTGATTATACAAAGGTATTTCCTCAAAAACCAACGAATAATTCGTGTCAATTATGTAACAAAATATATGGGTCAGCTGCAAGTTTTAAAAAACCACGCAAGAATGAAAAAAGTTAGTCAACAGTAAAGACGGCTCTTTGGCTTTTTACAAATGCAGCGGGGCTTGTAAGGGTGAAGCTGGCCAAAGGAGCCATTGGTCATTTTTGTGTGATTACAATAGTCTTCTGTAAATGCCCATCGAGATAGATAGATAGATAGATAGATAGATAGATAGATATCAAAAGTAAGGTTCAAACTATTTTTAAAAAATGTTAATTTTCTTCAAAACCTAAGATGCCAGGATTTTATTGGTAAGATGTTAGTTGAATATATTTAATTTAGAAAAATATTCACTTACCTTTATTTGTGTAAAGCTAAGATCGAGAAAGTAACTGACGAACGTCTTCAAAATCAAAGACAAATCTAAAAATAAAGATTTGTTATATTGTCATAATACAGACAACGTCATAAATGACGTTAAGTTGTTAGATACTGACACTAGCTTTATCCAATTTCCTACAATGTACCAATAATACTCATGTCTAATACGTTTTACTCCCAATGACCAGATAGCACAGACTTCTGGAGCAGTAGAATACACCTACTGTATCTCTGCTGTGGGGCAGGAGTGCTTCCTTAACGAGTGTCCTGAATATGATGGTAAGGATCCAGCCTGGAAGCTTTCGGGAATGTTGAGTACCCCATTCATTGTCATCGCTCCCAGGTCCATTTTAACCTGGAGTGGTAGCAACAGAAAGGGTCCTATCAATGGATCAAACAGAACTGTTTGACATTTAAACTGAGTGCTTGAATTGGTAAAAATAGAACTGTTTGATCTTTTTACTGTGTGTAAACAAATGGCTGGCAGGTTGTTTTGTTTTACGGCGTATCAACCCTTTTCGGATCATTTAACACCTAATTGAATTTCAAACAATTCAGTTTACCATAAGTATAGATTTTTTTTTTGTTTACAAACAGTTAAATGTCGAAACAGTTCAATTTCAAACAATTCAATTTATCATCTGCACGCAATTCAAATGTCAGAAACAGTTCTGCTTAAAACCATTCAGTTTAACATAAGTACACAGTTTAGTTCTATTTGACCAATAGATAGGACCGTATCAGGTGCAACCACTCCGAGCCAGAGTAGACCTGGGAGCGATGGCAATAAAGGGTAACTCCGCATTCCCCAAAGCTCCAGCATAACAGGAACCTTATCATTAGTGTCATATACAGGACACTAATTGGGGGGGGGCTTTCTCTTCTGCAGAGAAGCAGTCTGTGTATTCTACAGCCCAAGCGGACTGGACAAGTGTAAACAAATGACTGATTTTAATTGAATTGTTAGTGATCCATAGCTATACTTTGAACCATTTAACGTTGACTTAAGCTAAATTGAATTATTAGAAATTGAATCGTCAGATAATTTAACAGTATATATCAACAAAATGTGTTTACAAGTCATATATTTAATATATACATAAAAACAGGATTTGGAATTAAATTACCAACAATGGTTGATATGCTATAAAAGGAAACTAAATGATCTCTGGCTTGTTTAAAATGTTATCTACAAAGTATTCGTTTACAAATCGTAGGTTTAATATATGTATAAACAGGGTTTGGCATTAAATAAACTCCAAAGATTGATATGCCTTAGAACCAAGCAACCAACTAATTTATATATGTATAATGAATTATAAATCAAATAAACTGTAAAATTAGATAAAAGATTCTTTTTTTTTTTTACTTTTGCGTACACACATGTTCCCAAGTTAAAAGGACCATGTGTCAAAACTTATAACGAAAATAAGTTCATGCTTATGTTTTGCCTGAATAGGCAGAGACTTTTCAATTGTTATTAACGAAAAAAAAAAAAAAACAAAAAAAAAAAAACAAGGTAAATAAGCCAAAAGCCGTTTGCTTACTTTTCTTTATCGTAGAGGTTATGATAAAGATCAAGCGATGATCATGTGGATGTCTTATAAGCAAGAAGACAGTTGGAACTAACTGATTTCCTTTTCGTCATTTTAACGTCACAAATGAAGTGATTTTTCATGAAGATGACAAACTCTTTTCCTAGCTTTCTAGTTTGGTTCTATTCTTTGTTTTTAATGGCATATCAGCCTTCAAAAGTTATCTAACCCCAAAGCCATCCTTGTAGAAGAACAGTACTTGTACTTTTTATATAAATTAACCCAACCCCTCCATACAAACAGGATGCTACACAAGAACAATTTTTAAAGTAGATTTTAACAGGTTTAATTCAGCGTTATCTTTCTCTTTGACTTGTTGCCATACAAAGGTTAGAGAGCACATATAGCCTAACTATTTACCATAGCCGGAGCGGGAATAATACTTTTCCAATTGTGAAAATGTAGTCATGTTCAGGATTTAAATTCGGGTTGCCGTGTCCATTTTCTTTGATAGTAAACATTACGCAGTGGGTCCCTGGAGTGTATCTCGGTCTAGAAAAAAATATTTTCTTTGACCCTCTTCATCACTGCAGTTTTCTCTTCCTCAACACAAGCGTAATGTTTGCCTCTTAAACCCTCTTTCATGGGGTGGAAGAGATAATAGCCTGAAAGCGCAATAATTGATAATCGATAATGTCCTCCTTCTGCATGACAATATTCGACAACACAGAAACACCAGGACAAGAGAGACAATCGCCTTATTTGTGTGGACAACTTTACCTCATCCTCTATACTCACCAGAAAACTGCAGTGATTCAAGAAACAGTCAATAGAATTTTTTAAAGACCGGGATGCACTCCAGGTGCCCAAGGTGCAATGGCTATAGTCGTAGGAAAGAGACACGGCGACACGAGTTCCAACCCTGGACGAGGTTAATTGCATTTCACATATTGATATTATACCAATCCAATTATTCTCTCACCAGCTATGGTAGATTATGTGTTATAGCCTTGGTTAGGCAAATAGCAAAGGAGAAGGAAAACTCATAATTCAAACATTATAAGTCCACTTAGATACTGACCTTGCATCACATCTTGCCCGAGTGAAGGGGTTGGTAAATAAATACTCTCACTTAAGATTAGAATATACCTGAGAGTAATATAATCGAATGAGTGATTCATTCAGTCTAAAAAGCTCTAGAAGTCAAATCTCACCTCCGAATTCAGTTTAATGCAATACTCAGGAAACGCGGTTTTTCGGGGTTGTCTTTCCTCTCAGAAGATTATACAGCGGGCCAATTCAAGCGTCTACCAAATGGATAGATTAATTATATAGGTCCCATTAATATAAGTGAATCCTAAAAGCTTAACACTGTCCAGACGGTGGTGGCAGTAGAATACGCTGACTGCATCTCTGCAGAGGGGTAAGAAATACCTCGCAATAAGTGTCCTGATGACACCAAACTGTATTTGATTGTGGCCTTCCAGTCCATGAGCTTTGTGGAATGTAGCGTACCTCTTTATGTCTATGACTCCAAGGTTGATTCTAATCGAGTGGTAGTACCTGTTAGGGTCCCATCTGTGAGTCAAATAGACCTAGTGTCCTGGGTATAACACTAAACAGCATCTGATGGTGTGGCTTGCGCCCTGGAGTTTTAGAGAATGTAGAGTACCCCTTTATGCCCATGACTCTAATGTTTATTCTGATCGAGTGGTAGTACCTTTCAGGGTCCCTTCTGTGGGCCAAATAGACCTAGTGTCCTGGAAAGGATACTAAACTGCGTCTGATGGTGTGGCTCGCGTCCTGGCGCGTTAGATAATGTAGAGTATCCATTTATGCCCATGACTCTTGGGTTTATTCTGATCGAGTGGTTGTACCTGTTAGGATCCCATCTGTGGGTCAAATAGACCTAGTGTCCTGGGTAGGACACTAAACTGCATCTGATGGTGTTGCTCGCATCCAAAAGCTTTAGAGAATGAGAAAGACTCCTTTAACAAATGAGCTTTAGCTCATTAAGAATGTTACCTACAAACTATTCGTTTACAAATCAAATACATTTAATATATAAATCTATAAAAAGAACCCGACATTAAATTACCTATAAGGGTTGATATGCAACCAACCAACCAACCAACCAACTGAAAGCTTTACAAATATTAGTTAATAACATTTTTACAGTGAAACAATATAAGTGATAGGCCTGGATTTCCATATGCTTAGGGGGTCGTAACCCAGGGCCCCGTAGTTTAATGGGCCCTATCAGTATCCTCATCAACATCATCATCAAGGCGTAGAGTTGCCCAGATTTCCCCCTCTCTCTCTCTCTCTCTTGGTATTCATCTCTATTGGGTACTTACTCCTTGGCAAGTCCTCAAAATAGCACCCAGTATCCGGACAATATTGATGAATGTAAGTTTTTACAGGTATGCCCATATGTAGGAGTCCATAGGAGAACATAGCTTATGAGTTAGTCATCATTTCTCGCATGTCTTATTCGACTTACTTAATTGGTTTGTGAGATGCAAGGTAAGTGGCCGTACAATTGCTATTTTATAGGGTGAACCTTGCAGGATTTGTTCAAAACAACAAGCGGCATCTTTGTGTTTCCATCTAGCTTTTCTCCGAGCGTTTCTTGGTGTAACCATGCAGTAGTACTGATACAGTACAACCATACAATAGTACTGACATGATTATAGCTCGGAAGAAATCCAGCTTTATTTTCTCAGAAATATCAGTTTTCCATAGAATCAGTCAATAGCAGTGGAACTCCACTGCCACAAATCAGATTTTTTTTAAGTGGGTGGAGTCCTTCTTCCCTGTAGGAGATGCAATCGTGCAATTCTAGGCCCCGCCCACAGACATGGATCACCGAACTCAATATTACTCCAAAAGAAGATCGGATGCCATTATTATTTTTTTTTTTTTCATGAAAGAGGTTCGAACTCAGTCTTCTGTGTTAAATGATGGAAAATAAAACTTTAATTTCTATTTCAAAGTTGTCAAAGACTTTAACATAAGAGGAATCAATATTTTTAATCGGGTTTAGCGTCAACCTTTTTAGAGAGGACAAATTGCGGCGAACCGCGTTTCATCAGTGTGTAGTTTGGGAGCAACTGGCATATGAATTTCTCTCTTGAGAAACGATTAAATCGCAATGGTTATTATATGGAAATCAAATCAGCTGGCAGTTAGAAAAGTCACAGGAAAAATAAAAATAAAAACTTTTTTGCCAAGAATGAAACCTTATATCATTAGCATTGTCAGTCTCTTGTGGGATTCATCAAAAGAATTGTGATTTCCGGGTTGCTCTAACAACTTGGAACTTGTGGGTGGGCTTCTCAGTGAATTTAACCCCTCCTCACTTCGAGCCTCCTTTCATTTCAATGAGAATTTCAGGCATTTAGAAACAGCAAAAGATAATATAAGTGTTTTCAATAAAACAATAAATAAAAACCAGTTTCAATTGATCACTAATGACTTAATCTAAATATCGGTAATCTATTTTCAAATATTGATCACGTACCTGAATATATATATATATATATATATATATATATATATATATATATATATATATATATATATATATATATATATATATATATATATATATATATATATATATATATATATATAACTCTGACCCTAACCCTAAATGTAACCGGTCGGAGTCCTCGTAGAGTAGTGGTTGAAGTTCTAGTCAGCGAGTTCGAACTTTAGTCACGCTACCACGTTCACTTTCGGGAATTCCCTTCAGAAAGGTATAAAACATTCCTATCCCTCCAGCTATCGCTTGAATTATACTGCTGTTGTTCTAATATAACTTTTGACATAGAATAATCCACGAAGGTTAAAAGGCCATTAAACAAAGAAATCAAACCAAACCTAGAACTAACCCTATACTCTGATCGAAACAAAACCTAACTTTAAACCCTAACCCTATCCCTAAACATAACTTTAAATCTAACCCAAACCAAAACTTAAACCAAAACAAAACCCAACCTTTGCCCTTCCCCTGTTTTCCTTTTGTATATCTATCTATCTATCTATCTATCTATATATATATATATATATATATATATATATATATATATATATATATATATATATTATTCGGTCCAGTTAAACCGGAGTCTGGAATAATTCCGCCAGGACAAAAAATCATTCAACTACGAACATTTAAATTTTCCTGGTATATATATATATATATATGGAATGAATATTCAAAAACATGGATGGCCCAGTCGGCTGAGGTTGAAGAATGCACTAACTGTTTCTCTGTCCCTCTCTCCATACGAGTGTCTTATTATGACACATAACAATCTGATGGTGAGGTTCCAGTATTGCTTGAACTTTAGGGCATACTGAGTACTCCTTTATTGCCATCACTCCCAGGTCCACTCTGGCTTGGAGTGGTAGCACCTGACAGGGACTTATCTAAAGGTCAAATAGAACTAAACTGTGTACTTACTGTAAACTGAATTGTTTGAAATAGAACTGTTTCGTATGCTAAACTGAATTGTTTGAAGTAGACTTGTTTTTGGAATTGAACCAGTGTACTTATGCTAAATTGAATTGTTTGAAATAGAACTGTTTTGTATTTTAACTGCGTGTAAACAAAAATAATCATGCTAAACTGAATTGTCTGAAACTTATCAAAATGACTTAATTCTATATATATATATAGAGAGAGACAAAATGAATGTCACTAAACACGCATAGCTAGTAATATTTACATTTATACACACACACACACACACACATATATATATATACATATTTGTGGACATTCATATGATCTGAAATTACATTTTCTTAAAAAATGAATGCTTCCAAATGTGCTCTTTTAAACTTTTAACTAAACATGTTTTAACACACACACACACACACACACACACACACACACACACATATATATATATATATATATATATATATATATATATATATATATATATATATATATAAAACTAATAAAACCCAAACAATATTTTGCAAAATTTAATGTTATTTTAAACCCAAGATATCATGATTTTAACTATTGGTAGATTATTATGTTGTTGTGTAGTAATTCATTACCAAACTCTTCAGAATTGAAACTGTACCCAAAATATGAATATGTAGTTTTTGCCCATAATATAGATATATATACTTATATATATACTTATATGTGTGTTTGTTTATGAGCATGTTTGTGGTTCATTAAAAGCCACAAGCACGTTTCTTTTACACAATGTCTTTTCGTCTATTTAGTTGCCTTGAATGTAATTCAATTCATTAAAAAAAAAAATTAAAAAAAAAACAACATATATATATATATATATATATATATATAATTATATATCCATTTCTCAGATATTATAAACAAACATTTCACTGAATTTAAAAGAAAATAACATCTTCATTAGACAATTGAAAATTACCAATACTAGCGAAAAGCGTGTGGGGAGGAAATTTTGGACAATTTTTTATATAGATTTGAACTAATCAATAAAGAATTTTTTAAAAGAACCTTGTTCATGTTTTATAAAGAAAACCTTTTGAAGAGAAAGAGGTTATTTTTAGATCCCGAATGTAAATGCAGAAGCAAAAATCTAATATTTTACAGGTCTGTACATGCTGCCAAAATCAATACATAAGAAAGTCAGAATGGCCATTCTAATATAGACTAAATAAATATAGACGCAAATTAAATTTATGAATTATAACAAACGCATATTTGTAGAACAACATTTCCACTCAGAAAATCAGGATTGTCAACAGAATTGTAACGATCACCATCATAGAAATAATTGGAAAATCGCATAGGATAATATTACAAACGAAGACAAATGGTTTGGTTTACTTTGGTTTGGTTTATGGAACATCAAGCATTGTTGGTTATTTAATCCCAAAATCTATATATATATATATATATATATATATATATATATATATATATATATATATATATATATATATATATATGATTCGTAAACACATTTTTATGATACACAAAGTTCAATGACCAAACAGTACTTCTAACAATTCAATTTAGCATAGGTCAATAAAATTAAATGGTTCCAAGTATTGCTATGTATCACAAACAATTTAATTAAATATCAGTCATTTGTTTACGCACAGTTGAATGATCAAGTAGTTCTATTTGTAATTATTTAGTTTAGCACAGGTCATTTTTTTGCATCAAGTTCAATGTCAAACAGTTCTATTTGGCCAAGAGATAGGACCCTATCAGATGCTACAAGTCCGGGTTTCAGTGGACCAGGAAGTAATGGTAATGGAAGGGTACTCTGCATTCTCCAAATCTCCAGCATCAGTAGAGCCTCATCATTAGATTAGTTAACGTCATATGAGGTATCTTGTTGGGGAGTCTTACCTCTTTGCAGAGATGCAGTCCGTGTGTTCTACAGTATCAACCGACTTGGCCAAAGACAAATAGTTAAACGTGTCCAAACACTGACCCAAATTGGCTTTAACCTTAAACTGATTAACGCTGCTTTGAAATTGAATGGATTGTTTTGGAATGACACATAAATACCTAATTAATAAACAAATAAACAAACCAAGCAGCTGCAGATAATTCGAAACACACCTATCCTATACTTAATATATACCCTCAAATGAAAAGCTCATTGCCAGGTATCTTGAAAGCCGATATATAAAGGTCATTTGAAGACACTTGAATACCAGAAAACATTTTCATTCAAAAACGGATAAGTTATGTCACCAATTCGTTTTTCGTATCTTCTCTTGAAAATTATCAAACTTGTTTTTTCTTTAATTTAAAAAAAAAATTTCTCCAGGCGATGACGGAAAATCGAAAGAAGTTGTGAACGATCAAGAAATAATTAACAAAAAATAAATATTCATATTTGTCTAAACACTTTTCTTCATCTTATATATATATATATATATATATATATATATTGCGAGGATCGTCTGAAAAGTTCATAGTCCTACCAAGATACTTTCATGGAATGAGAATAATTGAATTTTACTTTTCAGCATAGTCCATCATGTGGTCCACACACTTCTTCCATTGGTGTGGCAGTGCTTGCATTCTTTTGATCAAAAAAGTTTTCAACAGAGAGTATGACATCATCATATGAACTTTTCAGCCTAAAAGCATCTTATTCCACCCTCGTATAAATGTGTACATATATGTATATACAGACTATCTTCTCGGTTTCGAGTGTGACCACCTATTGAATTTTACGATTTTTTTCTCCCCACCCCCATTTTTAGGTTTTATGCTCTCGTAGATGACTTTTCAAGTCTGCCAAATTTTCACCACAGACTGGACATTGTCGGTTGCTATGACTCACATGAAGGTTATAATGCGGAGCAACAGGTTGGACAGGTTGGAGCAAATGGCTTTTAAGACCAGCAAGTGAGACAGAGTTTTCCACATATTTCACGGTTGACGTAGAGACTTTGTGGACCTGGCGCTGGTCCTTATTCACCCTTAAAAACAGAAAGTTTGCAAGCGGTATACGAAACATTGCTGTTCTCAAAGGATTTTATAACCACCATAATCACCTTGCGCCACTGACTTCTATCCAGCGCCATTTTTCCTATTGGTCCACCGATATGCTGAATTGTCTACGGCAATATTTTGCAAAATCCTTAAATCTTTTCTTTGGTTTTAATGTGTGTGTGTGAGTGTGTGTGTGTGTGTGTGATGCCCTTCAAAAATATCAATGAACTGTCCAAATCTAAGATAATATCCAGGAGGTAACATGAAAAAACGTAATACTGTGTCGCATATCAAATGAGTAACGCACGCACGATTTCTTTAGCTCTTTCCTCGGCCAAAACATGACACAATATCCGCCTCAGAATCTGGACAATACAGACAGTTCTTAACCCTTTTAGATGAGGTGGCAGGCATTTCTTTGGTGGAACACATCCTAGAATTAAGCCGTTACTTTTAGAAAAATAACGCCCGACTCGAATAGCAAGCAGACTGTTTATACTAATATACAATTGAGTATATCTGATAGATTAATATATGACAGGGTTGGTTCGGGAGCCTCACTTACGTACTTTTATTATCTTCAAGTATCTGATGATCACTTCAAAACTTGGAATAACAATTTTAATAGTCTGTGATATCAGACAATATATATTTATGATAGAATTACTGTCATTTGAGTGAAAGATAAAAAAATTACCTGAACAGTAGTTTAAGAATTATGAACACTACTTAATAGACGGCTCAATATCTAAATGATAGAGCACAAATACTTCTCAAATCATAAAATACAAGCGAGTATTCCTCTACTTTAAGATTAACTGCCAACCTGATGGTTGTGATGATGCATGAAACTAAGAGTTGCGGAAACGGCTTGTTTTAAGATTTAAGATATATATAAGGAGAAATGCTAAATTTTGGTAAATCTCACAAGATGATAGAAATAAGTGGAAAAGTAGATAAACCAATCATTTACAACGGGTTTTGTTGTAATACTTCGTTCTTTATAAACAGAACTTCATCAGACTTAACATTTTCTTGTGTTTTTCTACATTTTAGCAATTGAAGAAATATATAAACTCGTGGAGAATGTAAAAAGGTATAAAGAGAAGGAAAGGGTCTATGGGTAAATAGTAGGGTAGACTGGGTTCTTCAGCCTTGGTGAGGCAACTAGTCTAGGAGAAGGAAAATTCTGAATTCAAACCTGTTAAACTCTGCTTAAAAATTGACCTTGTGTCATATCCTGCCCGAGCAGAAGGGTTGGGTAAACATGATTAAGAGAAGGAAAGGGTCTAAAGACAAGAGACAGGCGAGGAAAAAATAGGGTGGGAAATAGATATTGGTGTGAGTGGTGGTGGTTGGTTTTGACTAGGACCTGGAAGCTTAGTAGAACCAAGTGTATGGGGTTTCATCAGAGAATTGACCAGATAGAGGTGGATTAATTTTAGTGTGGAAGAGGGAAATATGAAGGGGTGTTTATTTAGACCGTGCGCGGGTATTTGTGTGTGGAAGCTCACTTGAAAACTGACATCGTAACTTGAGTTTAACTCCTGGACGTCACCGTTTGCACTTTACATAGCTCTAAAATCCTTGGAAAAGTTATGTATCCAGTTATTCTCCCTCCTGCTTAGGGTAAACAGCAGTGCAGACAATGCTTTTTAACATTGATATGGCAACACGTCTAGAAGGAAAACTAGGGTCAACACAGGCACTCAATAAAAGGACATCACTTCACAAGAGTAATATCAAAATAGAAGAAAACAGAAAATTAAATATTTCGAAACACTTATACCAATGAAGCAGAGGAAACTTTAATATTATGCCAATCTACCAAAACAACGACTACACACTACTTCTAATAAAGGAAAGAAACTTTAAAGAAAAATTCAAACCTAAGTTAAATAAAACATGAACCATGCACACACAAAAACAGAAATAAACATACATACATGTGTATGTGTACGTGTATATATATATATATATATATATATGTATATATATACACACAAAACATAAGTAATTAAAAACCATTCAAACTATAAACACTAGTAAATTAAAATCTCATTTAATACCCATTAACTAGACCTTATGCCAAACATGTTCACAGACGAAAGAAAAAAACCCAAATCACACACACATACACAGACATATGTATACATATACAAAAAAAAGGCAAAAGAACTACCAGTAAATTTAAAAACCATAAAAAAAACTCCCCATGATACACACTTACTCACACACACAAAAAAAACCGTCAGTGAAACCCAAAACCACTCCAACACCAACACAAACTCACACGCACAACTATAAACATATCAAATATCAAAGACCGGTATAGTAGACTCCGGGAAAGAGGAACAATGACCCCTATATAAACCAGTCTGACCAGACAAGAGTCATTTATACTGGAAACAAGAGTGAGTTCAAGTTTCATTGAGTACTCAATTAAAAAGGCCTTGTGCCAAACATGTTCTCAGACGACAGCAACAAGCTGGAAACATACATAGATATAACACATATATAAGAACAAAATAGATAAATTCAAAAAGTACAAATCTCTTCGTGGACCTTCCCATTTTAAAATATAACCTTATTCTTTCTTTGGACCAACAACAGCCATCTTTATATATATATATATATATATATATAAACACAAAATAAAGATTATAATAGTGATGAAATCTTATCAATACAGTATATATTTTATATGACACATTCTGATTATTCTGATTATAGCATATGTAAGAAAGTTATTATAGTTTTAGTCCGATGATTGCTTAGGCGAAAATCTCTCGGTCACCAAGTGCCATTCATCATCATCATCATCTTGTTGCGATGGTAACACTGATCTCCCTGAACTTCTCACGCTACCCGTCTCTATCGTCCATCGCTCCCGGGATGTCTCCCAGGCTATATCCTGTCTCAGCACAGAGCTGTTGTATATAGGCTCTAGCTGGTCGTCCAACCTTTTCTCGTCTATGTGAAGGGTCCACAGGAGTACATCGCTAATAAGTTCACCCTTACTTCTCCAGCAATGTCCTGCATGTCTGGTTCGTCTAACTTGGATCGTTTTCGTAATGGATGGTTGGTAGCTGCTGTTTTGTAGGTTGTTGCCTGCAGGACTTGTTCAATATAGCTCGCAGAATTCTGGTGTAATTGCCGTCAAGCTTTTCTCTATACGTTTAGTTAGCGTCCATGTGGTGCGTCCCTATAGCAGTATCGACACGACCGCGGCTTGAAAAAAAACTGCGTTTTATTTTATCGGTCAGGTTAGAATTCCATATGACCGATAGCCTATCGATAGCAGTCCATGCCTATGCTAGTCGTGAGTTGTCATTTTCTGTAGATGACATGCTGCTTCCGATGTAGGTGAACTAAAAATGCCATTCACTCTGTGTATATGATATTCTAACTTATATATATGCACTATCACCGATATTGATTACTCTTTATTTATAGATATAGCAATTTTCATTATATATATATATATATATATATATATATACTTCTCTTTCTTATTTTGCATAGATTTTGCTTTTTGTGAAATAATAAATTTATTTTGATGACGCTATGCAAAACATCTCAAACTAATTTTCCATAATGTCTTCTTTATTATATATCTGTGTGAGAAACAGATTCAATCAATATTTGTATTTTATTTACATTTGTATAGTAATTTACAAAGGCCGAATGAATGGGGCGCCCAATGAGACTCGAACTCACTCGTGTAGGTTTGCTAGTCAAACTTGCTAACCGTTACACCACCAAAGGTGCCCATTTACATTTGTATATACTTATTACATTTTATTTACCTATGTATATACACGTATATATATATATATATATATATATATATATATATAATTAAGGTTGGTGACCGTAGTCAAGGGTGACCCAAAGGCTCCTTTTTCATTAGCTACAATACTGAGGTGGAGGGGAGGAAGCTACTCTTTACCTGGATTGCTCCACTTTACCCTTGATTAGAACCTTATAATGCTGAAAGTTAAGAAAGCAGCATCAAGTAGCATTTTTTGAGTCTTTGGTATGACTCGCCCTGGGATTGAACCCCTGTTGGGATTATCATCAATGATATATATACATATTAACGAGGATCCAAATGATCTAATCTAGTACATAGCTTTGAAGTTGATGTACCCAGTGAGAATCAAAATCATTATAAGAATAGTTTACAAGACCTGAATACTTGCAATTGTGAGGCAATCAATATTCGCATTTACTAAGATTTTTTGCATAGTACAAGGCTATAAGTGTGTGCACTCAAGTGAATGTTAAACTTACTGCAGTTGTAATGGATCGTCGAGACTAAACGACAAACCACTGCGCCAAAGCAAGGCACTCAAGAAGCTATGCAAATAGATTCTCGCTTTGTCCCAGGCCGATTGCCCATTAGATCCCAGTAATGGCCTCCACCGTCACAATGATTTACGGTCGTTTTCTGTCGCACATGACACGCTCCGCCATTTTCAATTCTTCTCACATAGGAAATATGACGCTGCCGTGAATATATGTTTCGATTTCGGTCCAATTATTTAAATCTTTACTCTCTTTTAGCCGAACCTTAATCGCGTTTTTATAATGCTCCAACACCACCCTTGTTTCCAGCCCCACCTTCACCGTCCTGTAGTCATCTTGGCTTTTTCTATCTTTATCTATTCCTTTCTTCTTTCTTTCCTCCTCCTTCCTTTTGTTTGTATCCTCACTTTTACCCTTTCTTTTCTTGATTCTTGCCATCCGACTTTCGTATCTGGTTCCGCCATAACTTGCATTAAAAGCTCTAAATTATTATTAGTTTGGGCGTTAACATCGCCGGTTCTACCTTATGATTCAACTTAGCCCTATATTCTGCCCCACTCAAATTGAGCTGGAAAGACATATTTTCTTTTTATTTTGCAGGTTGGTAACCCTGGTTTACTTTGAATGTGTAAAAAGCATTCAATTCAAATTTGCCAATAAGAATTCACATTTAGTTGATTTATTTATTTATTTATCTATTTTATTTTATTCATTTATTTATTTACTTATTTATTTATTTTTTGCTTAATGGCAATTAAACCTTTGTGGATCATTTAATACCGTAACCATCTTTGAAGAAGAAAAGCAGTGATACTATTTCACCTATCGCTGGGGGTATAACGAGGTTCATGCCTTTTCCAAGGGTGTTAATCCAAAAGTGAACGCAACAGTGTGACTAGAATATTCAACTTGGTGTGTCCGAGTCTCTGACATTCGTTATATCAGGATAAACTGAATGTCTTGAGCGTGAGAGAAAACTCAAAAACATAACTAGGCTCAAATATAGGACCTTCCGTAGTATCTCTTTTTTTTCTTTTTTCTTTTTTTCAGTCACTGAGACCATGAAAGTGAGTGGAAATGGATGAGCGACACAGTTTTTTTGGTAGATCTGTGGCAATTTGTTCCAGAAGGAACCAGATTTTCTCGGATTTTAGGGTGGTTCTTTTTCCCCAGTCTACGCTATTGTTTTTCTTAATTATGTCCCCAGCCACAAAGAGAGCAAATCGAAAAACCCAGCTTGTTTAATTGGAGTTCTCGGGCCGGTGAACCTCAACTTCGGTTTGTGTGATTAGTACGCTTGACTTGGTCTCACTTCTATTTAGATGTCTAGTGGAGTCTGATGATTGGAGTTAATTCTCATTATATGTTGTTTCCACTAAGGATTGCTTGATAAAACATCTCATTGTATTTCGTCACCAGGTCAAGATGTTTAACTTTTTCAACTCGTCTCTGTTTCGGCTTTTGACTTTTAAAACGAAATTATCTGTTAAGTTTTATATTATCTATATCTGATTAAATGTGTCACAAAAAATAGAACACAACTTCTGTGTCAAATTTCACGGCCCAAGCTACTGTTCTTCTACAATAATACCTTTGGCATTAAATAACCCGCGAAGTTTGATATGCAAATAAAAAAAAAAATCAGATCAAACTTCACGGAATCATTTGAGAAATATTTAAGAAGTTAACACCATAACTTGAGGTGATTAAGTTCAATTCCAGACAAGGCATTTTTGAGTGGCTGGTGGAAGGGTCCTCATTCTGCCCGACCGATCACTTTACAAACCGGGACAAAAGCGAGGACTTTCATCAGATTTGATCGAAGTTCGATGGAGAATATGATTTGTGGAGAATGAACAATTTCCATCTGAGTTACCAACAATCTTGTGCAAACAAATGAAATCCTGTTAATAGAAAATTCTACCTACCTTAATATTCGTTTTGAAATCTTTGGTTGAATATGTATGTATATATAGACAGAATTTGGCGTTAAATGACCCACAAAGGTTGATATGCCATAAAACCCAACTAACCAACCACCAACCAGAAAAAAGTCATTGCTTTGTGAAACATAAAAAAGCAGACATATTACTCTCTAAACATTCTTTGGGAACAAGTTTTGGGAGAAAAATTTACATTCTTGAGGTACCACAGACCTCTTACTCCTCCACACTGGTTTGCTGTAATAAGTTTACGCTCACACACATCCACACACAAACGTGGGCGCACTCATACACACGCACATGTATATTTTTATGTTCTTAGGTAGAAAAATGAGTGTATCGTCAATATCAATATTTGCAAACACATAACTAACATGACTTATTTTAAATTTAATGATAAATAATTATATAGGAAAACCGCTTAGCAGTGTTTTCGCCCGTTTATTTTTAAGAATTTTTAGAATCCGGTTCTATTAAATATAGGTACCCATTAACGCAACATATTTCAGATATATTGACGATATACTCATTTTCCTACCACAAAACATAAAAATCGAAGATTGCAAAGAAATTAAACACATATATAAATATAATTGCTGAATAATCGTCTAGTCGGTGTGGTCTAAAATTCGCCGACTACATCTACTGTATATGGGAAAGCCCCTCCCAACTCTAAAATAAAAGGTTGTCCTGGATATGACTCTTATCTGCATTCAGTGGTGAGGCTCCTATTCTAGAACTTTGGAGAGTATGATATCATCTGTTCATTAATATTACTCCCAGATCGGCCTTAAACAGATGTGGTACTACTTATTAGACCCACGCGCATGAGTTAAATTTATCCGTTTGAAAATTATTGATATTAGATAGGAATACTTAAAACCATACAATTGTGTTTCATTTATATGTATTAGGAATAGTTAACTGAAGGTATAATTGTTTACTAAGGATTATTATCATTAACGACTTAATACCATATTATTGTTTTGGTTTGCTTTGGTTTGGTTTATGGCACATCAACCATTGTAGATTATTTATTGCCAAATCCATTTTTATACATATAAACAGTTCATCCCAGCATAAGTACAGTTTTGTTAACTCATAGTTGAATTTTAAAGCAGTTCTGTTTCAAGCAATTTAGTTTAGCAAAATTACATTAATGACATTAATTGCCAAAAAGATTTCCATTTCAAGCCATTCAGTTTAGTCAAACAATTCATTTTAGCATAAGTATGCCGTTAGTTCTATCAAACCCATAGATAGGACCTATCAGGTGCTACCACTCCGGACAAGAGTGGACCTGGGAGCGATGGCAATAAAGGTGTACTCTGCATTCCCTAAAGCTCCAGCATCAGATTGTTTAGTGATATACCCAGAATACTCGTTAGAGGGGGTACTGCCTCTCTGCAGAGTTGCAGTCGGTGTATTCTACAGCATCCATATCATTGATTGGTTTCTTTGTTTAATGGCATATCAACTCTTTTTAGGTTATTTAATGCCAAAGCCATTCTCCTAGAAGAACAGTTGTGGTACTATTTAACCCATAGCTGGGAGGATAACGGGGTTCATACCTTTCCCAAGGGTATTTGTCCGAAAGTGAACGTAATAGCGCGACTGGAGTACGAACCCATATCATTGAGTACAAATTGTTAGGAATACTTAAAAGTAGATGGTTAATCTGAGTATAACATTTTACATGATTTTTTTTTTGTCCATTACCTCCGAAATAATGAAAATATTTCTGGGTGGACTATTCTATAAACTCCCAAATTTCTAAATTAACCGAATTTCAATAAGGAAATAACATTGTTTCTAATAAGATTATCTTTATATATTTTCCTCTTCTTCTCTTTTAATAGTAAAGGTCTTATATTGTCCACTACAAACTTAAATAGCAAGAAAGCAGAAATCAGCTTATTGCTTGAGGCAGAAGAGTTAGGGGTGAATCAGAGAACTATTGAACATTTGGTAAAAACTAGATCTGTGTAAAATGGTACCAGACACGATTTTTTAGAATATAGTCTTAGACCTATGCTTTACGGTTAAAATTTTGGATTGCAATCTATATTTCTAAGGTTCATAATCCTGACTCACTATCATCCGAGCGTGCCCACAGCATAGATTACCATGACTTTCTCTGTTGTCATTCGTTCCGATTGGCTATTGTTCTTGGTAGGGTCCTCTCTACGGCACCCAATGTCAGCACAGAGCTGGTTAATGTAAGAGAATGTTGCATATGAGTTCGTCCTTACTTTCACGAGCAGTGAACAGCTTGTCTTGTTCGGCTTACTTGAATGGTTTGTGAGATGGGAGGTAGGTGACTTAACAACAACTATTTTGTTGGGTGCTGATCTAAAAAAAAAACTGTTCAAAATAGCACGTAGTTACACAAGAATGTTGAGAGCAGTATTGAACAAGTCCTGGCGACAACACCCCACGAGACACCAACTATACGGACACTTGCCCCCCATCACGAAAACTATACAAGTAAGACGAACCAGACACGCAGGACACTGCTGGAAAAGCAAGGACGAGCTCATAAGTGATGTACTCCCATGGACCCCCACATATGGCCGTGCAAAAGCAGGACGACCAGCTCGAACTTACATACAGCAACTATGTGAGGACACAGGATGTAACCCTGAAGACCTGCCGGAGGCGATGAATGATAGGGAGAAGTGTCGAGAGAGGGTCAGGGATATCCGTGCTGACGGCACGACATGATGATGATGATGATCCTTGTGTAGTTTCTATCTAGCTTTTTCTCCCGGCGTTTCTTTAGAGTCCACGTGGTGCAGCCATACAGTTGTACCGACACAGCTACAGCTTGGAAGAATGTCCATTTTATTTCATCAGAGAATCCCCAACGAGTGCGCTGGATATGACACAAAACAATCTGATGGTGACGTTCCAGTAATGCTGGAGCTTTGGGGAATGCGGAATATCTCTTCACTGCTGTATCTCCCAGGTCCACTCTGACCCTGAGTGGTAGCACCTGATAAGGTCCTATCTATGTGTCATATAGAACTAAACTGTGTGCTTATGCCTAACTGAATTGCTTGAAATAGAACTGTTTTTACATTCAAACTGCATACATATGCTGAACTGAACTGTTTTTGCATTTAACTCTGAATAAATAAATGACTGATGTTTAATTCAATTGTTGGTGATATATTGAAATACTTGTAACCATTTAACTTTGTTGACTAAACTGCATAGTTTGAAATAGACTTGTTTTGACCTTTAATCTGCGTACTTATGCTAAACTGAATTGTTTGAAATTGAATTGTTTTTGACATTTGAACTGCATATTCATGTTAAAAAGAATGGTTTGAAAAAGAACTGTTAATATGCATAAAAAATTGAATTGGCTTTTAATAACCCACAATGGTTGATATGTCATAAAACCAAACCAAACAAAACCATCAGAGAGAACAGATTTCCGTATGGTCAATGAATTATCCGCTAACTCAATAAGATTGTTTTTCTTTGGAGATCCAAGTAAAATCTTGACGGCACGATTTCTTAAACCGAAATGGTATCAGATTACATAGATGAGAATACGGGAGCAGAGTCCTTCATATCAGAACTACACGTTCAATTATCCATGGCTGGAAACATAAACATATAATTCAACTTAAGTGTCCATACCCCAAATTATCTATACTTACATCCCTGTCATCGGAGCTTTGTATATACAAACAACATCCTCTGCAGGTGGGGTAAGACATCACTCCTGCATTTTTGACAAATGGTAATGGAACTGTTGTTGATTTACGAAGTGTATGCAATAAGTTTCCAGAATTTTTTCGTGTAGGCATTTGAAAATTCACTATGTTATTGCTATACATCTTATGAGATGACTGACCAATTTTTATGATTTCAGATTCAAATCAACAGCTACAGCGGCAATTGGAATACACCCTACTAAAGCCTGATTGTCGCAGCTGGGGAATTTCAACAATGCAATCTGGACGTGAGGAAGAACAATATGCAATAAAATTCTGTTATAAACTTGAAAAAAAAGCCACAGAAACGTATGGAATACTTCAGACTGCTTTTGGACCAACTTGCATGAATCTAGCAACAGTTTTTGAGTGGCATAAGAGATTCAAGGAAGGCAGGGAGTCTGCGAGGGATGATGAGAGGTTTGGGAGGAGTAAGGAAATCAATACACCAGAGTTAATTGGCCAAAGGGTTAGGGTTAGTGTTACTATGTTGAGGTTTTAAGGGAGTTCAGGAAAAGATTCCGTCGGAAGAGGCCAGCACCCTTCAAATCGGGTCAGTAGCATTTTCACCTGGACAATACACTAGTCCACAACTCCATCCTTGTCACAGACTATTTAACCAAGATAGGCATCAAGACAGTTCCTCAGCCTCCCTATAGTCCAGACCTTTTTCCCTGTAACTTTTGGTTATTCCCTAAGCTCAGAGGCTGTCATTATGAGACAATTGAGGAGATGAAAGAGGCTGTGACTAAGGTCATTGACACGCTCACACAAGAGAACTTCCATGGGGCCTTCCAGAAGTTATTTGAACGGTAGAACAAGTGCATTGCAGCCGGAGGAGATTACTTCAAAGGGGACCAGAGCTTCATGTATGTAGTATCAATAAAAGTGCCCAAACAAAAAAGTCTGGAAACTTATCGTATGCACCTCGTAATATTGTTTCCTCGTACAGAATAAATACAAGAACAATGCTTTATTGCCTGAGCAAACTTTAGAATGAATACAAAATGAAAGGAGTTACAAAAAATAGTGCATAAAACAGTGTGTGAAGATATGTCTGTAGAGTATGTATGTGTACGTAAATTCAGAGAGAAATGGAAGGTTTGGGGAAAGACTTACATACTCATAGAATTGTTCTTTAGTTGTCGGTTGAATAGAATGAAATATACCAGTGTGTGAGCTAGTAAGCATTGGTTATTTTGTGATATGTACTCTTCTATGGTGTCGTGTTCAATGCGACACGAAGTTTGTAAGGAATGAAAATGTTTGTTTCAATGCATGTTGTAAGCAAGAGAGAGTAAAACTTTCTCGCCCCTTTCTTATATACTGCTTTGCCAATGCAATCTATTTGTCATTTGGATATATTCTTTGTAAGACAATGGTAGGTAAGCCCACACCGGTTAGATAGTGACAGGAACATTATAACAAATCAATAATCAAGCCAGACAAAACTAGAATTCATCGCTACAAGACAAACTGAATCGAAGCTGTAGCCCGCATAAAGTTACACAACTGAATCGAATATATTATGCAACTGGCCATAAATTTTTCTGGGCAAGAGACACTGATCGTTCATTGGCAGTATAAAATGAGAATTTGATGCGTCGCTAAGTATGTAATCAAACGTCGACGAAAGTAAGTGGTTATTGTCCCGACCTCGTTGAAACAAATATTGTTGCCGACACTCGTGTCTCGAGCTGGGATCATTGACCGAGTTAAAGAGGGTATACAACTTTTCAAGTGGTCTCTTGTAGCACAGGTTCGGCAGGCAATGAGGTCAGATCTATCTGTATGTGTCAATGACACCTCTCTCTCTCTCTCTCTCTCTCTGACGGTTGGTATAGGTTCGTGTGTGTGGGTGTCTTTGTCAAGTACTTACAAATATTATCTACAACCACCGTTTCTTTTTTTCGCTGACTTTTCAAGATCTCCTTCTACAACTCTATTTCGGATTATTTTCTGCGTGTGCAGACACAGGGTGTTTCATAATAATGGGAGACTTTTTATCTTTAATTTTCAAAGGCCTGTTCATTTATCTACAATTAAAATGCTGTGTATTTTAATGTATATATTGTGGGGTTATTTCTATTATTATTATTTTTAACGGGCATCTGATTTCCTTTTGGTGGATAGGCAACCCTTATGACGTTGTGGACTCCAACAAAAATTGCATATGAATCAATATTTATACCAATGCTAATACATATATTTTATCACGCCTGAAGCAATGGGTGAATAGTAAGGGAGATTGTGTCCTTTAACCTTGGTATGGCAACCTCTCTAGAAGAAAGAAAAATTTGAATTCAAAATAGTTGTACACATGAAGGGAAATGGATTCCACCAAGCTATTCCAGCCCAAAATACCCTTCATGAGAAGCGGACCAACGACCTTATAGTATTCTCTCCAGCCACAAACAGAATTTGACACAAGGTCAATTTCCCAGCTATGGGTTAAATAGTACCACAACTGTTCTTCTAGGAGAATAGCTTAGGCATTAAATAACCTAGAAAGGTTGATATGCAATTAAACAAAGAAACCAAACCAAACCAAACAAGGTCAATTCTTAAACAGAGCGCAGCAACTTTAAATTCAGATCTTTCCGTCTCCTAGACCAGTTTCCTAATAAAGGTTAAAGATCACAATCTACCCTACAATGTACTCATCGCTAAAAGGAGAAGAGGAGCAGATGGGTTCAAGCCTTTCTGTAAGACAATAGCGGGAAGTAAAATGCGAACAGTCTCTCCTTAGATTTGAACTCACGTCACCGATTGTATTTCCTACGATGATAACCGTGCACTTAACTATTGTAACAGCACGATTTTGGTGACGATGGTCGTTTGGTCGATGAGGGAAAACACAAAAACTGAACGCCTGAAATCTAAGACTTTCAGTTGTTTCTTTTTCCTCTTCGTTCAATATTCGAAGCCATGGTAATAAATTAAAATCTAAACTAGGCACCAAATCAGCTCTTCTCGTATCTTTGAGTGGTTCCTTCATGATCAATCCGTACAAGGGCTTGTCTCACTCTAGTCCCCAGCGACAAAAGAGGCCGAAGCAAAAAATCCAGTTTCTTTTATTAGGGTTCACAGAACAACCAACCTCAAATAACTATGTGGTCGGCATGACTCGAGCAGACCCCGCTGGTGATTTCAGCAACGTTTGGATAATTGCTGTTTTTACTCTGTGGTTCAGATAAAACATTAAATTTAGCTTATCGTAGGAGATTTTCAACTTTATCAACATGTGTCTTTTCTGACTGCAGGCTCTTTAAAATAATCTATTTATTCACACTCCGTGACTAAGTGTTTACAATGTTTCACCATGAAGAAAATAGAAAAACAAAGTAATCCAGAACTGATGACTTTATTATTGTGGAAATTCAACGTTAAAACGTTTTGGTTTTAATAAACTTTCATCAGGACTTTAAGATAACAGGAGAAATGACAAAATACATACACAAAGAAGAACTTGTAACCGTTCAAACAGCGTTCTTTTTTGAAAAACAATCACGTGATTCTGCCTCGAGGTGAATTGTGCTAGAGTGAAATAAGCAATTAAAAAAAGCCAACAGTCGGAAGAAAGACGAGATAAAGTTCAACATCACAACTGGTAGACTAGATGTAGTAATTTACAAATTTTTTCCTCACAAGGTCCTATGAATGAGGCACCCATTGAGATTCGAACTCCCTCGTAAAAGTTTGCTAGTCTAGCTTATTAACCATTACACCTCCCAAGGCACTCTATAGATTAGGCCTAACAAGAATGCTTGATGTAACACCCAAGACTGAAAATAGCAGTTATCCAGCATTTGCTGAGGTCACTAGACTCGATCGATCATTGAAGCGCTAGTGGGAACTGGCTGGAAGATAACGTTCACAAGAGGCGAAAGTGGAGGTTGGTATTCTATGAACCTCAAAAACGGGGGATTTTTCGATTCGTAACCTTTTGGTGACTGGGGTAAGAGGAGACAAGTGTTTGCGTGTACAGAGAACGAGTGAACTTTACTAAGATACGGGAAAAGTTAATTTCAACTAAAATGAAGAAGCTAACCTGCATGTTGTGTACGTTATCCCTTTCTACCAGGTTCTACATAATCCCAAAATGAACTGGTACAATAAAGCAACAAAGGTTCTAACACATGAGGTGATTTATATTTTTCTATAACTCCTCTTCAGTGACTGCGCTAAAGACGAAAAGACACCATAGAGGGAAATTGTACACAGTGTGTCGCATTTATAGGAACTGAACAAGCAGATATTTTGTCGTCTGGAGCAAACCAAATTAAACTCTCATGAATAAAAAAAGTGCTCTAGTCCAATTCCTATCGATCTAGGCAACCCACTTGTTTGCAAAAGTAATTCTTTTGCTGATGAGGGGTTTAACGATAGAAGGGGCATAGAAGCTTGTTTAACGTAAACGATGAGACATGGTCAGCAGGGATATTCTAATTCCAAATTCATTTGAGATACAATGGCCGCTGCCGTAACAAAACTATCCACCATGTAGATTCTTTGATTGTCCTGACTCTACCAAACTGGTATATTTGGTGAACTAAAAGCGCTAATATGATCATAAAGTTTTCTTATTCTAGAAATAATTGGTTAGAGCTTGTTAAAATCTTTTACAATAGAAAAATCCATTGGATTATCCTCTTGGTATAAGCCAAAAGCAACTTCCTGGCTAAAATAAATTATCGTTGAGTTGCATTCTGGGTAAAAAATTAATCTTCTAATTTCATTAAAAACCTAACTGATGGTAGCAATTTAAGACGATGACTCATGCATGCAAGAGGACATCTTGTCAATGCAGGATTTAATGTTTGGGTTTACCTATTCTGAACTTTACCCTTCTTTGATTTAAGGCTGAAGTAGATTGTGTAACACTTATTGACTCGGGACTGGATATCAATAATTTGGCAGTTAATTGGAACTAAATATTTTTCACAAATTTATTCTCTGTATTAGTATTAAACATACCACATCTTCCAACAATATCTCTGACAAAATAAAAACAAAAACAAACAAGCAAAAATGCATCATGAAAAAGAAGGATACATCTGTTAGATTATTCTCTTGGTATATTTCAGTTTGAAATAAATAACTATCAACGTTGCATTCTGGAAAAAAACAATCTTCTACGCACTACAAAAAAACAAAATTGACTCATGTGGGCCATTTAATGTAACGTTTCTTGAATGGAAAAGGAGATTTGCCCATGCTGCATTTGTAATATAATTGTGGAAGGACTTCGTTTTGTATATCTTGCCTTTCGGTTTAGTTAGGATGATAACCTTTCGCTTAACGCATGGGTTAGTTAGGTGCAACATTAACGCCCGCGCGGAGAGGATGTGTCATTAAGAGATATCAAAATAAAAATCCCAGATAGGAATTAGGACCAGGTGAAGTGAATGACGTCATGCACTGGAAGCGTAGGCTGAGGATTTGGGGATTTGAGAAAAAGCAGTGAGTTGAGTTCCTGCCTCCGAACGAGAGAGTCGAGATTCAGAGCTTGGTGAGGGCAGACGAATTTGTGCGCTACGGTCGCTGCGCGTTGGTTGGGTTGAGAGCTGACGATGTAAAAGCACTCAACATAGAAAGATTGTGTGTGTCTCTCTCTCTCTCCTCATGTCGAAAAACCTTTAAACTCAAAAAGGTGAATAAAAGTTTCGTACCTGAACCAATTTCATGCTTTCGGATTCCTATATATGTTTAAGAACATTTTATGAACATTATGTCTATTTCACATATCTGTATCATGGGTATGCTACATATATTATTTGGTGCCGGAGGCCAAAGCATGCGGTTCATGGCATGGTTACGAGTCTGGATCCACACGATCATTGGTATGTTACACATTTACTATTTGGATTTGCCTATTAGGAACTTAACCCTTTCTTGATTTAATGCTGAAGTGGATTGTGTAACACGTGTTGACTCGGGACTTGATATCAATTATTTGTAAGTTAACTAGAATTAAACACTTTTCACAAGTTTATTCTTTGTGTTACTGTTTAGCATGTCGCACATTGCAAAACCGTTATCCAAGATTTTTAGTGTCACAAACTGACTCCTAACCAGTTTATCAACCTCGCAACAGCCTGAGATCGTGATGACTTTGCAAACAATGATGCAAATAAAGAAAATAATAGTCACATAATAATAAAGGCTAAAGTGCTGAACTCTGGTCCCGAAATAAACGGATTCGAATTCTAGTCATGCCATTACGTTCACTTTCGGAATAATACCGTTGGGAAATGTATCCTTACTCCCCATCCCAACTGCTGTTCGTCTACAACGAGGGCTTTGGCATTAAATAAGCCACGAAAGTTGATATGCTGTTAAACAAAGAAACCAAACCAAACGAAAAAAGGAATATTTGTTGTCATTTCAGTGTTGGCATATTACGTTGTCAAATGCTGCTTTAAGAACTTGCACAAACCTGATACAAAATAGTCATCCTGTTTCATGTGTTGGCAGTGTAAGCGGCCATTTGTAATGTAATGCCGGCACTTGTGCATGTTTGCGTTTGTAATATAGGTATCATATTTTTGTGAAACATCAGTGAAAGACAGCAGCCTTAATGCGAGACGTGTAAAAGGCAATCAGAAAAGAGTAGCATTCCAAGAACGCGTATGGAACGGACTTTTGTGAGAAACATAGATTGTCTGTGAAAGAATCGGATTTCGAATGCCGTTATCTGTTAGAAATTAGGAGAAACAAATCTAGTGTTATTGCTGCCATATTAGTTGCCTTGATTGGTTGGTTGTTTTGTTTTACTGCGTATCAACCGTTTTGGGGTCATTTAACGTCGAAATAAATTTCAAACAATTCAGTTTTAGCATAAATATACTTTGTTTGTTTACAAACAGTTAAATTTCAAAACAGTTCAGTTAAATGTCAAAACAGTTCTATTTCAAAAAATTAAGTTTAGAATAAGTATACAGTTTAGTTCTATTTGACCCATGGATAGAACCCAATCAGTTGTTATCACTCCGGGCGAGAGTGGACCTGGGAGCGATGGCAATAAAGAGGTACGACACATTCCCCCAAAGCTCCAGCATTCCAAGAACCTTACAATCAGATTGTTTAGTGTCATATGCTGGACACTCATTGGTGAAGTAGTCGGTGTATTCTACAGCCCCAGGTGACAGCGCAAAGTTGGCTTGGTACCTAACGCAGATCGTCAATATTCGGTAACGTTTGCAATATGAGTGTCATTTTAAAATTATACAGAATGTCAATAAAAATATGATTTATATCATTCTTTGAGTTGGTTTTGAGATCTTCAGTGCGTGATTGCGCAATTGAGTACATGAAAATCTTGCTGGCAGCATTGACCATTTTCTTTTGCTACAGTTACATAATTTTAGAGGTGCCCGTGGTTTTGGGAGGTGCCCGTGGTGAAATGGTTATCGTCGTAGGAAATGGACACGGCGACACGAGTTCAAATCCTGGACGATACTGATTGCATTTCACCTAGCATTAATACCCTTGGGAAAGGTATGAATCCAATTATTCTCCCTCCAGCTATGGGTAAATAGTAGGACAGACTGGGTTCTTCAGCCTTGGTGTGGCAACTAGTCTAAGAGAAGGAAAACTCTGAATTCAAACCTGTTAAACTCCACTTAAAAATTGACCTTGAGTCATATCCTGCCCGAGAGAAGGGTTTGGGTAAATATGGTTACATAATTTTAGAAGTCTCCCATAAATGTAATGCCAATGTTGTTCTCTAATTTATAATGATGTAGAAAAATAATTATTGGCACTAAACAGTTTTTAATGACTTTCTTCACCATTGAATCATTTTTATGCTATTTATCACAGTGCCAAACATGCTTTTAAGAGTATTTACTTCAGTTATTATCATGATCGTGTTCGCCAATGGTCCGATTATCCAGAGTTCAATCCCAGGTCGAGTCATACCAAAGACTCAATAAATGTCACTTTATGCCTCTTTGTTTAACACTCAGCAATAAAAGGTTTGAAACAAGAGTAAGTTAAATAATCCAGAAAAAGGAATAGCTACCTCCCCTACACCAAGGCGTATCAGTTATTCAATGGGGATCCCTCTTATCACCCTTGACTTCGGCCGGCCAACTATATATATATATATATATATATATAGAGAGAGAGAGAGAGAGGAACAAAGCCAATAAGTAGTTGACAACTAAGAGAGAAAAGAATGAAAAACTCACAAAGGGGGAAAACGAAAAAAGTTTACCTGGACGAACTGGTAAAGTTTTCTTTTGTTTGTTTTTTTGTTTTTTTTTTACTTAATCAGTTCAGTCATAAATATTAAATATAAGTTTGTTATATATATAATGAACTTTGCTATACTTACTAATAATTAGTGCTTAATAATGGTGTACGGCCACATACTACCCATCATACAAACTATCCAAGTAAGACGAACAAGATAAGCGGAGAACAGTTAGAGAAGAACACTGGATGCAGTCTAGATGATCGAACAGGAGCGATGGATGACAGGGATGGATGGCGAAAAAGAACCAGGGAACTCTGTGGTATCAGCTCGAAATAATATATGTGTATATATATAAATGACTTTTCTGCTCTCTCTCACTAAACGCTACTTAATAATCTTATGCTACTTTATTGCCCAGTCGGCTGAGGCGATAAAATACACCGACTGTTTCTCTGCAGAGAGATAAGACACCCATCACGAGTGCTCTGAATATGACACTGAACAATCTGATGGTGAGGCTTCAGTAATGCTGGAGCTTTGGTGAATGCGGAGTACCTCTTTATTGCCATCGCTCCCAGGTCCACTCTGACCCGGACTGGTAGCACCTGATAGAGTCCTATCAATGGGTCAAATAGAATCAAACTGTGTAATTACGCTTAACTGAATTCTTTGAAATTAACTGTTTTTACATTTAAGTGTGTGTAAACAAAAAAACTGTACACTGATGCTAAACTATATAGTTTGAAATAAAACTTTTTTGACATTTAATTTTGTTAATCACAACTTCATGTTTATTCTAATCTGAATTGTTTGAAATGAAACTGTTTTTGACATGGAAACTATGTACTTACGCTAAACTGAATTGTTTGAAATGAACTGTTTTTACATTTAAGTGTGTGTAAACAAAAACAAAAAAAAATGCTTATACTAAACTGAATTGTTTGAAATGAAACTGTTTTTGACATGGAAACTGTGTACTTACGCTAAACTGAATTGTTTGAAATTAACTGTTTTTACATTTAAGTGTGCGTAAACAAAAAACTATGCTTATACTAAACTGAATTGTTTGAAACTTTGATCAAAATAGCTTAATTCGACTTTAAATGACCCGAAAAGGGTTGATACGTCGTAAAACAAAACAACTGATAAATCAACCAACTTATGCCACTTTTCAGTTGGACTCAGCAGTGCTGTGGTCTAAACAATGCCAAACTTTCCTTTAATCCACATTTTCACCAATTTCTTTTCCATGTTCTTTGAGAGTGTTTCAAAGACGGACTATTTGTATCACTTTCACCATCATCTTCCACTGTCTTCTGTGTTATTTAGCAAGTTCCAAGTATCTATCCATTTTATGGACAGATGGATGCATCCTCCCCTTCCGAAGAAGGGTGACCTCGGAATAGCCAAGAACTACCGAGGTATAACCCTTAAATCTATAGCAACCAAGATCTACAATGCTCAACTACGCAACCTCATAGAACCCAAAATTGGGAAGATACTTTGAAACAACCAAAATGGCTTTTGGAGAAATCGATCCACGACATCACAAATTTTGACTATCCGTCGAATTCTAGATAATGTACGTGCAAAAAACCTTGATGCAACAATATTATTTGTCGACTTCTCCAATACCTTCTCCAATACCTTTGACTCCATACACAAAGGGAAGATGGAGCAAATACTACTCGACTACGGCGACGCTGCCATAATGATGCTATATAAAAACACCAAAGTAAAATGCGGCTACCCGAATGGAGACTCAGACTATTTCAACATTGAAGCAGGTGTGCTGCAAGGACACACATTAGGCCCATACCTGTTTATCATCTGCCTAGACGACGTGCTTAGACCGTCAATTGATATAATGAAAAATAACGTTTTCAAGCTGGCAAAGGAAAGAAGCAGAAGATACCTGGCTCATACAATTACGTACGCGGACCACGCCAATGATATAGCACTTCAGGCAAATGCACCCGCTCAAGCCGAAACCCTGCTACATAGTCTGCAACGAGCAGCTGCTGGCATAGGCCTCCATGTCAACGCAGACAATACGGAATACATGTGCTTTAATCAAAGAGGCGATATCTCCACCCTTAATGGTAGTTCTCTGAAACTAGTGGACAAGTTCAAGTACCTAGGAAGCAGTGTTTCATCAACCGAGAAAGACATCAACACGTGACTAACGAAGGCATGAACAGCTATCTATAGGCTATCGGTCATATGGAAGACAGACCTGACCGATAAAATAAAACGCATTTTTTCCAAGCAGCGATCATGTCGATACTGCTGTATCGATACACTACATGGATGCTAACTAAACTTATGGAGAAAAAGCTTGACGGCAATTACGCAAGAATGCTGCGAGCAATATTGAACTAGTCCAGGAGGCAACATCCCACCAAACAGCAGTTATACGGCCACCTGCCATCCATCACGAAAACTATCCAAGTTAGACGAACCAGACATGTGGGACACTGCTGTAGAAATAAAGACAAACTCACAAGCGACACACCCCTGTGGACCCCATTCACATGGACGAGCAAAGGCCGGACGACCAGCTAGAACATATATACAACAACTTTGTGCCGATACAGGATGTAGCCTGGAAGACCTCTCAGGAGAAATGGTCGATAGAGATGAGTGGCGAGAGAGGGTCAGGGAGATCCGTGCTGGCAACGTGACATGATGATGATGATCCAGTTTTCGCTTTCTTTAGCGTCGTTCTGTGCTCAGTTGGAAAAGCAATGTCCCATATCGGACAAGCTCTTTTATTCTTGCAAGCTATTAAAAAATCTTCTGATCAGTAGAGGGGGATCTATTTCTATCTTAAAATCACTGAGAATTTTGGGTATCTCATTTTCCGACACAGATTCTAGTCTATGCCTTTACCATTTGGCTGTATGGTGAAAATTTTGTTGATAGATCTTTGTTCAAGCCTGATTTGCCACCATTTAAAATTTCCTCAAAATAAATATTTCTCCGTGGTTAAAATAATTTTCGTCGAAAACAAATTTCAAACAATGCAAAGTTACATTAATGGGGGAATAGAGTACTTTGCTCTTTTTTACCTGAAAAATTCCCCTTGTTTATTCAATGGTACTTATCTATCTATCTATCTATCTATCTATCTATCTATCTATCTATCTCATTCTGTTCATATCTATCTATCTATCTATCTATCTATCTATCTCATTCTGTTCATATCTATCTATCTATCTATCTCATTCTGTTCATATCTATCTATCTATCTATCTATCTCAGTCGGTTCATATCTATCTATCTATCTATCTATCTATCTCATTCTGTTCATATCTATCTATCTATCTATGGCTATACTTATTAATTTATCAAATACGTCTTTATACTTATCTATATACCCGACTCTAATTCTCTCTCTCTCTCTCTCTCTCTCTCTCTCTCTCTTTCTCTCTCTCTCTATCTATCTATCTATCTATGCCAATACTTATCAATTTATTGAACAATATAAGTCTATCTATCTATCTATCTATCTAACCGTTCTGAGTTAGTAAGATATATTTTCACGGGCCTGATCTTCTGGTAAACATGAGTAAAGACGTTTGAAGTCCTCCCTCCCACCTCTTCGACTCCCTCATACTATCCCCTCCCACTACCATGTGTCTATTCAATTTTTTTTATCCAAAATGATCTGAAGAAGTCCTGTTACTTTTTTCGTGTTTTTGAAAACCTCAAAAATGCGTAACAGGATTGAAATAAATTTATAATCCTATGTGACCGGTTTCGTTGTTTTTCTTAAAGAAAGTATATATATATATATATATATATATATATATATAATAGAAATATGTGGAAAGTTAGATAAATCATTCATTTAAGCCGGTTTATAGGCGCAATATTTCATTTTTTTATTTCATTTTTTATTTTTATGAACTTTCTCACACTGAACTGTTTTCCGAGTTTTTCTATTTATAAGCAAATTAGAAACATAAGAAGACAGGGAGAATAAAGGTGTAGCAAGAAAAAGGAGAGGGTTTAGAGTCAAATGTATCAGGTTTCATTAGAGATTTTTGATTGTGGAAATAATTTTAGAAAGCTGATCGGAAAGAAACAGAAAAACACAGAAAATGGTTCATTTTTAGAAAGTTCTTAAAATTCATAAACGGAATAAAAGAACGAAATATTGCGCCTCTAAACCGGTTTTAAGTGTTTTATTTATCCAACTTTCCATATATTTCTATCATCTTGTCAGATTCACTACAATCTATCACTTCAACATATATATATATATATATATATATATATATATTTGTACCTCAAATGAAAGAAAGCTCAGGAAACAGTTAACGTGCCTTTATAAATTCATTTAGACGAGTCCTATTCCTCGCCTCTTCAGATGCTGTACAAGTTTTGGAGAAATCAAAAAATATTGTAATATATATAAAACAAAAAGAAGAAAAGAAATAAATAAGTGAATAACGTAAGAAATAGATATACAGCTGCCAGAGCAATACCAGTGTCCATATTTACCAACCCCTCCGCTTGGGCAGGATATGACACAAGGTCAATTTTTAAGCGGAGTTTAACAGGTTTGAATTAAGAGTTTTCCTTCTCCTCAACTAGTTGCCTCACCAAGGCTGAAGAACCCAGTCTGTCCTACTATTTACCCGTAGCTGGAGGGAGAATAATTGGATTCATACCTTTCCCAAGGGTATTAGTGCTATGTAAAAATGCATTTAGCTTGGTCCAGGATTTGAACTCGTGTCGCCGTGTCCATTTCCTACGACGATAACCATTACACCAGTGTCAATGGATGCGAACACTATTAGGCTAAATCTTCGTTTTATGTCTAAGATTTAATCCCGGTATCATGTTTCAATTTGTGTCCTATTTTGTTTAATCTATTTAATCTATTTCCCACGTGCCAACCGATGAGTTCACTAATTAAATATCCAATTTGACCTTTTTGTCTATAAGTATTTTTGTTATTCATATCTCTTTTGGGGGTATTAAGGGATCCTGATTCCCACTGCTACGAGTCTCTCACGAGGTATGTATCGATGATCTTTTAAGAAAACCTCACAAAAGTAGAAATGAAAGCTAGAAAATTGGAGATTAAAAATTAAAATTTTCTGCAATATGGCCAGTCGTTATTTTCTTAATAATTCACGATTTCTTGTTTCTCCTAATGAAGAGCCGCCCAGCTATATAGCCCATTTAACTTCCAAAAAATATCTACTCATAGCTATTCGAGTTACTATGTTCACTAATATTCATCCAATTTATACAACATGTTCATCATATTCCCAGAATGCAACTTTCTATTATTACCGCTCTCATGTTAATTTAAACCTATTCTTGTGCCGGCATTTGAATATTACTTAGTTTCGTTTGTTTAATAGCCGTCTCGTATCTTTGAAATTGATAATACAAATTTTCTCTTCTAGGCAAAGGTTACATCTACAATTGAAAGTATTTGCCGTCGAAAGTTTTCTAATGATACGACTCCTCAAAATAAATTTAATGACACGGTAACTGTCCGTTGACTTTTCTTCCATTTGTGTTACAGATATATTCTCTCTGTATGTGAGTATTTTATATATATCCTGATAGATCTATATACTAATGCCATACACTGAGCACTCTTGTAGAATGTGAAATTTCTCATATATTCTATTTATGAATTAATTCCAAACACAGTCTCTGGATACTATCTGGATATATATATATATATATATATATATATATATATATATATATATATATATTGTGACATTATACCAGTATTCTAAACCCAAGCTTCAGATTTTATAAGCATGTAAGAAAAAAATACCAGCGAGCGAAAAGGCGATTTTTTTTATTTTCGTTATTCAGTTTATGAGTAAAACGAAAAAGTCTTTAGTAATATCTATCAGCGAGCTAAAATATATAACTTTCTTTTCCCCGATTTCAAACTCCTGCCAAAAGTGAGTTGTGTAGCTAATAGTGTCTGAAATATTTCCGATTTGCTTCTGCTCAAGATCAACAAACATCACACCATTATTCAAAGTACATGCGACCTATGACATCAGCAGCATACATGCATGTAAATCAAATGTATACGCTTATGGAAATCAAAGACGTGACCAACAAAAGATTTCCGCGAATTTTAAGTCCACAACACAGAATACCTGCGACGGGCAGATGGATAAACCATGTCGATCTTTATCTCTGAGAAGAAGGAAGAATAGAAAATGAAGAATTATAACTTTTTCGTATTGAAGAAAAAAAACAACAGATATAAAAAAAAGTTCTGTCAACTTGTCGAATAACTGGTACACACAAAAAACAAAATATCAAATTCTGGTATTCTGCTGAATTCTTAAATTGTTATCGCCCCATGTAGGGAATCATCACCTAAATGTCTACGCCAGAGGATAAGTCATAAAAACACCGAAGAACCATTTATCCCGCAGGAAGCTCCAGTAGCATCCACCCTGAATGAAAGCTTAGAACACTTTCATCGTGTACCCATTTGAACATTGCATGCGTTTGCAAATGATTTAAATTCATTTCGTCAAGGTTCATCTATGAAAATAACTTTCTTATATTTGAACTGTGTCCGACCAAATTTTGGGTTACACTCCAAATGCATTCCTTCAAAATATTGTAAGCTAACTCCTTTTTTATTTTTGTTTTCTCATAAACTGATATTATTTGTATAAATGTATTCTTCGCTCGTTGATTAGATATACATATATATTAGTATTCCTTTTCCTCATTAAGTTCTGTTCTTTTGTTCTAGATTTTCCTTCGTGAATTTATATAAATAAACCTTGATATATATAAAACTTTTAACTTGTGTTGTCTTCTGTGATTTCACAAGATGTTTATTGGTTATCTTCTCTTGTTTTCACTGGCGTCTTGAGAAGGTGTTCACTTCCCTTGCTTTTCGTTTTGGTTATTTTTTTTTTACTTAAATCCGAGACCAAAACTTTTTTTATTGTTCTTGTTACGTAATTGTTTTCATCGTCCCAACGAGCACGCGTGCGTAACAATATGTATGTATGTGTGTGTGTGAATGTATGTAAAAGTTCAAATTCACTTTTCAGACTAACAGTCGTGTATATATATATATATATATATAAAGCTTTGACTTTTTTAAAAAATATACATGTGCACAAATAAGCAAAAAATACAGAGATGATATCTGGATGAGTCAATATTAATCTGAAAAAAAGTGGATCACCTTCCCCACTCAATTATGCCTGGTTTGGTTTTTTAATATTAGTTTTGTGCATCTATTTATTATATAGTTCATTGCTTCATCTTTCTCTCTCTCTCTCTCTCTCTCTCTCTCTTTATATCACTCTCTCTCTCTCTCACACGCACACACACACACACACACACACATTGCCATCACCCACTATTTTTCTAAGTCTTATCTATTTCAGACTTTACATTATTTTTCTCCTTTCGTGTTTTTCACACCAGTTTTAACTGATGGTTTTTCACTAGAGTCTCCTCAAGTCTCCAAAACATCAGTGTATTCTAACTGTTCTTAATTGTGCTTTGGTCTCAATGTTCTTTGTTCTTCCTCTGATCTCCAATTCCTACAATCTTTTTTCCAAACCCTTTGGGACCGTTCCAAAGGCACCAAACACAATTGGTATCAGTCATTGTCCTTTTCTACAGCTTTATCCGTTCTTTGGAAAGATCCAACTATTTGTCTATCTTTTCGCTTTCTTTATTTTTATTCTATGGTCCACTAGAACGACAAATTCCACTAACTGACAAGTTCTTTTCTTATTAATTCAAATGTGAAGTGATACTTGACATGTACATTATTGTTGTCGAGGGTGACCCGAAGGCTCCCTTTTCGATAACTACTGCACCAAGGTGTAGGGGAGGGTGCTACTCCTTTCCCAAGTCTGACCTACTTTATCCTTGATCCTCACCTTATAATGCTGAGTGTTAAGCAAGGAGAAATCAAGTACCCTTTTTTAATCTTTGGTATGATTCGACTTGGAATTGAACCCAGGGCTCCCGGGCCATTGCCGAACACTTTAACCATTATGCCAACCCTGAGTAGAAAAGCACAGTGCAGTCGCTTGAATCTCATGTAAGCCCAGTTGGCTAGGGCTTTAGAATACACCGACACCATCTCTGCAGATGGGTAAGACCCCCTAACGAGTGTCCAGGATATAACACTAAACAATATGATGGTGAGGCTCCAGTAATGCAGGAGCTTTGGGAAATGCAGAGTACCTCTTCATTACCATTGCTTCCAGATCCACTTTGGTCTGAAGTGGTAGTACCTGATAGGGTCCTATCTATAGGGTAAATAAAACTTTGATATTTAAATGAGTAAAAACTTATGCTAAATTGAATTGTTTACAAAAGAACTCTTTGATCATTTAACTGTGTGTAAATAAAAGACTGATGTTTAATTGAATTGTTAGTGATACATATCAATACTTGGAACCTTTTAACTTTGACTTATGCTAATTTGAATTGTTTAAAATAGAACTGTTTGATCATTGAACTGTGTGAAAATAAATGACTGGTGTCAGTGATACATAGCTACACTTGGAACATTTTAACTTTGACTTATTCCGAATTGAATTGTTTTGAATTGAACTGTTTGATTATTTAACTGTGTGTAAACAAATGTTTGATGTTCAATTGAATTGTTAGTGAACTTAAAACTCTCTGACTTTATTGACTGATGTTTACAAATTACATATATCTAATATCATCATCATCATCATGTCGTGCCACAGGCACGGATATCCCTGACCCTCTCTCGCCACTTCTCCCTATCCTTCATCGCTTCTGGTAGGTCTTCAGGGCCACATCCCGTATCCTCACATAGCTGCTGAATGTATGTTCGAGCTGGTCGTCCTGCTTTTGCCCGCCCATATATGGGGGTCCATAGGAGTACATCACTTATGAGCTCGTCCCTGCTTCTCCAGCAGAGTCCTGCATGTCTAGTTCGTCTAACTTGGATCGTTTTCGTGATGGGAGGCAGGTGGCTGTATAGTTGGTGCCTTGTGGGATGTTGCTGCTAGGACTTGTTCAATATTGCTCGCAGCATTCTTGTGTAATTGCCGTCTAGCTTTTTCTCCAGCCGTTTTTCTACTTGGATGCTAACTAAACGGCTGGAGAAGAAGCTAGACGGCAATTACACAAGAAATATCTAATATACATGAATAATGATTTGGTATTAAATAACGTGGTTGATATGCCATAAAACAAAACAAAGCCAAACCAAACCAATCCCTTGTGAACAAGGGTTACAAAGGATTTCATTAACGTGTTTGTCTGTATCTTTCTTGATCATACCGAAGGCTCCATTTAGTAGAGTTTGATCGCAGTTTTAACTTGTCACGTTTTTTATCATTTCAGTTTCAATTTCAATATCTTTATAGTTACTTATTTCATCATATTCTTCATTATCTAATTACTCTGATTTGTGTATTTTATATCTTAAAAGTATAATCTAAAATACGTGTGAAATAAAAAAAATATTTATTCTCTGAATAAATGTACAAGTAAGGAAATACAGTACGTATCCAATGACTATGCGTATTTAGTCAACATCCCACTATGATAAGATATGGCACAAGGCTGTATAAATGTGGGAGGCTAGGCACAAGCCGAAGCTCAAGTGCACATCCGGTTTCAAAAATGCTTTGAGCCCCATCGGCATTCCCCTGAAAAGAGCACCTCAGGTGCTTGGCGATAAACTTGACTCTGCAGAAGCAGGTGATAGCCTGGAGGTACGCCCCACTAAGGCCAAGGAAGTTGACAGACACGGCCACCTGACACGAATGCTGGGCTTCCACGACACGCATGTCAAACGGCAGTATCTAAATACTATATCCTTCGCTAGCTTAGGCTTGGTTTTTCATGGGCTTGGATTAGTCCATTCTTGAGGAGGTGTTTCCACAATAGTCTTTGTTGAATTTTCTGCGTCTTATTTTCTAGGACTGACATCTGGTTTGGACATGTACCATTTGTCAGTATAGTATTATTTAAGCTCATGCACATTTAGCAGTCGATCATCGTTCCTACCATATCCTGTTTCGCCGTGTACTCCTTTTATGCCAGTTTGCAGTATTCGTTCATTATATGATTGACCATTTCATTTCTATCTCCATATAACCCACACTTGCTATTCTGTAGTCAATTATTTTTTTCCTTTTACGTTATTGTTTCTTATAGCATTATTTTGATTGTTTTTAAAAGAGATTCAATTGCTTTCCTGACTAAGATAGAATATATTAGCGTTCGTGGTGTAATGGTTATCGTCGTAAGAAAATGGATACAGTGACACGAGTTCAAATCCTGGACAAGAAAATAAAAACATCGTTTTCTCTTTTATTGTAAGCAATAATGAAATGCATTGAAGTTGGAATAAAATATTCTATAGAATATTTTCAAGAAAAAATGCCTAAGATATGAATCCAATTATTTTCATTTTGATTGATTTTAAAAGAGATTCCGTTTCTTTCTTGACTAAGATAGAAAATATAAGCGTTCGTAGTATAATGGTTACCATCGTAAGAAAATGGATACTGCGACACGAGTTCAAATCCTGGACAATACTGTTTGCATTCTACAGAATGCTGATACCCTTTTTCGAATTTCATTGTTAATTTGAAGTTACCTTTAAAACTTCGCAGCCCCCCAAAAATCGTTGTCTCTTTCATTATAAGCAAAAATGAAATATATTGAAGTACGAATGAAATATTCTATTTCCACCGATAGATCTCAAGAAAAAAGGCATAAGGTATAAATCCAATTATTTTCATTTGATTGCGTTTAAAAGAGATTCAGTTTCTTTCTTATGGTTTCCTCTTTTTCGCCATACCCAAGTCTTCTCCAGAGAAATATCCTTAATTTTTTGCTTCAAGTACCCATATAGTTAACTAATTAATGTTACGGGCTGATGTAATCGGTCTCGCCTCTTTTTTATACATTCTTCGAGTCCTTGAATTGCACCATCCACACAATACTCAATGTTTGCTACTCTTTTCGAGGCTGATTGCAATTGATATAGCACCTATACCCTTGGGAAAGGTATGAATCCAATTATTATCCCTCCAGCTATGGGTAAATAGTAGGGCACACTAGGTTCTTCAGCCTTGGTGAGGTAACTAGTCTAGGAAAAGGAAAACTCTGAATTCAGACCTATTAAACTCCGCTTAAAAATTTACCTTGTGTCATATGCTGCCCGAGCGGAGGTGTTGCTAAATATGGCTACTCTTTTCCTCCTTTTCTTGTCACATATAGCTAATTGTTGTCGTCTTTTTAGTGCAATGCCTTGTGCACTGTCATCAATTTCTTTGTCCTATTTCCTTATTTCTGAGTTCATACAAAGTCCAGTCTAGTACTACTATTATAATTATTATCATCATTATAATTATTAGTAGTAGTTATTGTATTTCAATCCTAATGAGTTTTTGAATGGTAGTTTTTTCTGGAGTTTGAGTGACAACAAGTTTCCTCTTCAAAATTTTTCTTAGTATTCTCGCCGATTTTAGCAATGGTCTATATGGTCTCAATTCTTCACCTGATTTTGAATTCCTCCAACCTTTGGGGACGGTTCCAAGCTCAAAAACTTCTCTGGGATTTTGAGAAACAAACGGATCACCTAATCTCGGCCGGACGACCAGTCCTAATGATAATGAACAACAGCAACGAAAAAAGAGAACTTGCCGAATTGTAGACTTTGCGGTCCCAGTTGACCACAGAGTAAAATTGTAAGAATGTGAAAACAGAGATAAGTACCTCGACCTTTACTAGGGAATTGAAAAAAACTGTGGAACGTGAAAGTGACGATTATACAAGTGGTAACTGGTGCTCTTGGTACAGTCACCAAAGGATTGATACAAAAACTGAAGGACTTGGAAATAAAAGGACGAGTGGAGACCATCCAAACTACTGCATTAATGAGATCACTCAGAATACTAAGAAGAGTCTTGGAGACTTGAGGAGACTTGCTATCACTCAAACTCCAGTGAAAGTTAACTTTAATGTGAAAAACACTTAAGGAGTAACAATTATTACTATTTTTATTATTTTACTCATTTGAGAGATTTTTCACCCCAGCTTTATCTGATGGTTTTTCACTGGAGTCTAAGTAATAGCAAGTCTCATTATATCTCCAAGACCCTTCTTAGTATTCTGGCCGATCTCAAGAATGCTGTAGTTTGGACTGTCTCCACTCGTCCTCTTATCTCCTGGTCCTCCAGTCCCTATACCAATTATTATTATCATTATTATTATTATTATTATTATTATTATTATTCCGTTCACATTTATGTTGCCTTGTATATTATTTAATATATGTTTATAAACAAGACGGGGAAAATTCTTCATGGATTTTAATTTTCCCCCGTTGTTATTTGCAAATGACAAAAACCCATATGAATCAATGAATGAATGAATGAATATGGACAACGCATACGTATCCGTTTATAAAGAGACATAATACATCTAGTCATAAAACTTACAAATTGTCCGTGAATCTAATTTCAAGCCACAGTTGCATATTGCTTAGCGAGATTAATGATCGGACGTACGTAATATCATTTCGAGAAATGTCATAAAAGCTGTAGTAAAGAAGATGGCTTTCTGTGTAGAAAATTTGCACAAATAAAACAAAAACATCTGAATGGTTTATGAGTCAATAATAACGGAACGCTGCTGTAACTTCTTCACCAGAAATGATTTACAATAACAAATGGTGTCAATAAATGTCAAAGGAAAGACAATGACAATTGGACAAGTGATATATATATATATATACATATATATATATATATATAGAGAGAGAGAGAGAGAGATTTCCTTGAAAGAAAATTATTATTTGGACAAATAAATATCAGGAGCTAAGCAAGTCAGATTTAAAGAAGCGGTTCCCGCCAGATTACAGAGGTTAAGCAACGATGAACTTTTTCAGTACTTGAGTGGGTAGCCTATGAGTAAGCCATATACATAGGAATTCCGCAAGAGTTGTGATACAACGAAATAGAGTGTCTGTGGATGGCAATATCTATGCTGCCCCGCCGTGTGTTGAGCTCTCTAGTGGGGAAATTTGCTGGCTGCCACATACGCTGAAATGCAATAGCTCTTCAAAAGAATTGAACACTCCATGTAGCCGATAACAAATATGTAAAAAGGTATGCGTAAAAAATTTCTTCACTTACGATGAGAATGACGATAGCTGCGGAGTATGATATGCGACTGATATAAAGTCAGCCGGCTCTAACCACACTGAGATGTGATACAACGAAACGGTCTGTCTATGGATGACTATATATATATATATATATATATATACATATTTGGGTATCCTAGCATTTTTAATGGGTACCTGGAAATTTCCAGTCACAGACAATTTTCTTTAAAGGACACCTTTTGAATAAAATTAGGTAAAGAAATTGTTCTTTAATCATGAATTCTTGGAATGGTTTGGTTTCTTTTGTTTAATGGCGTGTCAAACTACTTAGGTTATTTAATGCGAATGCCATCCTTCATGTAGAACCATACTGGTACTATTTATTACATCGGTGGGAGATAAGAGGATAGTTTATATATATATATATATATATATATATATATATATATATTTGCCCAGTCGGCTAGGGCAGTAAAATATACCGACAGCTTCTCTGCAAAGGGGTAAGACCAGCCCAACGAGTGTCCTATTTATGACACTAAACAATCTGATGGTGAGGTTCCTGTAATGCTGGAGCTTTGGAGGAATTGAGTACCCCTTCATTGCTAGGAGTGGTAGCACCTGATAGGGCCCTGTCTATGGATTAAATAGAACTAAACTGCGAACTTATGCTGGACTAAATTGCTTGAAATGGAACTGTTTTGATATTTAAACTGCGTACTTACGCTAAACTGAGTTATTGGAAATAGAACTATTTTGGCATTTAACTCTGTGTAAACAAAAACTATACTTATATTAATTTACAAAGCTCTTTGCTTCGATGTGGCACAAGGCCGAATGAATGGGGCGCCCAATGAGACTCGAACTCACTTGTGTAGGTTTGCTAGTCTAGCTTGCTAACCGTTACACCACCAGAGGTACTAAACTAAATTGTTCGAATTAGGACTGTCTGTCTAAACTGAATAACTTGTAATAGAAATTTTTTTACAATTGGATTTGGCCTTTAATTATCTACAATGGTTGATATGCCGTAAACCCAAACAAACATATATATATATATATATATATATATATATATATATATATATATATATATATATATATATATATATATATATATATATATATATATATATATATATATATATATATATATATATATATATATATATATATATATATATATATATATATATATATATATATATATATAAGTGGAGGTGCTCGTGGTGTAATGGTTACCGTCCTGGTAAATAGACACAACGATACGAATTCAAATCCTTGACGAGACTCTTTACGTTTCACGTAGAGATAATACTTTTGAGAAAGGTATGAATCCAACTATTCTTTCCCCAATATGGGTGAACAGTCGGGCAGACTGAGCTCTTTAACCTTTGTATGTCATACCTGGCCTCAAAGAAGGAAAACTCAGAATTCAAATCTATTAAACCTTGCTTAAAACGCTGACTTTGTTTTGCATCCTGCTTGTGCAAAAGTGTTATATATATATATATATATATATATATATATATACATATATATCAGTTTTTTTTATGTATGTATATCTAATAGCATGGATGCTTATCTGCCACCACTGGTTTCAAACCGTCTTTCTATGACAATCATCAGGTAGAAAAAGAAATATTTTGAAGAAAATGAAAAAATCAAAAAGACACAGTCAAAAGAATATTTACGTTAGAATTGCATATAAGTCGTGTGTGTGTGTGTGTGTGTGGATTATATTTTCGTATTGTTGCGTGTGGTCGTATATATGATTTTTAGTGTGTGTGTGTGTGTGTGTGTGTGTGAAGATACATGCACCACGTGACAGATTTGTGGTTATCTCATAAATATATGAGTAGCGATGTGGAGCAAAAGGTGTCGGAAATCGAGAGACGGTTGGGGATTTGGCCGAATAAAAAATTATTTATTTATTTACTATTATCATTATTATTATAATTATTATTATATACTGTTGTAATATATATATATATATATATATATATACTTAAGTCCTCTGTAGGACTCGGACCCTTCATAAAGTATATATATATATATATATATATATATATACATATATATCATCCTATTTACCAACCCCTCCGCTCGGGCAGGATATGACACAAGGTCAATTTTTAAGCATAGTTTAACAGGTTTTAATTCAGAGTTTTCCTTCTCCTAGACTAGTTGCCTCACCAAGGCTGAAGAACCTAGTCTGTCCTACTATTTACCCATAGCTGGAGGGAGATATTTACCAACCCCCCTCCGCTCGGGCAGGATGTGACACAAGGTCAATTTTTTTTAAGCGGAGTTTAACAGGTTTGAATTCAGAGTTTTCCTTCTCCAAGACTAGTTGCCTCACCAAGGCTGAAGAACCTAGTCTGCCCTACTATATATATCATACAGAGTCATTGAGCCAGACCAAGGCGTATTAGGAGGTAGTTTGGATTTAGAATCTTCTTTCAGTTCGATATCTGGCTTTGTCAAAGTTGAGAATTCCGTCTCTCCAACTATCTTATTCAAAGGGGAGGTGCGGGAGACGAGATACATTCATGCTTATTCCAAGGGCATTAGTACAAACTGGACACAGCCTCTTACGAAAATTGAATTTGTTTCGCCGATTTCATCTACTCTGCCTATATCAGCAACACCATCCACTCATGGCAGAATTATTTGCAGGATTTCGGTATGAAATCTTCACTGTTTCAAGCAGTGTTTCGTTGACTTATGTTATAATATAAACATTTGATCCTTTTGATATCTGATACATCATAATCCTATCACAGGGCTAAAATTTCGTAACTCTGAAAATACTCATGATAGATAGATAAATAGATAGATTGAAGTGTATGGTGCGTGGTGATTAACACATGTTAACAATTCTATGGGAGTACCATTGCGATATGTTGTGGAATAGTTTCTGTTCATCCTTCCTTCAAAAAAGTATTTTTGTAATCCATCACAGGGGATTAAAAAAACATTAACTTCTATGGGAGTAAGTTCATTAGAAAAGTAAAGCTAATATGGAGATCACCTTGATAAGTTTCTAAGAATGTGCTGACAGAGATTATGAATAAGTGAAATCCTATCAAAAAGATATTCCCGTAGATTTGTGAACATTTTTTAAAATATACCTCAATACACACACACACACACACACACATATATATATATATGTGTGTGTGTGTTTGTGTGTGTGTGTGTGTGTGTGTGTGTGTGTGTGTGTGTGTGTGTGTGAAGAATCCTGGAGTGACCCTTTCATGACAAAAACAGATACGTCAAATGCTGTTCCTCCGATAAATATATATATATATATGTGTGTGTGTGTGTGTGTGTGTGTGTGTGTGTGTGTGTGTGTGTGTGTGAAGAAAAATTGACAAGTAATCCAAATAGAAAGTGGGGATTTATTGAGAAACAAAGTCGACACTATAAGGTTTCGGTTCTACCGAACCATCATCAGGGCTATGAAGGGTTATATTAGTGATGTTAAGTATAGATGGATGTATAAAAAGTGCAAAAATATATAAAAATTTGGAAAAGTTTTATAAAAAGAAAAGTTGGCTGTTTATGACAAGAAAAATTGGCCGTTTGATCAATGAATCAGCGTTCGTTTCTTTGAAATACGTCACCTGACATTAGAAACATTGGGCAGAATCCACGTTCTGTTAGTTCATCGAGAGATTTCGAATCATTCCTCGTTTTCGACGAAATTCAAATCATATAAATCTGGGGTTTTTTTGTTTTTTTTATATATATTAATGTATATGCCAAGGAAAATCCTAAAATATGAATACTTCGCAAAAAATTATATCTTTTCAAGTATTTTTATCAAATACTAATAATTTATATACATTGATATGGCTTCAAGCAACTATTTCTATTTAATGATATCATTATCTAGTTGGACAAAGGGATATGGGAGCCCAGTCGCCTGGGGCTGTAGAATACACTAACTGCATCTCTCCTGACACAAAACAATCTGGTGGTAAGGTTCCAGTAATGCTGGAGCTTTGGGGAATACAAAGTACCCCTTTATTGCCATCGCTCGCAGGTTCACTCTGTCCCTGAGTCGTAGCACCTCAAAGGATCCTATCTATGAGTGAAATAGAACTATACTGCGTACTTATGCTAAACTGAACTGTTGGAAATAAAACTGCTTGATTAAACTGAATAGCTGAAACAGGAATGTTTTTTGACAATTAAACTGTGTACTTATACTAGACAGAATTGTTTGACATAGAACTGATTATTTGTATAAAAATGGATTTGACGTTAAATAACCAACAAAGGTTGATATGCCATAAAAACTCAAACAAATGAACAAAGTGATATGGTGTCAAGTACTTCTGTTTAATAAAAGTAATACGCACACAGTTATACAGGGTGGGACGATAAAATTGTCGTCCTAAAGAAAACAACACTACAGCTTTATTTTAAAACTTTTATTGAAAAAATTAATTCAAGTAACTTGATTGTGTAGTAGAGCTGACATCTATTCAATGTAGCCGCCTTCAGCCTCAATCACCACTTCGATACGGATCCGGAACTGGAAGCATGCCTTTTCCACAAGCGCCGGCGGGAGCTCGACGAATACTCGGCGGATGGCGGCGATCAGACTGGCTTTGGTGTTGTGGAAGGTCATGTTGGTGATGTTCTCGACGTATGACCAAACGACGTAGTCCAGCAGGTTCAGGTCGAGGGTGGAGGGGGCAGTGAAAGTAGAATAGAAAGTCTTAGCACTCCTTCTGAAGCCAAGCCTGGGTCTTCTTGGACTTGTTGGCCGGCGCCGAGTCTTGCTGCCACACCCAGGGTCTGCCACCGGCCACCTGATTGCACCCGGGGATCACCACACTCTTCAGCACAGCACTTGACTTTCAAGCCGACTTCGAAGATGTGAGGTGGCATGATGTGGCCTTCCCCTCCACCACCTCCAAAGGGTCGTCCGATGCGTTGAGCTGTGCCCTCAAGCGTTGAACCGTCCGGGTTTGCATTTTGAGGGTGCTGGCAATGGTGCTGTTGTCATAACTTGGATCGGTAGAGAGCATGAATTGTACAGCGGCGCATCTCCAATCTCGCTCGTTGAACATTGTGTCACTTTCAGACATGATAGAAGGCTCCTATCGCTCTTGGGGTTTGTACACAACTGGCTAACTCGTAGATGGTCTGCAACAAAAAAGAAAACCGATTTTCATTAAAAAGAAATGGAATCATGTCTTTTCTTG
>OY757925.1:62093815-62096315 GCA_963585895.1 Sepioteuthis lessoniana | reverse complement strand
GAAGGCAAGAAGCAGACCAGATCTCACAGAAACTGTTGTTGACATATACTTCATTGATCAAATTGTACTCCTTTCCAATCCAATTGCTAAAGCTGAATCTTTGCTACATAGTTTGGGATAGGCAGCGGCCAAGAAGTTTTACTCTCTACAAGAACTCAGATAAAAAAGTTAATGTGTTTTAATCAAGACGGTGCCCTCTCTTCATTAAATGGTAAGCCTCTAAGATTAACAGACCCGATCATATACCTCGGTAGCAATATCTCATCAATTGAAAGTGATGTCAAAATACGCATAGGTTAAGCATCGAATGTTATTGACTATTTAATGATCATATAGAAATCTGATCTCTCTAATTAAATGAGTTGGAATTTCTTCTGAAATTATGTCTGTACTATTGTATGGTTGCACCACTTTAACTCTAATGAAACGTCTGGAGGAAAACCAAAATGGTAACAAGCAAGGATACTGCGTGCTGATTTGAACGAATACTGGAAGTTGTATCCTACAAAACATCTGTTGTACGGCCACTTAACTCCCATCACTCAAACCTTCCAAATAAGACATCCTGGGAACTGCAGTTGCTTTAAGAAAAAAACATTAGCGACGCTCTCCCATAGACTCTTATAGATGGACAAGCCAGAGTTCAACGACCAAAAAAGATTTACATCAGTTTTAGTGGACACTGGATGCCATTTAGAGGACTTATTCGGAGCAATAGTGGATAGTGATGGCTGACAAGTAAGAAAGTCAAGGGAATCCGTGCTGTCAGCATGCCTTGATTAAGATCATTATAATGATGATATTGTTTAAAATTTTTTTTTTATCACAAATATTCAATACCAGCCATTTGAGGAGTATAAAACCTATGGTAACCAGTCTCGAAGATATAGATCTGAAATGGGAAGGTGTTCACCAGGCTTTTCCTACCCAAAAAACACTATATGAGTATCACTCCAACAGCAAAACCAATTTACGGGATAAGTTTTTCTTTTTTAAGTGTATCAACAATCATTTCATTTTGGCGATCTTCTCGTGCGGCCATTTTTTAAAAATTGGAATCTGTCTCCTATAAATCAATTACAAAATAAATTTTGCTCGTTCTATTTTATATCTTTGCAAGGGTAAAAGGAAAATATCAATAAACTGTCTGTATTTACTGATATTATTTTTATGGTTTTAATATGCCAAGTTTGACAACAAATATATATATATATATATATATATATCCAAATGTTGGGTCACCAAATCAGTAATTTATTTTTATAATCAAATCATTTCCAATTAATTTTTAGGTAAAATCATTTCCGATGAATTTTTATTGTAAGATCATTCCTGAATGAATTTTTATAATAAAATCATGTTCAGTTATTTTTTTTATAGCAAGATTATTTTAATGCATTCCTTAAGTAAAATCATTTCTGTTACATTTTTATTGTAAAATCTTTTCCAAATGCATTTTTATAATAAAATCATGTTCAATTATATTTCTATAGTAAGATCTTCTTTGATGCATTTCTACAGTAAAATCATGTCCGATATATTTTTATAGCAAAATAATTACTAATGCATTTCTGAGCTTTAAAAAAGGGCAGCCAGTAATTTGAAAATCGAGCTATGAATATAATCAATGTTATGCATTATCTCGGACTTTGTAAGAAACGCGATCAAAAAGAATCGAGACTGAAGCTTGAAATATTTCTTATTTCATCATGTAATTTTTTTCATTTTTTATGTATATGTTGTCGTGTTCTATGAGTATAAGACGCACTATTTTTTTCATGTTTGTCAGACTAAAAGTTACGAGTGCGAATTAAACACAAATGTGTGTTATACACAACTAGTCACTTTAAATTTCAAGTACTGAGATTGATGAATCATATTTACCTAACCCCTCCGCTCGGGCAGGATATGACACAAGGTCAATTTTTAAGCAGAGTTTAACAGGTTTGAATTCAGAGTTTTCCTTCTCCTAGACTAGTTGCCTCACCATAGCTGAAAAACCTAATCTGCCCTACTGCTGGAGGGAGAATAATTGGATTCATACCTTTCCCAAAAGTATTAGTGCTATGTGAAATGCAATCAGTCAGGTCCAGGATTTGAACTCGTGTCGCCGTGTCCATATCCTGCGACGATAACCATTACACCACGGGCACCTGAGATTGATGAATATTTTGTACCTTTTAAGAGTGGTCGAGTCATTATCTGTATGTATAACAGAGATTTATGACATAGACTGTGGTTTAAACTTACCCATGGAGAATAGATCGATTAACTGATAGATTTTAATGGCATGGCAACTTGTCTATGGTTTTTTATGCTTAAAGGTTTGGGAATCACGTTCATATTTACATCTTTTTGCCTAGATGTTTCTTCAAAGGTTGTTTTTCCTTTTTTTTCTGCTCACAGTCTTATCAAATACAAATAATGTCTAAACTATTTTATTTAAACCGTAGATGGGACTCTAACTAGTACTACAACTCCAGGTCAGAGTGGACATGGG
>OY757925.1:62028815-62088815 GCA_963585895.1 Sepioteuthis lessoniana | reverse complement strand
TGGGTCAAATTGGCTGGGACTATGAAACTTGACATCGACTGCATCTCTGGGACATCGACTGTATCTCTGCAGAGGGGTAAGACCACCCTAACTAGTGTCCTGGATATGACCCTAAACAATCTAATGGTGAGTTTCCAGTAATGCTGGAGCTTTGGGGGATGAGGGGTACCCCTTCATTGCCATCGCTACCAGGTCCATTCTGGTCCGGTGTGGTAGCACCTGATAGGGTCCTAAGTATGGATCAAATAGACAAAAACTGTGTACTAAACTGAATTGCTTAAAATAGAACTGTTTGTAACATTGAAGTTGCATATTTATGCTAAACTGAATTGTCTGAAATATTAATGTTTTAACTTTTAACTGAACTGTTTGTAAACAAAACTATACTTATACTAAACTGAATTGTTTGAAATTTCATCATCATCATATCGTGCTGGCAGCACGGATATCCCTGACCCTCTCTTGCCACTCCTCCCTATCGTTCATCGCCCTAGGTAGGTCTTCAGGACAACAACCTGTATCCTCACATAGCTGCTGAATGTACGTTCGTGCTGGTCGTCCTGCTTTTGCGCGGCCGTGTGTGGGGATCCATAAGAGTACATCTCTTATGAGTTCATCTCTGCTTCTCCAGCAATGTCCTGCATGTCTGGTTCGCCTAACTTGAATAGTTTTCGTGATCGGGGGAAGGTGGCCGTACAGTTGGTGTCTTGTGGGGTGTTGCTGCCAGGACTTGTTCAGGATTGCACGCAGGATTCTTGTGTAATTGCCATCTAGTTTGTTCTCCAGCTGTTTTGTTAGCGTCCATGTAGTGCATCCATATAGCAGTATCGATGTGACCGCTGCCTGGAAGAAACTGCGTTTCATTTTATCGGTTAGGTCTGATTTCCATATAGTCGATAGCCTATTGATAGCTGTCCATGCTTTCGTTAACCTCGTTTCGATGTCCTTTTCGGTTGATTCGACGCTGCTTCCTAGGTACGTGAATTTGTCTACTAGTTTAAGAGGGGTTTCTTCTAGAGTGGAGATGTCCCCCGTTTGGTTATAGCACATATATTCCGTTTTGTGTGCATTAACATGGAGGCCTATGCTTGCTGCTGCTCGTTCCAAACTATGCAGAAGTGTTTCGGCTTGGTCAGGTGCATTTGCCAGTATCGCTATGTCATCGGCGTAGTCGGCGTCGGTAATTGTTGTTGCGGGGTATCTTCTGCTTCTTTTCTTCGTCAGTTCGAAGCCATTCTCTTTGATTTTGTCAATCGATGTTCTAAGTACGTAGTCTAGACAAATGATAAAGAGATACGGAGCCAGCGTGTCCCCTTGTAGTACTCCTGCTACAATGTCGAAGTATTCTGTGTCTCCATCTGGTGATCGTACTTTTACTTTAGTGTTTCTATAGAGAATCGTTATTGCCACTACGGTTTCTTCGGAAGCCATTTTGGTTTTTTCTAAGTATGTTGTCGATTTTGGGTTCTATTCGGTTTCGTAGTAGGGCATTGTAGATTTTGGCAGCTATGGATGTAAGTGTTATGCCTCGGTAGTTTTTGGCTAATCCGAGGTCCCCCTTTTTAGGGAAGGGGAGTATGCATCCCTTCGTCCATCTATCTATCGGATTTTGATTGTATACTGCGTTGCAGTGTCGGAGCAGTATGTCGTCGAATTGTCTGGTCTTCCATACTTCCGGGGGAATTTCGTCCAGTCCTGCAGCTTTCCTATTTTTAATTTTTCTGAGAACCGAGTCGAGTTCTTCTTGTGTGAACGGTCCAAGTTTAATGTCTAATTGTTTGCTAATTATTCTGGTGATTGGTTCATGCGTTATTTTTGGTGGGTTTCCAAGTAAGTTTTCGAAGTGCTGTTTCCACGGTTTTATTCTTTTAAATGACCCAAAAATGGTTGATACACCCTAAAACAACCAACCAACCAACCATTTGCCATTTTTATCGACCAAATTACTACATGAAAACTTTACATAGATTTTTTTCAATAATTGACTTTTGCACCTATTTTTATTCAAAATTAAAATGTAGTTTTTTTTTTTTTCAAATTTAAGAGGATGAATCAATCACATGCTCCTCTGACACGTTTTTGAAATTAAATTTTCGACTACATGTTCTATTCTTTGCTTTTTGGTCGATGCAAAATTTTCCGCAGTTTTTCTACACAGATTTTTAGTCTTTCTTATCAGTAAGTGTTTCGGACTATTGTCTTTATTTTTCATTGTTATTTCCATAACGTTTCGCCTGATATGTCCTCCGACCTTCTTCGGGTGTTTGTCGAACTCGGGAACCTTCACGGAACATCGAACTACGTCCTTTATTGAATCCACGGGGGTCGCCTGTTCTGATTCCGTTAGCCATAACCGGGTACAAGTGCTAAGTATTCCTGTATTGTTACTCACCTGCAGATTGAACCTGCAGATGATTGTCTTAGGGAACCAACGCCTAAAACCCTTACGCCATGTGTCCTGCTGGACAATTCAGAGCGAATTTTGGGACTTATAAACTTAATGTTCTTACTTGACTAAAAGTACTACTATGATGTATGATTTTCTACCTGTGCTCATATTCAGATTTTTTTTTAGGTTGCATGTTCAATCCTAGAGTTGTAGTGTAAAAATGGTAACATTTTAATGTATCCTGGTAAAACAAAAGATAAAATTGGTAACGTTTAAATGTATCTTGGTAAAATAAAATATAAAATTGGTAATGTTTTAATGTATCCTGAAATGGAAACTTTTTAATGTATCCTTGTAAAACAAAATATAAAACTGGGGACGTTGTAATGTATCCTGGTAAAACAAAATATAAAATTGTTAATGTTTTAATATATCCTGGTAAAACAAAATGTAAAAATGGAAATGTTTTAATGTATCTTGGTAAAACAAAGTGTAAAATTGTTAACGTTTTAATGTATCCTATTAAAACAAAAAATAAAAACAGAAACGTTTTAATGTATCTTGTAAAGCAAAATGTCAAATTGATAAGGTTTTAATGTATCCTAGTAAAACAAGTTATAAAATTTGTAACATTTTAATGTATCCCGGTAAAACAAAATATAAAATTGGTAATGTTTTAATGTATCCTGGTAAAACAAAATGTAAAAATGGAAATGTTTTAATGTATCTTGGTAAAACAAAGTGTAAAACTGTTAACGTTTTAATGTATCCTAGTAAAACAAAAAATAAAAACAGAAATGTTTTAATGTATCTTGTAAAGCAAAATGTCAAATTGATAAGGTTTTAATGTATCCTAGTAAAACAAGTTATAAAATTTGTAACATTTTAATGTATCCCAATAAAACAAAATGTAAAATTGTTTACGTTTTAATGTATCCTAATAAACCAAAAAGGTAAAAAGGTAACGCTTATTGTATCCTGATAAAACAATGTAAAAATGGAAACATTTTAATGTATCCTGGTAAACAAAATGTAAAAATGGAAACTTTTTCATGTATAAGAAGTAAGTAAATTTGGCGATATAGTTGAGGGCGACCAGAAGGCTCCCTTTTCAATAGCTACTACACCGATGTGTAAGGGAGTGCGCTACACCTTTCCCAGGATTGCTCCACTTTACCCTTGATACGTATCTTATATTGCTGAGTGTTAAGCAAGGAGGTATCAAGTAACATTTTTAAAATCTTTGGTATGACGCGACCTGAGATTGAACCCAAGTCTCCTGTTCCATTGGCGAACACTCTAACCATTAGACTAATGAGCTGCAAACAAATGTATAAAAACAAACCGATAAATATCGAAAATGGGTAACTCATGTGTTGTAATGTTTACCAAGCTACTCAAGTGGACAATTTGAATTGAATTTGATTCTCATTGGGTGTCCCATCCTTCTGACCTTGAATCTAATCAATGACATTGAGCACGCAGAATTTGAATCTTTAAAATATTATGTAAATTCAAAGTAACTTTTCAGTTTTAAAAAATTTTAACCTTAAACTATTTTGAAACGTGAGAACCGGTTTAAGCAAAATATACAGCGGTAATGTCCTTGCACTACTTTGTTTGTGGCCTATCCCACTAGAAGTAGGAAAAAAATTCAGTAATAAATCGATGAAAACGAACATAGCGCTTCATTTTATATAGTAACAGTCCGTGCAGTGATCTAAATTCTAAGGAAAGTGATAATGGCACAGAGAGTATTGTATCGAGTGGAGAAGTTCGGAAAGCAGACGTATTGTTCGGTTTTCTTCTTTCAAAATCTTTCTTTGCTCGATCATCTTTCTTTCTTTCTTTCTTTTTGTATTTCTTTGTTTCACATATCTGATTCGTATTGGCTTAATTCTTTTTCTTTCTTTCTTTCTTTCTTTCTTTCTTTCTTTCTTTCTTTTAAAACTGTTTTATTGTATCCAGCGGAGGAGTTCGGAAAACAGACATATTATTCGGTTTTCTTTTTTCATCATAATTCATTGCTCGTTCATCCTTTTCTTTTTACCTTTCTTTTTTTCATTTTTGTATTTCTTTCTTTGTTTCACATATCTGATTCATATTTCGTTCATTCACTTTCTTTCTTTTTTTCTTTCTTCGTTTCACATATCTGACTCGTATTGCCCTATTTTTCATTCTTTCTTTCTTTCTTTCTTTCTTTCTTTCTTTCTTTCTTTCTTTCTTTCTTATCTCTTTGCTTTTCTTTGTTTTAAATATCTGATTCGTTTTGCCTTCACACCTTTCCTTTCTTTCTTTTTATTCTTTCTTTCTTTCTTTCTTTTTTTCTTTCTTTCTTTCTTTCAAAACTGTTTTATTGTATCAAGTTTTGAAGTTCGGAAAGCAGATGTATTATTTGGTTTTCTTCTTTCATTATCTTTCTTTGTGCGTTTATCTTTCTTTCTTTCTTTCTTTCTTTCTTTCACATATCTGATTCGTATTTCCTTAATTTCTTTCTTTCTTTCTTTCTTTCTTTCTTTCACATATTTGATTCGTATTTCCTTAATTCCTTTTCTTTCTTTCTTTCTTTCTTTCACATATCTGATTCGTATTTCCTTAATTTCTTTCTTTCTTTCTTTCTTTCAGATATTTGATTCGTATTTCCTTAATTCCTTTTTTTTTCTTTCTTTTTGTCTTTCTTTTTGTCTTTCTTTCTTTCTTTCTGTCTTTCTTTCTTTCTTTCAAAACTTTTTATTTCTAGTCCATATCTCATACATTTATCTTTCTTTCTTTTATTTTGTATCTTTTCCCCGTGGATCACTCGTCTTTTATGCATCTACTTTTCTGTTACAAAACAAAATTGATTATTTTCAATGAAACAAAATGCTCATGAAATCATTTTATAACAAACATAAATACTTTTTCGAGTAGGATTCAAGAAGTTTAACATTTTAAAAACATCAATCACAATGTAAAAAGGATTATATTTTCATGCATCAGAGTTAAACAAAATGTAAAAATAATATTTTCATGTATCCTGGTAAAACAAAATGTAAAAATAACAATATTTTCTCGTATCCTGGTAAAGCAAAATGTAAAACTGACAATATTTTCGTGTATCATGGAAAAACAAAAAATATGTTAAAATTTTAATGTATCATCGTAATACAAAATGTAAAATTTGAAAATATTTTCCTGTATCACAATAAAACAAAATGTAAGACTGACAATGTTTTCGTGTATCATGGAAAAACAAAAAATATGTTAAACTTTTAATGCATCATTGTAATAGAAAATGTAGAAATGAAAATATTTTCCTGTATCACACCAAAACAAAATGTAAGATTGACAATGTTTTCATGTATCATGGAAAAACAAATATATGTTAAAAGTTTAATGTATCATGGTAAAACAAAATTAAAAATGGTAACATTTTTATATTTCCTTAATTCCTTTTTTCTTTCTTTTTTCTTCTTTCTTTCTTTCTTTCTTTCTTTTGTTTTCTTTCTTTCTTTCTTTCAAAACTATTTTATTTTTAACCCTTATCTCATTCATCTTCCTTTTTTGTTTTTATGTCTTTTTGTCATGTATTATTCGACAGTTATGCATTTACTTTTTTATTATTTTTCTTTCCTTCCTTCTTTCTTTTTTCTTTCTTTCTCTCTTTTTTCATTCTTTCTTTTTTCTTTCTTTCTTTTTTGCCTCATTCTTCTTTCATGCTCTCTTTTCTTTCTTTCTTGATCCTTTTTTTCTTTATATCGCATGTCTTATTGCTCTTTCTTTCTTTCTTTCTTTCTTTCTTTTATTCTCAGTTCTTTCCTATTATTTTTTCTTTCATTCATTAATTTTTTCTTTCTTTCTTTCTTTCTTTCTTTCAAGACTTATTCGTCTTCTTTTTATTTCGCACTTCATCTAGTTGATTTATGTCCACTTCTTTTTCTTTATCACGATTTTTTTCTTTCTTTCTTTATTTATTTATTTCTCTTTTCTTTGCATTTCTTTTCTCTGATTTTTCTTTCTATTTTCTTTATCTTATCTTTTTTTCTTTTCTTTATTTCTTCTATTCATTCATATTTTTGTATATTTCATTCACTTTTCTTTCTTTCTTTCATTCTTTTATTCTCGCTTTTTTCCTATTTTTTCTTTTACATGAATCATTCTTTCTTTCTTTCTTTCTTTTCTTTCTTTCTAATATTTTATTCGTCTTACTGTTACACTTTTTATTTGTTTATTTATGTCTCAGTTGTTTTTCTTTCATTTCTTTCTCGTTTATGTTTTTTTTACCTTATTTCTTTCTTTCTCCCTTCTTTTTATTTTTTTATTTCTTATTTTATTTTTATTTTTTTGTTTCTCTTAAATCATTTATTTTACATGCCGCATTCTACTTCATTCCTTTCTTTTTTTTCGTTCTTTTTTCATATTCTTTTACATTTCTTTCTTTTTATTTGCCTTGTTTTTCTTTCCTTCTTTCTTTCCTTCTTTTTTTCTTTCTCACTTCTTTTTATTTATCTATTTCACATATTTCTTTCGTGTTTCGTCTTTTCTTTTTTTTTTTCATTCAATCGTTCTTTTTTATATCATTTTATATATCTTTCTTTTTATTTGCCTTATTTTATTATCTTTCTTTCTTTCTTTCTTTCTATCTATTTCTTACATTTCTTTCTCGTTTCGTCTTTTCTTTCTCTTTTCATTCAATCATTTTTTATCATTTTATATTTTTTTCTTTTTATGTGCCTTATTTTTCTTTCTTTCTTTCTTTCTTTTTATTTTTCTATTTCACACATTTCTTTCGTGTTTCGTCTTTTCTTTCTTTTTTTATTCAATCATTTTTTATCATTTTGTATTATTTTTTTTTTATGCGCCTTATTTTTCTTTCTTTCTTTCTTTCTTTCTTTCTTTCTTTCAATTTCACACATTTCTTTCGTGTTTCGTCCTCTTATTTTTACTCTTCTCTATTTTTTTTTTCTTTTATGTGTCTAATTTCTTTCTTTTCCTTTCCATTCTAACCTCACTTTTTTAAAAATTATTTTATACTTTTATTATTTTTGTTACTCACTAATATTTCATTTATTTATTCATTTATACTGCTCATTTTTAATTTCCACCAAATAAGAAAAAAAGATTTTCAAAATTTTGTCAACCGTATTAAACTTTATTTCTTACCCAATTGCTTTTCATTTTCATTGGTCCTTTTTTTTTTTTTTTTTCACAAAATTTTGTTGTTTTTATTTAGCTTTTATGGTTCTTCACCAAAAGGCCTTTTTTTCAACAGTTTTCGTTTCGAGTCACGAGTTGTTTTTGACCTATTGACCAGCAACCGCCTACAAACTCAGTCAGCCATCATCAGTGATGAACACAAAGCGAGACGTCAGCCGCTAAAAGAAACAATTGTTGTTTTTTGCTTGTTAGTTTGTTTGTTTTGTGAGTACTCGTGCGCATGTGTGTGTGTGTGTGTGTGTGTGTGTGTGTGTGTGTGTGTGTGTGTGTGTGTGTGTGTGTGTCGGCTGTAGGCAAAACCCGGCCTAAAAGGTCTCTTTACAGATAAATGATTAGAAATACACAGAAAAAATACTAACATACAAGACAAACAAATACTGAGAAACCTGTTTAGCTGAGGGAAAAATAACCAGTTGTTTGAAAATAGGGCGTCTAACACGATCAATATGTAACATGTTACTACACCTGGCAAAAATTATGGAATCAGCATGCTTGGTTGGTTGGTTGGTTGGTTTTATGGCTTATCAACCATTGTAGCTTATTTAATGCCGAATCAATTTTTATAAATATAAACAGTTCTATTTCAAACAATTTATATTAGCATAAGTATACGGTTTAAATGTGAAAATGATTTCTATTTCAACATATTCCGCTTAGTAAACAAAGTTAAATGGTTTCAAGTATTGCTATGCATCACTAACAATTCAATTAAAACTCTCAAATAAATTCAACTGTGTGCATGTGCTGTATTTTGATCTTCGACCCGGCCAAAAATGCCATTCAAAGTAATGCACCGGAAGGAAGGGACACATTCCAATGGCAGTTATGAGAGGAAATCGCGCAGGTGAGCTCGGCTGATAATATGGGACAAAGTGAAGGTCCCACTTCAAAGTGATGCACCGGAAGAGAGTGACTTGTGAACTGCATGACAGTTATTTCCGCTTGATGGCGATCAAACATGCCATTCCAAAGATTGAGTGGGCGTTGAACTATTATATAACTCAGTCAAGACAGAAGACAGACAGTTGGAGTTGGAGTAGAGACGAGTTGTGGTAGCGAAAGCCACACCAGGCTGAAGGGGCCGTCGGAGCCCCTGATGAGTTGGGGTCCAAAGGAGTTGCTGATAAGATGCAGTAAAGAAAGCCAGCAGAGAGGGCCCCTGGGCTTCCGGTTGAGCAGCCCTGTAGAACGAGAAAGACACAACGCAGACGGCCACAAGAGTGGGGGTCAAAATATTGCAATTATGTTCGGTCTCCAACTCCCTCTCACACGCAAACCTTGAGTAACCCTTTTCGAACACTTACAATAAAGTGAGAGGTACATATTTTCTAAAGAAGCTTTCGCTCGTCTGTTTATTTATTGTGCCGTTATGATTCTTTCTGCATGAATCTGCATATGAGTATACAACACATGTAGTTTTCTCTGAACCACAAATGACTCTTTGAATCTTATTAAATCTTTCAAATCTCTCTAAGAGGATAAAAACGAGACCATCCAAACTTCAACACTGTTAATAGGAACTAGAATACTGAGAAACGTCCTGAAGAACTTAGGAGACTTGCTGGAAATCAGACTTCAGTGAAACCCACCCGGAAGAAAGAAAGAAAGAAAGAAAGGACAGACGCAAAGCAACTAAAGAAATTCATAAAAGCTTATGAAACAAAAACGAAAAGAAAGAAAGAAAGAAAGAAAGAAAGAAAGAAAGAAAGAAAGAAAGAAATTATCATCAAAGAGAAGGAAATACAAAATGAGACAACAAAACTGGGGAAAAAAGTGACGAGGAGACAAAGATAAATAAAAAAAGGAAGAAACTTAGGAAAAAAAAGGAAAGAAAGGAGAATTCTTTAAAAAGAAAGAAAGAAAGAACGAGTGACATAAAAAGAAGGAAAGATTTTTAAAAAGACATAACCAAATTGGAAAAAAGCTACGAGACAGAGATGAGAAAGAAAGAAAGAAAGTCCTCAAAAGGAAGGAAAGATAAAAAAAGGTTTAATTAAATGTAAAAAGCTACCAGACATAGATGAAAAAGAAAGAAAGAAAGAAAGAAAGAAAGAAACTTGGGTGTTGTGACAGAGAGCATCTTTTTGGCGATTGAATCAATTAGTTGGATCGTCGAAATGAAAGCGAATTAAATAGGGTGACATTAAAAATTAGGTTAGCTTGAAATGAAGGCAGTTAGATTCGATGTGAAACATTCAGCCAACAGCCAAAAAAGAGAAGTGTGACGACGAGTTCAACGAGCGACCAGTGCAAGAAATACTCTGAAAATCGACTTGTCATTGACCTGATGTCACTGTCCTATTACACGAGACCTTTGTGTTCACGTCTTGTCATTTAGGGAAGATTTTGATTTGAACCTTTTCATTAGTACTTGACAATTCCTGAAGGGAGCTGAAGATTTCCCCAGTGCAATTCTCTAGAGGATTATATCAAATTTCAGAAGGTTTTCTTTTTTTATTTCTGTTTGGTTTTTAATTCTATTTTTTTTCTTTCTCTCTTTCTTACTTTGATTTTCTTCTTTTCTTTTTTTTTCTTTTTTTTTTTTTTAGTTATTCCAAGGCTTTTCCTTTTTAAGCCTTTTAATTTTTTTTTGTCCTCTCTCATTGTAATATCTTCCCGAGAAGTAGCCACATTTTTAAAGCAGTATTTGGTCTACAACCGTGCCAGAGAATTGAAAAAGCTGTAGAACATGAAGCTGACGGTGTTATCAATTGTCGTTGGTACAACTGGAATGGTTCCTAAAAAGATTACAGGGAAAGGAAATCAGTGGAAGATTCGAGACCACAGCATTTATAAGATTGGCTTGAATACTCAGTTGACTTCTGGAGATCTGAAGAAATATACTGTTAGTCAAACTCCAGTGAAAGACCCCAGTTAAAGCTTGTGCGAAAAACTCTTAAGGAATGAAATAATAATTATAAAATTAATAATAATAAAACATCGTCTAATAAAGTGGTTCCTTTTAAAACGACAGAGGATGAAAAACACACAACGTCTTAAAGATGATAAACCAATCAATAAATAACTTTAAAAACTAAAAAAAGAAAAAAAAGAGAAAGAAATGAAGAAGGAAAGAAAAAAAAATTAAGAATCAGAAAGAAAGAAAAGAGAACTAAAAAGACTGAAAGAAAGTAAAGTTTATTTCAGCATTTCCAAGATGCACTAAACGGCTTAGGATTTGGCGACCGAAGTTCAAATCCTGAACCAGGCTGTGTGTGTTTCAAGTAGTGTTAGTCGCCTTGTGAAGGCATTAATCCATTTTTTTTTCTCATTTCTCTTTAAACTTAGCAATGGGTAAATAGTAGAAAAGTCTTGGTTCTTAAGCCTTTACAGGGGAACGATAAAATTGTCGTATTAAAGAAAACAACACTACAGCTTTATTTTAAAACTTTTATTGAAAAAATCAACTCAGATAACTTGATTATGTAGTAGAGCTGACATCTATTCAATGTAGCCGCCTTCAGCCTCAATCACCGCCTCGATACGGATCCGGAACTGGGAGCATACAATTTCCTCAAGCGCCGGTGGGAGCTCGGCGAATACTCGGCGGATGGCAGCAATCAGGCTGGCTTTGGTGTTGTGGGAGGTCATGTTGGTGATGTTCTCGACATATGACCAAACGAAGTAGTCCAGCAGGGTCAGGTCGGGGGAGGAGGGGGCCAGTGAGAGAAGGGTACAAAGTTGTAGCACTCCTTCTGAAGCCAAGCCTGGGTCTCTTTGGACTTGTTGGCGGGCGCAGAGTCCTGCTGCCACACCCAGGGTCTGCCACCGGCCACCTGATTGCACCAAGGGATCACCGCATTCTTCAGGACATCCAGGTACACTTTGGTGTTGACTTTTCCTGTTATTCCTGCAATTCAGATTTGCATTTTGAGGGTGCTGGCAATGGTCCTGTTGTCATAACTTGGATCGGTAGAGTGCATGAGTTGTACAGTGGCGCATCTCCGATCTCGCTCGTTGAACATTGTGTTACTTTGAGACATGATAGAAGGCTCCCTTCACTCTTGGGATTTGTACACAAGTGGCCAACTAGTAGATGGTCTGCAACAAAAAAAGAAAACCGGTTTTCATTAAACGGAAATGGAATCATGTCACTAGGGCGACAATTTTATCCTTCCACCCTGTATGTGCTAACAATCTAGGAAAAAAAACTTAAATTCAAACCAACGGCACTATTCCACTAAAAAACTAACCTTCTGTTACATCTTGTCTTTAGCTGAGGAGTTGGTGAAATATTTACAAAAACTATCATAAGAAAAACAAAGGAAACGCCCTAAATTTCAGTTTCTCTGTCTGATATGAAATGTTTTCCAAAAGCAATAACAGATGGCGCTGTTTTCGATTGACAATTAGAACATCGTAATCAATATTTTTCACACTTTTACCTATAGCCGACTGAGAATCGATATTGATTCCCAATAGATTATTTAACGTGTTGACTTTAAAGTTATTGATGTGAACTGTAACGTTTTAAAGCCTCAAGTCAATAAACTTCTATCGTTCAGTTGTGAAAAGAACAATTTAGATTTAACCTTAACAATTTTTCCCACAAATAAGAACGACCTCTACTGGAAACACCTCAAATCAACCGATTCATTCGTAAGCTTCTCAACTAAAAAGATTTTAAACATTCACCATGAATCTAACTGCAGAAGCAAAAATATAATCTCTACTGGATTACTCACACTGACAAAACCAATGAATTGGAAAGTCAGAATGACCATTCTACTTCAGATTAAATATCTATCGACACAATAAAATCTCTGGATTGCATCAGGTTAATTCTTCTAGAACAACATTTCCTTTCAAACAGTCACCATTTTAACAGCGATAAAATATTCACCATTGCAGAAAGAATCGAAAAAAAAAACACCTCGGACAATATTACATCGAAAATAAAAACACGCGAAGAAAAACGATTAAATGTCTACAAATACTGACCACAAATGGATTTAACATCAACCTGAATGGAACTGCTTTGAAATAGTTTGGAAAGATTTTAAGAGACACGTGAATGCTTAAATAAACAAATATATAGATAAAGCAAACATGAATAATTTGAAATACACTCCTCAAGACTCAACATACACTTCCCACACGAAGAGCTCATTTGTCATGGGTCTTGACAACAGATATGTAAAGGTCAGTTGAAGACACTTGAAAACCAGAAAATAATTTCATTCAACAAATAGATTTGCTGCATTTCCAGAGCATTTTTAGTCATTTCTCTGATAGCAGACCACCCAGTCAGCTAGGACTATATGTCGCATATCGTACCGCTGGACAAACAACGAAGGACTCGTAGATATATGAAAATATAATTTTTTTTTTTCTTCGACGGCGACGATTGTGAGTAGTAGGAATACAGTCAGAGAATTCGCACATATCTTTCTTCTGTGGCGAAGACCCTTTTTGGGAAGTAGTGCAACGGCCGGAGAACACAAACGAGGAGCTGACAGGTCTGCTTGAGTGACCAGCAGGTCTCTCCCTTCGCTTGAGAGACCAGTGGACTTCTCCTTTTCGTTTGGGCGCCACTAGATCTTTGCCTTCAGTTCAAAATTACAGACCTTATATTGTCTTTTCAAGTCCCATGCGGATATAAGAATATCCTCTTCGCTCGCATATTTTTCTGTTTATGGCTGGTTATCGGAACTTACATACTTCCGGGGTTTTTTTCCCAATTATTTGTTGATCTTATCTGTGAACGGAAATATCTGTCACTCTATCTATAGGCAATAAATTATTTTCTCGACATCATATTTTATATTTCTCTTTCCTGTGAAAACCACTTAGTTGATGTTATCTTGCGACCGGACTGAAACTGCTAAGTTCATCCACGGCACTCTGTCGCTAGCTAAGCTAGTATATTACAAATAGAATACACCGACTGAATCTCGGTGGTGTCCTGGATATGACATTAAACAATCTGTTGGCGAGGCGTCAGGTAAGCTGGAAATTTGGGGATTGCGGAGCACTCCTTCATTGCCATCACTCCAAAGTCCACTGGCTAAGAGGAGTAACATCTGATAGGGACATGTCCATGGGTCAAATAGAACTGTTTGATATTTAAAATGAATGCAAACAAATGACTTATGCTAAACTGAATTGATTAAAATAGAATTGGTTGATCATTTAACAGTTTATAAACTAATGACTGCTGTTTTATTGAATTGTTCGTGATTCATAGCTATACATAATACCATTAAACTTTGTTGACTTATGCAAAATTGAATTGTAAGAAATAGAATTGTTTGATCATTTACCTGTGTGTAAACAAATGACGGGTGTCTAATTGAGTTGTTAGTGATACATAGAAATACTTGAAACTCTTTAAGCGTGTGCCTAAATTAAATTAGGCAATATTTGGAACCATTAACTGTGTGCAAATGAATGAAGTGTTGAAATGAAATAATTTGATTTAAAAATAAAACTTGTACTATATTGTGATTCTACAGTACCTTCTTCACAGTATCTAATAGAATCTTTTGGTTTTTGGTTTTATGGCATATCAGCCATAAAGGTTACTTAATGCCAAAATCTAATAGAATCTTTGGTTTTGCTTTGGTTTGGTTTTATGGCATATCAGCCATTGAAGGTAGCTTAATGCCAAATTCATTTTTTTACATATAAACAGTTCCATTTTAAAGAATTCAGTTGAGCATAAGTTTAAATGTCAAAAACTGTTCTATTTCAAGCAATACAGTTCAGCATAAGTACACAGTTTACTTCTATTTGGCCTATTGATAGGATCCTATCAGGAGCTACCACTCCGAGTGAGAGTGCACCTGGAATCAACGGCAATGAAAGAGTACTCCGTATTCCCCAAAGTTCCAGTTTTCTGGAACTTCATCATCATATTGTTTCGTGTCATACACAGGACCCACGTTGTGGGAATCTTACCTCTCTGCAGAGATGGAGTCGGTGTATTCTGCAGCCCCAGCCGACTGGGCCATGCATCATTGGTGTTAGATAGCAATAGTTGAAACCATTTAACTGCGGAAACAATATCAATACTAGCCTGAAAACGTTAGTTCTAACTCATTTAAAAAACGAAATTACCAACAAAATATTTACTTAAAAACCAGAGATGTATCTATCTAAATGTGTGCAAAAAATGGCTAATTTTAAATTTTCACTGTTAAATGTCAATACTTGAAACCATTCAACTGCATGCAAAAAGAGCCCAGGTTGGGTTATAAATGTTATCAACCAAGTGTGTTTACAAATCATGTGTTGTATACTCACATAATAAATATGCATATATACACATATACATACAGAATACATTTTGACGCAATAATAAAGACGAGCGAAGACTTCTTTAAAAAAATATGCCTCTCACTTTATTTGAAAGAGTTGTGTGTGTGAGAGGGAGTTGGAGACGAACAGAACTGCAATATATTGATCCCCACTCTTATGGCCATCAGCGTTGTGCCTTTCTCGTTCTCCAGGGCTGCTCAACCGGAGGCCCTGGGGACCATTTTTCTGCTGAGTGCTGGCTTTCTCTACCACATCTTGTCACAAACGGGTCTGGTCTCCAAACTAACTGACATCCTGTCTTCACCGAGTTATATAATAGTTCAATCGCCCACTAAATATCTCCCTATGACTGGCCATCGGGATGTGTCACTTCCGTCGTCCTTGGAATGGCATGTTTGATCGTCATCAAGCGGAAATAACTGTCATGCAGTTCACAGGTTACTCTCTTCCGGTGCATCAGTCTGACTGTATCGTGGGATTTTACCTTGTCCCATATTGTCAGCCAAGCCTGCCTACGCCAATGGAATATTCAACTTCCGCGTCTTTGGAATGGCATGACTGGCCGGGTCGAAGGTCAATATACAACACATGTATTCAATATATATAAATAATCTAGATTTTTAAATGAAGAACTTTCAATGGTTGATATATCATAAAACCCAACCAAACTAAGTTCTAATAGCATATAAACTTTTAAAAACTTTTTGTTATGGGACCGTCGCCTACCCATTTATGGACTCTTCTAAATTCTATACAAATTGAGAGTACTCTCGAGGAGATTGGATTCACAACCGATATTCGACTGACAAGTAAGCCTAACTTACGCCACCACTTTTCTCTGTATCTTGTTATTTCAATATATCTTTAAACTTATACCGTGTTCTGAGTTGTCTTTTCGTGGCCCCAATCTGGGTCCAAATCACTTTTTAAAAACCTCTAAAAAATTTTTGTCTTTAAAGACATTTCTCGGTGCATTAATCTATGGTCAAAACTACTTGAGAATAACCGGAAAACAAATAACTGAAATGAAATATTCTTATTTGTCTTAAACTCTGTCAGCTCGTAAAGTATAATACGCTGACTGCATCTCTGTAGTGTGGCAAGACCCCGACCCAACCACCACCACCGAGTATTCGGTATATGCCACTAAACTGCATCAGATGGTGAAGCCACTGTCATGAAGAATTGGGGAATGTAGATCACAGCTTCATTGCAATTACTCACAGGTCAACTCTGATCCGAAGTGGTAGTAACTGTTAGGATCCCATCGATGAATCAAATAAAAAGTATTTTCTTTAGTTGAAACAAATTACTGATGTTAAATTGTTTCGTCAGTATTACTTGGTTATTCTCGGAACACTTTAACTATGTGCAAATAAAACTACTAGTGTTTGATAGCAATACTAGAAATCATTCAATTGGGCGATAACAAGTAAGCTCTGGATTGTCTTAAGATGTTTCCTGCAAAATATTCATTTACAAATCGTATATACATATATATATATAAACAGGACTTTTCATTAAATAACCTACAAGATTTAAAATGCCATAAGACACAACCAACCAACCAACCAACCAACTATTTTATCTGTCTTATTAAAATTGATTATATATATATATATATATATATATATATATATATATATATATATATATATACACACGTGGTGCCTTCAATAGATTTCCAGACTTTTTTGTACATGCATTTAAAATTGTCGTAGACACTTAAAAATTCAGAATCTTATTGCTATATATCTTATGAGATCACTGACCAATTTTTATGATTTCAAGTTCAAATGATCAGCTATAGCAGCAATCGGAATACGCCCTACTAAAGCCTGATTGTCACAGCTGGTGAATTTCAAAAATTCAATCTGGACATGAGGACACTTTAGAAGAACGATATGCAATAAAATTCTGTTTTAAACTTGAAAAAAATGCCAAAGAAACGTATGGAATGCTTCACACTGCTTTCGGAGCATCTTACATGAATCGAGCATCAGTTTTTGAGTGGCATAAGAGATTCAAGGAAGGCATGGAGTCTGCGAGGGATAATGAGAGGTATGGGAGGAGTAAGGAAGTCAATACACCAGAGTTGATTGCCCAAACGGTTAGGGTTAGGGTAACTATGTTGAGGTTTTAAGTGAGTTCAGGAAGAGATTCTGTCGGAAAAGGACAGCAATCTTCAAATCAGGTCACTGGTATTTCCACCAGGACAATGCACCAGTCCACAACTCCATCCTTGTTACAGACTATTTGAGCAAGATAGGCATCAAGACAGTTCCTCAGCCTCCCTATAGTCCAGGCCTTGCTCCCTGTGACTTTTGGTTATTCCCTAAGCTCAGAGGCTGTCGTTATGAGAAAATTGAGGAGATGAAAGAGGCTGTGACGAAGGTCATTGACACGCTCCCACAAGAGGACTTCCATGTAGCCTTCCAGAAGTTGTTGGAACGGTAAAAAAGTGCATTGCAGCCGGAGAAGATTACTTCGAAGGCGACTAGAGTTTCATGTTTGTATTATCAATAAAAGTGCCCATACAAAAAAAGTCGGGAAACTTATTTAATGATCCTCGTATATATATATATATATATAATCAAAATTATTACACTTAAAATTAAGACCTTATTAAGTGTTAAACCTATAATATTTAAGCCTATATAATTCATCTTCCTCTTGTTGTTTTGAGGTTATTCATTGATTGGTTTGTTGGTTAGTTATTTTGCTTTATGATGTATCAACCCTTTTCGGGTCATTTAACGACGAATTACATTTCAAGCAATTCAGTTTAGTATAATTTTTGTTTACAAACAGTTGAATGTTAAAACAGTTCTATTTCAAACAATTCAGTCAAGCATAAGTACAGTTTAGTTCTATTTAAAAATAGTTCTATTTCAAACACTTCAGTTTAACATAAGTACACAATTTCAATGTCAAAAACACTTCTATTTAAAAAAAATCCAGTTTAGCATAAGTCCTCAGTTTAAATCTATTTGACCCATTGATAGGCCCCAATCAGGTGCTACCTCTCAAGGCTAGAGTGGACCAGGGATCAATTGTAACCCCCAAAGCTCCAACATTAGTGGAGCTTCACCATCAGATTGTTTAGTGTCATATTCAGGACACTCGTTGGAGTGGGGGTCTTTGCAGTCGGTGTATTCTACAGTCACAGCCGACTAGGCAAGTTATACATTGATTTACACACACACACACACACACACACACACACACACACACATATATATATATATATATACTCATATTTATGCATGTTTGATTAAATAATAAATACTCATTTTGTCTATATAATTTTATTAAGATGTCTTGGTTTCAGGTTGGAATTGGTGAATAAATTTACCAAAGTTGTCACGATTGATTTCGAACCTTTTGTAGGCCATTATCAGGGGCTATTTGCATGTATAAAGAGTGTTTTTAAAGAGTTTCTGAAAGATTTTAGGTTTTTATAACATAACAATATTACGAAAAAGCGGAGTTGGATAAAACTGAGATGCTGATGAATTTGAAAAATAGAACGCTGTCAACGGAAATAGAATATTATCCAGAAATATGGAATATTTTTAAAAAATGGATCTTAATAGGATTATATAGACAAAATGTCTTCATTATTTAATCAAACATGCTTAAATGAAAGACTGCTGCCCATTTCAATGCGAAATAATAATTATTTCAGTCTAATTAATTTCAAAATAAACCTTCATTAATTTAATGTTTGTGGAATGCCGATGGACGTGTGTTGAGGTGTTCTTTAATTCTGATGTGGACGGGTCTGATTGTACTCCCTATATAAGAATTATGGCATTTTAAGCAAATTAAACGCTATATAATGTATTTTTTGGCATATATTTGGATCTCTTATTGGGCAGTTGGCTAGAGTGGATGTTGTGACAGTATTGTTATTTTTCTTCGTTAGGTATTGGTATAGTGAGGGTCCGGAATGAGCCAAATGTATATCTAGTCCTTCCTTGTAAATAGCACTACTTATTTTCTTTGTGATAATTTCACTGAAATGTGGTAGTTTAAGGAAACAGGTGTAAGAGTGTCTATGTTGTTTCCGTGATTACTTATTATTCAAATGTAGAGTGATTGGTGTTCGATAATCATTGTTTCTGAGGGTGTTTATAAAGTGTGCTGTGTGTGTAATTTCGTCTTTCTCTTCGCTGCTTCTATTGTGGATTCGCTTAATTTCATTTCTAATGTAATTTGTTTTGGCACTGAGTGGAAGTGACTTGAAATGCACAAGGTTTTTAGTGTTGGGTTTTATATAGTTGCTTTATTCAGAAGTAACATTAAATTACTAGAAAAAAGAAAACTGTGGTCCAAAATACGTTTACGATTGTAGTAATATATACCAAACAGACGATTATATATTACTCCATATAAAAGAAAAAAACTTCATGGATGAATTTGAACCTACATTAAACAGAGTCTAACTACACACACACACACACACACACACTCAAACAGAACCGAACTTTACGCACACACTCATTATTACTAACATATACAGACAATCTGTCGTAAAATATATCTATGACACATTCAACTTGGAGAGAAAGAGAGGCGAAAAGCAAAGAAAAAGAAAAAAAAAACAACTGGATGTATATTGGATTCGTATGAATGTGTACTCACATACATTAGACTTAAACAGAAAGAAGGAGAAAAGAAAAAACTACAATCGGATATACACGCATGTATACGAACGCATACACACACACAAAGTATATACATGTTAATACGAAATATATTACCGGACATTGGCCTAGCGGTTAGAGTGTTCGCCAATGGCCCGGCAGACCTGGGTTCAATCCCAGGTCGAGTCATACCAAAGACTCAAAAAATGGTACTTGATGCCTCCTTGCTTAACACTCAGGATTATAAGGTACGGATCAAGGGTAAAGTGAAGCAATCGAGGGAAGGAGTAGCGCCCTCCCCTACACCTTGGTGTAGTAGCTATCGAAAAGGGAGCCTTCGGGTCACTCTCGACTATAGTCGCCAACTTTACTTACTATATATATATTTAAAAAGATAAGTAAATGAACAAATTCAAATTTGAAAGAATCACATCCCAGTCAAAACAAACACATTATTTGTCTCTTGAAAAGGACTACAACGTCTGAAACTTGTTTAGAGAAGTAAGAAAAATAGATAACCTGAAACCAAATTCACTCGCGAGCTCATTCATTTTATGATATCGTGAGCATATATATATGTTTGAACATCTACGTATAACGGTTAAAAAACTTTCTTTAAACAAGATCAATTTAGAATATAAAAGCCTTATTCTGACAGGCCTTTAATATTTTTCCGCTAACTCTTCCTCTTACCACCATTAAAATTCTTCTCTTTTGTAAATCCCTCTCCTACTTGTTCTTCCACTTACATTTTGAATGAACGCATATAATTCGTCATTGCATTTGTCATTTCAATATTCGTTCCTTTGAAGATGACTCCAGCTGGGGTCAAAAGTAGTTGGAAAAATATGTTTTGTTTTTTTTTAATTCATTCTATCCAGATGTGAAAAGACTCACAGGAAGACTTGAATGGATCAGTCATAAAATAGGCAGTACCGAAGTGTCTGTCGTATTTAATATATATATATATATATATATATATATATATATATATATATATAACCTTATTTAGTTTGGTTTAAGTTTATCTAAATATTCAGTAAATTAATCATATATATATATATATATATATATATATATATAAAACTAAATCAAAGCTAAAACTATATATAGTTTTAGTGTAGACACACAGACACTCAGATATAATCATATGTCATGTACATACATATATACATACATCTTTTGTATGTACATAAATAAACTGATTTACCAAGATTCATTTAAACCAGACTATATATATATATATATATATATATATATATATATATATATATATATATATTACCCTTTTTACCCAGGTTTACACTTTGTCTTATATGTACTGAAACGATATTAAAGTAGTTATATATATATATATATATATATATATATATATATATATATATATATATATATACAGAGTCCTTTTTTAGGCTGGTTTAAACGTTTTATTAAACCAGAGAAATCCACATTCGTCTGGTTTTTAACCTTTACCCCTGAAGTTTTTAGATATGGAAAATTCTAACCTTTCTTGAATCCTTTTCTTCGATAAATATACGAAAGCTACGCGTCATTTATGTCTATTAACCTTCTCCTTGCTTTTCCATATTAGTTACGCCCTGCACTTTCAAAGGAACACTTTCTTGTAATAATTCGTTCCTAGCGCGAGTAACAGCCGTCCAACTGGTGGCATGTTTTCTCATGTAACAATAGACATGTTTTTGTTGGGTGGGGAATATTTAGTTATGTGTGTGAACGTGCGTGACCGTGTGTGTTCGTGTCCAATTGTGTGCCTTTGTGTGTATGCGTGTGCGAGTGTGTTTTAAGATTATTGGATTATTTACATTTGTTCCATATTGTTTGTTTTACTTGTCTTGCACTAAGGAACCTTTCAAGAACTAAAAGGAGGCAAAATAAAAGGAAGGAAGGAAGGAAGGAAGGAAGGAAGGAAGGAAGGAAGGAAGAAGGAGAAACTCACGATGAGCAAGAAAAGATGCGAAGAAAAAATGGATAATGGAAGAAACGCAAATGATGAAATAGAAAGAAAATTCTTTTTAAAAAAAGTAAAAGAACGAAAACGAAAAGGTAAATTTAAAAAGTAGTAAGAAGAAAGAAAGAAAGAAAGAACGATATAACGAAAGGGTAATTGAAAATAGAAAAAAAACAAATAAAAGTTTGTGAAAAATTACAAAGAAACAAGGTAAGAACGAAAGAAAGAAAGAACGAAATAAAAGATGATTAAAGATAGAAAGGAAACCAAAATAAATGTTTTTAAAAGAAAGAAAGAAAGAAAGAAAGAAAGAAGAGAAGACTAAGAAAGAAAGAAAGAAAGAAAGAAAGAAAGAAGAGAAGACTAAGAAAGAAAGAAAGAAAGAAAGAAGGTATAGAAAGTGATCGAAAAAAATAAGGGAAAGTTTAGATGATCAAAAATTGGAAGATGAAAAGATAAAAAAAACAGAATACTGAATGAAGAAAAGGAAATATAAACTGAAGGAGAAAGTGAAGGGAACAGAAAAAAAGAAGCTACATGCCTATAAAGAAGGGCGAAAAGAACGGTGAAGATAATGATAAAACGAATCAGGGAGAAGAGGAAATGTAAAGAGAAATCCGAAAGATTTGTTGAATGAAATAGAAGAAAAAGAAAAAAAAAAGTAAATAGATAAATAAATAAATAAAATACGTGAGTATCAATTTTGTCGGTAAAATACGGCGCTACAAACTCGTATTGTCTTACAGGAGAAACGTATCGGGAATAAGTAAACAGGTGCACGATTACCGTGTCATGCGGGGCGTTTGGAGCCACAGGTGTGCGTCTCCATTTTTAAAAACAGGATTCGTCTGTTGCGTGAGAAAAGATATTTTTGAGTGTTAGATGTCTTCCATTTAGTAAGGACGCTTTCGTAAGCGGTCATCTTGTAACACAAAGAAATTTTTTTGAACAAGTCTGTTCTTTTGTGCTATTTGCCACTCAACAAACGCAAATCTCACACACACACACACACACACACATATATATATATATATATATATATGTATTCTTCATTAGACCATCCAATGGATATGTTACGCCAACAGTACATTATATATATATATATATATATATCTATATATATATATAACACGCACTAGCTAAAGCACCATTTCTTTTTAATTCCTCCACCTCCAAATTAGCTTTGCCCAGTCGGCTAGGACTGTAGAATACACCGACTTTACCTCTGCAGAAGGGTATGACCCCACCCCAACGAGTGTCCCGGATATGAAACTAAACAATCTGATGGTGAGGTTCCAGCAATGCTGGAGTTTTGGGGAATGCGGAGAACCCCTTTATTGCCATTGCTCTCAGAAACACTCTGGCCCGGAGTGTTAGCACCTGATAAGGGTCCTATCTATGTGTTAAATAGAACTAACGGCAGACTTATGCTAAACTGTATTGTTTGATTAAACTGAATAGCTTGAAATAGAAATGTTTTTGACAATTGAACCGTACAAACATTTGAACTGCGTGCTTATGCTAAATTGAACAACTTGAAATAGAACTATTTTTTTACATGGAAACTGTATTTACACTAAACTGAATTGTTTAACATAGAACTGTTTTGACATGTAACTGTGTGTAAACAAAATCTGTACTTATACTAAACTGAATTAGCTGAATTAGAACTGCTTAACTAAACTGAATAGCTCGAAATAGAAATGTTTTTTTACAATTAAACTGTACTTACGTTTAAACCGAGTGCTTATGCTAAACTGAATTATTTGAAATTGAACTGTTTTTGACATTGAAACTGTACTTACACTAAACTGAATTGTTATATATAACTGCTTGAATAGTTTGAAATAGAAATGTTTTTTTACAATTAAACTCATGCTAAACTGAATTATTTGAAATAGAACTGCTTATTTACATAAAAATGGATTTGGCGTTAAATTACCTACAAAGGTTGATATGCCATAAAACCCAATAAACCAAACCAAACCAACCCAACCAAATTAGCTAATAATTGAAAATAAGATTTTTTGCATTTAAAGCACTAAGGAATGAAGTGTCTTTTAAAAGACAACTTTTCTCAAAATTCTGAAGACATGCTTTTTTATTGTTTCGTTGTCAAGCACCATCCCCACCCCAATTATTTTAGTTTTTTAACTACCTTAAAAAAGGGGCAGGTAAATGGTTTTTACATGCTTTAAAGATGATACCATAGAGAATTAGATTTTGTTTACATTTTTTTATAACAGTTCGTCTATTTTATTCATATAGATGTCTTATTTTTATTGTGTAGTTTAGTTTAGTTTAGTTTTATGGCATAACAACCATTGTTAGTTATCTAATGCCAAATCATATATATATATTTATATATATATGTTTATTTGTAATATAATAGCCGAGGGATTTCGTTTTATATATCTTGCCTTTGGGTTTAGTTTGGCTGAGAAACCTTTCGGCTCAGTGCATGGGTTAGTTAGGTGCAAACATGAGTGCAGGTGTTCACGCGCATGCTGTGCAGACGTGTCATTCAGAGATGTCACAATAAAAATTCCAGATAACGGATTTGACCAGGGATGTGAGTGACGTCACGCACCGGAAGCGTGGGCTGAGATTTGAGAAAAGTCAGTTAGTCGAGTTTTAGCGTCCGAGGAAGACGGTTGACTTTCTGAGCTCGCCGAGGCCTTTGCGGTGGGTGTCGCACGTGATGGGGGCGGGGGGTGAACATGGAAAAGTCGTCATAGAAAGATTGTGCCTCTCTCTTCCTCGCGTGGAAAAACCTTTTTACTCAAAGGTAATACAAAGTTTCGTACCTGAACTAAAAAGTCGTAAGCGTTTTTTGTGTTTCGGTTTCTTTGTTTAATGGCATATCAACCGTTGTAGGTTATTTAATGCCAAAGCCATTCTCCTAGAACAGTCGTGGTACTATTTAACCCATAGCTAGGAGGATAAGGGGGTTCATACCTTTCCCAAGGGTATTTGCCCGAAAGTGAACGTAATAGCGCGACTGAAGTTCGAACTCGCTTACTATGATTTGTGTTTCGGGATTCCTATGTTATCTATATATGAGGTGCCCGTGGTGTAATTGTTATCGTCGTAGAAAATGAACACGGCGACCCGAGTTCAAATCCTGGACTTGACTGATTGCATTTTACATAGCACTAATACCCTTGGGAAAGGTATGAATCCAATTATTCTCCCTCCAGCTATGGGTAAATAGTAGGGCGGACTAGGTTCTTCAGCCTTGGTGAGGCAACTAGTCTAGGAGAAGGAAAACTCTGAATTCAAACCTGTTAAACTCCGCTTAAAAAATTGACCTTGTGTCATATCCTGTCCGAGCGGAGGGGTTGGGTAAATAGGATCTATATATGAGTTATGAACAGTCTATGTACATTTCACATATTCATGTATGGCTATATAACATATTATATGATACGCTTTAGCTTTTGTTTGGTTTGGTTTGGTTTGGTTTGGTTTTATAGAACATTAACCATCGAAGGTTATTTAATACCAAATCTTATTTATGTGCATATAATAAATATATGACTTGTAAACTAATTTTGTAGATAACATCCTTAAATGAACTTCATCTCATTTTTACGCACAGTTAAATGGTTTTATTTGCCTTTATGGTATATTAGCCATTATAGGTTATTTAATGGCAAATCATGTTTATTCATATCTACTAAATGTATGTGATTTGTAAACATATTTTGTTGATAACATTTTTAAACGAGCCTGAGCTCATCTTTTCTTTGCAGACCGTTAAATGGTTTCAAGAATTTCTATCTAATACAAAATATTCCTTTTACAATTAATCATTTGTTTACACAGTGAGATGGTTCCAACCATTGTTATGTATCACTTACAATTCAATTAATATATATGATATTTATCAACCCCTCCGCTCGCGTAGGATATGACACAAGGTCATTTTTAAAGAGGAGTTTAACAGGTTTGAATTCAGGGTTTTCCTTCTCCTAGACTAGTTGCCTCACCAAGGCTGAAGAACCTAGTCTGCCCTACTATTTACCCATCGCTGGAGGGAGAATAATTGGATTCATACCTTTCCCGAGGGTGTTAGTACTATGTGAAATGCAATCAGTCTCGTCCAGGATTTGAACTCGTGTTGCCGTGTGCATTTCCTACGACGATAACCATTACACCACGGGCACTTCCATTCAATTAATATATATGATTTATTTGCATGAGTCAACAAAGTTTAATAGTTTCAAGTATTGCTATGTATCACTAACAATTCAATTAAACATCAGTCATTTGTTTACACACAGTTAAATGATCAAACAATTCTATTTCAAGCCATTCAATTTAGCATAAGTCATTTATTTGCTCTCAGTTTAAATGTCAAATAGTTCTATTTGACCCATAAAAGTAAGTAAAGTTGGTGACCATAGTCGAGGGTGACCCGAAGGCTCCCTTTTCGATTGCTACTACACCAAGGTGTAGGGAAGGGCGCTACTCCTTTTCCAGGATTTCTCCACTTTACCCTTAATCCGTACCTTATAATGCTGAGTGTTAAGCAAGGAGGCATCAAGTACCATTTTAAAAGTCTTTAGTATGACTCGACCTGGGATTGAACCCAGGTCTCCCGGGCCATTGGCGAATATGTCCGGTATGAATTTGAGCCATTGATAGGACCCTATTAGGTGCTACCACTTCGGAACAGAGTAAACCTGGGAGCGATGGCAATAAAGGAGTACTCCACATACCCCAAAGCTCCGGGATTACTGGAGCCTCACTATGAGACTGTTTAATTTCATATACTGGATCCTCGTTAGGGATGGGGGTCTTTCCCCACTGAAGAAGTCCAGACAGCGTATTTTACAGGCCCAGCTGTTTTGAAGTTAGAAAAAGAGTAAAACAAGTTACAATATTAGTCTTCGTTTTTTGTCTTTATTAAAAAATCTTCTAAAGATGTGGTCAATAAAAAAGAAAAAATTCAGGTTAAACATTTTTTTTTAAATTCTTATTTTTTAGCTTTTAAATTGACATCCGTTGATTAAACTCTTCTACTCACAGCAGGTGACAGTGATTTTGTTAAATGATGTTATAATACTGAATAAATAAATTTCAATGATTAAAGGAAAAATATATTTTATCTACATCATTACTGTAGAGTCTTTGTTGATGAGAGTAGTTTTTCTTTAGACAATATCATTTCACGAAGGTTCACAAGAAAATCAATATAAAAAATTTCACCTGTAAAGAAGGATAATTACGCTTTTTATCATTCATACTTTTGAAGTAAGAGTGTGTAGCTTGTCAGAAATAAATCATATCACTGCTAATGAAAAGAGCGTGTTTTTGTATATACCTAATATATATACGAGGTGCAGGGACAAAATTAGGAATATTCCAGTATCATAATTATCGATTCTATTATAAAAGAAAAAACATTTCATCTAAAAAAAATAAATAACAAACAAAAAAAATAGATCGACACAAAACAGTAAATTTACTCAATATGGCTACCATTTCTTTCAATTATTATATCAACACGCCAGCAAAACGATTTGCATGTCTTCAAAATGAATTCTTCAGACATTTTATTCCATTCTGCCTCAACAACAGTCTTAAACGAACCAATATTTGGATAGGAAGTTGCATTTCTTTTGTTTGCTAAAACACCCCATATAGCGTAATCAAAGAAGTTATGGTCTGGGATTAAAGCTTCTTTAATTGCTGTCCTCAGTTTTCTCGCAGACTTTCAATTCATTAACGTACTTTCTTATTGACGTTGTTGGGTATTTCTTAATCACCGTAACGAGTGCAGTTTAAAAGCCTTCTTTTCGTTTTCTGTTCAATCCTCTCCTCCTCCTTTTCCTTAAAAAGCTCTTTTTCAGTAAATTTTTTTTCTTTGCTTTGTCTACGGTAGACAAAGAAAGTTTGGCTTGGTTTCGACGTGAAGCAAGTCATAGATTCTTTGTTGCTTCTTTTCTTGCTCACTCATATTGAACTGAATTCTAATTAAAAAATGTGTTTAGATAATAGTACTAATCATGAAAATTTAGATTTATCCCGTTCTTTTTTTCAAAAATTGAATTCATCAGACTAAAAAAACGTTTTAAAATTGTAAAAAATATCTAAGGAAGTTAAGTTGAGAATAATTCTATTTGAGAATATATATAAGAGGATTCTTAGAAATCTTCAGGAGTACACAATGAATGATAAGTAATTGATGAATTTCTTACAGAGTAAATGTCTATATAATTGAAAAAACGCAATAAACCGTCATCTGGCTATTATACATTTATTTTAGCTGGCAGGAGACAGTTTGTTGAGTTTTCAATAATATATATATATATATATATATATATTTGTGTGTATGTGTGTTTATGTGTGTACGTGTGCGCGCGTATGCGTGTCTGTATGCGTGAAAGAGAGAGAGAGAGAGAGAGAGAGAGAGAGAGAGAAAATAAACAAATCCTTTAAAATCAATTTTCTAAAATCAAAAAAGTACTCAAATTCTGGCCGACAGAACAGAATAGGATAGGACCTAAAAGAGACTATTGTCTTACCGCTTCATATCGGTTCCATTATTTAATTTCCATTTATTAAAAAGATACAGGCGTTACAAGAAATTTATATACATATATATATATATATATAAAAACAATCAGTTACATTAAGATAATAAATCTATTTCCATAATCCTGTTAATTTTGAGAGCATTGAATAATATCATTGCTTTTTAAAACGGGAAAGAAATAAATGTATTATCTTAATTGACCGATTACGGGTTTTTTCATTTTGAAAAAAAAATTACCCAGTAGACTTTATTTGCATTGAGCTCTTGACCGGGACCATTTAATTTTTAATACTCTATATATTAATTGTCCTGCTTAGGATTGTTCCCAACCCCGGATTAACTGGATTGATTACTGAACGAGCGTCGGATAAAACAAAAATTAGTATGAACATATGGCAAGTCAAAACAAAGAAGAAGAAGAAGAAGAAGAAGAAGAAGAAGAAGAAGAAGAAGAAGAAGAAGAAGAAGAAGAAGAAGAAGAAGAAGAAAGATGATTGGTTTGGTATGGTTGGGTTTTAGGGTATATCAACCATTCTAGGTTATTTAATGCCAAATCCTCTTTATACATATATGTTAAGTATATATGATTTGGTTTGGTTGGGTTTTATGGCATATCAACCATTTTAGGTTATTTAATGTCAAATCTTGTTTATATATATATATATATATATATATCAAATATATATCATTTGGATCAGAAGGAATAAAGAAAAAGAGAAGGAAAAAAGAAGGAAGAAAACAAGGAATAGAAAGAGATTTAGAATGTATTTGAGGGTTAAATTTTTGTGTGTATTTAATCGTCACACGACAAAAGTAGTATTTATAAGCGTTTAATTGCGGTAACTTAAAGAATCAAGCAACTTCCCGTCTAATTTGTAAATCAATAAAAATATAGATCATTGTAATTTCTCAAGGGAGGTAAACATCGATATTAAATATTCAATGCTAATTATAGGATACTTTCCTTCGTGTTTATTTATTTATTCATTTGTAATTGATAAGAATATGAATTCTCGTGATGAGACGTAACTCAACTTCAAGTGAAGCATGTACTTTTTTTTCCTAACATGTGTATTAAAGTTTGTGCACGTAGGGTTATATTGATCGCCTTAAAATCGCTCAGGTCTTTCAGTGATTCACAAAGCGGTTTAACCAAGTGTATCGAAATTCGCACTTAAACTTACACTATTTTATTGACTATTATACCTGTTGTGTGAGTGTGTGTGTGGCATGCCGTGTGATAAATAAGAGACGATATAATTTGAAACGTACATATAAAAGAATCCACACATTTAAATTCATATATCCGTACATTCAGGGACGTGGCCCTGAGGATAAGACCTAAAATACGCTGACAGAAACCTCAGTAAAAGAGTAATGCACCCACACACCCATCCTCTCAATAAAGCATTCCCTGGATATAAGGAAAAACTGGAAATGGTGGTTCTCGAATACGAGAGTCGAGGAAAAGTGGAGTCATTATTTCCAAGCATATTCTGACACAAAATGAAAGTACCTGTTCGGATTCCATCTAAATTTATGATAAAAAAAATCTGCATGAGATGATAAAGAGTTTGCTTGTTTTAAATGGTTGGTTTACTTTGGTTTGAATTAATGGCATATCAATTGAGGTGCCCATGGAGTAATGGTTATCGTCGTAGGAAATGCACACGGCAACACGAGTTCAAATCCTGGACGAGACTGATTGCATTTCACATAGCACTAACACCCTCGGGAAATGTATGAATCCAATTATTCTCCCTCCAGCGATGGGTAAATAGTAGGGCAGACTAGGTTCTTCAGCCTTGGTGAGGCAACTAGTCTAAGAGAAGGAAAAACTCTGAATTCAAACCTGTTAAACTCCACTTAAAAATTGACCTTGTGTCATATCCTGCTCGAGCGGAGGGGTTGGTAAATATCATTAATGGCATATCAACCATTTTCAAACTATTCAGTTTAGCAAAAGTACACACTTTAAATGTAAAAAAAAACAAACTCCTCTTTCAAACAATTCAGTTTAGTATAAATACTCTGTTAAGTTCTGTGTAACCCATTGATAGGACACTAACAGGTGCTACCACTCAAAACCAGTGAGGACCTGGAAGCGATGACAATAAGGGGCACACCGCATTCCCCAAAGCTCCAGCATTACTGGAGCTTCAACTTCAGATTGTTTAGTGTCATGTCCAGGACACTCGTTGTGGAAGTTTTTCCCCCTCTGCAGAGATACGGACGGTGTATTCTGCAGCCCACGCCGACAGAGCCACTCGCTGGAGAAGTCTTACGCCTTTGCAGAGATGCAGTCGGTGTATTCTGCAGCCCTAGTCGACTTGGCCATCTTTAAAATAAGTGAGAAGATGAATTTTGTCTCGTATATAATTGGAAACCATAATTGTTCAACTGACTTCCACATGAAATATCCAAACAAGTATTATATAGTTTACAGGTCACCTATTAATTTTGTAAGGTAAGTGAAGAATTCAAATCATATCACCTGTAAACTTAACTGGTTATTCGTCTGAAGAAGATTTACGGAAAATAACCAGTGATATGATAGACAAGACTTTTTAGCAATTCTCAGATTGTTTAGTTCAGTCGTGAGAATGGGTCAGTTAAGTAGTGTTGAGAGAGTATTCCAAGGCGCTGTAACGAACAGACGCCTAAAATTTCTCTATTTCTCTAGCTGTACGGCCGACGAGGGAATATGGGTGAATGAAAACGTCGAAAAACTAAGTCTTTGTATCCATTTATAAGAATATAAGTGGTAATGGACACAATGAAAAACCCAAGACCACAGTAAACATAATTTGGTGCCGTGACCAGGATCTTGGGACCAAGTCGTCGTCCTGTTATGTTTTTAGTTTCCTCCAGAATTTGTAGATGGCCCTGTGGTGTTTTTAATGAATTATATATTTATATCGTGTTTTTGATGTGTGCATGTATGGAATAACCAACAAAACATAGAATTAATTTTAGATAATCATAAGAACAGGCTTGTGGAGAAGCAAGTAAAAAGAAATTGATGATTGGACAGTTATGAATTTGAAAATGATGAGGGTAAGTTATTAATGAGGGTTGACATGGCGTAAAACTAACCAACCAGCTGACCGAAGGAATAGAGAGTAAAATTCTCAATTTGTTTAGCAAGTAAATCTTACATACTACTAATCATGTAAGATCACAATGTCCAGAAATAAAAGTATTTAGCCGTTAAATTGATTGAGTCATTTACTATCCTCCTTCAAGCCTCCATTATTATATCCTGCTTCAGCTATGTTATTTTCAGCTAGTGCATATTCCGTAAAGAATTTAGGTATAGATTTTGAATGGCTCTGATACTTGTTTTTTTTTTTAAGACAGTTGTATTCTTTTTTAAAACAAACAGTAGAATATGAAAGAAAGGATTAAGTATATCCATCAATATATAAATACGTGTCAGCCATGTCATTTTCCAATGACGAAAATTCTTCTCGAATAAATGTTTCAAACGGGCGAGAGACAAATTTAATGGGAAATTAACTTCAGTTTACAAATCCCATCAAGTCCATAATATTTCATTTATTTATTTACCCCACTTTACAAATCCCATCAAGTCAATAATATTTCATTGATTTATTTACCCCACTTTACAAATCCCATCAAGTCAATAATATTTCATTGATTTATTTACCTCAGTTTACAAATCCCATCAAGTCAATAATATTTCATTGATTTATTTACCCCAGTTTAAAAATCCCATCAAGTCAATAATATTTCATTGATTTATTTACCCCAGTTTACAAGTCCCATCCAGTCCATAATATTTCATTGATTTATTTACCCCACTTTACAAATCCCATCAAGTCAATAATATTTCATTGATTTATTTACCCAACTTTACAAATCCCATCAAGTCAATAATATTTCATTGATTTATTTACCCCACTTTACAAATCCCATTCAGTCCATAATATTTAATTGATTTATTTACCCCATTTTACAAATCCCATCAAGTCAATAATATTTCATTTATTTATTTACCCCAGAGTTTACAAGTCCCATCAAGTCAATAATATTTCATTGATTTATTTACCCCACTTTACAAATCCCATCAAGTCAATAATATTTCATTGATTTATTTACCCCACTTTACAAATCCCATCAAGTCAATAATATTTCATTGATTTATTTACCCCACTTTACAAATACCATCCAGTCCATAATATTTCAGTGATTAATTTACCCCACTTTACAAATCCCATCAAGTCAATAATATTTCATTGATTTATTTACCCCACTTTACAAATCCCATCAAGTCAATAATATTTCATTGATTTATTTACCCCACTTTACAAATCCCATCAAGTCAATAATATTTCAGTGATTAATTACCTGAAGCTTGGAATGTACCGAATTTTAATAGATCGAACCAGCTATCTTTTTTAACTACCGAAGTTCTTGATGATGTAATTGAATATTTTACTCAGTCTCCTTGAAAATCTCCGACAAAGATTGATTCACATTTTCGTCTGTCTATAACTACTGTTTTCAGGTTCCAAAGTAAATTGTGTATCAATAGTACTTGGATCCCATAATAATACACTGTATATCCTCCTCGGGCATCTGCACAAGCCTATACATTTGTTTCGATTTGATGCGGCCCACTGTGTAACTACATCGTGATATGGCTGCAAACATTAATTGTTTTATCAGAATATCTGTCAAACTGTTTCTAGTATTTCAAAGTATTTTACGTTTAAATCTTACGAAAAATATGAGGTGAATTTAATATAAAAGTTACCTAATCAACACTTTCCGACAAGTCACCAATATTATGTTTGATTGATAAATTTTGTGAGACTGGGAATGGCTTAGATAGAAATTTTCAACAAAAAAAAAAACAAAAACAAAAACAAAAAAAAACAGTTTTATCCCTTTTTGAAACATACCATATAATAAGATAGAAACACGCCATATAATAAAAAGGAAAAGACGAAATATGTTCATCGAGGTGCTTTGTGTCAGCCATGTCATTTTCCAAGGACGAACGTACTTCTATTATGAATGCTTCAAACGTTTAATGGGAAATTTCCCATTATCTGCACATCCCATCAAGTCAACAATATTAAATTTCATTGATAAATTTCCTGAAGCTGAGAATGTACCAGATTTACATAAATCAAACTAGCCATCTTTGTAAGCTAGTGAAGTTCTTTATTATATATATGAGTATTTAACTTGTTCATCTTGAAAATCCCTGAGAAATATATGTATTTACCAGCCCTTCTATACAAGTAGGATGTGACACAAGGGTAATTTCTAAGCGGAGTTTAACAGGTTTGAATTCAGAATTTTCTTTCTCTAGATCAGTTGCAAAACCAAGATTACAAAGCTCATTCTGCCCTACAAGTTGCTCATAGCTTGTGAGAGAATACTTTGATTCAAAACTTTCCCAAAGGTAACAGCGTTATGTTAAATGTAAATTGACAAGTTTAAGATTTAAACATCATTCCCTGTGCCAATCACGTGGTAGTTTTTCAAAAAGGAGCGCTGATTAAATGATTGAATGTTTATATGATCTTTCTTTGTATATATTTTTTCTTTTCTCCCGTAATTGTATTTTATTAAAACATCCATTATTGTACTAGTAACACTTGTTTTACCATTTTAAAGTCCTGATGAAGGTTTACTAAAACCAAATCGTTTTGACGTTGACTTTTCATTACAATACATTCATTAGTGTTGGATATATATATATATATAATGGTTAAAGTGATAGACTGTGGAATCGTAGTACGCAAGTTCGAACTCCAGTTGCGCTATTATGTTCACTTTTAGACAAACATCCTTGGGAAAGGTATGAACCCCCTTTATCCTCCCAGCTATGGGTTAAATAGTACCTCTACGGTTCTTCTAGGAGAATGGCTTTGGCATTACATAATCAACAAGGGTTAATATACCCTAAAATAACAAACGGTCAATCTATCTATACACCTACTGAAGTACGTCCGTGTTTGCTTTCAGTGTTTAATGAGCTGTGAACCTTCGTGGGTTATTCAAAGCAATATTTTTTGAAGGGCATTAGTGGTACTAACTCAGAGCTGGTTGGAGGTTAAGGGAGTTCATACCTTTCCCAAGGATATTAATCCAAAAGTGAACGTAATAGCGTGACTGAAGATCGAACTCGTATACTACAATGTCGCAGTCCAGGACGTTAGCCACTACACCACGGGGACGTTTGAGTCTATGTATAAATATGTGGATATATATGTTTGAATATTTTTGTCAACCTTTATTTATACGTGAGTGTAAGTACATATCTCTGTACCCTCTCTCTCTCTCTCTCTCTATATATATATATATATATATATATATATATATATATATATATATATATATATGTGCGTGTCTGTGTACATTTATACTTACATGTACATACACACAATTACCCTATTACAGTCAAAATGGCCGTCTCTTTGTATCACCTTTGTCATTCGTCCGTGTTCAGTGACAATTGAACCAGATAAAAACAGGAGTCGGCACATAAATCTTAAAGAAACGAGACAGCCGGTGGCGTTCGGGGCCATATCACCATTTACCATAATATGTCAACGGGTATTCAAAATGGAAGACGACACAGATCCTCTTAGTAAGAGCCTCAACCGGGAATGTGATCTCTTGACATTTTTCCCCACTCTCCTTATTCAGCTTCGCCTTTTTCTATCTCTCATATTTCTTTTGCTTTCAGAAGTTTTTACCTTCTTCTTCTTCTTCTTCTTCTTCTTCTTCTTCTTCTTCTTCTTCTTCTTGTACTTTTTTCATCACTTTATACACATCTATCAATCTGTTTCCATGTCATCATATCCTCCTATCTAGTTCACTCAATAGACATCTCTCTGTCTCTGTCTGTCTGTCTGTCTCTCTCTCTCTCTCTCTCTCCGTCGCTCGCTCACTGAACTTTACCTTTTTCGTCGCTTTAAGTTTTCTAAACGCCTTGACTATTTCTTATTGTTCTTTTCCATAAACTAACTCGCACCAAACAATTTGATATTTCAGTTTAATTTCTCTATTTCATTCACTAATTCTCTTTACTTTCCTTCTTTCTCTTTTCTTTCAATCTATATCTAAGTCTGTCTGTCTGTCTGTCTGTCTGTCTCTCTCTCTCTCTCTCTCTCTCTCTCTCTATCTATCTATCTATCTCTGTCTCTCTCTGTCTGTCTCTCTCTCTCTAACACACGTTTCTTTTTTCAATTTTAACCCTCTTAAAATGAGGTAAGAGAAAAACTAGTCAAAAGGTCAATGCTTCATTTGAAAAATTCGGACACATTTTAGTGAATGCGTCAATTAAGAATGATTGGGTTATTTGCCCTTGGTTAGACAACCAGTCAAGGAGAAGGAAAATCTTGAATTCAAACCAGCAAAACTTCGCTTAAAAACTGAACTTGTGTCACATCGAGGCTGTAGAGAAGGGTTGAATAAATACACTCAAAGAGATATAGCAGATCATAGCTAATGATTTTGGTTCTCACGAAGAGTCCCATACTTCTGGTCTAGTGAAAAACCAAGTTCAGGTTAGGAAATTGATACCACTACCAAGTGAGGCAAACTAGTAAATTTGATTCTTACTTTGTGGCCATCAATTCTGGCTTTCAATCTAACAAAGCAAAATTTAGTAAATTACTTCGACTTAATAGCATATCAATCTTCGTGGATTATTTAGTACCAAAGCCATCTTTGTAGGAGAACCCGTAGGTGGAGGTATTTTGAAATGTTCTAATTGTATGTACGTATATGCGAATTCTTAAAGAAGTTGTTAGGAGAGAGTAACATATTTAAGTGCTCCTTAGTTGTTTGTTGCGTGGAATAAAATATGCCTGTGTCTAAGCAAGTAAAGTTAAGACATTATGCTGTGTAATGTACTGTGGTGTCATATTCATCATCATCATCATCATCATCATGTCGTGCTGGTAGCACAGATATCCCTGATCCTCTCTCGCCACTTTTCCCTATCGTTCATCGCCTCCAGCAGGTCTTCTGGACTACATCCCGTATCCTCACATAGTTGCTGAATGTATGTTCGTGCTGGTTGTCCTGCTTTTGTTCGGCCATATGTGGGGGTCCATAAGAGTACATCACTTATGAGTTCGTCCTTGCTTCTCCAGCTGTGTCCTTCATGTCTGGTTCGTCTAGCTTGGATAGTTTTCGTGGTAGGAGGCAGGTGGCCGTTCAGTTTTAGTCTTGTGGGGTGTTGCCGCCAGGACTTGTTCAAGATTGCTCGCAGCATTCTTGTGTAATTGCTGTCTAGTTTCTTCTCCAGCCGTTTTGTTAGAGTCCATGTAGTGCATCCATATAGCAGTATCGATGCGACCCCTGCCTAGAAGAAACTGCGTTTCATTTTATCGGTTAGATCTTTTCTCCATATAATCGATAGCATATTGATAGCGGTGTCATATTCAATACGACGCAAAGTTAGCTTTGGACGTTAAGACGTAAAATACCCCTCAGAGGGGCACTCGAACAGGTCATTGCATCTAAGCTACTCGTATTAATATGCTTGAGAAAGACATGAATCAAACAGCTAAACAGTAATGCAAATTGTGCTCTTCAACTATGTAAGTTAACCGATCAGGGAAAAAGAAACTGAACTCATACTAGCTATACTCCGCTTAAAAATTGTGTTGCTTCCTGTTCATGACAGACGGGAAGCTTGCTTTCTGTTGCTCAAACCATACTAAACAGATCATCAGCTAAATTTTGGACTTGGAGAGAAATGAATAAATTGCATCTTAACCCGTATTCTTCTGTGAAGATATGAAATGAGACCTTTGCACTTTCTTCTAATATACTCCTTTAGCAACGCTTTCAAGCAGTCATTAACAAATAAGGTTATTAAACCTTCAACAGAAATTGAAAGCGCTCCGCCCGGTTTAACTGAATCAGAATTTCCCTTTTAAGTTAACCTTCCTGGAAGTAATTAAATGAGAAAGACTTTTTTCTATAGAACCTGTGTATTTGTATGTGTATCTATGTGCGTTTGTATGTACATGTGTGTGTGTGTGTGTGTGTGTGTGTATTTGTGTGTGTGTGTGTGTTCTTTTTTGCACCTCCATTAGTCGTTATGATCATAATTCTTACGATATTTTCTTTACGTTGTTCCCGCCCAAACAATAAATAAAACCAAATGACTGTACGGTGTAACAGTCTTTAAAAATGTCACCAGTTACAAAAAAGAAAAAATATTACTTCTTGTCAACTATGCTGATAAGAAAAATCTACGTGATTACTTTGAACAAACGTGTGCACTTCGCGTAGTCTAATGGTTGGCAAGCTAGACTGGCTTAACCATAACTAGTGAATTCAAGCCTGACCGTGTGCCCCATATGTATCCGGCCTTGTGCCTCAACTCAGCAAAGTTTACTAAATAGCTTGTTTTGAACAAAAGATATATATATTCTAATCGTTCGGCAGGTTTTAATTCCTCCCAACTTATTAAGTAATTATGACAAGTTTCAAAGTAATTCAGATTTAAATTTAATTCATAAGCTCTCTACACAAGTTAACCCCGTGCAACGAAATACATTCTGATAGGATAGACTCATTCTATATTTTAGAAGCATTTTTGCTCACGGTAATCCCCTTGGCGTCATAGCTTAAGTACTGGCCTGCGAGTTCGAACACCAGACGCACGATTACTTCATATTCGGCTTAATACCCTTAGAGAAAAGTATGAACCCCCTTATCCCTCCAGCTATGAGATAAATAGTACTACAAGTGCTATTTTACAAGGACTGCTTTGGAATCAAATATCCCACGAAGACTGATATGCCATTAAAGAAAGAAACCAAATTTTGCTCCTTAGGATATAAATTTCAGTTCAAAATCGGAAAGGTGTGGCTCGCAACTCCACTTCATAAAAAAAACACTTGCTACGAAAGCACAACACTATCTCTGATGTGATGTGGCGGCGGTCCAATGGAAGGGGATGCAAGGAATAATATCAGAATACATAATATTATTACTTCGCCATTAAAGTTCATTGGCTGGTATTGCTTAAGCAAGGCTGCCTTTTACGTCATAGTGATTGTATCCTCAGGTACATAAGACCGGAATTTGGGGTTATGACTCAAAGGTTTTTGACAGTGATTAGCGAGTTAATCGACCAAGTCGTTTCCAATGAGTTCAGCTTTCACCGATTTCTTCATACTTCTGGCTTTTTGTCAAAGAAAAACTTAGTAAATGACTTATTTTCTGGCAGGTAGATCATCTTGTAGATAAAGTGCTGCATTAAGATAACTTTGTGTTTTTCAGGTTTCATGTTCAATTCTAAATGGTAAAACATTTATAACAAAAAATCAGATAACCCTGTATCATGTGATATCCTGTTGTATACCATAAGGAAGAGACAACAAAACCTGGTTATGAAAATACGTACTTTGCGATTCGAAATGTTTTCAGTGAAAGAGAAACAGAGACGAAGAACTCGGACAAAGGACTGCTATCATTGGCTTCATATTTTCTTAACCCACGTTGTGATTCAAAGCTCCACTTAGTACTTCTTTGACGGGGATGATCGGGGTCATTTCTCGACGCGAAGCCACTTAGACCCCCGAGGCCGTATCCAATGCAGCTTCTGCTCTGATTATTTGCTTCACTTAAATGACCCGCTGTCCACTGGAGATTGAAGCTGTATGCCTATATAATATTTTCAACGGTCCTCAACACAAGTGATTTGTTTCCGCTGTTACCTTATTTACACAGATGCATCGACTTACGAATTCTCTCGAACTGACCGGTCTCTCGAAGGTCAATATGCAACATTCCTATCTAATACAAATAATTAGCAAAGAGATCTATTATAACCCATTGTTGAGACCCTAACCGGTACTACTACTGCAGTCAGAGTAACGGGAATGAGGGGGGTCCTCCTTAAAACTCCAGAAATAGAGCCTCACTATCAGCTGGTTTAGTGTCATATCCAGGATACTCGTTGGGAGGGAGTTCTTACCCCTCTGCAAGAGTGAAGGTAAAGTGTTCTACAGCCCTAGCCGACTAGGTTGTCGATTCTGACGCAAGGGTACATATCTAAAAACAAAAAAAATTAACTTACTCCGTTTGGGGCATGCTATGTCCGTTAAGGGATGAATGTGCCGACTGCATTCCCTGTGGAGGAGTTAGACCTCTCCTCCAAAAAAAAAATACCCTGGGTATGACACTAAATTGCAACTGGTAATGAGGCTCCCATTCTAATGCTCCTGAGAGTACCCCTTTATTGCTATTACTCTGACTGCAGTGGTTGCACCAGTTAGGGTCCCATCTATGAGTTGAATAGATGTTTGCAAATTATTTGTATTTGATAGCAATACTTGATATCATATAACTGTGTTAAAAACCTTAAACTAAAACATATGAATATAAACGTAAAACGTAAACAATTCCCCAAGCTTGAGGCATAGAACAATCCCAAACAGGTTGCAGTTAAAATCAATCAATCAATAAATCAATCAGTTCTTTTGGAGCACCTCTGTCATCGACTCTGATTCTACACAGCTGAGTGCACCCACGGCGGTGTCGTGCTTTTGAAGTTGAGTGATATGCACATTATATCCTTGGCCAAGGATGACAAGGATTTCGGGTTCTGAAACGAGGGTTCGGTAAGTTAAGTTTGGTAACATTTTTTAAGTGTTTGATATAGAATGGTTCGCAAGTTTGTCTCTACCTGTCTGCTGAAGGGAGACTGTAGAATACACCGACTGCACCTCAGCAAAGAGGTACGATTCCCTACCCACAAAAGTGTCTTGAATATGATATTAAATTATCTGATGTTGAGTCTCCAGTCCTGGAGCTTTGGGAAATGTCGGGTAACCCCTTCATTACCGTTACTCCCTGGTCCACTCTGACACATAGTGGTAGTCCCTGTCAGAGTCCCATCTATGGGTCAAATATTATTATTCTATCACTTATTATACTGCAAAGAATGATTAATACTAAATTGAATTATTAGTGTTGGATAGCAAATTTGGAAACCATTTGTGTGCAAATGAAGGAATGATGTTGAATGAAATTATCAGTTGGTCGGTTGGTTGGTTAGGTTTTATGGAATATCAACCTTCGTAACACCAAATTCATTTTTATGCAAACAGTTCTATTTCAAATAATTTCGTTAAGCATGAGTACAGAGTTTAATTGTCAAAAACTTTTCTATTTCAAGCTATTCAGTTTATTCAAACAATTTTGATTCAGCTAATACAATTTAGTATAAGTATAGATTTTGTTTACACAGTTAAATGTCAAAGCAGTTAAATAATTCAGTTTAGTGTAAGTACAGTTTCAATGACAAAAAGAGTTCCATTTCAAACAATTCAGTTTAGCATAAGCAATCAGTTTAAATATATGTACAGTTTATTTGTAAAAAAAATTCTATTCAAAGCTATTCAGTTTAGTATAAGTACGCAGTTAGTTCTATTTAACACATAGATAGAGCCATATCAGGTGTTACAATTCCGGGCCTAAGTGGAGCTGGGAGCAAAGGCAATGAAGGGGTGCTCCACATTCCTCAAAGCTCCAGCATCACTGGAACCTCATCATCAGATTGTTTAGTGACATATGCAGGACACTCGTTTGAGGAGTATTACCCCTCTGTAGAGATGCGGTCAGTGTATTCTGCAGCCTCAGCCGACTGGGAAATACACTGTATTAAGTGTAAAAACAGTTCTACTTCAGACAATTCAGTTTAGCATCAGTACTCAATTTAGATATCAAAATAGATCTATTTCAAGCAAATCAGTTTAGCATAAGTACGCAGTTTAGTTTTATTTGACACATAGATAGGACACTATTAGGTGCTACCACTCCAGGCCAGAATGGACTTGGGAGCGATTGCAATGAAGAGGTATCCCACATTCCTCAAACCTCCTGCAATACTGGAGCCTTACCATCAGATTGTTTAGTGCCATATGCAGGACACTCGTTTGGGGATGTCTTGCTCCTCTGCAGAGATGCAGTCGGTGTATTCTGCAGCTTCAGCCGACTGGGCAAGAAAATTATTAGTTTTAGATAACAATACTTGAAACTCTTAAATACTTGAAACCATTAAATTGTGTGCAAAAAGAACTCCTAGTGTTGGATAAGAATATTTGAAACTCCCAAACTGTATGCAAACAAATGAATTGATGCTCGCTTAAAAACAATGTTACCAACAAATTATTCACTTACAAAAACATACATATAATTGCCCAGTCGGCTGTGACTGTAGAATACACCGATTGCTTCTCTGCAGAGGGGTAAGACCAGGTCCACTCTGGCTCGGAGTGGTAGCACCTGATAAGGGACCCTTCTATGGGTTAAATAGAACTAAACCTTCTTTCACAATACTGATTTTTGCATTTAAACTGCGTATTTATGCTAAACTGAATTGTTTAAAATAGAACTATTTTGACATTGGAACTGCGTACTAGTGCTGAACTAAATTGCTCAAAATAGAACTGTTTTGAAGTCTAATCTGTGTACTTATGCTAAACTGAATTATCTGAAATAAAACTGTTTGACATTTAACTCTGTGTATTGCCCAGTCGGCTGGGGCTGTAGAATACACTGACTGCTTCTCTGCAGAGGAGTAAGACCTCCCCTAACGAGTGTCCTGGATATGACATTAAACAATCTGATGGTGAGGTTCCTGCAATGCTGGAGCTTTAGGGAATGCAGAGTACCCCTTCATTGCCATTGCTCCCAGGTCCACTCTGGCCCGGAGTGGTAGCACCTGATAGGGCTCTATCTATGGGTTAAATAGAAATAACAGCATACTTATGCTAAACTGAATAGCTTGAAATAAAAATGTTTTTGACAATTAAACCGTACTTACATTTAAACTGCGTGCTTATGCTTAACTGAATTATTTGAAATAGAACTGTTTTTTGACATTAAAACTGTATTTACACTTAACTGAATTATTACATATAACTGCTTGAATAGTTTGAAATGGAAATGTTTTTGACAATTAAATTGTGTAGTTATGCTAAACTGAAATGTTTTAAATAGAACAGATTATTTACATAAAATGGATTTGGCGTTAAATAACCTACAAAGGCTGATATACCATAAAACCCCACAAACCAACCAACCAACCAACATACATATAAATAGACTTGGTAAAAAATAACCCACAAGTGTTGATATATAGGCTGTCTCAATAAACATATGATCTGTGTGACAGCTAATGACTCTACTAATAATAATGTTGTGCTCTTTTTTTGTTTCAGATTTGAAAATTGTATACTATAACAACTATTAATCCGTTGGCCTAATGAGTAGCGTGTTCGCGAGACCTGGGTTCAATTCCAGGTCGACTCATACCAAAGACTCAAAAATGCTACTTAATGCCTCCTTGCTTAACACACAGCATTATAAGGTATGGATCAAGGGTAGTGGAGAAATCCAGAGAAAGGAGTAGCGCCCTCCACTAGACCTTAGTTGCCAACTTTACTTACTTACAATGCCTTGGACAACAAAAGAAAACATATTTTGGAGATAAAATCATTCAAAACTGTCTCAAAATAGATGCAACCCATTAATGTGATAATGATTTATTACGGAGACAAGAATTAAACAAAAAGATTGCATGTCCTGGAAGCTGATATAATAACAATTAAAAAAAACACTGAATTGATCTCTCTAGCTCAAAGGATGCATTTTTTACTGGACGTGTTACAAATGTTAACCATTGCACTTTTTTCAGTTATAAATCATTATCATATTGATCGGTTGCATTTAATTTGAGACACCCTGTACATTGAAATATAACCAACCAATAATAAAAAATGCCGGAAAATAAATGACTAATAGTCTATAGAGTTAAATGATTATAATACTCGAATAAAAATACTTGAAACCATATAACTGTAAAGAATTAAATTAGCTCTAGCTTGTTTAAAAATGGTGTTCCCAACAAACTATTCAAATAATTAATATCAAATAGAATCATTAGTGTTAACAATACTTGAAACAACTTAACTTTGTCCAAATAAAAGAGCCCTAACTCGTTTGAAAATTAAGTTCTCTACAAAGTATTTGCTTACAAATCACACACACACACACATACACACACACACACACACATATATATATATATAAAACAGGATTTGGCATTAAATAACCCACATGGGTTGATATACGAAGAAAACACAGACAAACAATACTTGAAACTACTTAACTTTGTCCAAATAAAAGAGCTCTAACTCGTTTGAAAATTAAGTTCTCTACAGAGTATTCGCTTATAAATCCCACACACATACACACACACACACACACACACATATATATATATATATATATATATATATAACAGGATTTGGCATTAAATAACACACAAGGGTTGATATACGAAAAACACAGACAAGCAATACTTGAAACTACCTGAAAATAAAGGATCAATAGTCAATAGAATTATAGTTGTTTAATAATAATACTTGAAACCATATAACTGTGTGCCAGTAAATGAGCTCTAACTCACTTAAGAATATGTTCCCTTCAAACTATTCTCTTACAAATCATACAGAGACAGACAGACAGACGGACGGACGCACACACACGCACACACATATATATGTACAAATATATATATATATATATATATATGTATTTTATATAACAGGTTTGTCATTAAATAACCACAAGGGGTGATAGCTTGTTAAATTAAATCGTCTAACCTAATTGAGCTTGTGATGCCATGCCATTCGATGAGGTTGGAAAATCGATTCCCTTGTATCCCTGGCTTAAACTAAATACAACTTGGTTAATATCAAAAGGAACCTGACTTGCAGCAAGGGTTAGAAAGCTCGTCTGCTTCTCGAAAATTACTCTAATGATTTTGATCTTTGAAGGAGCCCAGCTAATTTAGTCATTCAAAGCTAAGGTTAGTAAATGTCGATTCCCGTTGCATGACTAAACTTACGCCTATTTATGTAATTAAATCTTTACCTAGCGCTGTGTTTGGGTGTCAAAGGCACCCCGCAACCAGTCATGCAGGCTGAACATCACACTGTATCTTTTCAAAGCTAGAACATTATAAACATGTTTGAAATTATGTCCTGGTTACATCACTAAACTGCATCCAGTTCTGAGTATTCCTGTTATGAACCTCTAGAAAGTGCGGCCCAGTTTGCTGAAGCTGCAGAATACACTGACTGCATCTCTGCAGAGGCGTAAGACTCCCCAAACGAGTGTCCTGCATATGACACTAAACAATCTGATGGTAAGGCTCCAGTATTGCTGGAGACTTGGGGAATGCGGAGTAACCCTTCATTACAATCGTCCCAAGTTCATTCTGGCCTGGAGTGGTTGTACCTGATAGGGTCCTATCTATGTGTCAAATAAAACTAAACTGCATACTTATGCTAAACTGAATTGCTTGAAATGGAACTGTTTTGACATCTAAATTGTGTACTTATACTAAACTGAATTGTCTGAAGTAGAACTGTTTTTACATTTAACACAATGTGTTTCCCAGTCGCCTGGGGCTTCAGAATACACCGACCGCATCTCTGCAGAGGTGTAAGACTCCCCAAACGAGTGTCCTGCATATGACACAAAACAATCTGATGGTGAGGCTCCAGTAATGCTTGAGCTTTGGGGAATGCGAAGTACCCCTTTATTGCTATCGCTCCTTGGTCCACTCTGACCCGGAGTGGTAGCACCTGATATGATCCTATCTATGGTTTGAATAGAACAAAACAGTTTACTTATGCTAAACTGAATTGTTTGAAATGGAACTGTTGATATATATAAAAATGGATTTGGCATTAAATGGTCTACAATGGTTGATATGCCATAAAATCCAACCAACCATCTAAAAAGTGTAAAGTCACTTCTTCGTTGCCATTACGCCCAGGTCCACTCTAGTACCTGCTTTTTATTTGATTCAAAAAATGTTTTTAATATTTATCCATCATCTCACAAGGCCGGATTTAACACAAGGTCATTTTAGATGAGGGTACGGACGAATCGAGACCCATGAACGACCGTCTCAAAAATGCTTCATCCCGTCAGCATTTCCGTTTTTGGGGATGCCTGAGGCGCCAAGCGATGAACTCAACCCTGCCAAGTAGGATTATCTGGGGGAAGGCCTCCTAAGACCAAGCGGTTAGCACAATAACACCCATCTAGTGCGAACGCCTGAGAACCCGGGATTGGTGCAGTCAAATAATGTGTTTGAGATAATGTTTAAAAGGATTTTGAACTACTTTGATAATATTGGCTCATAAAACATACATAGAGCAACTACTGGGGTGCCTCGGCTATCGACTCTGATATTAGAGAATTAATGATACTGGCATGTGAAGCTTATGTAGACACATCCATTTTGACATATTCGTTATATCTTCCACCACGGACGACTGAACTTTGGAATCCTGACGTGAGGATCGGTTAAGTGGACACGGAAAAGTTGTAGTATCTCTTAAGGTCCTATCTGTGAGCCAAATAGATCCGTGTTAGATAACGTTTAAAAGGGTTTTGAACTATATTAATACAATGACTCTAAAAACATTCATCCAAAACGGATGGGGTGGTAGAATACGCTGATTATCTCTGTTGGGGTTATAACGTCTCCCTAACGAGTGTCCTGGTTAGTACAATAAACTATCTGATAGCGCAGCTCCAGTTCTGGAGTTTTGGGAAAAGTGCAGTAACTTTTCCTTGACATAACTAATGGGTCCACTCTGACTTGGAGTGGTAGTACCTGTTAGTGTTCAATCTATGGGTAAATAGTAAAATGTGATCATTTTCTAAACTTGAAGCAATTCAAACGCATACAAATAAATTACTGATATCGAATCAAATCTATAGAAAATCTGAAAACCATGTAATAGGTCGCTAACAAGTGAGCTCTGACTCATTCAAAGCAGTTATCAACAAATCATTCGTTTACAAATCATATATATTTAATATATATGTATAAAGAGGATTTGGCATTAGATAACCTACAATGGTTGATATACTATAAAACACAACCAAACCCAATCATATATACTTAATATATATGTATAAGGAGGATTTGGCATTAAACAACCTACAATGGTTGATATGCCATAAACCCAATAAAACCAAATTATGTATATTTAATAAAGCACGAGAGAGTTCAAGTCTCATTGAGTGCCACATTAACCAGGCCTTGTGCCATATGTGTTCTCTGACGAAAGCAACAAGCTGTAAACATACACCAATGTAAGAACAAAATGAATAAATAGATAAATTCAAAAAGTACAAATCTCTTTGTGGATCTAACTATTTTAAAATATTCTTATTCTCTATTTGGACCGACAACAAATTTTTATATGCATTTGATATATATGTATGAGGATTTAGCATTAAATAACTTACAATGGGTGATATGCCATAAAACCCAACCAAACCAAGTTATATATATTTGATATATATGCATAAAGAGGATTTAGTATTAAATAACCTACAATGGTTGATATGCCATAAAATCCAACCAAGCCAAATTATGAATATTTAATATATATGAATATATTACAAAGTTAGTATTGACTTAATCCGAGTAAAGGTACTTTCGACCATCTTTGGCCATTACCAAAGACTATTCAAGAGATCAGGATTTGTTTCATGCTCAAGAATTAGTTTGGTTTGGTTTTATGGCATATTAAGCATTGTAGGCCACTTAATGCCAAATCTTGTCAACACATATATATTAAGTATATACATTTGATTTGTAAACATATTTTGTAGATGATATTCTTAAACGAGCCTGAGCTCTTTTTAGCATTCAGTTAAATGGTTGATTTATTTGCTATATAACCGTCACAATTTAAGTAAGTTTGTCCTTACTACTCCAGCAGTTTCCAGCATGTCTTGCTCGCTGATGAGATGGGGGTAAGTGGCCGTACAACTATTTTGTAGGGAGTTGCTTCCAGGATTTGTTCAATACAGCACGCTGCATTCTCATGCCGTTCCCATCTAGCTTTTTCCTCGGGCGTTTCGTTAGAGACGAAATGGCGCAGCTATATATTAGTATTGATACGACTTCAGCAGCTTAGAATTCTTGTTCTATTCAATCAGAGAGGTATAATACAGCAGATGTCATTTCTGTTTATGTAACCGCTCTAAAACATCTTTTTATTATTTTTTATTAATGTTTTGTCTGTCATCTCAGATACACCTTACCCATGCCAATATGAGTGGTCAAATCTATTTCTTTTTACGTTATATCATCATCATCATCATCAAGTTATGCTATCAGCACGGATATCCCTGACCCTCTCTCGCCACCCCTCCCTATCGCCCATTTTTTTTACGGCAGGTCTTCAGGGATACATCCCGTATCGGCACAGAGCTTCCGTATGTAGGTTCAAGCTTGTGAAGGGCTCGGCCATGTGAAGGGGTCCACAGAAGTACATCACTTATGAATTCGTCCCTACTTCTCCCGCAATGTCCTGCATGTCTGGTTCTCCCGCAATGTCCTGCATGTCTGGTTCGTGATGGATGGGAAGTGGCTGTATAGCTACTTCTTTGTGGGGATCTGCCTCCAGGACTTGTTCAATATTGCTCACAGCATTTTTCGGTAGTTGCCATCAAGCTTTTTCTCCATCCGTTTAGTTAGCGTCCATGTGGTGCATCCATATAGCAGTATCGACACGACCGCTGCATGGAAGAAACTGCGTTTCATTTTATCGGTCCGGTGTGACTTCCATAGGACCGATAGTCTATCGTTAGCTGCCCATGCCTTTGCTAGTCACGTGTTGATGTCTTTCTCGGTTGATAAGACACTGTTTCCTAACAAATTTCTTCAAGTTCTCTTGAGTGGATTAATTTTCAGTCATCTTGAGTAAATGTGAATTGTCGATTTTACCCTTTCTGACGTTATGAAACAAAAATGGAGGGATTCATTGTGTTATAGATAGTCGTAGGAAATGTACACAGCGACACGAGTTCAAATGCTGGAAAAGGCTGTTAGTATTTCACTTAGTACGATACCAGTTGGAAAGGTATGCACTCAATACTTCTCCCTCTAATCTACTGGTAGGGCAAACTGGGCTCTTCGACTTTGGTTTGGCAACCGGTCTTGGAGAAGGAAAACTCTGAATTCAAACCTGTTGAACTCCGCTAAAAATTGACCTAGTGTCACATCCTGCTCGTGCGAAGGAGTTGGTAAATATATTATGAAACAAGAATACTCATCTTTTGTTGTATGTGTTAATTTTCTATGATCTCGACCACAATAGACTTTTGGAATAAGCCGATGTAGATTTCCCTAATGTTCTTATCAAAAAAAAAAAAAATTAATGCATATAAAATTGGATTATTTCTATCTTACAGCTTTTGATTTTGAAGTGAAAGCAACAAAAATGTTAGAGTACATTTCCCCCTTTTCTGGAGAGAAACACGATCAGGGGCGGGGGACAGATTACCCAGCTTAAGGAAGGTTGTCCTATGTGTCATGAAAAAGTAGTTTGTGAACCGTGTGCGGCCCATGGGCTGCTTGTTGGAAACCCCCAGATCTCGTCCCTGAAAAAGTGGGAAAGAAAAATCAGGAAAACCAGGATTATCTAGTGGAACTATCTTATAGATCTTTAAATTGACTCGATCGTTTCTCACTGCACAGATCTGAATAGAAATACACGAGGTTTTTAGGACGAGTTGATTCGCGATCAGTAGATATGAGGTTCCATAACCCAAAAACTCATTTGCATAAAAAGAATATCCGCCTAATTGGCGGTGCTTAGAATACGCTGTCTCCCCGGCAGAGGGGTAAGACTTCTCCCCAAAAAAGAGGTGTCCGAGGTATACCACTAAATTTCAGCTGATGATGAGGCTCAACTTCTGGAGATATGGGGAGTGTGTTGTTCCCTATCATTGCCATTACTCCCACGTCCACTCTGATCAGATGTGGTATCTGTTAGTATCCCATCTATGGGTCAAATAGATCCGTTTAAAAATAATTCGAATAATACTTAATTGTGAGATTAAGATATAACTGCTTAATAAAGATTGGTTACTTGAAATCATGTAACTGTGTGCAAACAAATAATCATTAATTAGAAATAATCAGTTGAAATCATTCATAGAAAGGAATACCTGAAACTAAATAACTGCAAGCAAATTATTTGTATTAAATAGGAATACTTGTTACATAAATGTAAATTATTTGTATTAAGCTGTATGGCCACTTACTACCCATCTGGAAGACCATCCAAATTAGACGAACAAGATATGTGGGACACTGCTGGGGTAGCAAGGACGAACTCATAAGCGACGTTCTCCTATGAACCCCTTTTCACGGATGTGCAAGCGTTGGAGAACCAGCAAGAATTTATCTATAACAGCTCTGTTTGGATACAGGATGTAGCCTGGAAGACCTGCTGAAAGCAATGGATGATAGAGACGGATGACAAGAGAGTTAGGGAAATCCGTGCCAGCAGCACGACATGATGAAGACGAAGCATTGTTACTAGTAGCTATAATAGTTTACTTTGAATTTATTATTAACTTGAAACCACATGACAGTGTACAAAGAAATAATTAATTAATTGGCTGCGTATTTACCATGACTAGTTAATCTAGCATCGCTTGTGTGCGATGTGGATCGGTAGCTCAGTGGTAGTGTTTCGGCTCTGTGGTCGCTCGTTCGATCTCCAGTGGGGAAGATCATGGTATACATTGCCGATGAGACCTAATAAGATCGAAACAGATGTCTAGTGGTTCCCTATGTCATGCGCAGAGACCGGCTCATTGGCCTAGTGAGAAAAGTGTTCGCCAATGGTCCAGGAGACCTGGGTTCAATCCCAGGTTGCGTCATACCAAAGATTTTTAAAATGGTACATGATAACTCCTTGCTTAACACTCTGCAATATAAGGTACATATCAAGGGTAATGTGGAGCAATCCAAGGAAATGAGTAGCACCCTCCCCTACATCTCGGTGTAGTAGCTATTAAAAAGGAAGCCTTCTGGTCGCCCTCAACTTCGGTTGTCAACTTTACTTTACTTACTTATAATTCCTCTATTAAAGAATAAATTTTAAAAAATGAAAGAAATAACTCGCTAAATAATTTCTTGAAATTATATTTATTAGACAAGAATACAGGAAGACTTAATTATGTGCAAATTATCTGTATTTTTTAGTTATCTTACGTAAAGTAATTAAAATAAATGAGCAAAATAATAATATTGCATTTCTAATAATAAGAAACGAGCAAAAAGAAAAAATCAAATGTTGGAGAAACACTACATTATGGGCAAATTACCAAGATGACGACATGCGGTTTTTTACTAGTTGTTTTGCCAAACCTTTTCTTGCCCATGATATGTTTTTAAAGAGCTGCTGAATGGAGATCGATGCAACTTGGTCGAAAATGTATCGTGACAAGTCAAGGGGTTAATATGAATGAGTTATGGAAGACGTTACAACTCCAAAAACGAGACAACTCTCAGTTAATAATAAAATAAGTTTTATTGGCAATATGATTATGTAACCATATATAGGCTCTCTCAATATACATGGGACCTATATGACTGCTAATGACTCAACTGATAATAATGTTGTGTACTTTTTATTGTTTCAGATTTGAAAATAGTATACCATAACAACTATTAATCCTCGATCACAATGCCTTTGACAAGGGAGGGAAAATATTTTGCGTTACTACTTATTTGCTGACAAAATCATTCAAAACTGTCTTCAAATAGATGCAACCAATTAATATGATAAATATTTATTACTGAGACGAGAAACTAAAGAAAGATTGCATATCCTGGAAGCCGATATAATAACCATAAAAAACATTGATTTGATGTCTCTAGCTCAAAGGATGCATTTTTACAGGACGTGTTCCAAATTAGTAATAAATCATTATCATATTAATGGGTTGCATCTATTTTGAAATACCCTGTACAATAGGAAAAGAAAAAGCTTAGCACGCGAGAGAGAGAAAGGAGACGGTGAGGAATTTGACTGGCGTTCTTGCAGCTATCCGTAAAACTTTGGAGGCTTGAATCTTCCATACACCATCGGAGTTTTATTGTAGCAGCAAATTTCACGTGTGTTATCTTTACGCTTAGTCTCCTTTCTAATAAAAAGAGTCTTGCAGCCCATATTTTTGAGAAAAAATTCTAGACTTAAACATCTCTGATTGCGAATGGTAGCTAAGTCCTCATTGGTTGATCAAAGATCGAAGGAAGGTGCAAAAACAAACCCTCGACCTCTTTTTGATTGGACAGTGTGTTTTCGTATCGTATTCTCGTTGGCCAACTAAAGAGGACCTAGCTTCTATTCAGAGAAATTGAGGTAGAGGAGCAAAAACAAACCCTAAAACGCTTTGATTTCGCCGGCCTGTCAACCGGATGCGATTTGGATAGCTCAGACTACGAGGGTAGCATTTGTGACTTTTGACAGCTTTGATAAGCCCATCAACTTGGTAGCTCTAGTCACCTTTGCTTGAATTTGTAAACTTAGAAAAATGAACATTATTCAATTGATTTTACTACGTTTTTCATTTTAACTAAATTACTTTGACTTGGAGAAATTCTCATTGGTTCAAACCCTTAAAAAATGCCATGTACAATGTATGCAGTTTCTTAAACCCTAGGCATAAAATAACCCTGGACAGCTTGACATGCAGTTAAAATCAATCTATCTAAAAGAATCATCTAAATTTCCCAGTGCTGGATATCAAGTGTTCAAGCCGATAGAAAAACCAGGCCTTGAATGCTGATTTTCAAGGCAAACATCCTCCGTTTATTTTTATTTATCTTTCTTTTTGAGAGAGAGGAGGTACTTGTACACATTTCACGACCCCAGTTAGCTTTATACCAAACTATATGATGCTGAGTAAATACCTAGATCCTTGAAATAGTGTTTTTATTTCCTGTCCGAAGTTGTTCCTGATGGCGGATTTTTTTTAGAACCATGCTCCTATACGTCATAGAAGATTGTATCACACCAAGCTTCTGATAGTGAGTTGGACAAAGCAAAGCTAAGAAACAAAGGAGTCCTAGTGGCAAACGTGTTGGACTGCGACATCGTAATAAGTGAGTTCGAACCCCAGTCATGTTATTACGTTCACTTTCGGACTTAATTCATTAGGGAAAGGCATGAACCCCTTTATCCTTCACACAGCTTATATGTTCTCTGCAAAGATGATTTGGTCATTAAATAAAAATCAAAGGTTGATATGCCATCAAAACAAAGAAACCACAAAAAAAGCCTTTAAAAACACCAACAATAACAGACATTTGTAATTTAAACTTTTTTTTATTTATTAATATTACAGGTGCAAAATTTCTTCTTTTTTTGTTTATTTTTGGGGGTTTTTGTTTTTGTTTTTTTTTTTTTCTTTTGTTGCTTTTTTTGTTTTTTTGTTTTGTTTTTTTTTTGTTCAAAAAAAGTCAGTATTTTATATTTATTCGATAAAACAATATTTTTTTCATAATGCAATCAGGGAAAAATACTTTTGAACAATTGGGCAAGAGAGAAAAAGAAGGAAAAAATGAGCTTGAAATCAAAAAAAAAAAAAAAAAAGAAAAAAAAAAAGAAAAAAAAAGGGGGGGGATGGGAGAGAAACAGATTTTTTTTATACTGAGAAGGGATGTATTTTTTTGCTGTTAATGTTTTTTTCTTTTTATTTTTCCATTTGCAAACAGATCTTAATCACAGCCTCGTTTTCATTTTTCATTGTGCAGTTTTTTTTTTCTTATTTTTGTTTTTTGATGAAAAAGGAAATCAAATTTTGTTTACATTTTTCCCCATTCACACGTTTCACAAAAATGTACAAAATATCTAAAAAGTAGCACCTTATTTAGTAAATTTCTTGCAAACTTTTTAAAAAATTTCAATTTTAAAATTTATTTATTTTTAAGCTTCAAATAAATAAAGGGCTACTTTCCAGATTTCCAACTTTATATTTGTTTTTTTTTTCTTGTTTGTTTGTTTGTTTGTTTGTTTACTTTCTTATTTATGAAAAAAAAAAATTATTCTAATGAAAGCAGTGTTTTTTTTTGTTTTTTGGTTTTTTTTTTTGTTTTTTTGTTTTGTTTTGTTTGTCTTGTTTTTGTTTTGATTTTTGCTAGATTTGGAATTTTACATTTTGTGTGAGAAACCATTCCTAACCAATAGTCGGTCTCAGCAAATCCCATTACCTCATTGATAAACATTTTTTAAAAATAAATAAATTAAATCTCATAGTCATTCTATCTCCTCTTTTTTGTTTTAAACGATTTTATTTATTGTCTACAGAAGTATCTTCCGTTCTGATCGTAATTCTTACCGTGGCTGGTAATAAAGTTAGTGGAAATTTTAACAAGGAAAAGATCCAATTTAAAATGGTTGTTTAGGGTTTGAGTTAAATTTCATAGAGGTTTTACCAACTCATTGGCCTAGTGGGTAGAGTGTTCGGGTCATACCAAAAGCTTTAAAAATGGTACTTGATACCTCCTTGCTTAACACTTAGCAATATAAGGTATGGAGCAATCCAGAGAAAGGAGTAGCACCCTCCCATACACCTCGGTGTAGAAGCTATAGAAAAGGGAGCCTATAGGTCGCCTTCGACTTGGGTCGCCAACTTATGTTTGTAATTCAAGTGAGACATAAAGGATTTATTAAGTAAACACTTTTGGCTTAAGATCTTTTTCCTCCTTAACCCTTTTTTCTTTTTTTTAAACCTAAATTCATTGTATTAAAAGATGCTTATTTTCTTTTTTTGTTTAATCATGTTTTTAAGGGAAATTTTGCTTTTTTTTTTTAAATATGAAAGATCAAACCCATCCAACTACCCGGGGCGAAAATTTAAATCTGTTACTCGCCGAAAAAATAAATTATTCTTTAAGATTCAAAAATTCAGTCTATTCATTAAAAAAAAGACACTTTTCATACTAAATTTTTTAAAAATAAAATAGATGTTTTATTTCGTTAGTTTACATTACATTATTACCTATTTAAGATTATTTTATCATTTAATGTCAAATGAGGATTATTACTTTTGTATTTTGAATATATTTCTTTATTTCCTTTTATTGTATTCTTTAAAAACAGGACAATATTGCTGCTATTTAGTTGAAAGAGCTGTAAGGTTCTGGACTAAAAAAAAAATGTTTTAAATGATCAAATAAGATGCTATTCATGAGCATTTTAAACAAAAAAAAGTGGGGGTGCAAACTTTGAATTCAGAGATTTGCTGAGACTTAGTTCTGAAAATATTTCGATCTACAAACACACATTTTTTTTTCTTCCGAATGTAACTTTATATGTTTTTGTTCTTGTGAATGTTAATGTTTTGTTGAAAAAGAGTTTATGCTTGGGGGACAATGAACCTAAAATGTTTGGATTTTTTTTATTTTACTTATCGACTTGTAGAATTGGAGGAAAAAAAAGGCGAGTTGTGTTGCTATTATTTCTAAGGGTTGTTACCCACAGGTAGAAAGATAAGAAAAGGGTAACCACAAACCATATGTACATATGTATATATACACAAACATTGTTAAGTCACTGTCTACAAAGATATATACAATATTGTAGACACTGATTTTTTTCTTTCTTTTTTCACCCAGAGTTTTGTTCTAATTTTTTCATTTCTTTTTTTTTTTTTTTTAATAAAACAGCAAACAAAATTAAAGACTTAGTTGCCCCAGGTAATTAAGTGATAATTGCCTGATAGGTATGTGTGTTTGTGAGTATCTACGATGTATTTTGCTTGTGTGTGAAGGTATAAGAGAAGAAAGAGAGAAGAGAAAGAAGAACATTGAAATAGTTTTATAATCGGTTCTTCAAAAACAAAACCAATAAAAAATAAAATAGGGGAAAAAATAAAACCGAAGTATTTTTTTATAAGTAAAGACCGTTAGCTATAGCTGCTGTTTTTAACACCAAGAGAAGATATTTTGAAGGGTCGTGTAGTTGTGTATATGTGTGTGGGGGATGTCAGAAAACTGTTCAAACAAGAAAAGTGGGGTTTTAAAAAAAAATTTTCCAGAAACAAATCGGAGTGTACAAAAGAATTCAATTTATATTTTGCTTTTTTATATATAAAAAAGCAGCTGTATATATTGTTTATAAGTATTTTCAGTTTTTCATTTGTTTGTTTATTCGTTTTTGTAGTTGTTTTTTTTTTTCAAAATCAATGTGATGAATAGAGATTTGTATTTTTCTCCTGAACACAGATGTTAATACTTGTCTATACTTTGTTATTTCACATTTCTTTGCAATCACGTTTTTAAAATCCTCTTTGCTTCGTTTCAGAGTGAGAATGGTGAATACGCCTCTTTTTATTGTATTTTCCACTGACAAAGCAGAAAATATAGCTGATCAGGCATGACCATCAATCTTGATTTTAATATTATTAATCCTTAATCCCAATGAACACAAGGGATCCATTTTAAAATTATTATTCCATTCCTTTCCTGCATAATTACGGATTTCTTCCTTTTTTTCCCCTAATTCTCTTTCCTTCACTAAATGTTATATTTTTTTGCTGTTAAAACTGTTTCAGTCCAAAAGCTCAAGAAGAAACGACACATCTTTATTTCTGATAGTTTCTTCACTTTATTAAAAAAAAAAATAACTATTAACTATCCATATACAGTCAGGGGACCGCAGCCGCTCCTAGCCGATGTCCATATAAAGTTGAATAAGGGGACAAATACGTGCCCCCAATGCTTGTAAGAGGTAGACCTCCTGACACTCCCGAAGGGACACTAGTGAACGGAGTTTTATAAGGGTGGTAACGGCCAGCACTGAGTAGACCACTGACCGGGCTGATACTTGTTGGGTAGGTTCTTCGGAGAGAGTTAGGGCTAAGAGAACCAGTTGCTGTATATTGTCCGTGACAACTCGGCAAAGAGACTGGTGGGAAAGAGAGATTATAGCTTGCTGCCAATGCAGCTGCATCGTTGGCTGTGGTATGCGTCCTAAGATGTTGCAAAAGTTCTTCGGACGATGTGAAGCGTTTACCACAATAGTCATTCCCGGCCACCCACGAGCAAATATATGGCAGCTGGGTGCCGAGCATTGAGTGAGGGTAGAAAGAAGTGCCGAACCCCAGGGACGGACTGGCGGTGATGGCGCCACCCGGGGTGGGTAATGTGGAGACGGATGACAACATAGGCAGACCAGTGGCCGACGACAGTCCAATATTGCTGGACTGTAAGAGGGACTTTTCGTGGGCGCACTGGGTACATCCGGGTGACGTGCACGTAGAAGACAGGTGCGAGTTCTGAAGGGTCATCTGGCAATTACTGCAGTAGGGATCGCGGCAGACGGGGACCAACGTTGTTGCACCGGTCGGGGTTCGAACTCGAGCATACGCAAAGTAGGGAGAGACGGCAGCTGGTTGGGTACCAAGTTTTAGTGGTGAGGAGTTGGCGACGGCGGCGGCGGCGGCAGCCGAGGCAAGACTGAGTCCGGCATGGGCAGCCAGTGGTGACGGGTAAACAGGGCTATTGCCGGCCGCGTCCACGGCGATCCCGTGTCCAACAAGGGGTAAGCATCCGTAGCTAGCCAGAGAAGCAGTCGGCAGAGTGGACAGGAGTGAAGGGTGGCTAGTAGACTTGAGACCACCGCCGACTAAAGAGGAATGTGTTAATAACGATGCCGTGTGTTGCGACAGGGTTGTCTTAGTAATTCCTGTAGAGTCGTGGTGACTCAAATCGGACACACTACCCAAACTCATTCGACCGGAAGTTGTTTGTTGGCCGCTGGGACAGTTAGCCGACATGGGCCGAGAGACAGAACAACCATCGGACGACGATGATGAAGAAGAAGAAGACGATGATGACGAAGAAGAAGAGGACTTGTGAGAGTTACTTGAGTGGTTCTCGACGGTTGTCGGAGGAGAGACGTTCGCTCTGTCACTGGTCGAATTATTGATGGGTACGAGTGGCGGAATCTCCTTGGGGGGTACGGTACGGAAGCCAGGTTTGTTTGACTCACGTCCGGATTCTTTCTTATCGTGACTGTCTGTGTTGCGTTTTATGTCAGTCGAATGAGACTTATCAGAATGGTGTATCTCTTTGGAGGGCTTCTCTTTCCCCTCCGACGAGTTACTGTTATTTGAGTCTTTCTTCTCAATTGGCGGGATTATTTGTTTTGATGGTGGTGTTGTGTCTTTGCCAATACTGCTGCATGTCTGAGCCAACAACGCCAATGGACTCTTTTTTGCATCCAACTGCAAAAGAGATAAAGAAAGAAATGTCATGAGCAAACATAAAAAAAATTTTTTTTCTTTAAATAACAACGAAAATGTAGGACAATTGTAATTTACGAAGCTCTTTGCTTCGATGTGGCACCCAATGAGACTCGAACTCACTCTTGCAGGTTTGCTAGTCAAGCTTGCTAACCATTACACTACCCGAGGTGCCCAACGAAAATGTAGGACAATACAAGTTAGAAATTAATAGTAGGTGACAATGCCTCATATAAGAAATTCGAACACAATTTCACTTGTTACTGCCAATAATATAAAATATAAACAAACTAAACGGCTGAGCATGGCGTTTGGAGGAGTAAAATATTTATTTTTAAGGTCACGTGGGTAGCCACAGCCAAAAGTATGGATAAATTTTTACACTTTGACCCATCGGATTTTATTGAAAAACTAAAAATAAGATTTTTTTTTTTTTTTGGAGAATTCATGTAAACAACCTAAAAATATCATTTATGGTCGTCAAGTAATGCTTGCTGCATTCGCTAAAAAGAAGGGAAAAAAAGTAGAATCTGATTTTTAGTTTTCTCTAAAATGCGATGGATTAAAGAGTAAAAATTTACAATAAATATAATCTATGGTCCAACCAAATTAACATGTAACATTCACTTGTTTAATACCACGAAATACAAATAGATACTAGAATTTCTTCTTCTTTCGTGAATTTATTTTCGACGAGTTGGTTACATTTTCGTGTGAACGTATCCTTGCTTTTGGCATAAATTTTGTTACGAAACATTTAGCAAATCTAATGAATTTTTATTGATAGGCAACTCAATAATCCGTAAATAAGGAACAAAAAAAAAATTAAATACACCTTGATACTATACTAAATAGGAATCAATTTTAATTTCATAAAGATTTTCTTGTGGCAATATTTAAAGTGGGGATATCCTTTAAAAAATCAAAACTAAAAATATTTGCTTTCTCCAAAACTTGAATTCTGATCTCGGTCCCGCTTCACATAGACCCGGGTTCTTGAAATCTTTGGCAATAATGATGTAGAAATAAGAATTCTCCGCTTGGCTTTTTAAGGGTTAAAAAAATTAGCGTGTTCAAGATTACAACTTATCTGAACACAACAGCATATAGTTGTTAGTTTAAGTTAACAGTCCTAGACCTTGTTCTAAAAATTAAAGCACACGATACGATGTGACGTCATACTTAAGCGTTCTCTAAGATACCAATTTTTTTTTTACCAAGTACCAAATTCGAGTGAAAAATCTCTGGCAAGAAGATCTGATATGTATTTCTGCAGTGAAACTACTCTTGGATTATATCGGAATTTGAAGTATCATGTTTTTAAAGTTCTGGTATTCAGAGAATGCCGATTATGGCTTTCAGTCTGGTTGTCAGAGTGCATTTGATATACGCGCATCTGGTAGGTAAGGTGTTAATATTCCTTATCCACAAAGGAGGTTGGCGCTAAATTAAACGTTACTTTGACCTAGTTTGTAAAGCAATAAAATTTACTTTATATTGTGAAATAGTTTGCGTAATGTCGGAAAAATAATTAATTTTTGTGTGAAACAGGAATCATGTAATCAAATAAAAATTAATGGGTATTTCTGCCTGCTGATGTATTTAAAAAAATTTCAAAAATTTCCATAGCGTCAAAGCTGGATCTAAAAAAATATACACTACTGCAATTTGTTCCTTTGACTATCTTGTACAGTTTCGATTTTTTTCGTTTTGACTTCTCTTCAGGATCCGCAAATAGAAATAGCTGAAAATGGCACATTGACTAATTTATAAAGGAAATTAGAGTTAACAGATGTCTGGCAGGTGACTCTGAGCACAATAAAGATATCTGTTATGATGCAATCAAACATCTGCAACATTTCACAGCTTTCTATTCCTGTATTTTCGATTCTTACAACCTTTAGTTTGGTTTTATGGCATATTAACCATTCTAGGTTATTTAATGCCAAATCCATTTTTTATACAGATTAAACAGTTCTATTTCAAACAATTCAGTTTAGTTTAGGTATGGTTTAAATATCAAACACTTCTATTTGACTCATAGATAGGAACATATCAGGTGCTACCACACCAATCCAGAATGGACCTGAGAGCGATGGCAATGAAGGGGTACTCCGTATTCCCCAAAGCTCCAGCATTAGAATGTTTAATGTCATATCCAGGACACTCGTTGGGGGAGTCTTACCCCTCTGCAGAGATGCAGTCGGTGTGTTCTGTAGCCCCAGGTTACTGGGTCATATTACAGCCTTTAAAATAAATACAATTACTATTCGTTTTTAAAAGTTAAAAACTATAACATCAGTAGGAACACAGACGCGCGTGCGCTAAATAAATGTAAATATGAATCCACAATCCACGTAACCCAAATAACCCTAGACTGGTTGACATGCCGTTCAAAGCAACTACAACTGGACATTATACAGGTTTTTTTTGTTAATGACAAATCAACTTTCGTGGGTTGTTTAATGCGAAAGTCCTTCTTGTAAAAGGACAGTCGTGGTACTCTCTAACCTATTGAACGGGGTGAGAATAATGAAGTTCATAGCATTCATAAGTCAGTCTGAACGTGAACATAATAGCGCAACTGTAGTTTAAACCAGCACTTTAGCTCCCACGTCACAGAACCCACTCCAAGCTAATATATTAATACACATCCATCGTTATTATATCAACACTTGTTTCACTCTTTTTAAGTTCTGATGAAGGTTCATTAAAACCAAAACATTAAACGTCGATTTTCTTTCACAATAAATTCTACAATTTTGATCTTTTTTTTCAATTTTTCTCCATACCGCCGGATTCCTTTCCATTATTTACTTATATATATATATAT
>OY757925.1:61998601-62023615 GCA_963585895.1 Sepioteuthis lessoniana | reverse complement strand
TAACTCAGTTTCTCTCAACCCAACACAATTTCTTTTTTCTTTCTTTTTTTAAAAACTTCTCTCGCCAACTGTCTTTTTCTTTATCTTCCACTCTTCCATGCGCTGATTTCATCATCCCCCTGTTTTCTTCTTCCTCGTGTCACTGTCCCCCCACACTCTCTCTCTCTCTCTCTCTCTCTCTCTCTCTCTCTCTCTCTCTCTCTCTCTCCTAATTTTTACCCTTCCTTCCATAACTCCTTTCCTTTCTTTTTTTCATCTCTCTCTCCTCTCTGAACTCTCTCTCTATCTTTCACGCTATTTCCATATTTTCCACTGTTTCACACGCTGATTTCATTACCTATCTCCTTTCTTCATTTCTCTCCCCTCTCTCTCTCTCTCTCTCTCTCTCTCTCTCTCTCTCTCTCTCTCTCTCCTTATTTTGAACCCTTCCATACGCTGATTCCATCACTCCTCTCCTTTTTTTCATATCTCAGTCTGTCTGTCTGTCTGTCTCTGTCTCTGTCTCTCTCTCTCTCTCTCTCTCTCACGCACTTCAGATATTTAGCACCCTTTCAAACGCTTTTTCCGTTATGTCTTTCCTTTCTCCATATCTCCCCCTCCTCTCTCTTTCTCTCTTGCTCTTTCTTTCGTTTTCTAAACATGTTTTCCTTAACTTTTCCTATGGTTTCTCTCTGTCTCTGTCTCTGTCTGTCTGTCTGTCTGTCTGTCTCTCTCTCTCTCTCTCTCTCTCTCAGTTTCTGTCCCTCTACGTTTTGAACTCTTTCATATCACCTTGTACTTTCTTTTTCATCTCTCTCTTTCTCCATCTCTCTATCTCTCTCTCCCCCCCCCCCTCTCTCTCTTATTTCTCTCGGTTTCTCACTCTCTTTCTTCCTTTCTTCCTTTTCCTTTTTTTTTCGACTCTCTTTCTTTGCTTTTTCCTCCTTTTCATTGTTTCAATTCTTTCTTTTATCTTATTTTCCCTATCCTCTTTTTTTTTCGTTATATTTTCTTTTTTCTTTCAATTTTTGTTATTTTTTCATCTTTAAGTTTTCCTGAATCCTTCCTTCCTTCCTTACTTTCTTTCTTTCTTTCTTTCTTTTGGTTTTTTTTCTTTCTTTCTTTGAATTCTTTATTTTGCATTTAGTTTTTTTTCGCTGTTCTTTGTTTTTTTTTTATTCACCAAACACTTCTTTTTTATACTGTTTCTTTATTCTTTTTTCTTTATTCACTCTTCTTTTATCTCCCTTTCTTTCTTTCTTTCTTTCTTTCTTTCTTTCTTTTACAATTTCTCCATTCTTTCTTTTTTTTCTTGATTCGCTCTCATTTTAGCGTACCGTCTTTCCTTCCTTCCTTCCCTCCTTCCTTCCTTCCTTTTCAATCTTCTGACGTATGTTGTTTTTTTTTTCGCCGACTTCATAATTCATGTAATTGTGGTATTTCTCACTGGTGCCAGTGGTCAGTGTTCAAATCGAGGCAAAAACTAAGATTTACAATGTTGATTCTCAAGGCCTGTAAACTTGAAACGTTGATGCAACACAATCTTTTTATCATGCCCAGTTTGTTTTAGGTCAGACTTAGCTAAAATTGATTAATAACTTAATTTCTTTATGTCCACTATTAGGCACTACATTAGGCACAAAACTACAAGCGAGGGAGACCCAGTGAGAATCATTCTCGCTGAAGTCATATTTGTTTTCACCGCTTGTTTGGGTATATAATCCAATTTCTTCATTAATAAGTTTTCTTCTAAACCAGAGATACCAGGAATCCATTATTTCTCATGAATAATATCCATCAGTTTTGTTTGTAAAATGTCCCATACAGTAAACGCTACTTCTTAGCAAGGTGGCTTTATTGATATCATTTACCAAGTCTTTGCTGAGTCTGCCTTCCAGTACTAGCTATTCCTAAGTGATCACCTATTTCTGAACTGAATAGGGTAATTGCTGCTTAACTTCGATGATCTGTTGGGAACTGATGCTTTTCAGCGTGACTGGATCATAAGTTGAGGCTATTTCAATCTTGTTTTATAAGTTTAACTTCGTCAATCATAAGACTACAAATAAAGAACACCCGATGTGGATCGGGCTAATCATAGCAGTGCTGGTTTATGAGAAAACTAACTTGACCACTCGTGGTGTGTCACCAGAAATTTCATCGCTTGTCTAATTCTCTGAATAAATATATATATATATATGTGTGTGTGTGTGTGTGTGTGTGTGTGTGTGTGTGTGTGTGTGTTATTAGCCCAGTCGGCGAGGGCTGTAGAATACGTCGACTGCATTCCGGCAGAAAAGTAAGACTACACCCCCTCAAACAAATGTCCTGGATATGATATGAAGCCATCTGATGGTATGGCTCCAGACCTAGAGCTTGGAGAATGTGGAGTATCTCTTCTTTGCCATTACTCCTAGGTCAACTCTGAACCGGAGAGGAAGTATCTGTTAGCATCCTATTTTTTAATCAACTAGAACTGTTTAATCGTTCACTATACTTGAAATTATTTCCCTCTCTGCAAGCAAAGGATTAATATTAAAAAGAGTTATTAATGTAAAATACCCATACCTGAAACCATTTGATTGGTTTGGTCTCTTTGTTTAATGGCATATCAACTCTTGTAGGTTATCTAATGCCAAAGCTATTCTCCAAGAATAGCAGTAGTGGTACTATTTAACCCATAGCTGGAAGGATAAGGGAGTTCATAACTTTGCCAAGGGTATTTGCCCGAAAGTCAATGTAATAGCGCGACTGGAGTACGAACTTGCTTACTACGGTTCCGTAGTCCATCGCTTTATAATGTTAAATAGCAATACTGGAAAGTATTTATCTGTGTGCACTATAAGAACTATAAGTTTTTGATAACACTAACTGAAATCATTTAATCATGTGCAATAATAAATATCAGTAAAACTCTAAGGGTCATTCTGGAATATCAGGGTCATTCTGGAATATAAGGTAAATTCGACCAAGGAGATTTAATTTTTACTATCCAAAGTGAAACTATTTTCCATGCCTAAAACACAAATTAAGTAGCCAGGATTTTCAAGTAAGAAGCTTGGCATTAAAGGAGAACCGATGGTTTCATAGCTCAACAGAAGTACAAATATTCAAGATATAATAGAAAAACGACGATTTATTTATTTATTTCATTGGTCTAGTGGGTAGGGTGTTCGCCAAAGGTCCGGCCAAAGACTTTAAAAATGATACTTGACACCTCCATGCTTAACACTCAGCAATGTAAGGTACGTATCAAGGGTAAAGTGGAGCAATTCAGGGAAAGGAGTAGAGCCCTCTCCTACTCCTCGGCGTTGTAGCTATTGAAAAGGGAGCCTTGTGGTCGCTCTCGACTAAGGTCGCTAACTTTACTTTTTTTTAATATCCATTTTTAACCGCGCAAGTAGCCTAATGAATGGAGTGTTCGCCACCGGTCGGGTTCAATCGCAGGTCGAGTCAAACCAAAAACTCAAAAATTGGTACTTGATGCCGCCTTGCTTACCACTCAGTATTATAAGGTAAAGATCAAGAGTAAAGTGGAGCCATCTAGGGAATGGAGTTGCGCCCTCCCCTACACCTCCGTGTGGTAGTTGTTGAGAAAAGGAGCCCTCGGGTCACCCTCGGCTAAGGTCGCCAACAACTTTTCATATTAATCAATATAAAGGATTTTACTTAGCAAACTTACATATACGAAAATCTTTCGTCAAATTTAACTGTATCTACATAGTTTATTCATTTATTTTAATTGTATGCATTAAAAAAAATTATATATTACTTTTACATATTGACCTCTATCAGGAGGAGTTCCCTTGGTGTCCTGGTTAACATGCTGAATTGTGACATCGTAGTAAACGAGTTGGAGCTCCAGTCGCCCTATTACGATCTCTGTTGGACTAATAACGTTGGGAAAGGTATGAGCCTCTTCTACAGGAATGGCTTTGGTATTAAATAACCAGCGAAGGTTGATATACCATTAAAGCAAAGAAACCCCACCAAACCTACCTTCCTTATTTCATCTTTAAAACAATTTCAGAACAGGAAATATTTTCATCTGAAGATTTTTTTACGCGTAGAAACAACATGAAACCTTAAAATTTTATAAACACGCTACAGTACTACAGTACAGTAGAATAAATTTAAAGAAACACATTTTCTGAGCCCAGTCGGCCGGGTTGTAGAATATACCAACTGCACCTCTGCAGCGGGGTAAAACCCTTGCCCAAACGTTTGTCCAGGATATGACGGTAAGCAGTCTGATGGTGAAGCTCCAGAAATGCTGGAGCTTTGGGGAATCCAGAGTACCCTTTCATTGACATTGCTCCCAGTTCCACTCTGGTCCGGAGTGGTAGCACCTGATAGGGTCCAATCTATTGATCGAATAGAAATCTTTGACATTTAAACTGAGAACAAACAAATCAACGAAATTGAATTGTTGGTAAATAGAATTGTTAGAACATTTAACTCTGTGTAAACAAATGACTGATGTTTAATTGAATTGTTAGTTATATATAGCAATACTTGAACCATTTAACTTTGTTGACTTATGCACTAATCAAATAGTTAGCAATAGAACTGTTTGATCATTTAACTGTGTATATCTACAAAATGTGTTTACAAATCATATATTTAATATATATGTAAAAACAGAATGTGACATTAAATAATCAACAATTGTTGATATGACATCTAAGTTTTACGTCTATATGGTCATTAATTGTTTCTTCAGAAGGTTTATCCGTGATTTCGGTGGGGTTTCCAAGCAAATTCGTAGAGGAGAACCTATGGAGTAATGGCTAAAGTGTTGGACTTTGGAATCGAAGGAAGCCAGTTCGAACTCCAGTTGTGTTGCTATGTTCATTTTCGAACTAATAACCTTGAGAGGAAACGAACTCTTATCCCCTGAACTATGAGTTAAATACGATCATTATTAAATTCTATTTTGTGGTCTGCCGGGTCAACAGATTCCACCATTTGGCTGGTTCTCTTTTTTTTTTCTCTTTTTTTTTTTTTTTTATTGACAATTACTAAATCTGTTCAGCTCGGTGAGATTAGGTCAACAGTTTGTATCTCAAAATCCCAGAGAATTGTGTTCGTCTAATTCTCCTGGGCGGATTTAAATTTCTTGCACAACTTCTAGTGGATTACCTTCCCCACCCCAGTTGTGTCTTGTCTTATACGCTAATTTGCTGCATTCGCTTCTTATATTTTGATTAATATAGAATGATCGTTTCGTCTCTATCACCACACAAACTACACATGCAATTCTGTTTCGTCTTATCTATCTTTGCTTTGACGTAGTTTGTCTTTATGGCATTGTTTGACGCTGCTATTTGAAGAGATTCAGTTTCTTCCTTAAGGTTTCTCTTTTTAGCCATGCCCACGTCTTGTCATGTGAGAGTTCACTTATTTGTCGCTTGAAATGTCCGTACACTTGTTTTTCTTTTCATTTTTGTTTTCGAATCATTGTGGTTTTATTGACCCTTTTGTTTCTGTTGTTTCTGGTCACTATTATTATTATTATTATTATTGTTATCATTATTATTAAAAAGGAATGGTTACTCGCAAACACATTGTTATAAAAAAAACGACAATGACGTATAATAAACCAACAAGGTTTGACATGCCGTATAACCAACTAATGTACAAACATACACGCAAGTATAAGCACACATACACATCTTGATACTGCACTTGGGAAAGGCATGAATCCATCTCTTATCTCCCTAGATATGACAGAAGCTAAATTGAAGAGCAAACGAGTTGTCTAGGTAAACTCTAAATTCAGCTTACCAATCATCATCATCATCACGTCGTGCCACAGGTACGGATATCCTTGACCATCTCTCGCCACTTCTCCCCATTGTTCATTGCCTCCAGCAGGTCTTCAAGGCTACATCTCGTATCCTCACATAGCTACTGGATGTATGTTCGAGCTGGTCATCCTGCTTTTGCCCGGCCATATGTAGGGGTCCATAGGAGTACATTACTTATGAGCTCGTCCCTGCTTCTCCAGCAGAGACCTACATGTCTGGTTCGTCTGACTTGGATAGTTTTCGTGAAGGGAGGCAGGTGGCCGTATAGTTGGTGCCTTGTGGGGTGTTGTCTCCAGGACTTGTTCAATATTGCTCGCAACATTCTTGCGTAATTGTCGTATTTGAAGCTTACCAGTACTCCTCTTAGATTGACCTTGTGTTTCATCATAACCGTGTCGAAAGGGTTGGATAAATGCACACATACACAAACACATCACCCTCACTTAGATTCATACACTAATGAATTATTTAGAAAACGTAAATTTAAACATTAGCCTCGTGTGTAGAGGGTTCAGAAAGGACCAAGAAGATCGGGGTTCAATCCCAGGTCGAGTCATACCAAAAACTCAAAAAATGGTACTTGATGCTGCTTAGCTTAACACTCGGCATTATAACGTACGGATCAAGGGTAAAGTGGAGCAATCCTGGGAAAGAAGTCGCACCCTCCCCTACAGCTTAGTGCAGTAACTAATGAAAAGGGAGCCTTCGGGTAAACACAACACACATAGATATAGAGGAAGATGCATACATATGTACAAACATACATAAATGATCAAAATGCCTTTAGGAAAGGTATGAATTTATTTGTTCTCTCCTCCCAAACTATATGTGAATAGTAGGGCAGACTGTGTTATTTAACCTTGGTACTCTAACCAGTCTAAATGAAGTGAAACTCCGAATTCAAAACAGCAGTAATCAAAAATTGGCCTTGTGTCGTATCTTGCCTCGACTCTCACGTTAATGCATTGTTTAGGAAAAGTGTACACACATACATTGCATGTATGTGTATACATTGTATGTACATGTGTGCACACGCATACATACATTATCACCCCCCCACTTAGTCACACAAACACCCCTCCATTTCAACCGTTTTACTTTTTTTTTTTTTGTTTTTCTATTTTATGAGTTTGTATTTTTCCGGAGACAACTTGCTGTAAATAAGCAAATTAAGAAAGAAAATATAAAAAAAGTAAGAGCAATTTTTTAAAAACTTAAGACTGAAAATAAATATAGCAATAAACTTAAGACCGATGCCATATATTGTCTGCCATTCGGGTAAAACGCTTTTGACCATAAATTATTTTCATTTTTTTTTTTTTTAATGTTTTTTCAACAGTACAGAATTAATCAAAAAGTTTTCCCTTCTTCTTGCAGGGAAAATATATGACCAATTCTTTAAACTAAGAGCCCACATGAATTTATTATTGCCATACTTTCAAATTATCACCATTTATGTTAATATGGGCACGATTTTGTGCATGTGTAAAGAGAAAGTATTCGTAAATAAGAAATAGAAACATTTGTAAGAAAGTATACTTGCTTAGAGGAGCTAATAATGTAGCGGTTAGGGTCGTAGGAAGTGACTATCCGAGTTCAAAACCTGGACGAAGCTGTTCTTATTTCATATATTGCTAATAGTTTTTTTTTTTTTTTTTTTCGAAAAGAACTGATTCCAATTATTGTCCCTCCAACTATGGATAACTAAGACTTTGGTTTTATAGTCTACCAACTATCCTAGGTTATTTAATACCAAATCCTCTTTATACATATATATCAAATATATATGATTTGGTTGGGTTGGATTTTATGGCATATCAAACAATCTAGGTTATTTAATGCCAAATCCTCTTTATACATATATATCAATATATGTGATTTAGTTTGGTTGGGTTTTATGGCATATCAACCATTGTAGGTTATTTAATGCCAAATTCTCTTTATGCATATATATCAAATATATATGATTTGGTTGAGTTGGGTTTTATGGCATATCAACCATTCTAGGTTATTTAATGCCAAATCCTCTTTATACATATATATTAAATACATGAGATTTAGTTTGGGTGGGTTTTATGGCATATCAACTATTCTAGGTTATTTAAAATCAGATCCTCTTTATACATATATATTAGATATATTTGGCTTTGGTTTGGTTTGTTTTTATGACATGTCAACCATTATAGGTTATTTAATATTCAATCTGTTTTGTATATATATATATATATATATATATATATATATATATATATATATATATATAATTTCTAAACATATTTTATGGACTATATTTTAAAACTATCCTGAGCTCATTTTTTCACACTCAAATAATTCGATTTACTATTAATCAATTGCTTGCACACAGTTTAATGCTTTCAAGTATTGCTATGCAACACGAACATTTCAATTAAACATCAATCATATGTTTACATATAGTTAAATGTAAAAACAGTTCTTTTTAAAACAATTCTGTCAGCATAATAAGTACACGGTTTAAATGTCAAACAAATAGATAGGACCCTATCAGGTGCTACCACTCCCGGGCCAGAGTCGACCTGGAAGCAATGGCAATAAAGTGGTACTCCACATTCCCCAAAGCTCCAGCATTACTGAAACCTGACCATCAGATTTTTTTTGTGTCATATCAAGGACACTCGTTGGAGGAGTCTTACCACTCTGCAAAGATACAGTCAGTGTATTCTGCAACCCCAGCCAACTGGGCCAGCTTTGGAGAGGATAGAGTAATCTCTTCCATGTCTTTACTCGTAGATGGTAGTAATCGCTAAGGTCAAATTTATCTGTTTGAAAATTATTTGTATGAGATGATAACATGTGAAACCAAATATGTGCCAACAAATGATTATTATTATTCAATGGAATTATTAATATTAGGATAACTTGAAACCATTTAACGGTATTGAAATAGTTTGCATTAAGAAAATTAATTGGACCAACAATTATTTACTAAGGATTATTTTTAGTTTTTTGGCACTATATTATTTTAAACAAATAAATACTATTAAATAGACCTAGTTACTTGAAACAATATAAATATGTATAAATCATTGATATGATATAGAAATGATTTAAACCATACAGCTGGACAAAAAAAGAATTTTTATTATTTTACTCCTTTGAGAGTTTTTTTTACACCAGCGTTAGCTGATGGTCTTCCACTGGAGTTTGAGAGACTGCAAGTCTACTCAAGTCTCCAGGACACTCCTCAGTATTCTGGCTGATCTTAATTATGCAATAATTTGAATGGTCTTTACTCGTCCTCTTATTTCCAAGCCCTCCTGTCTCTTTGCCAATCATTTGGTGACTGTACCGAGCGCACCGATTACAATTAGTGTCACTGTTACCTTCATGTTCTATAGTTTTTTCAGTCTCTAGCAAGGTGTAGGTACTTATCTCTCTTTTTGCTTTCTTTCAATTTTACTGCTGGGACGACAAATTCCACCATTCGACAGATTCTCTCTTTTTTTTTTATTGACTATGACTAGGTCTGGTCGTCTGGCTGAGATTAGGTCATCCGTTTATACCTCAAAATCCTACAGAGGTTTTTACGTTTCATTCTCCACGACGGATACCATTTGTTCATATAGTCTAATCTAAATTTCTTGCACAATTCCCAGTGGATCACCTTACCTACTCAGTCGTTTCTAGTCTTATACTCTTTTTGTGCGAATTTGCTACTTTCGCTTATTATCTTAGTTGATCGTTGCGTTTCGGTCACCACTTAATCTAAATATGCTATTTTGCTGCGTCTCGTCTATTCTTGCTTTGACATAGTGCTCATGGCGTGGTTTTTTGTTTTCTTTTTTTGATTTTTTGTTTTTTGTTGTTGTTGTTGTTTTTTGCTACTATCAGAAAAGATTCAGTTTCTCTCTTAATGTTTCCCTTTCATAGCCATGTCCAAATTTTCTCGTGTGAGATTTCGCTTGTTTGTCGCTTGAAATGTCCATGCAGTTGTTTTTCTTCCCATTTTTGTTTCCTGGTTATTTTTGTTCTGTTGATGCTCGTATAGTTCGTAGTGTTTCTAGTTTCTGTAATCAGTCGTCTTCCGCACTTTTTTTTATGTAATCTTCTACACTTTGTCTACGTCATCTCTGTGATGTAAGGCCTTATGCATCTTTTCTTGTTCTCTGGTCCATTTGTTGAAGTTCTTCTCTCGTCCATTTTAAGAATGGTCCTGAGTATCTTACGAGGGGACAGCCAAGGTATTTATCCTTTTGATGAGATTATTATTATTATTATTGTTATTATTATTATTATTATCATAGAAAAAAGAAAGTAATTATTGAAAAACGATGGAAGGTTAATGATATAGTTATGAGTGCAATCGAACATTTGCAAATTTTGGCATTTAATAACCCATAAGAAGTTTATATGCCATTAAATAAATCAACAAAACCAAACATGATTATTTTCAAACAAAATGATTTGATGGGACCCTGACGGATACCACCACTCAGAGTGAACCAGGGAGTAATGGCTACGACAACGTGACACCACACCTTCAGACCCAGTGCCTCAACACCGGATGTAATTTTCTGACTTCTTTTTTTGGAGAATGGGGTTAGGTCTTAATTCTCTTCGGAGGATGCAGTCGATGTGTTCTAAGTCCCACCGACAAAGCTAGTTAATGTTGCCGATTGATAGAAATGAATTGGGATAGAAGAAGAAGAAGAAGAAGAAGAAGAAGAAGAAGAAGAAGAAGAAGAAGAAGAAGAAGAAGAAGAAGAAGAAGAAGAAGAAGAAGAAGAAGAAGAAGAAGAAGAAGAAGAAGAAGAAGAAGAAGAGTGATGGAAAGAAAAAGAAGAAAAAGGAAAGAACAAAAGACTGTGACAAATTTTGAAGCCGGTGCAATTTCGCTTTTACTTTCTGTTAATTCACGCCCTGGACTTTTTAACCTATCGCCTTTCTTAGGCAAACTTGTCTTGAATAGCTACAATATATTCAAACTTTGATTAATTATCTTTCCATACATATCCTATATTTCTTTCAGCACCGTGAACTTAACTTACCCTATATCTTATCCTTTTTACATTCTTCATGATCTCTTTATTTTACATATACTCTTAGGTCCTTTTTCAGTTACTTCACCCTTTCTTTGGTATGTATATTTGTCCATGATAACTACGTCATTTATCTAAACTTTCACTCAGCTTCTCTTCCTCTGTTACTGATAATAGATTGATAGATAGATAGATATCAAGAAGTTATATATAGAGAGTCACAGAAATAGACGAAAGAGAGAAGGAAGGAAGACGTAGAAAAGACAATCACTTTTCATCAGTTCTCATCATCGACTTCAATTTCTCTTGCAATTATCAAGTCTTTTCTGGAGCCTAAGATGAATCGTTACCGGAGCAGATTTCGACTTGGCAACTGATCTCTGCCATCGATAAGACTTAATAAAGATACATTGAAGAAAGAGTGATTTGAGCTGGAATTAAATGAGAAACAGAGTAGAAAAATAAATGAATGACGAACAGTTGGACATTGAAAACGAAGAAGGAAAACAAGAAATTAAGGAAGGAAATTCGGAAAATGGGAAGCGAATGAAGTAAGAACTATTGAAAGAAAGAAAGAAAGAAAGAAAGAAAGAAAGAAAGGTACAAAGTTAAGAAAAAAAAATCAGTAATTAGGTTTTTTGGTATATCCATGAAAAGAATATATATATATATATATATATATATGTGTGTGTGTGTGTGTGTGTGTGTGTGTGTGTGTGTGTGTGTGTGTGTGTGTGTGTGTGTGTGTGATGAGAGAGAGAGAGTGACAAAGAAAGAAAGGAACGACAGTAATGATACTGTAAAAAGACTAGAGAAGGTATTGAATAAATGTTCCTAGTTTTTAAATTCATCGAAAGAAACAACAAAAGAAAGAAAAAGGATGACTAATTAAAGGATTGAAAGAAAAAAGAACAAATGATGTTTTAAAGATTTATGACACGTGTAGAATTTCTAAGCCGAACGGCTTTCATAGGTCAATTAGGATAGGATATATATATATATATATGTATATATATATATATATATATATATATATATATATATATATATATATATACATATATATAAGAAAGAGAGAGACAGAGACAGAGACAGAGAGATTGAAGCAAATTGAGATAGATAGATAGATAGATAGATAGATAGATAGATAGATAGATAGATAGATAACAATTGACAAAACAAACAGAAATAAAAAGAAATTACTGAACGAATAAACTCGAGAAGTGTACAACGAAAAGAAAGGAAATTAGCATTTCTGATTCTTTAGAATTTAAATGTATTCAAAAAAGAAAGAAAGAAAGAAAGAAAGAAAGAAAGAAAGAGAATGGTGCCTAAATAAAGGAATGAAAAAAAAAAAGGACGAATGAAATAATCAGTGATGTTCTAAGGTTTTATGACTCGTGTAGAGTTAGAAAGCTGAACGGCTTTCATAGGTAAAATGAAATCGAAACATTTGGATGTGGGGGGTATTTTTTGTTGTTATTTCATTTATTTATTTTTTATATTTCATTTATCTAATTTTCATTCATCTGCTTTTTTTTCTTTTAAGAACAAGAAAGAAAAAAAACGATGTCGGTGTGTAAAAGCAAAAGAAAGTAGTGAGACAAAGAGGGTGGGGAGAAAAAAGCCACTTGGGGCGAATCACGTGATGACTTGGCCGAGTTGCCGTGTGTGTATATTAGAGAGAAGTTTGGTAAACGAGGCATTTCTCTTATTGTGTTCGAATTGAGAATGAACATGCTGCTGTTCGGTATCCCGTCGTTGTCGACGTGAAATGGCCATTGATGGCGGGAAATTTCATTTCCGGTCCCAACTTTGATGTAGGCTAAAGACCAGCAAAGGAAACACTAAACATAAAACACTTGTACACACGCTCCCATTCTAGCAAGGTACAGAAATGGGAAGACATGGCACGAATTGATGCGGAGAAAAGAAGAATGGTGGGGATACAGAGAGAAACTAGGGGAGCGGGGAGCGAATGAATAGGAAACATGCAAAGACACGCACACACATATAAGAAATATAAATAAGAAAGAAAGAAAGAAAGAAAGAAAGAGTGGAGAGAGAAAGAGAATAACCAAATAAAAAGAAAGAAAGAAAGAAAGAAAGAAAGAAAGAAAGAAGAGAATAAAAAAATGATAAGAAAGAAAGAAAGAAAGAAAGAAAGAAAGAAAGAAAGAAAGAAAGAAAGAAAGAAAATATTACCATAGAGGTAATGACTGGAAAAGAAAGACTACAGGGATGTGCTTGACAAAGAAAGACAGAACAAAGAAACAAATTTACAATCATGTGGCTAGAAAGAAAGAAAGAAAGAAAGAAAGAAAGAAAGAAAATGCAACCATGTGACTCATTAGACATAACACAGATTATCTACAATAGAAAACGAATCTACCCACAAGGGAAAAAATCACAAGTCAATGATCTAAGCAGAGAGAGGGAGAGAGGGGGGGAAGGAGGGCGGAAGAGAGAGAATCTGAAAAGAGACATACATACATTCTTACAAATGTGTGTATAGTGTATAGAGATCTGCATCAAGAGAGAGGGTAAATGTAAAAAGATTAGGACAGACATACAAAAATGTATATATACACAGATACATATTGATAAATGCACTCAAAAACGTATGCATACTTTAAAAAAAGGAATACATGCATACATTCGAAATGTTTACTTACATATAAACAAAAAGGTATGCATTTATACATCAATATGGACAGGCAAAAATCTATATATACATATAGTTGTTGTTGGCAACCGTTGTCGAGGGCGACCCACCCGAAGGCTCCTTTTTCAATAACTACTACACCGAGGTGTAGGGGAGGGCGTTACTCCTTTCCCTGGATTGCTCCACTTGAACCTTGATACGTACCTTATAATGCTGAGTGTTAAGCAAGGAGTACCATTTTTTAAGTCTTTGGTTTGACTCGACCTGGGATTGAACCCCGATCTCCCAGACCATTGGCGAACACTCTACCCACTTGGCCAATGAGCCGGTACAATGTATACATATAAAAATGCATATATACAACTATACTAAAATGTATTCATATATCCCAAATGTAGGCAAGCGTATATACAAAATGTATACATAAATACAAAAATGTATACATATATACATAAAAGGTATAAGGGTTAAAAGCGCAATTACGTTCACTTTCGGAAAAATCCCCTCCGAAAAGGTATGAAGCCCCTTGTCCTCCCATCAGTGGGTTAAATAGTAGCACTACTGTTCTTCTAGAAGGATGGATTTAGCATGAAATAACCCAAGAAGGTTGATATATCGTACAAAAAACAAATAATACAAATGGTATATATACATACAAAAATGAATACATACATACATACATACAAAAATGAACGATACATTCATACATACATACAAAAATGAACGCATACATACATACATACATACATATATACATACATACATACAAAAATGAACGCATACAAACATACATACATATATACATACATACATTCAAAAATGAACGCATACATACATACATACATATATACATACATACATTCAAAAATGAACGCATACATACATACATATATACATACATACATTCAAAAATGAACGCATACATACATACATACATACATTCAAAAATGAACGCATATATACATACATACAGAAATGAACGCATACATACAAATATACATGCAAAAATGAACGCATACATACATACATACATACATACATACATACATACATACATACAAACAAAAATGAACACAAACAAACATACATATAAAAATGAACGCATACATTCATACATACAAACATACATACAAAAATGAACGCATACATACATACATAAATACATACATAGAAAAATGAACGAATACATACATACATACATACATACATACATACATACAAAAATGAATGCATACAATCATACATACATAAATACATAGAAAAATGAACGAATACATACAAACATACATCCAAAAATGAACGCATACATTCATAAATACATACAAAAATGAACGCATACTTACAAAAATGGACGCATAAGTACAAATTGTATATATACCTACAAAAATGTATAAATGTTTATAAAACGTATTCATATATACATACAAAAATGTATGCATACATACATCATCATCATGTCGTGCCGCTAGCACGGATATCCCTGACCTTCTCTTGCCACTTCTCCCTATCATTCATCGCCTCTGGCAGGTCTTCAGGGCTACATCCCATATCCTCACATAGCTGCTCTATGTAGGTTCAAGCTGGTCGTCCTGCTTTTGCTCGGCTATATGTGGGGGTCCATAGGAGTACATCACTTATGAGCTCGTCCCTGCATCTCCAGCAGTGTCCTGCATGTCTGGTTAGTCTAACTTGGATAGTTTTCGTGATGGGAGGCAGGTGGCCGTATAGTCGGTGCCTTGTGGGGTGTTGCCGCCTGGACTTGCTCAATATTGCTCGCAACATTCTTATGTAATTGCCGTCTAGCTTCTTCTCCAGCCGTTTTGCTAGCGTCCAAGTTGTGCATCCATACAGCAGTATCGATACGACCGCTGCCTGGAAGAAACTGCGTTTCATTTTATCGGTCAGGCTTGTTTTCCATATGATCGATAGCTTATCGATAGCTGTCCATGCTTTCGTTAGCCGCGTGTCAATGTCTTTTTCGGTTGATGAGACACTGCTTCCTTGGTAGGTGAATTTGTCTACCAGTTTTAGAGAGGTTCCGTCTAGTGTGGAAATGTCGCCTGTTTGATTAAAGCACATATATTCAGTTTTGTGTGCATTGACATGGAGGCCAATGCCTGCGGCGGCTCGTTCCAAACTATGCAGTAGTGTTTCGGCTTGGTAGGGTGTATTTGCCACTACCGCTTTGTCATCGGCATAGTCGGTAATTGTTTTTGCGAGGTAACGTACAAAACTGATACATAAATATATATAAAATGTATTTATACATACATACAAAAAAGTATACAGATGTGCATGCGAAAATGTATACATACATACATACATACAGGGTGACCCCCCCCCCCACAAAAAAAACAGAACCCATATACTTTTTTATTACTTCTACAAAAATAACGCAAAATAATTCTAATTTTGTACACTCGAACTTCTGGACATGTTGGTGAATACTATGGTCCCAATTTTTCATGCACAGAATCTACTTCATATCCTGAAAAAAAGAAAAGGCTAGAACTAAATTTCAGTCAAAAATATATGGATTCTGTTGGGATGGGGGGGGGGTCACCCTATATTTACGTACATAAAAAATGCAAATTTGATTGATTGATGTTTTATGGCATATCAACCCTTACACTGGTTATTTAACGCCAAATATTATGATAAAACCGGACATTGGCCTAGCGGTTAGAGTGTTCGCCAATGGCCCGGGAGACCTCGGTTCAATCCCAGGTCGAGTCATACCAAAGACTCAAAAAATGGTACTTGATGCCTCCTTGCTTAACACTCAGCACTATAAGGTACGGATCAAGGGTAAAGTAGAGCGATCCAGGGAAGGAGTAGCACCATCCCCTACACCTTGGTGTAGTAGCTATCGAAAAGGGAGCCTTCGGGTTACCCTCGACTATGGTCGCCAACTTTACTTTATATATGTATATATGTGTGCGTGTGATTTTTAAGTTTATTGTTTATAGCTAACTTAATTTTTGAACAAGTTTTTAGAGGTCATTTTTAGCTCAGAGCTGAATCATTTCAAGTATTGCCATCTAACACCAATAATTTTATTTAACATTAGTTCTTCGTTTGCTCATAATTAAGCATTTAGAGTGAGATAGATTCCTATCTATCACTAATAATTCTATTTAACACTAATCATTTGTTTACACAGTTAAATGGTTTCAAGTATTGCTATTTAATATAAGTAATTCTATTTATCAAGTATTCCCATGTAATAAAAACAATTTTAACTCAGCTGTATGGTTTCAAACAATAATAATTTTTAGTAAATGATTTAACAGTTCCATTGACCCATTTATAGAACCCTAACAGGTACTACAACTCCAGGTCAAAGTGGACCAGGGAATAATGACAATGAAGTGGTAATCCACATTATTGAAAGCTCCAGGATTGGAGCCCGACCATTAGATTCAATTTAGAGTCATGGTGGGTGGGGATTCTATCCGTCTGCTCAGATGCAGTCAGCATATTCTACTGGGTGGAAGGCGCCTCTGGTGGTGTAATGGTTAGCAAGCTCGACTAGCAAACCTACACGAGTGAGTTCGATTCTCATTGGGTGCCCCATTTATGCGGCCTTGTGCTCCATCTAAGCAAAAAGCTTAGGAAATTAAATATTCTACTGGGTGGACACATACATACATACATGAAGATTTTACTTCTTCACAATTATTTGTTCTCTACAGATATTAAATTCTTCGTTTGGTTTGGTTTGGTTTCTTTGTTTAACTTAACAATCTTTGTGGGTTATTTAATACCAAAGCCATCCTCGTAAAACCCATAGTTGGTGGGATAGGTGGGTTCGTACGTTTCCCAAGATTGTTAGTTCGAAAATGAGCATAATAACATGACTAGAGTTCGAACTTGCTTACAGAGGTTCTTGTAAAGATCGACATTCTGCTATTCGTCATTCTGGGCCTTAAGAATTTTTATCAACCCAGCAGTTACTGGCTTTATCACTAATCTGACATGACTTCATTACAGTTCGTGGTAGAAAGAGATTTTCATAATCTGTTTGGAGCTGTTTTTGCCCGAGTCCTCTAAAATGACTAAAAAGTCTTGCTTTTGATTTAAAAAAAAAAAAAAAAAAAAAACCTACCACAGATGCTACAGACGTGTTCAGGCTGAAAGTTACCTGGAATTGAATTCGGATTTTGCTTGCGCAATTTTCATTTCAAGAGTGTTAGCACCTGATAGAGTCCTATCTATGAGTCAAATAGAACTGTTTGACATTTAAACTGAGAACAAACAAATCACTTATGCGAAATTGAATTGTTGGTAATAGAATTGTTAGAACATTTAACTCTGTGTAAATAAATGAGTGATGTTTAATTGAATTGTTTGTGATACATAGCAATATTTGGAACCATTTAACTTTGTTGAGTTATGCACTAATCGAATAGTTAGGAATAGAACTGTTTGATCATCTAAATGTGTATATCTACAAAATGTGTTTACAAATTATATATTTAATATATATGTAAAAACAGAATGTGGCATTTAATAATCAAGAATTGTCCAAGCCAAACATATTTTATCTAAGTTTTATGTCTATCTGACCATTAATTGTTTCTTTAGAAGGTTTATCCGTGGTTTCGGTTGGCTTTCCAATCAAATTCGGAGAGAACTCATGGAGTAATGGCTAAAGTGTTGGACTCCGGAATCGAAGGAAGCCAGTTCGAACTCCGGTTGTGTTACTACGTTCATTTTCGAACTAATAACCTTGGAAGAGGCATAAACTCTCTTATCCCTCGAATTAACCGGGCCATTGGCCTAATGAGTAGAATGTTTAATCCCAGGTCGAATCATACCAAAGACTTGAAAAATAGTACTTGATGATGCCTTGCTTAACACTCAGCATTATAAGGTAAGGATCAAGGGTAAAGAGGAGCAATCCAGGGAATGGAGTAGCACCCTCCCTTACACCTCAGTGTAGTAGCTATTGAAAAGGGTGCCTTCGGGTCACCTTCGACTAAGGTCGCCAACTTTACTTTTATTTACTATCATTGCTGTTCTTCTACGAGGATGACTTTAGCATTAAATAACCCATGAAAGTTGATATGCCATCAAATAACCAAAGCAAGCAGATTCTTGAAATGCTCTTTTCACTTCTAAGGTCTTTCTTCTTGGCCAGCAGCTTTTAGTTTTGCGCTAGAGATTTTTTCCTTCGTTAAATTAATTTACTCTCTGCTACGCTAATCCTAATTGTACATCTCGTACAGTATTTCCAATTTTATTGATTTAGTCTTGGATAAATTCTAATTGTTATTTTTAGTGTGTTTTAGACAGTTCTCCCTGGTTTTTCTCGAGTATCTGTGCATTCTCTTCAAAAGTTTTGCATCCATCAAATTTTCGCTCTTTTTTCCCCAGTTCATGAAATTATTATCTGAATTTTAAAGATTGTTCTTTAAAACGTTTTCTTTAATTCATGCCTGGGATTCAGTCACCTTGGATTCGAGTCTTATCATCACATAAAATGTTTCAAAAATCTTTTTTAAAATGCCGTGATTATTTGTGTATAAGTCGCACTATTTTTCCAGCTTTTTCAACCCAAAAGCTAAGGCTGCGTATTATACACGAGAACTATATAAATATCTTTTTTCTGGTCACATACTTCATCATATTTGGAACGAATAAGTTATATCCATAGTCCAAGCTAATGTTTTACACTGATACAGAGAAATATCCACTGGAATATTTTTTTTATGATTTGGTTTCCTCTAATGAGAGCTTATTTCTACTGCAACCTTGTTGCATTTTTGAAAACATCACTATGTGTTTGCACTAAAGTTTGCGTAAATTTTAATTATATAAACTTTTATTTTAATCAGTACTAAACGATAAAAACTTAAATAAATATTCATTTTAGCTTAAATTCTAAAACGTCCATGCGTATTATGCACGAGAATATTTTCCTCCAGAATTTCGGTAAGACCCCCCCCTACTCAACGGGTGACCTGATAATGACATTAAACAATATGATGGTGAGGCTCAAGTGATACTGGAACTTTAGTGAATGTTGAGTACCTATTTATTTCCATCGCTACCAGGTCTATCGCTACCAGGCATAGGCATGACTTTGGCATTAAATAAACCTACAAAGGTTTTATATGCCATTAAACAAAGAAACCACACCAAACTTACCTTCCTGGTTTTATTTCTAAAACAATATCAGAACAGGAAACATTTTCATCAGAAGATTTGTTTACGCGAGGAAAAAACATGAAACCTTGAAATTTTGTGAACATGCTACAGCACTTTGAACAAATAATCTCACACAGCTTGTAGAATAAATTTAAAGAAACACATTTTGTTAGCCCAGTAGGCTGGGGCTGTAGAATACACTGACTGCATCTCTGCAGAGGGGTAAAAACCCTGAACAAGTGTCCTAGATATGACACTAAACAATCTCATGGTGAGGTTCTAGTAACAATGGAGCTTTGGGAAATGTGAAATACCCCTTCATTGCCATTGCTCCCAGGTCCACTCTGTCCCGGAGTGGTAGCACCTGATAGAGTCCTATCTATGGGCCAAATACAACTGTTTGACATTTAAACTGAGTGCAAACAAATGACTTTAATTGAATTGCTGGAAATAGAACTGATTGATCATTTAACTGTGTGTAAACAAATGATTGATATTAAAATGTGATACTGGGAGCTATTCAGCTGTATGCAAAAGAATGACCTTAGGCTCATTTAAAAACGTATTCAACAAAATATGTTTACAAATCACATAAATTTGATATACATGTATAAAGCTGATTTTGCATTAAATAACCTAAAATTGTTGATATGCCATGTAATCAAACCAGACCAAGTCCAAAATTTCATAGTCCAAAGTGAGTAGTGCGTGTTATACATAAATAATGACGTATATGAAACCCTAAGATATAAATTCTTAGGTATATTTGCGAACCATTACGTTTTCAACGAGTAAAATCGCACTTTATATACAATACATATTAATTGTGAATTAAATCACCATGACCAGATAATCCGGCGAACACTTGTACGGGATATACGGAAACACTGGACGGCTGTTTCGGCCTTATTAGGTCTCATCAGCTGTGTATACCATGATCTCTACCACTGGAGATCGAGCCATCGACCACAGAATGTAGAGCCGAAACTCTACCATTGAGCCAACAACCCACATTGCCCACGAGTGACGCCAAATTAACACGTCATTGTAATTGCGCGGCCAATTAACTTGAATGTGTCTTGAAAGTTACATCCGTACTCTTTACAGAGGACTCGATCACCTCCAGTGTCACGTCTTTCCTGGAAGATTGGAAATACGCATCCACGTAATTATTATAACCTCAAGGGCAAGGATATAGATGTACATCTTCGTTTTTTTTTTTAAGTTGAGAAATTATATTGTAAATTGAATTTTTAAAAATATACATTTTGATAGATCTTGATTTTTTTTCTCTTATTCATCCTTTATAATAATTAACCATGCTATGATTAAATGTGACTTTTTAAGCCAACAAGAAGTTTTAAAATCTTTGGTAAATATTTGCAACGCGAGAGCTTTAATTTTATGAGAAACTGCTGTTACACAATTTCGGTTTCTTTGTTTAATGGCATATCACCCTTCGTAGGTTATTTAATGCCAAATCCATCCTTCTATAAGAACAGCAGTGTTGCTATTTAACCCACCACTGGAAGGATAAGGGGATTCATACCTTTCCCCAAGGGTATTTGTGAATGTAATAGCGTGACTGTAATTTGAACTCGCTTATTACGATTCTGCAGTTCATCGCTTCAACTATTACACCACGAGGACACCCCGCCAACACAATTTCATACAAACATATATACATATAGACATAGAAAAATATAATGACTGCCACTTCTTTACTGAAGTGGGCCATCTCCTCACTTCCACTAAAAGAACCAGACTCTAGATGTTGTCTCGATGACATGCCAAGAGTTAGAGCCAATAAGGACGAAAAGCGGGAGTGAATCAAAGCAATCGGTGCTATCAGCACGACATGAGGAGGAAGAATGCTTAAAATCAGGGAACTCTATACAAATTATTTGTATTGAGAATTGTTACTTGAAACTATAACTGTTTATGATAACTCTCCTTTATTTATCATTAGTTACTTGAAACCACATAATTGCTTGAAATACTTGAAACCATGCAACAGCAAGCTAGTTATTTGCATTAGATAGGAATACTTGAAACCTTATAACAAACGATTATTATCAAATACGAGTAGTTATTTGAAACCATATAACAGTAAAAATTGTTTTCAAAAACAATGACCCTTGGGAAACGTATGAACCCCCTTATCCTCCCAGCTATGGGTTAAATAGTGCCACTACTGTTCTTCTAGGAAAATGGCTTTGGCATTAAATAACCTACAAAGGTTGATATGTCATTAAACAAAGAAACCAAACCAACCAAACCAAACCAAAACAATGCCAAATTTTATATATATATATATATATATATATATATATATATATATATATATATATATTGAATACATGATTTCAAACCCATTTTGTAGAAAACATTTTTAAACAAGCCTGGGCTCTCTTTTTTTTCTTTTTTTTTTTTTTTTTAGTACACAGTTTTATGGTTTCACTTAATTTCAAACAATTCAGTTGAGTATAAATACTGTTCTTTTGTTTGCACACAGTTAAATGTAAAAACAGGTCTACTCCAAACCACTTAGTTTTGCATAAGAACACAATTTAAATGTCAAAGAGTTCTATTTGATCAATATATAGGACCCTATCAGATTCTACTATTCCGAGCAGAGTAGAAGAATACTCCGCTGTCCCCAAAGCTCTAGCATTACAGATTGTTTAGTGTCATATCCAGGACACTCGTTGTGTGTAGGGATCTTACCCCACTAAAAAGATACAGTTGGTGTATTCTGCAGCCCTAGCCGACAGGGCATTCTAAAGATTAAATAGAACTGATTAACCATTTGATTATTTGGAAGCAAATGCCTAATACTGAATAGAATTATTAGTGTTAGATAACAATACTTGAAACCATTTAACTTTGTGCAAATAAAGGAACTCTGGTTGGGTTTTATGCCATATCAACCCTTGTAGGTTATTTAATGCCAAGTCCTCTTGATACATATATAATAGATATATAAGATTTCGTTTGGTTAGATTTTATGGCACATCAACCCTTGTAGGTTATTTCATGCCAAATCCATTTTTACATATAAACAGTTCTATTTCAGACAATTCAGTTTAGCATAAGTACACAGTTTAGTTCTATCTGACCCATAAATAAGTCCCTATCAGGTTCTACCTCTCCAAGCCCGAGTGGACCTGGAAGTGATGGCAATAAAAGGATACTCCACATTCCCCAAAGTTCCAGCATTACTAGAGCCTCACCATAAGATTGTTTAGAGTCATATCAGGAAACTTATTGGGGGAGTCTTACCACCTGAAGATATGCAGTCGGTGTATTCTACAGCCCCAGCCGACTGGGCAGCACCAAGTCTGGAATTGAATGTCCGCTTAATAAGCTTCAACACACTCAGGCACAAAGCCATAACAACGGGTCACTTTGTGAGAATCGAACTCACTACCCTAACTTTCCTGTTTATGCAAGGTAATTATGGAATTGTATGGATGTCAACACGCGCATAAATCAAAGAAAAACTATTTACACACCGCAAAAAAAAAAAAATAAATGAATAAATAAATAAACCAGAGAGACAGAAACCAATGATCTGTTTTACAGCATACACTTCCTTTTCGCGACTACGCTCTCTAGAAACTCGAGAGAGACAAAGGAGTTATATATATATATATATATATATATATATATATATATATATATATATATATATATATATAGTAAAAAATGGTTGGTGTGTGAATAGGAAACTCAAAGAAAGCCGCTAAAGCGTGCTAAAAAAAGTTTTCAAAACTTCTTTTGACCATCTTTTTCTTTTTTTTTTTTTGCCACGCCTTTCATTACTCTCTCAAACACACACACACACACACACACACACACACACACACACACACACACACACACAAACAAAAAACAAACAATGCGAAAATTTCTCTTTTGGCAAAAATTTTTCTCTTGATTTTTCATCTATTCTTTTCTTGTTGATTCTTTTTTGGGGGGATTTTTTGTTGTTTTTTCATCTTTTTTGTTAGTTTTTGCTGTTTCTGTGTTTCTTTCTCTTCGTTTTCTTTTCTTTTTTTCATTTTTATTTATTTATTTATTTATTTGATATTTCCTCTTTTTAACGTTCTTATTTTTGTACTTTTCAAGTTCTTTGTTGTTATCGTTGCCATGGTTATGTTGTTGTTATTGTTGTTGTTCTTTCAAATGTTTTTTTTTCGTCACATTTCTATCCTTTCTTTTTCACTCTTTGAGTCTTTACTTGCTTCTCCTTCTCCTTCTCCTTCTTATTCTTCTTCTTCTTTTTTTTTCTTCTTCTTCTTCTTCTTCTTCTTATTATTATTATTATTATCATCTTCAGTTTTTCCCTTTACGTGATTCTTTTCTGATCATTATAATCATATTTTCTAACCTTACATTTCTTTACATCTTTTCAGCTTCACCTTATCCTCATCCTTCTCATTAACATCTCCTTCTTCTTCTTCTTCTTCTTCTTCTTCTTCTTCTTCTTTGTTCATTGGAGTTTGAGTGACAGCAAGCCTTCACAGGTCTCCAGGACTTTTCTGAATATTCTAGCCGATCTTAACAACGCAATAGTCCGGAGGGTCTCTATTTTTTCTCTGATGTCTAATTCCTCCAGTATTTTCTCGAAGCCTTCGGAGACCGTTCCGAGCGCACCATTTACCATTGGTATCACCGTTATTCTCACGTTCAACGGCTTTTTAGTTTTCTGGTAAGGTCACGCTCGATTATTATCAAAATCCATTTTCAAATGTACTGAGTTCAATTCTCCCTTGAAGCTTCCTCTATTCTACGTTTGACAAAGCTTATTAAAAGGATGAAGGATTTAGTTGTGTATTTCCCCCAAACACCACTGGTTATTTTTAAGAAAGGCAAGTCCACTCCACTTGAAAATTTGATGCCGTACAATCTTCTTGTACCGCAGTTCCAGGGAACTTTATGCTGCACTTAGCTAAGCTGTGTAGATGTTTATTAATTCAGTGTCTTCTTCTTCTTCTTCTTCTTCTTCTTCTGCTCTTTTACTTTTTTTTTCTTCTCCAACTACTCTTTATTTTTCTTCATCATCAGCATTTTCTCCTCCATTTTTATTTCATCATAGCTAAAACTCTTCTTCTTCTTCTTCTTCTTCTTCTTCTTCTTCTTCTTCTTCTTCTTCTTCTTCTTCTTCTTCTTCTTCTTCTTCTTCTCATCATCATCATCGGTATACTTCTTTTTCTTCATCGTCTAGATCTCATCGTCACCAATAATCCTCATCTGTCTCACCAACTCCTTCTTCTCCTTCTTTGTCTCCTTTTTCTCTTCCTCTTTTCTCTCCTTCTTCATCTCATTGATAACAAAACTCTTCTAATCGCCCTCCTCCTCCTCCTTCTTCTTCTACATCTCATCA
>OY757925.1:61871101-61993601 GCA_963585895.1 Sepioteuthis lessoniana | reverse complement strand
CAACAGTTAACAGGTCCTGAATAGAGTGGACCCGGGAGTAAGTGCTATAAAAGGGTACTCTTCATTTCTCAAAGCACCCGAACTAGAGTCTCACCATTAGATGCAGTTTAGTGTTACATCCAGAACACTCGTTGTTGTGGGGGAGAGACTACTCCTCACTGGAGAGATGCAAATGGCGTATTCTGCAGCCCCAGCCGACTGGGCTAAGAGCAAGAAAGAAAATGGAAGGAAAGAAAAGAAAAGAAAAGAAAGGAAAAAGAGAAAGAGAAGACAAGAAAGATCAATGGAAAGAAGAAAACAAGAAAGAAAAGTAAAAGCGAAGTAGTCATGTGCTAAGCTTTGCACTCAGTGAGAATCGAAATCAGTACTAATAGTCTGCTTGCATTGTACACTAATCACAACATTACGCGAGGTGCCAATTCACAGAAATGGAAGTAAATGCAATGAAAAAGAAAATTATTAGAAGAAAAGGAAAAAAGAGACGATAAAATAAGAAAGAAAGAAAGAAAGAAAGAAAGAAAGAAAGAAAGAAAGAAAGAGATGAGCAGAATAAGTAAATAAAGAAATGAAATTTAAAAAACATACAAAAGAAAGAAAGAAAGAAAGGTAAAAGAGTGAATTCAGAAAAATGATTTCTAAAAGAAAGAAAGAAAGAAAGAAAGAAAGAAAGAAAGAAAAGGTGGATAAAAAAACAAAATTTAAAAGATAACAAGAAAGAAAGAAAGAAAGAAAGAAACGAACAAGGGAAAAAAAGAAGAGGTGAATAAACGAAACAAAAAGAAAGTAGAAAACGAATGAAAGCGGAAAGAGGAGAAAAAGGTTAGGGGTTTTTGTTAAATAGAGAAACAATGGAAAAGAAATTAGAAGAATGAAAGGAATGAATGAGAAATCCCAAGAAAAGGAGAAAATGAAGAAAGATTGATCATAAGAATAAATGAATAAATAAATAGTTAGCAAAGCTGTGAAAGATAAACAAAAATTAAAACTTACGATAAGAAAACTAGACAGGAAATGACGTCACCGAAAAAATAGATGCCAATAAGAAAATTAATAAACGGGTAAATAGATAAAAGAAGAAGGAATAGCATAAGAATGATAGAAAAGAAAGAACAAATGGTCAAAGAAAGGAAGAAGGAAAAAAATAAGTAATATTAGAGAAGAGAAAGTTAAGGGAAGAAAGGAACGAGAGAAGTAGGCTCAAAAAGAAAAGAAAAATATTACTGAATCAAAACCTATATGAAAAAAAGAAATTAAGAACAAAGACAAAAGAACAAATAGATAGATAGATAGATAGATAGATAGATAGATAGGAAAAGATTTAAGCAGATAGATAGATAGATAGATAGATAGATAGTACCAAAAGAAGAGTGTGGGAAGAAAAGAACGAGAGAGTAGAACTTCATAAAAAGATAAAATAAAATCAAGTAAAATATGATAAAAATAGAATAAGATAAAATAAAAATAAAGATGAAATAAAAAAAAAAAGGCCGTCTGGAAGAATATCCTTAAACAGCTGAAGGAAGCAATTCGTTTAGTGGTCGTAGCTCATGTTCGAAATAATTGCTTCGCAAATGACGCAAGAAACGAGTATGGCAACAAGAGAACTAAACAGGCTGAGAAGGAAAGGTTGTTTAATGCTTCGGACACGTTCTTTTACTTCGCCAAATAGCCTCTGTGACAAAGAGGTTTTATAGATCAATGAAGAGGAGAGGTCGATTAAAAACCTTACTTTCCACACCCCGACACTGAAAACGTAAAATATTTGAGCGAGAAGCAACCATTATAAAAGACAAAAGAAAAAAGCAGATAAATATATATAAAGTATTAATTCTATAAAAACCAGTGAAACTCGCTTATTTATTGTTTCTAATTAAGAATCTGGTATCCTTGTTCTCACCTTTGCCGGCGTTATGGTGAAATCAATATTGCCTCCGGAGATCGCAATTTAAACGTTGTAATCAAATGCTCGTCGTCCGAACGAGCCTCTTCGCGCTCGTCTCAACTCTTTGACATAATCCATCATTTCCTCGTTAATGTTAGATTTCCTTCGAATTCTATTAAAAGACATTATCTACAATCCCAAAGAATCATACTTCCAACCAAAAAAAAGCAGGTGACGACTAACAAAACAGTCGGCAATAGCGAATATTTTAACCGTCCTGAGTTATTTCATTTGTGTCCAACCCCCTGTTGGTGGGGCTTAGAACACACTGATTGTATCCCCTGAAGAGGGGAAAGGCTTCCCCCAAAAAGGCAGTGTTCTGGGTGTGATGCTAAACTGCATCTGGTGGTGAGACTCTTCTTCTGGAGATCTAGAGAGTGTGGAGTACCTCTTTATTGCAATTACTCCCAGGTTGACTCTGACCTAGAGTGGTAAAACCTGTTAAGCTCTCCACTATGGGTCAAATAGGACTGTTTAAAGATTATTCATATAATGTACAAAAATGCTCTTTAACACAAAAATGTGAATATAAACGTAATTCCCCAAATTCTGAGCTTAAAATAAGCCTAGACGTGCTGATGTGCCGTTATAAATAATCAGCCGTTAAAGTTGATTTTTTCTCCATAACTTTATTTCTGGAATAATTTCAATCAACTCATGAAAGCACATATACGATATTTGTCATTATTATGAACTAGATAGGCTACCCAGGACATCCTTTTTAGCGGTGAGTGATCTTACACCTCTGTAGAGCATACAGTCAGCGATGAAACTTTAATCAAGTTATAAAAGTACACATATAATGTTTATCATTATTAGGAACCATAAAGACCACCCAGTGTACACCACACTGAATTGTTTGAAATAGAACGGTTTTTGATATTGAAACTGTACTTACGCTTAACTGAAATGTTTAATATAGAACTGTTTTGACATTTTACTGTTTTAACAAAATCTATACTTATACGAAACTGAATTGGCTGAATTAGAACTGTCTGACTCAACCGAATAGCTTGAAATAGAAATGTTTTTGACAATTAAACTGTGTTCTTACATTTAAACTGCGTTCTAATGCTAAAATGAAATGTTTGAAATGGAACTGTTTTGACATTGAAACTGTACTTACGCTAAACTGAACTGTTTAATATCGAACTGTTTTGACACCTGTGTGTAAACAAAATCTATACTTATACTAAACTGAATTAGCTGAATTAGAACAGTTTGACTCAACTGAATAGCCTGAAATAGTAATGTTTTTGACAATTAAACTGTGCACTCATGCTAGACTGAATTGTTTGAAATAGAACTGACTATTTGCATAAAAATGGATTTGTCATTAAATAACCTACAAAGGTTGATATGCCATAAAACCTAAACAACCAACCAACCAGCATGGAGCAAATTGAGGAGTAAGTTTAAGTCTATTTGTTTAATGGTACATCAATTCCTAATCATATTTACCAACCCCTCCGGTCAATTTTTAAGCGAATTTTAACAGGTTTGAATTCAGAGTTTTCCTTCTCCTAGACTAGTTGCCTCACCAAGGCTGAAGAACCTAGTCTGCCCTACTACTAGCTGGAGGGAGAATAATTGGATTCATACCTTTCCCAAAGGTATTAGTGCTAAGTGAAATGCAATTAGTCTCGGCCAGGATTTGAATTCGTGTCGCCGTGTCCATTACCTACTACGGTAACCATTACACCACGGGCGCCTCCGGGTACATCAATTCCTAATGGGTTATTTAATACCGGAATTTGATCCATTTGTATATGTTCTATTATAATTATGGCCAATTTTCAATCTTCTATTGCAATCATTTTTTTTAAATCGCGCTTTTCTATGTATCTTATAATCATTTGTTTGCATGGTCATAAGGTATCAAATAATCTTATCTAATGCAAATAATTTGCACACATATTTATTGTTTCAAGTATCCCTATCTAATACTATTCCTTTATACACAATTATATGATCGCAAATAACTATTCCTATTTAATGTTAGTAATTATTTGTTTGCACACAGTTATATGGTATCAAGTATTCCTCCATCTGATCCCCCCATATATGGGTTAAATAAAGTAAAGCTGGCGACCGTAGTCGAAGGCAACTCGAAGGCTCCCTTTTCAATAGCTACTACACCGAGCAGTAGGGAAGAGCGCATCTCCTTTCCTTGAATTGCGCCCACTTTACCCTTGATCCATACCTTATAATGCTGAGTTTTAAGCAAAGAGATATAAAGTATCATTTTTTGAATCTTTGGTATGACTCGATCTCGGATTGAACCCCGGTCTCCTGGGCCATTGGTGAACACTCTAACCAATAGACCAATAGGTTAAATATAATGACTAATGTTCTTCTAAAAGGGTGGCTTTGACATAAAATAACCAATAAAGGTTTATATGTAATCAAACACAGAAAACAAACTAAAGCAAACCAAGTATTCCAATGAATAATAATAATCTATACATAATTTCTTAGTGTCAAGTAACTATTTCCATTCAATGATTTGCTTGCACATAGTTGTATGGTACCAAGTATGTCTATCTAATACAAACAATTTATCAATAATCCTAAGTTATTAATGATAACTTAAAGGAAGTGCCCGTGGTGAAATGGTTATCGTCGTAGGAAATGGACACGACACGAGTTCAAATCCTCGACAAGACTAATTGCATTTCACATAGCACTAATACCCTTGGGAAAGGTATGAATCCAATTATTCTCCCTCCAGCTATGGGTAAATAGTAGGACAGACTAGGTTCTTCAGCCTTGGTGAGGCAACTAGTCTAGGAGAAGGAAAACTCTGAATTGAAACCAGTAAAACTCCGCTTAAAAATTGACCTTGTGTCATATCCTGGCCGAGCGGAGGGGTTGGGTAAATATATATAACTTCAAGTAACCATTTCCATTTAATAATCTACACAGTTACGCTATCAGTCAAAAGTATTTAGCCACCATCATTTTTTTTATTTCTCATCATAAAAGGGTTATTTTAAAGGAAACAAACACCATGATGTTTTTTTTATTATACTAAATACAAATCTTCATCAATAACTTTGACCTTAGATATCTTTTGAAAAATTGATTTGAAGGTATTTTTTTCTTTGGTACGGAGCATGAATAAAACATTTCCCAAAGGTTACATTATACCACCACTTGAACTCACATTAAACTACATTGTGTTGAATTACTACTTGTTAGATACCATCTATTTTACCTATGAATGTTACATAGCCATACAGAAATACATGAAATAGACATATTCATATTGGTACCCAAAACGTTCATAATGTCCATAACGCACATATATAGATAACGTAGGAATTCCGAAACACGAAAAACACTTACGACTTCTTAGTTCAGATACGACACTTTTTATTACCTTTGAGTTTAAAGGTTTTTCGACATGAGGAAGAGAGAGGCACACTCTTTCTATGCTGACTTTTCCATCTGCCCAAAATCACGTGCGACACCCACCGCAAGGCCTCGGCGAGCTCCGAAAGTTAATCGTCTTCCTCGGACGCTAAAACTCAACTCTCTGACTTTTCTCAAATCTCAGCCCACGCTTCCGGTGCGTGACGTCACTCACATCCCTGGTCCTATTCCTATCGGGGATTTTTATTTTGACATCTGTGAATGACACATCCTACCCGCACGCACGTGAACGCCTGCGCTCATGTTGAACCCATGCGCTAAGCGAAAGGTTCTCAACCTAACTAAACCGAAAGGCCAGATATATACAACGAAATCCCGCGGCCATTATATTACATGAAGAGGATAATTTCACCTGAGTAACCAGCTTGCACAACAGATGGCTAACTGCACCAAATATCTCAGTACAACCGAAGTAATGTCGTGAAAAAATGTGTCAACATCCACAGTGAGAAGACTCTGTGAAGCTGGCATATATGGTAGCATTGGTGTCAAGAAACCATTGTTGAGGAAGCAAAACAATTTTAAAAGGCTCCAGTGGGTCAAGGAACACAAAGACTAGACAACTGAGCAGTGGAATAATGTCCTTTTAACTGACGAATCAAAGTTCGAAATCTTTCAATCAAATAGTGGGTTTATGTGCTGAAGAGTTGTTAAAATAGCTGCAACCCTCTGTATCACACCAACTGTTAAGCATGGAGGAGGTTCTGTTAGGGAGGGGGGCTTTGCCCATTGCAAAGTGGGGGATTTGCCCCAGGTAAAGTGCAAATTGAATCAGACCGACTATCACAGCATTTTGCAGCATCAAGCGATCTCATCTAGAAGGTGATTTGTGGGTCAAGGATTTGTATTCATGCAAGATAATGACCCAAAGCATACTTGTAAACTATGGCAAAGGTAGATTAAAAGCAAAGAGGAACAGTATGTCCTTCAAGTAATCTCTTGGCCGGCGCAAACAGCACACTTAAATCCCATTGAATTTGTGTGGGATGAACTTGACCGAAAAGTCAGAGCTAAGTGCGGTACACCTCTGGTTACTCTTGCATGAAAGCTGGGAAGAACTATCTTCAGTCTACCTCCTGTCTTTGGTGGAAAAACTGCCGAAAATTTTGAAAGCAGTGAGAGCGACTAAAGGGGATAACTTGGATGAATCAAAAGTTTAAGAAATTTTAAAGTTTTTCTTTTAGTTTTTTTTTTGTTGTTTTTTTTTTGTTTTTGTTTTTTTTTTTGTTTAATTTATAGCTCAGGAAGACTTGCATGTGGTGTAATAAATAAATCTATCGTAGTGCTTAACTTGTTTTATAAAAAATAACACTTAGAATGAGAAATAGATACTTTTGACTGGTTGTGTATAAGGTATTGAATATTCTATCTAATACAAGTGATTATCAAACAATTCTATCTTTTTTGTTTGTTTGTTATGTCTCCTTGGGTATCTCCGCTTTTTACTATCTTCTCACATTAACATTTAAAAAATAATAATCTTTGCCCAGAACTTATACACTATCAACGCTATATCTATATACAAATCAAATTCCTTTAAGTAATTCATCTGATAGTTCCCAAAAATGTCCACTTAAATTCGTTTTCTTAACATTTCTCTGGAAACATCGCGAATCTTTGAATCTTTTTCCACTCTTGCTGTTTTTGATCTGATTAGGTAATTAATTTATTCCCAAAATATACCTCTACTTACAAAACAAAATGATTTGTTAGTAGAATTAGTTTTTGACATCTCTTTTGATAGTAAATTTCCAGTTCAAGGAGAAATATTGGAAAAATGTTGAAAATAATTAGAAATTCCATTTATTATTTCAAAAGTTAGGACAACTTCCAGAGCTAATCGCATCGGCCGAAGAACATAAGATAGACATAATATGCATACAAGAACACAGATACACGCACACCAAAGATATCAAATATCACGAAACTGGCAATGGCTGGTCGCTCGCCACTGTATCCGCATGGAAAAACTCTGTCAACGCCGCAGTAGGAGGGGTAGGATTACTTATTGGACCTAGAGCATTAAAAACGCTTAATAGCGTTGAGAAAATACAACCTAGAATGATGGCAGCTACATTCAACGGAAACCCCAGAGCAACAATCATCTCATGCTACAGCCCTACCAATGTTACTGAAGAAACTGAACTAGTCACCTTCTACGATGAGTTATCCTCATTAGTGCGTAGCATCCCGAAACACAACATGTTAGTCATTGGCGGAGACATGAATGCCCAAATTGGGAAAAACGGAAACAACAAATACAGCCTCCACAACACGTCAAATAGGAATGGGCAACATCTAACAGATTTCATGATAGAAAATAGATTAGCATGCCTCAATAAAAACTACCAAAAAAGAGAGGGCAAACTATGGACATACACGTACGCAAACAATACTAAAGCTCAGATAGACTACGTCCTTATAAACAAGAAATGGAAAAATAGTGCACTGAATTGCGAGGCATACTCCTCTTTTGATGGTGTGTCCACCGATCACCGAATAGTCACGGCGAAAATACGGTTAAGCCTACGAAAAAACGCCAAACGAACAGCGACCACCAAACACTATGACTGGGCCCTATTAAACAACAAAGATATAAGATATACGTATTAGAATTAAGAAACAGATTCGAAACACTACAAGAAAAGACGGAAAAAAGTACACCAAACGACGAATACGAAAATTTCGTCAATGCACACCTCGAGGCAGCAGCAAAATACATTCCAACAAAAATTAAAACTAAATATAGAGTCCCATGGGAAACTTTAGCGGTGAGAGAAAAACGTGCACTAGTGAAAACAGCCTCCAAAAACTATCGAAAAAACCCAACAAACACAAATGCCTTAAAACTAAAAACGGCACAATATCAATTAGCAGGCATATATATAAAGGAAGACAGAATACATTCAAAATCAGATAGATAAGATTAGAGACTCGGTGGAAGATAAACAATCTAGAATAGCCTGGCAAACAATAAACGAAGTGAGCAGAAGAAAGAACACAGCCAAAGCAAAACTTAAAGCAGCAAACCAACAAGAAAGAATAAAACTGTGGAAACAGCACTTCGAAAACTTACTTGGAAACCCACCAAAAATAACGCATGAACCAATCACCAGAATAATTAGCAAACAATTAGACATTAAACTAGGACCGTTCACACAAGAAGAACTCGACTCGGTTCCCAGAAAAATTAAAAATAGGAAAGCTGCAGGGCTGGACGAAATTCCCCCGGAAGTATGGAAGACCAGACAATTCGACGACATACTGCTCCGCCACTGCAACGCAGTATACAATCAAAATCCGATAGATAGATGGATGAAGGGATGCATACTCCCCTTCCCTAAAAAGGGGGACCTCGGATTAGCCAAAAACTACCGAGGCATAACACTTACATCCATAGCTGCCAAAATCTACAATGCCCTACTACGAAACCGAATAGAACCCAAAATCGACAACATACTTAGAAAAAACCAAAATGGCTTCCGAAGAAATAGATCCACGACCTCACAAATATTAACCATCCGCAGAATCCTTGAAGGTGTACGGGCAAAAAACCTACAAGTGACATTAATATTTGTCGACTTTACCAAGGCTTTCGACTCCATTCACAAAGGAAAGATGGAACAAATCCTACTAGCGTACGGCATACCTAAAGAAACCGTAGCGGCAATAACGATTCTCTATAGAAACACTAAAGTAAAAGTACGATCACCGGATGGAGACACAGAATACTTTGACATTGTAGCAGGAGTACTACAAGGGGACACGCTGGCCCCGTACCTCTTTATCATTTGTCTCGACTACGTACTTAGAACATCGATTGACAAAATCAAAGAGAATGGCTTCGAACTGACGAAGAAAAGAAGCAGAAGATACCCCGCAACAACAATTACCGATGCCGACTACGCCGATGACATAGCGATACTGGCAAATACACCTGACCAAGCCGAAACACTTCTGCATAGTTTGGAACGAGCAGCAGCAAGCATAGCCCTCTATGTTAATGCACACAAAACGGAATATATGTGCTATAACCAAACGGGGGACATCTCCGATCTAGAAGGAACCCCACTAGACAAATTCACGTACCTAGGAAGCAGCGTCGAATCAACCGAAAAGGACATCGAAACGAGGCTAACGAAAGCATGGACAGCTATCAATAGGCTATCGATTATATGGAAATCAGACCTAACCGATAAAATGAAACGCAGTTTCTTCCAGGCAGCGGTCACATCGATACTGCTATATGGATGCACTACATGGACGCTAACAAAACGACTGGAGAAGAAGCTAGACGGCAATTACACAAGAATGCTGCGTCCAATCCTGAACAAGTCCTGGCAGCAATACCCCACAAGACACCAACTGTACGGCCACCTGCCCCCTATCACGAAAACTATTCAAGTTAGACGAACCAGACATGCAGGACACTGCTGGAGAAGCAGAGATGAACTCATAAGAGATGTACTCTTATGGATCCCCACACATGGTCGCGCAAAAGCAGGACGACCAGCTCGAACGTACATTCAGCAGCTATGTGAGGATACAGGATGTTGTCCTGAAGACCTACCTAGGGCGATGAACGATAGGGAGGAGTGGCGAGAGAGGGTCAGGGATATCCGTGCTACCAGCGCGATATGATGGTGATGATTTCAAAAGTCTCAATTAGATCCCCTTTCATTCTTTTTTCTAGTAAAGTAGTTTATCCTAATTTCTCTAATCTTTCCCTATAACTTTTTTATTTTCTTAAATCATTTTTGTCACTCTTCTTTTACATGCTATTTTAGTCATGCCATCTAGCGGCTATTAGAAATAGTATTTGTTATGATGTTATTATATATATATATATATATATATATATATATATATATATATATTTAACTAAAATGGAAATCATTTATGACTCTACCCAATATATATATATATATATATATATATATATATATATATTGGGTTGAGTCATAAATGATTTCCATTTTAGTTAACTATTTATTCATAATAATATTTAGTCAAATATCTATTTATGAATAAATATTATTATGAATAAATATTTGACTAAAATGGAAATCATTTATGACTCAACCCAATATATATATATATATATGTATATATATATTGGGTAGAGTTAATGGTGAATGTACTATTGATAAAAACTGATTCATTTTTTAATTATTCATAAATAAATATTTAACTAAAAAGGAAATCATTTATGACTCAACCCAATATATATATATATATATATATTGGGTAGAATCATAAATGATTTCCATTTTAGTTAAATATTTATTTATGAATAATTAAAAAATGAATCAGTTTTTATCAATAGTACATTCACCATTATTTTGACTTACCTCTTACCACTTATCAAGTTGCTTGTTGATTTGTCTCAAGTTGAATTCAGCTGGTTTTGAGCTCAAGAACTTTTCTACAAACGTTTTCGCCTGATTTTCTTGAAAAATTTTTTTGTCGTTTTCGAGAATTTTGTCGAGAATGAAAAAGATAGAAACCACTTTGTGCAAGTTCAGAGGAATATAGTGATTGGGTTGAACAGACCCGCCAAAATCCAATATTTTTCCTGCCAGATTCTTGCGGAATATGACCTTGCGCTATCATAGAGAAACACGAGGTGCTTATTACTCTCCAATTTCCATGTCTCGACACTGGAACGCAAGCCAAAGTACAACATTCATTGTGAAGTTTTATTAGGGTTTTATATATTTTTAAAGCATTTGCTTCCATTGAAATAACATTTCTAAAAATCCAGCTTTTTGTAACGCTCACATGTGCATAAAAGAAGAGAAAATAATTTACAGACAACTTAACAAAAGCATAAGTATTTCATTCAACCGAAATAACAAATTGACAGAAAATAAGACAAACAAAAGATAGTTACTATCCGTACATTGCCGGCCAAGCTATTACTGAAAAGTCTTTTTCTCACTGACGTCGGTCCGACTGATTGTCATTCAACAAATATCCTTTCGTTTACTGTCCCATGTTAACAGCACGGTACCTCTATTCATATTATGTAGATGCCCGCCACTTCCGTCCACAGCAGTTCGGTGTTGACCAAATTGATCAAATATGATTGTCAGCTTTAAATATATTATTTATACAGTCAACTCCTAGATCGAATTCCTCGTTTCCATTTTTTTTTCCTTTTTGCTTAATTCATATTCAACTTTAATGTTTGACTCATACATGAGACCTTCACAGGTACCACTATTCCGGGTCTGAGAGGAACTGGAAGTAATGGTTATGAAGGTATACTCTACACTCACCAGAACCTAAGAGCGGGTAATATCTACACATATGATTGTATAATTTGTTTACATTTCTTTTTTTTACTTATTTTAATGCTTCAAAAAGTGTTTTTAAATGATGGGTAATAGAATTTATAAAACATTCCTACAGAGATGTTCATAAAGTTAAAACGTAGAACTTTCTAAATTTAAAAAAAAAGTATTTTTGTGTTAATGCCTTTTACTTTTCACGCTTTTTTAAAGAAATGCTATCAATTTTCAAAATCTTTTTATCTATTCAAATTCTCCAATATATATATATATATATATATATGTGTGTGTGTGTGTGTGTGTGTGTGTGATTGCTACGTAAAATCCTTGGGTGCCGATGGTTTTCCTGAAAAAGAACTGTGACGCCTGGTGTCTCACCACCAACCAATTTGACGAGTCCGTCTTATCAGCCAGGAACGTGCCAGTAGTCGATAGGGATCGCTACCTTCTTGATCTTCGTTCACGAAGCCAAGAATATATATATATATATATATATATATATATATATCCCAGTTTGAAGCGCCCTACTATTCTAGCCACAGTGAAGAGTTGTGATACAACGAAACAGTCTCTGTGTGGATAACAGGATATATATATATATATATATTTCCAATTTATTTCTTAAAAAATTCAAAGTATGAAATAGAGTAAGAGACTTTTTAGAATATATTTACAGAAGGTTGGTTTGTTATTTAATAGGAAATCCTATATATATATATATATATATATATATATATATATATATATATATATATGATTTGTAAGCAAATAGTTTGTAGGTAATAATATTTTCAAACAAACCTGAGCTCACTTGTTAACACACAGTTAAATAGTTTCACCTATTCCTTCAAATCATTCTTTTCAACATTATTCATTCGTTTGCGCACAATTAAACGGTTTCAAGTATAGTAAATGTAGTTTTATTTGACCCATAGATGGAGCCCAAACAGGTACTGCTGCTTCAGTTCAGAGTGTACCGTAGGAGTTGTAGCAATTAAGGTATATTCCACATTCCTCCCAATCTTCAGATCTGGAACCTCACCTTCAGATTGCTTGATGTCATATCCAGGACACCCGTTGGGGGTGGGTGTCTTATCCCTCTGCAGAGATGCAGTTGGCGTATTCTAAAAGCTTACCCGACTGGACTGAAACAAACAAACAAACAAACAAACAAAATTTATATGCCGTAAACTGCTGAAATCTAATGGAAAATGTTGGATATTTAAATAGTTAAAGATGATGTTAATAAGTGCACAACAATTAATCCAACACCCAATAGCCTTCAGATAAAAATCGTAATATTTAATACCAAGGTAACGACAAGGAAATCTCTACCTGTCAAACCTGTCAATCTTTTTTATTTCCTTTTTTTCTTATCCTTCTTTTTTTCTATCTATCTATCTATCTCAGTCTACTTATCTATCTATCTATCTATCTATCTCAGTCTACTTATCTATCTATCTATCTATCTAAGTCTACTTATCTATCTATCTATCTATCTATCTATCTCAGTCTACCTATCTCTCTATCTATCTATCTAAGTCTACTTATCTATCTATCTATCTATCTAAATCTATCTATCTATCTATCTATCTATCTATCTATCTATCTAAGTCTACTTGTCTATCTATCTATCTATCTATCTCAGTCTCTTGATATCTATTTACCTACCAAGCAAGCTAGTTCGCTATCTATGCATCAACATGAATATGTGTGTGTCCATAGATTCTTATGGGCACTTACTCTACCACATGCTCGCTAATTTATACACAAACGCTTATCTCTGCACTATTTCACTCTGCGATTATCTCATAATTAGCCCGGTGATAATCCACTTTAATCCTCTCTAATAGCAGATTACAGACTTGTGATTTGTCAAAAGGAATATATTTTGTTGTTTTAGTTTTATCCTGTTCCGCTTTGATCCCTGTTTGCTTAAGTTTTTGGGCGTTGAATTCGAGGAATTTAAAAAAAAAAAAAAAAGAAAAAATCTGGCACAAGGATCGTACGTTTTTTTTTATATATATAAAGAGCGCAGCAGGTGATGAAAGACAAATTATGATAGAAAGAAAACGTTGCTATTTGTGATAGTCCCATAAACATTTCCCGGCCCAGCCGGCTGAGACTATTAAATACACCAACTGAATCTCGGCAAAGGGGTAAGAACCCCTCCGCCACCAACGAATGTCCTGTATTGAACCATCAGTCCTAGAGTTTTGGGAAATGCGGAGTACCCCTTCATTGACATTGCTCCCAGGTTCATTCTGGCCCAGAGTGGTAGCACCTAACAGAGTTCAATGTATAGGTCAAGTGGAACTGTTTGACATTCAAACTGAGGGCAAACAAATGACTTATGCTAAATTAAATTGTTAGAAATAGAACTATTTGATCATTAAATTGGGTGTAAACAAATAACTTATGCTAAATTGAATTGTTAGAAATAGAATTGTTTGGTCATTAAATTGAGTGTAAGCAAATGACTTATGCTAAATTGAATTGTTAGAAATAGAACTGTTTGATCATTAAATTGGGCGTAAACAAATGACTGATATTTAATTGAATTATTAGTGTTAAATACCAATTCTTGTAACCACTTCACTGTCAGCAAATAAATGATTAATATCGAATAGAATTATTAGTGTTAGGTAGCAATAATTGAAACCATTTAACTGTATACAAACAGTAACATTAGATAAGTGCAAACAAATTAGTTCTAAATCATTTAAAAATGAAATTATCTACAAATTAATCTCGTGTGTGCAAACAAATGATTGATGTTAAATTGTTATTGTTATATAGCAATACTTCGTGTGTAAAAAAAAATCTGAGCTAAAGCTCGTTTAAAAATGTTATCAACAAAATGTGTTTTTCAAATCCTTTTTAATATATATGTATAAAGAGGATTTGGCATTAAACAACCAACAATAGCTGATATGCCATAAAACCAAACCAAATCTTATATATTCAACATATATGCATAAAGAGGATTTGGCATTGAATAACTCACAATGGTTGATATCCCATAAAACCCAACCAAACCATAACTTCTTTCAGGTCTTCGGGTCGCTACACAGGGCTATTAGAGGCACGCTTAATGTAATGTTTATCACCAGCGACCCGAGTTCAAAACCTGGATGAGGCTGTTTGTATTTCTCTTCGCTCTAATACCATTGGAAAAGGGGTGAATCCTTCTGTTCTCTCTCCATCTAGGGACAAGGCAGACTGGGTTCTTTCGCCTTGGATAAGCAACCAATCTAAAAGAAAGAAAACTAAATTCAAACTAGTTTACTCTGTTTAAAAATTGACCTGTCACATTAAACTTGTGGTAGAGGGGTTGGGTGAATACACACACCGGGTAATTCCCCTTCAAAGCATTTCTCAGAACAGTAGTAGGGCCACTTAGCGGTCCCCATCTCTTCTCCAAGTAACATATGACAGATTGTACAGGTTTACACGGTGCCGGAAGCAAATAATGATCCCTCGATCTGATTCAGCGTCGAAAATGAGGCCGACATGTTAGTAGATAGTTTGGATTCTGAATTTTTTTCTCCTGGTCCGGTTTGTCCATTCTGTTGACGTAATTTGGAATATACTGAGTGTATCCTTTGCTGTGGAGTAAGACACTAAACTGATGCTGAGACGCCATTACTCTGACACGAAGATTACATTAACGGATCAAATTGATCATTATATATTAGATAGAATATTTGATACGATATCAGTGTAAGCTATTTATATTAAGAAGTTATAATTGTTTACTTAGGATTATTTTCATTAATTACTGGATACATCATCATCATCATCATGTCGCGCCATCAGCCCGGATATCCCTGACCCTTTCTCGCCACCCCTTTCTATAGTCCATCGTTTCCGGCAGGTCTTCAGGGCTACATCCTGTATTGGCACAGAGCTGTTTTATGTAGGCTCTAGCTGGTCGTCCTGCCTTTGCTCGTCCAAGTGAACCGGTCCACAGGAGTACGTCACTTATGAGTTCGTCCCTACTTCTCCAGCAGTGTCCGGCATGTCTGGTTCGTCTAACTTGGATAGTTATCGTGTTGGGTGGTAAGTGGCCGTACAGCTGCTGCTTTGTGGGTTGCTGCCTCCAGGACGTGTTCAATATTGCTCGTCGCATTCTTGTGTAGTTGCCGTCAAGCTTTTTCTCCATACGTTTAGTTAGCGTCCATGTAATGCATCCATACAGCAGTATCGACACGACCGCTGCTTAGAAAAACTGTGTTTCATTTTATCGGTCAGGTCTGACTTCCATATGACTGAGAATCTATGGTTAGCTGTCCATGCCTTTGCTAGTCGCGTGCTAATGTCTGTCTCGATTGACGAGACACTGCTTCCTAGGTAGATAAACTTGTCTACTAGTTTCAGCGAGCAACCGTTTATTGTTAAGATGTCACCTATTTTATTAAAGCACATATATCCCGTCTTGTGTGCATTGACATGGAGGCCTGTATCTGCAGTTGCTCGTTCCAGACTATGTAGCAGAGAACTGTGTGCAAATTATTTGTGTTTGGAATACTCGATAGTATATAAGTGTGTGCAAAGAACTTTTAAGAAATATCTACACAGAAATGTTAATATAACCGTACAATGAACGCTATTCCCTAACTTCTATGTATGAAATGACCCTTACAGGTTGACACAACATTGAAATCAGTCAGTCATTCAACTGACCGCTTTGTCTACCTACATAGCTAGAAATACGTCTCCCTTAATTTGGAGGCTATCGGTCATATGGAAGTCAGACCTGACCGATAAAATGAAACGCAGTTTTTTCCAAGCAGCAGTCGTGTCAATACTGCTGTATGGATGCACTACATGGACGCTAACTAAACGGAGGGAGAAAAAGCTTGACGGTAACTACACAAGAATGCTGCGAGCAATATTGAACAAGTCCTGGAGTCAGCACCCCACAAAGAAGCAGCTATACGGCCACTTACATTCTGTGGAGGATTATTTTCATTAATTAAGGTTTACTAATAGTTAGAGATTTTTAGTTATTAAAGATATTTAATATGTTGGTACCTGTGTTCAATTCTATTTTATTTATAATTGTTTTTTTTTAATTTTTAATGCATATTGTTTCTAGGATTTGTAATCATTTTTTTTATTATTGTTTTTATGTATTATTATTGTATTGTCCCTCAGAATCTTCCTTACATCGGAAGATTTACATTGGTTAGTGCTATTGTTGTGTTTTATAATTAACTGTTGTTTTATAGCGCTATTTTCAGAAGGTAATAAGTAACATGAAAGACTTTGCCACTCTCAGGAAACTGGCTAAGTCCGAGTCGCTAGGTTTAACGATTAGGGCTTCGAGTATGGTAAAATAATTTTCCTTTATTGTGTCAGGCCGGAAGCCGTCATGTTAATGCTCTCGATATGACTGAAAGAGAAATGAGAATGTTGAAATTTGGCGCATACCGAGAAATATTAAGTTAGAACATATTCCATTCATGATCAGCTAAATGTGTCTTCTCAAATAGCAGGTGCATCCCGCTTGCTTAATAAAATCGTCTGGCAGGCAAAGTCGCAAAATGTCTTTTGTAGGGAATCCTAGTTCTATATCCGTGCTCCAGATTAGATTAAGCAAGATGAATAACTTGTCAAATCTCTCTCTCTCTCTCTCTCTCTCTCTCTCTCTCTCTCTCTCTCTCTCTCTCTCTCTCTCTCTCTCTCTCTACTTGTGGTGAAGGTAGATATGGTGTAAAAGAGAATAAAGTTTGATTGACAGAAATAAATTATTCTAATTATTCTAAATCATAAAGAACTGTCAATTAAAACAATAGAAGGGATCGAAAGCGGTTGGGCGTAACTTATTGTAAAGAAATATGGCTCCAACAAAAGAACTGTCAATTCAAATAGTTGAAAGGGTCGTAAAACTCATTCAAAAGAGGCAATCCACAGTGAAGTGTGGCGAAAGACACTGCTTATTCCCAGTCAGCTATGTCTAAAATCTGATGCAAATATAAAAGAAATGGGGAGATTAAAAAAGGAAAACAATACGGGTAGACCACAAAAGACATCAAACTCGAATAAAATGATTAAATGGTAAAAGTAAATAAATTTCCCTGCTGCTTGAGTTTAACGAATTTCGATCAGCAAAGTGAAGCAAAATGACTGGAATTCACAGACACATAATATATATATATATATATATATATATATATATATATATATATGTGTGTGTGTGTGTGTGTGTGTGTATGTGTGTGTGTGTGTGTGTGTGTGTGTGTGTGTGTGTGTGTGTGTGTGTGTGTGTGCGTGTGTGTGTGTGTGGAAGAGGGCTAATAGATAGATAGATAGATAGATAGATAGATAACGAAAGACAGGTTGATATGAGCTGATATAATGAAAGACGTAGATATGAATATATATAACAAAAAATAGATAGATAGATAGATAGATAGATAGATAGATAGATAGATAGTAAAATCCATTACGAAAGACAAATAGATATGAGCTCATATAGTGAGAGAGGCAGAAATGAACATATATAGCAAAAGACATAGATAGATAGATAGATAGATAGATAGATAGATAGATAGAATCAGAACACCAAAGCATTATTGAATTCCCAGTGGCAAATAGACTAAAAAATGATATTGAGAAAAAAGAAGCAAATTGACAGGAATACACAAACCCATATATTTATGTATATATATATATGGAAGAGGGCAGATAGACAGATAGATAGATAGATAGATAGATAGATAGATAGATAGATAGATAGATAGATAGATAGTAAAATCTATAACGAAAGACAGATAGATATGAGCTCATATAATGATAGAGGTAGAAATGAACATATATAACAAAAGACATAGATAGATAGATAGATAGATAGATAGATAGATAGATAGATAGAAATGAATTCGAAATGGAATTGAATTCGAAATGGAAATGAATTCGAAATGGAAATGAATTCGACAAGATAGATAGATAGATAGATAGATAGATAGATAGATAGATCATTAATAAAATCATTGCGCAGAGACATTATTCAATCTCCGGTAGTAAAGAGACTAAGAAATGATATAAACAAAATAAATAACATGAGCAAAGCAAAAAACAAAACCACGAAGGAAAGTCAATTGTTATAGACAGTGTTTGTTGAGTGCTGCTATACACTGATGACAATAAAAGAAGGTAATCTCATTGTTTACAATTTTATTAGACACATCTGAAGTGCACTTCAAAATTAGGTTATTGTGATTTGATCTTTTCACTAATCCAAACTGGACTACGATTGAATTGGTATCTGTCACGGATATTTGTTATTTAGACAGCTATTATCAAGTCCGTTTGTCTGCCTTTCAGTATATCAAAGTTTCTATTTCTATAAGTGTATTCTTATCTATCTAGCTATCTTTTACTTGACATGAATAATAGTACATTCAACCCACATATCTATCTATCTATCTATCTATCTATCTGTGCAAATACCTATTTTCTGGTAATATTATATCTATATCTGGTTATATCCAATATATTTATCATATAAGTTTATTACCAAATAAGTTTATTACAATCTATCCATCTGTTTCCATCAATCCATCTCTTTCTCTACCTCCATATCTATCTGTTCTCTCTCTCTCTTCCTCTCTCTCTCTCTCTCTCTTCCTCTCTCTCTCTCTCACACACACACACACACACACACACACACGCATAAGCTTGCAAGCTGCCCATTTTTCAGATTGCTTTCTATCCTCTCTGTGTCCACTATCTCTTCTGTATTTCACAGCTTTTTTCAACTCTCTCTCTCTCTCTCTCTCTCTCTCTCTCTCTCTCTCTCTCTCTCTCTCTCTCTCTCTCAATGTATTTCTCTGCTTTTCCACCTTATTCTGGCCCTCCTTCAATGGCTTTCGCTATTCTTCAGGTCTGAACTTGCACTTTTCAAACTCCCTATAAAACGACCCACCGTCATGAAAAGCAGCAAACAATAAATGCGATTCTCCATACATGCACACAACTTAGCTCTTCAACAATTGAATCCATAAAACATTTTCAAGGATTTCGTCCCCAATTATCATTTAAAACAAAAAACAAAAAACAAAAGAAAGAAAAAAGAGCATGTTCTTGTCGACTTAGACAATTATCGTCGTTCTTTATTTGTCCGGTTAAGTTTTTCTCGCATTTTATTCTTTCCACACTTCACTTTGCCCTTGGAGTCTTTTTTCCTTTCTTTTTTTAACCCATGACGGCCATTTTATTAGTCTCTTCCATTTTTTAAACAAGCCTCGTTTTGATATTAACAATTCTTAACTAAAAAGAGTGCAAAAAGAGAAAGATGAATACCGTATTGCGTCAATCATTTATTTCATCCAACTTGTATCTATCTCCGGAAATCTTCGTAACATTATAGCTAACAAGCTTGACTATAACATCGTAAGAAACGAGTTCGAACTCCAGTCGCGCTATTACGTTCGTCCTTTAATTGACAATAAAAATTAACAATATTTAAATTCTATAAAAACATTGTGTGTACTATTTTCGAAATTACATGGTGACAGTCAAAAGCGCTCAAATCTCCGAATCTTTCGGTGGATTTTTGCATCAATCCGATACGGATTTACGTTCTCTTGTTTATAAACAAGAAAAACTTGTTTAAAAAATGAATACTTTCTTTCTTTCCGGCTTTTTAGACGAAACCTGAATTTATGAAAAAAATGGTGCCAATGTATATATATATATATATGTATATATATATATAATAGATATAAATAGTTGATTAATATATATATATATATATATTAATCAACTATATATATCTATTACGTGGCGATAAATAGATTGATGGATGTGGATAGAGTCAAATAAGTAGAAAGAAAGAATGAATGAAAAAAGATAGATAGATATGAATAGAGTCAAATCAATAGAAAGAAAGAAAGAAAGAAAGAAAGAAAGAAAGATTCTCTGAAAACAAAGCAAGCCATTCTTATAAGTGGCTGGAGTTACAGTTGAATGCACTCGAATCTCCAAATCTTTCGATCCGGATTTAATTCAATCTGGATTTGTGTTCTCTTGTTCGTAAACAAGAAAAACTTCTTTAAAATTCATACTGTCTTCCTTGTTTTGTTCTTTTATCAAAACATATACATATGTATTTACCAACCTGTCGGCACGAGGGGCACGAGGAGTATGTGACACTAGGTCAGTTTTCCAGCAAAGTTTAAGTGAATTCAGTTTTCTTTCCCCTAGATAGGTTGCCATACCAAGTTTAAAGAGCTCAGTCTGTCCAAGTCTTTGCCTATAGATGGAAGGAGAATCGTTGGATTCATGCCTTTTCCAATGGAAAGTTATACATTCAACGTAAGCACTGTATGAAATGCAAACAGCCTCGTTCGGGATTTGAACTCGAGTTGTCGCGTCCAATTTTTACGACCATAACCATTACTCCACATACATACATGCGCGCATGCATATATATATATATATGTGTGTGTGTGTGTGTGTGTGTGTGTGTGTGTGTGTGTGTGTGTGTGTGTGTGTGCGTGCATATTGTGACGTATACTTGTGTTTTCTAAATACATAGCAGCCGTCAGCAGACACACTGTAAGAGGAGTAGAGGGAGGTTGCTGACCAACAACCCCTGAGTTAAAAAAAATTAGACCGCTTTCGCCTAGCCGGCATGAATTGGAACACGGTGGGGGATAACTTGAAAACGTGGACAGTTGAAAAGAGAAACGCGGCGTGAGCAGATAGTGAAGAAAAGGCAGGACCATGTTAAAGAAAATGGACAACAGAGAGGAGGCTTGATAGAACATTATTTTCAATCATGCCCATATCGAGTTTTCACGTTAACCATCACTCCTCAGATAAGTCCCCTCCGTACCTCTCCTGAACTATATAATATGTTTTTATTATTTTGTCAATTGAATGCAAACGGAATAAATGTATTTTATATTTTGTTGAAATCGCTGTTGTATTTAATTCTATTTTGTTCGTCATTCTGATAAACTGTTTCTGTGTAATAATTCCTCAACCTGTTGTCGATACCTTTTTTATTATTGCCCATAGGTCATCTCTTTACCAACCAACCCACATAAATAGGACGAATGATAAATTTTAATTCAGGAACGTGCTTCACGGTCGACTCGTCCGGAACAAGGAATACCAAGATATCGAGAATATCGTCCGGAATTGATAGAAGAAACGTAACGATATATATATATATATATATATATTGTCTGTCTGTGGATGACTCTATATATAGAGTCATCCACAGACAGACTGTTTCGTTGTATCACAACTCTTCAGTGTGGCTTGAAGATGGGATCGAAACCCGCCCAACTTTACGTTAGATTTAGTATCATACCGCTCAGCCAACGAACGAACCTCATCAGCTCGGGAATTATAAGGCATTAAGAAGTAACTTTCGTTAGTTAATATTTATACCCTACCGGTGTTGCGCACTCTGGTGAAGGAATTAACGGCTGCCACCTGTGTAATGCAAAGATCTTATAACGAATTGAGCACTCTGGTATTCCGATCGCACAATAATGTAAAGAAACGAAAGCTAATATGTATGCTTTATAAATCCTGAGCTGACGCATGTCACCGAAAGTTGGGTTTCGATCCCAGCTTGAAGCGCCCAGTGTGTGTAGCCATACTGAAGAGTTGTGATACAACGAAACAGTCTGTCTGTGGATGATAATATATATATATATGTGTGCGTGTGCGTGTGTGCAAATATGAAAATATTATTGTTACACTATTGTGTTTCAATAAATAGTTGTTAGTTGTTAACGGAGAGTTTTTTCTTGTGTTTGAGTTGCCAAAACCCAGGCAACTTGTTCCAACTAGCCACTCCGACCGTCAAAAGAATTTCAAGTTACATTGTGTCGTCCCCCTTCAGTGGACCTTTCAAACAACGTGGGCACAGGGAGTTGATGAACCGACCAGCCAGAAACACATGCAGTAGTCACGAAATTAAGGCCACAATCAAATATCGTGATTAGCATATGACCACACACATACACACACACACACATATATATATATATATATATACATTGTATTTTATTCTGTTCTTATCTAAATTAACAAATAAAGATTATGAAGGTGAACACAAACTCTATCTTTACACTATAATTATCCAGGTGTTAATTGGATTGAAAAACGCTTTAGCGTTCGAGCATTCTGACGCAAACAAAAATCTCTCTACGAGAATTCTCTAGGAGAATTCTTTTTACTCTAATATGTACACAAAACTCAAATCATTATAATATAGATTTTGATTATATTTTTATCATATTTTGATTATCTTAATATAAATTTTAATCATTATACGGTTGTTTGGTTAACAGCATATCAACCCTTATGGGTTACTTAATGCAAAATTCTCTCTCTATATATATAAAGTAAAGTTGGCGACCGTAGTCGAGGGCGACAAGAAGGTTCCCTTTTCAATAGCTGCAACACCGAAGTGTAGGGGAGGGTGCTACTCCTTTCCCTGGATTACCCCACTTTACCCTTGATACCTACCTCATATTGCCGAGTGTTAAGCAAGGAGGTATCAAGTACCATTTTTAAAGTCTTTGGTATGACGCGACCTGGGATTGAACCCCGGTCTCCGGGACCATTGGCGAACACTCTAACCTCTGGTCCAATGAGCCGGTATGTTAAATATTGTTTGCGCACAGGTAAATTGTTTCAAGTATTCCTATCAAATACGAATAATTCTATTTACTATTAATCATCTTTTGAACGCAATTAAATGGTTTCAAGTATTGCTATGTAGCACTAACAATTTAATTTAACATCAATCATTTGTTTGCACACAGTTAAATAGATATACATATGATTTGTAAGTGAATAGTTTGAAGGTAATTTTATTTCTTTTAAAACGTTAGGGCTAATTTGTTTCAACATTATTAGGTATCGCTTTTGTTCGCACACTGTTAAATCGTTTCAAGTATTGCTATCTAATACTAATAATCCTATCTAATATTAATCATTTGTTTACTCACAGTTAAGTCGTTTCAAGTATTGCTATTTAACACTATTCATTCATTCGCACACAATCAAATGGTTCCAAGTATAACTATGTAATACTAAAAATTCAATTTCAACACACAATTAAAGAGTTTAAAGTATTGCTTTTCAATGCTATTAACTCTAATAATGATTCGAATAATAATTAGAAATAATAATAATTCTAATAATAACTTGTAATATTGATTAATATTACTGATTCGTTTGCATACAGTTAAAAGGTTTCAAGCATTGCTATGTAACATCAACAATTTAATTTAAAATCAGATATTCGTCTGCACACAGTTAAATGATCAAACAGTTCTATTTAACCCATTGATGGGACTCGGTGAGGTATAATCAATCCGGGTCAGAGTAGACCTGGAAGTAATGGCAAAGAAAGAGTACTCCTCATTCCACAAAGCTACCGAACTGGAGCCTCACAATGAAATCGTTTAGTGTCATATCCAGGACACATGTCTCACCCGTCTGAAGAGACACAGGCGGTGTGTTATAGTCCCAGTCGACAGGGTTGTCATTATACGTATGTCATTCAATAAATAAGGTGAAACAAGTGAGCAATAAGAATCATTGTTTTCAGTTACATCCTTTGCCAGAAAATCAATAGTGATGGGTCTTTTCTTGTTTAAAAAAACAGTATGACCTTCTTTACCGACTGCTGTGCCTGAAACTTTTTCTTTACCGGAGAGTCCGTATATTTCCACACAACGAACTGTCTTTTCGACTCAGACCCGTAGTGCAAACTAATTTTTACCCCATTTATTAATATTTTTGACTGAAACATACTTTCCCAGATATACTACATATTCCTCTGTAAATTTCACATGGTTTGCACTTCTCTGCTAGCAAAGATTTGATGACAGACCTCTGTCTCTTCGATTTACTGCTGTTTTGACTGGTTTCAAAACAAATACGAGATTGAAATAATGTTTGTTATAAATCAATTTCAAACAATACAGATTTCATATTTATGTGGAAAAAATTCTGAAAAAATATTTTGCTTTTTTCAAAAGATTTCACTTCATTTAGTGAATGAACCTCGTAACATTTTTTTTTCATATTTTCATTAAATTTCGATCTTTATAATATAGATTTTTAATTTTATATTTGTTATATTTTGAACCTTTTAATATACGCTTTGATTTTATATCGATAATTATTATATATATCTCGATGGTTTGGTTTGGTTTGGTTTTATGGCATATCAACCATTGTAGGTTATTTAATGCCAAATCCTATTCATACATAGATATTAAATATATGATTTTGTAAACACATTTTGTTGATAGCATTCTTAAACGAGTCTGAGCTCTTTTCTGCACACAATTAAATGGTTTCAAGTATTGCTATATAACAGTCACAATTTAACATCAGTGATTTGTTTGCGCACAGTTTGTTCTATTTGACCCATGGATAGGAACTTATCAAGTGCTACTACTTCGTCTCAGAGTAGAACTGGGATCAATGGTAATGAAGGGGTATTCCACATTCTGTAAATCTCCAAGGCTAGAGCCTCGCCATCAGATGGTTTAATGTCATATCAGGACACTCGTTTGGGGAGTCTTACCTCGCTGCAGAGATACAGTCGGTGTGTATTCTACAGCCCCAGCCGACTGGGCAGTATATATTTTGACATTGATTAACAGAAATAAGAATAAAAAAATTAAAAAGTAAATAATATATTTCAAAGACAAAGATTCACTTTATAGACATGAAAAAAAAACACACGTCTAAGCAGATCAAAGAGGCAAAACTTGTATTTTTCTCGCAGAAGTGGTCAATTTTCAAATATAAAAATTAAATGTCTAAGTAAATCCGCCCTGAGTACACAAATGCTAAGAGATAAAATTATTCACCACTTGAAAGATCTCTCTCTCTCTCTCTCTCTCTCTCTCTCTCTCTCTCTCTCTCTCTCTCTCTCTCTCTCTCTCTCTCTCTTAATTCAGAGTTTATTTACTAAGCTTTACCTGATACAACACAAGATCAAAAGCTGCCGACAGAATCTGGTGTTTCTTAATGGTCTCTCAGTTGAGTGTTGATCAGGAGCGACATACTTTTTCTCAGTGGTTACAGGTACTAAAAATAACAAACTTTGAGAACTTCTCATCTCAATTTCCTATCAGGAAAAAATTCCAAGGGAAAAGTCTGTTCGTTTTTTTTATCAGTATTCAGATCAGTCTTTGTTATTTATCATTAATTTTTCTGTATCATTCCCCATTCTATATCACTCCTTACTGTTTATCGTTCCCTGCTCAGTATCATTCCCTATTCTGTATCCTTCTTTGTTCTATATCATTCCCTGTTAAGCATCATTTCTGTATTATTCTGTTCCCTGTTCAGAATCATTAGCTGTTGTGTATCATTCCCTATTCTGTATCCTTCTTTGTTCTATATCATTCTCTGTTAAGCATCATTTCTGTATTATTATGTTCCCTGTTCAGAATCATTAGCTGTTATGTATCATTCCCTATTCTGTATCCTTCTTTGGTCTATATCATTCCCTGTTAAGCATCATTTCTGTATTATTCTGTTCCCTGTTCAGAATCATTAGCTGTTATGTATCATTCCCTATTCTGTATCCTTCTTTGGTCTATATCTGTATATTTTTTAATACAGTTAAATGGTTCCATATATTTCTATCTAATACGAATAATTCTATTTACCATTAACCATTTGTTTGCCCACAATTTAATGTTTTCAAGTATTGCTATGTATCACTTACAATTCAATTAAACATCAGACATTTGCCTTCACAGTTAAATGATGAAACAGTTCTATTTCAAACAGTTCAGTTTAAGAAATCTAAATCCTTCAGCAGCAACCAACTGGTAACTTGTATTAATTCTGGCACGATGTATGCGAGTCTACAACAGGTTTGAGAAGTCATATTAGGATACAAGGAGGAAAATGTCATTGGAAAAAAAAAACAGCTACACACAAGCTCTCCCACAATTACTTTTAACTATTACTTTTTTGCGAAAAAGTTTAATTTGCGTGGCATAAGGGCTAAAGTGCTGGACTGCGGCTTCAAAGTAAGCACGTTCAAACTCTAGTCCCGCTATTACGTTGACTTTTAGACTAATATCCTCGAGAAAGGTATAAATTTCCATATCACCCTAATGAGTTAAATAGTATCACTGCCATTCATCAACAAGGATGACTTGGGCATGAAATAACCCACGAACGTTGATATACCATTAAAAAAAGACACCGAAAATTAATAGAACCTGAGTGAGGCTATATGAAAACAGACACCGTTACCATATATATGTTTGTACATGTGGATGTTTGTGTCTTTGTTTTCATTATAATCGTCACAAAACAATTTGTCCTAAATTTTTCATTTTTTTAAAGTTCATTTTTGTTTTTAATATATTTCTTATAAAATTCATATACAAAATCATATATATATATATATATATATATAACATTAAAATTACAAAAGAATAGCACAGGAAAGTCTTCTTTCTAAAATAATTACGCCAATTAGATAACTAATGATTGGGATGAACGCTTTTTGCTAGTACATATTGGAAGCATTGCACGTTGATCATGCATATTAATGATTTAATAATCAGTTAGTCGTTGTAATGTTTTCGTATATACGGAAACAAGCTCAGAAATTCGCGTTTTTATAGAGATATATTTCCGAAAACGATCGTGGTTCCAACCACGTGAAACTTTTAATAACGGCTTCTGGCCAATTGCTTTTTTCACCATTATTTTAACCATTATTTCAGCTTTTATCTCCCGAATACTAACTCCCACAATTATCTGCAAACGTAGAGATTTTAATTCCGTCTATCATTCTTACTGTTTCAATGGAAAACGTAACGGATTAGCAGATACAACACTTTGATCGTAGAATGGCGTAATGCACTTACAAACAAGCAAATAATAGTATATGATTTTATCATATTCATTTTTTCTTTCTTCAGTCGTTTTCTCTTCCCCATTCTTTTCTTTATTGACTGATTTTTGTAAAGTTATTGCTTAAGTGATTTTTATAACGTTTGCAGAAATTTTTATCAAAATCAAATCTGAAGAATTGGATTAGTCAAAAGTTTTGCCATATTTTGGTTACTTATTTCCTAATTTAGCAGCACCGGATACCTTTGCCGAAGTTATGAAGTTGACGAAATGCACAAAACTGTGCGATGCCGAGCTCACCTGATATTCTCCGATGGAACACGGCCTCGGAATCCACGGTTTTGGGGCCTACCTGGTGTTGTCTGATCGTCGAGGTTCTTGCAACCCGAACAAAATTACTTTGACCGTCTGATTACTGTTCTAGGATCAGCTGCGCTTTCACCTTTCACACAAAAAAACATTTTTGGTTGCTTCGTCGTTGTTATGGCCCAGGGCTAATTCGTAAATCATAAGTTCCCGAATTAGACTATGTTGCATTGAACTACTTTCATCCTGTGATATACGCCCAGCAAACTAGTACGAATGTAATTATTGCAAAACCTTTGATTTACCCGAATATATATATATATATATATATATATATATATATATATATATATCAAATGAAAGAAGAATGAAGTACAGAAAATTATAGTGAGTGAGTGAGTGAATAAGTGATAGAGAGAAAGAGGGAAAAAAAGAGAGTGAGGTCGTTTATGGTTTATTTGGTCAATTTTTAATGACCTATTAACTCCTCATGGGTTATTTAACAATTGATTGATTTATCGATTTTAACACCATGTCAACCTGTCTGGGGTTATTTTATGCCTAGAGGTTAAAAAATTGCGATCATTATACGTTTACATTTTTGTGTAGTTGCTTCTTAAGAGATTTTGCATAGAGTTAGATGATATCAAGTATTCCTATCTAATATAAATAATTTTCACATAGTTGTATGATTTCAAGTATTCCTATCAAATACAAAAAATTATAAGCAAATACATGGTTTCAAGTGATTATTTTTATTCACTAATATTTGTTTGAAAACAGATATCTGGTTTCAAGTTACTGTCAATAACAATCCTAAGTAAACAATTATAGCTTCAAGTAACTATTCTTAATACAAGTAAATTACTCAGTTATATGGTTTAAAGTATTCCTATCTAATACAAATAATTTTCGAACACATTTATTTAACTCATTAAAGGGACCCTAAAAAGTACTACTACTCCGAATTAGAGTGGACCTGAGAGTAATAGCATTGAAGGTGTTCTTCGTATTCTTTAAAGCTTTAGAAATAGAACCTCACCAGCAGATGCAGTTCAGTGTCAAACTCAGGATACCCCGTATTTAGGTGGGATGTCTTACAGCTCAGCAGGGGATACAGTCAGTGTTAAACCACTCCAAAAGGCCACACACACACACACACACACACACACACACATATATATATATATATGTAGTAAAAAGACTGATAAAGACTTATCTTTATCGCCTCCACCTTCACTTTATCTACCGCCTCATTCTTTTTTATTGTTTCGGGTTCCCTATCTATTTATCCAACTGTTATATATATATATATATATATATATATATATATAAGGCAATTTTTAAAGTCTGAAAGTGTTTTAAAGATATCAATCGTGGGTGACGACACCTGGTGTTAAAATGCTGCTGAAATTACCGCCCTTGCTAATAATGTTTTTAGTTGCTGCAGCCGAGGTGATTTATTTCCAGTATATTTTGCCGAATGCCATCAGCACTAAAAATCATGGAGTGGGAGAGAAAAAGAAAATAAACCTGACAATCTCCACTGTTGTTTCTCAATTTATTATCTGCATGAAAAGAAAAAAACCGGGTTACTTTTGTTGTTCTACTCTAGTAAAAATGGGCAACAAGATATATATATGATTTTCCTGTTTTCTTGTATTTCAGTCAGCATGAAGGTGTAATCACTATCGTCACGGAAAGCGAAATCGGAGAAACGAGTTCGAATTCTGTCAGTTGCCGATTATTTTCACTTCACATTATTAGGTTCTCATGTCACGAACAATCTAAGTGTATTTACCCAAACCCTGGCAGGATATGTCACAAGGTCAATTTTAAGCGGAGTAAAGCTGGTTTGAATACACAGTTTTCCTTTTCCGAGCTAGGTCACCGTACCAAGTTTAAAGAACCCATTCTACCCTACTATTTGCCCATATCTGGAAGGTGGATAGAAGAGATGGATTCATACTTTTCCCAAGGGCATTAGCGCAAAGTGAAACACAAACAGCCTCGCATACGATTCCATTCCTAACGTTAATAACCGTTACGCTAAGCGTGTTCCAGTGTGCGAACAACGTTTAAGTACTCAATGGTTCTGTTAAATTTACGAACCGCACGACTGTTTGCAAAAGTATTTTTTATAATCGTGAAGGCTGCCCAGCCCCAGGAAAAAGAAAGCTCTATATGATACTTCATAATTGTGGCCTTCAACTAAAGTAATCTGAGCTTAGTAACTTTGTACTCCTCCTTATCTGCTAAAGCTTTGATATAAAATGCAAAAATCTTCACCAGTTTCAAGGCAGAAAATAGCGTGATTTGAATAAATGGGAAACACATCTGAGCAACTTGGGTCTAATCAGGAAAAAAAAAAATTAATTTTACTTTCTTAGCATTCAGATGACCTTTTTCTTCAAAGGTAATTTGACAGATTTAAAAAATATTGAATTTACATGATTTTAGAAGGAAAAAATTTCTGGTTTACAATATAAATACTATATCACACACACAATTATGTATCTACTCTGCACCCCGCTAGTGGTAGGATGTAACTGAAGGTCAATTTTTAAGCAGAGTAAAGCTGGTTTTAATTTAATGATAAGGATGGATGGCAAGAAAAAGTCAAAATCTGCTACGAGCGTGACTTAATGATGATGATGATAATGATGCATATTCAAACAAGATTTAGCATTAAATAACCCACAAGGTTTTATATGCCATAAAACACAACCAACCATTTTCTATTAATACGAAACTGCATGATATATTTATTGTCTGGGTTTATAGACAAGAGAGTGTTGAAAAGTCCACAGTCCAAACAAGTAGAGAATTAGCATATGTACTCTTACCGCAATTTGGAGCAAAATTTCCCAAGTTTTTTCAAACCTTCCAAAAAAATTCAGTTTTTTAATGCTAATTCCCTTTTTAGTGGAGCTGAAAATTTTTAAGTGTGCTCTTGTATTCATTCGTAGAAAGGTTGACGAAAAACAGTTTCTATCCGTTCGTCTTTTTTTCATGCCCTTTTGAATCGGCGTTCTTCTGATTTATAAAAGCTTTGAAAAATAATTTTTTTTCAAAAAAGATGAAAACGAGGCGCTCGTAGTGTAATGGATATCATCCAGGGAAAAGGACACGGTGAACCGACTTAAAATCTTGAACGTTTGCATTTCACATAGCGCTAATACTTTTGAAAAAGGCATGAATCCGACTATTCTCCCTCCTGCTATAGGCAAATTGTCGGGCAGACTGAGCTCTTTTGCCTTGGTATGGTAACTAGTCAAGAAGAAGGAAAACTTAGAATTCAAACTTCGTAAACTCCTCTTGAAAATTAACTTTGAGTAGCATCCTGTTCGTGTAGGGGGGGTAAATTCAGGGCACCTCAAAATAGATGAAACCCATTAATATAATAAAGATTCATTACTGAGACAAAGGCAATGGCGGTCACTCGGAACAAGAGACTTCAAATCAACGTTTTTTTTTATTGTTATCATATCAGCTTCCCGGACATGCAATCTTTTTTTGAGTTTCTTGTCTCAGTAATTATCATATTAATAGGTTGCATCTATTTTGAGACAGTTTCGAATGAATCTGTCTCCAAATAAGTTATGAGGCAAAATATTTTCCTATCTTGTCCAAGGCATTTTGATCGAGGATTAATAGTTGTAAAAAAAATGGTATTTTTCAAATCTGAAATAAAAAAGACACATTGTTATTAGAAGAATTATCAACAGTCACATGGGTCAGATGTATAGTGAGACGCCCTATATATATATATATATATATATATATATATATATATATATATATATATATATATAAGCTTTAAAAAGCATCTTTCCTTCAGCCTCCAACGTAGGTCAAAAAGTCTAATCTTGATGTATTTATTTTTTAATTTCATTTTCAGTTAAAAGTTCCCTGTTGAAATATTATAGAGAATTTTGAAACATTTTAAACCAATACTAAATTTTGATTAAAAATAAAAGTAAAACGTATTTTTAATTCAGTTCATTTTATTTATTTATTTATTTATTTATTTCAAGACCTGAGAATTATCGACAGTATATTTTATCAAAATTGGCAACGAAAAGGTTTTTGAAAAATTAAATAAGCAATGCAATTTTCCATATCTCCGCTTTAAGTTTTTAAAAATTACTGAATTGAATTTTCCGATGACAAATCAATATAAAACAACAATAAGATATGTTGTTATTTCAAGTTACTCATAATATTTTCTCTGAAATTCTTTTCTTTTAATTAGTGTCAGTAGTGTCTTTCTTGCATAAAATAACCCTCAAATGTTGATATACCATTATTCAAAGAAACCAAACCTTTAAAATTTCTTAAGATTAAATAAACTGTGAAAGTGACTGACTTAAAAATACAAAGTTTTCTTTAAAATATCATCGGAAAAATACTTTTATAAATGAATACGTCCTGAAAATTTCCTAAAAGCATAATCATTAGTTGATTTTTCTTAGATTTTTAAAATCAGGGTTTTTTGTTGAGGTCGAGGAGGTCCCTATAAATTTACATCGGGGACATCGTTTGGTTGTTTGCTTTTTATTTGGGGTACTTTCTTTCGTTGTTTTTAGTTGTTTTGTTTTTTGCTTTGTTTTTGTTTTGTTTTTATTGGTATTTACGATTAATGAAAGCAACTTTTTAAAGAGAAATACCTCGGACGCTGTTGAGTGTGAGAAAAAAAACAATAACTTTCTCCGGTCTTTCTTTTAATTAATCACATAAAGATTATGACAATATAATTCGTTTGTTGTTTCTGTTTTTTGTTTTAGCCTTTTTTTTCTCAACAAATTTCAAGCGTTTTTAAGTCATAAATCGGTGTGTTTTATTAGCCTAAAAATTTTTAATGTAAAATATTACCTTATAATTTTTTTTTTCGGTTTAGTTTTTTTGTTTTGTTTTTGCTTTTCTTTTTTTTTAGATCTTTTTAATCCGCGACCTTTGCACACCATCGTTTTTCACAGTTATCTTCTGTTCTATAGATCATACACACACCTTTTTTATATGATAACCTTCCCGATTAGAAGCTGAATCCAAATTTGTATTGTCGTGGGGCCTAATTATTGTAGTTTTTTAAATGGAAGACAAAAACAGACGAAACGCCTTTATTATATAAGATTTTTTATTACCGTGTCTGTCTGTCTATCTCTCTCTCTCTCTCTCTCTCTCTCTCTCTCTCTCATCTATCTGCTGTGCAAGATAGCTTTCTGATACCTCTCACGCATTTTTTTACTATGATTTAGGTCATATTTTGTATTTTATCATTTATATTAAAATAGACTCCCGTGGAGTAATGGTTATCGTCGTAGGAAATGGACACGGCGATACGAGTTCAAATCCTGGACGAGACTGATCGCATTTCACATAAAAGGTATGAAAGGTATGAATCCAATTATTCTCCCTCCAGCTATGGGTAAATAGTAGGGCAGACTAGGTTCTTCAGCCTTGGTGAGGCAACTAGTCTAGGAGAAGGAAAACTCTGAATTCAAACCTGTTAAACTCCGCTTAAAAAATCGACCTTGTGTCATATCCTGCCCGAGGTGAATATCATTAAAATAGACTCTCTCTCTCTATATATATATATATATTCTTTCAATATAATTCAATCAATCTATCTGACACCTCCCAAACATTTTCCCTATGTTTAGTCATATTTTCGGCATAAATTTTATCGTTTTTAGTGCAATATGTTACCTTTCAATTCTATTCTTTCTTTTCTCTCTCGCTCAATTTCTTTCCTTTTTTCTTGTTTCTATTTCGTTCTTTGCTTCGTTTTCTTTTTCCCATTTTTTTTTTTCTCTATTTTGTCGTTTTTTCCTTCTTTCTCTTTTCTGTTCATTTTTATACATTTTTCTCTCCCCACTTTTATTTCACATAGGTTGATATGCCATTAAACATAGAAACCAAACATCTTTTTTATACAGTCTTCTCTTTTTCTCCTCATTTTTATACCGTTTTCTCTTTCTCTGTTCATCTTTATACAGTTTTCTCTTCTCATTTTTCTTTTGTCTCCTTTCTTACTCTTTTCTAGTTTGTTTGTTTGTTTGTTTCTTTGTTTTAGACAACTTTAAATGAAGAAAAATGTTCAATAATTTCAAGAAAATTCTCTATCAGCAACTCGGTATTGAATCTTCCTAGAATGTTCTGGAAAATGAATAAGTTGAAAATTTTGTTACCCAAATCCTAAAAGCAAACTTCGAAGAAAAAAGTCTTCCCCATATGCTTTAGGAATAAGAAATTGGGAAATAATACTCTGTGCCCAGAATTTTGAAAAAGTTGTTTTTAATTGTTACGTAGTGTTATCAATACTAGATAGAAATAATCGATACCATAAATTGTGTGCAAATTATTAGTATGAGATAGGAATAAATGAGACTATGTGCAAATAATAAATGTTATTAGATAGGTACAGTTTCTTTAAACCACATATATGCAACAAAAAGTTTGACTTCGGCATGAGATAACCAAACGACGTTTAACATGTCATAAAACCAACCAGCTAATAACTGGACGAATTAAAGTGTATTATAAATAACGGACGATTGAAAGTGTATTATTTAGAGGACTATCAGGAACAGAATGCGCTGCAAGTCAATTTTTAAACAGAGTACAGCTGGTCTGAATTCAAAGTTTTATTTCCTCAAGACCAGTTGCTATACGAAGACTAGAAAGCCTAATCTTTCCTACTAGTTACTCTCAGCGCGAGGCGGAGAATAGATGGGTTCATGCCTTTCCCATTTACTTGTTAATTGCTTATGTTGTAAAAGGATAGAAAGTAGCCATTATTCCCTTCAAACTTTGCTTTTGCGGTCTGGATAACAATATGCAAGGTAAATTTTGTTCCTTGAATAGCATGCATTATTTCTCAAATCAAAATGTTGTAAAAGTACATAAAATAACCATCATTTCCTTCAAACTTTGTGCCCAGGATAATTTAATTTATGAATTAAACTATTTTGTATGTAAAAAGAAATTAACTAATAAACACATTTTCATTGACGCCGGGTCTGCTGAAAAAACTTATGGATTAATATTTACATCTTTTCATGCTGAAGTTCTACGAAAATTAGCGAAAATACTAAGAAGTTGTTTATCGATATATTTTACTATGATGTAAATCCCTTTTTTACAGTAATGTAAATCACTTAATCCTTCACACACACCACACACGCGCGCGCACACACACACACACAAACATATAATTTTTTTTAAATGAAAAAACCATCAATCGGTCACATCAAGATGATAAATTTATTTCTATCCTGTTAAAAAGCGTTGTTATAACTCAATGCTCTAAAAATTAACAGGTATCCTTCAGATCAATAATTGAAAAAATTATTTGCTCCGTAGATTTTATTTACATTGACCTCTTGACCGGGATGAATTAACTTTAATATAATATATTTAAAAATAAAATTATTCTGTTTGGAATTGTTCCCAACTCCGGATTAACTGAATTGATTAATGACTTATATATATATATATATATATATATATATATATATATATGTGTGTGTGTGTGTGTGTGTGTGTGTGTGTGTGTGTGTGTGTGTGTGTGTGTGTGTGTGTGTGTGTGTGTGTGTGTTTGATTTGCAAGCAAATAATCTATTGGTAACTTTATTTTCAAACGGGTTCTTAGAGCTTATTTGTTTGCTAGCAGTTCAAAGGTTTCAATTATTCCTTTCAAATACAAATGATTCTATATAATATTACTCATTTGTTTGCACTCAGTTAAATGGTATAAAGTATTGCTATTTAACAATATTAATTCTATTAATCAAATATTCCAATCTAATTTGAATAATTTGCACACAGCTGTATGGTTTCAAATAACTGATAATAACTATCCTTAATAAATGATTGAACAGTTCTATTTGACCCATAGACAGGACCCTAATAGGTACGACCACATTAGGTCAGAGTGGATCTGTAAGTATGCATTTACCCAAACTTTCAACATAAACAGACTGCGACACAAGGTCAATTTTTATGCTGAGTTTAACAGATTTGAAGTCAAAGTTTTCCTTTTCCAAGAGTAGTTGTCATACCAAGCTTAAAGAGTACGTTTTATCCTATTATTTGAATATAACTAGAGGGAAAACAGTTGAATGTATAGTTTTTCCAAAGGGTATTAGCGTTATGTGAAATGCAAACAGCCTCGCCCAGGTTTATAGTAGATCTGAAAGTAACAGTATTTAAGAGGTACTTCACTATCTCCAAAGCTCCAGGACTGGGGTCTTACCATCTGATACAGCTAGTGTCATACACAGGACACTCGTAATGGGGGCGCTCTCACTTCTCTGCAGAAAAACAATCGATGTATTCAACAGCCCCAACCGACACCAAATATAGTCATGTATCATGTTTTCTTAGTACGCTCCTTTAGAGAAGCGTTTAAAATACAATAGATTTTAGTGGAAGCGCGTAACTTAATTGAACGGCTCATAGAAAATTGAAATTCAAAAAATTAAATAAACAAATTAGAAAAAGCAGACAGTCTTCGAACGGCCAAAGCAAAGCACTCGTTGTATTTAAAAATGACGAAGAAAAAACCCGGTGGTAAGAAACGTCCTGCGAAAATTTGAAACCACCGGAAACGGATACGCTTCTCCCCACGAAAAGAGTGACGGAAGTGAGGGAACGACCCGTTTTTGAAAGGCAGAATTGAAGCGTAAAGGAAAGTCGGGCCTAAGTTTTATCCCAAGAGGAGCTGCGACCTTTTAATAGAAAATAATAACCAATCTTTCTCTCTTATCGGAAACTCACGGCAGCGAACCAGCTATAAACCCTAAAAGAAAATACTAAAGTGTCTGTGTTGTTTTTCTCTATCAATCTTCGCGTTCTCCGACATGTGCCTGAGTGACCACGTGGCGTGCCTGTCTCTGCTAGCTGCTTATACCTATACCTACGCAACAAGGGGTCGCCTTGTGACTCTGATAATGCTTCAATCTTCTTGAATTTATCAAAACATTCGTCAAGGACTTTCAGGAACATCCTTTAACTCATTTTGGAATGTTCTGAAAATAGGTAAATTTGAAAATTTAATTATTTAGGTCTGGAAACCAAAGTCTGAAGAAAAAATAATTTGATTTTTTTTTCATTTACTTAAGGTCATAAGTAATTGGGAAATAAAATTTTCAGCCCAGGAATAAGAAAAAGTAAAAATGTTGTTATAAAGGGTTAATTTTCATTCTTCCATTTATTTTAACTTTTTTTCGTCTAAATCTTTTTTTTTTCTTTCTTTCTTTTACGTCATTTTTCCCTTGATCCTTTTTTGTTATTTTTTCTTTCTTTCACTTTTTCTTGCATTCATTCTATCAGTCTTTCTTTCACCTTTTATTTCTTCCAATGTAGCTTTTATTCTTTCTTTCTTTTTCATATTTTTTCTTTTACTCTTTATTTATTCATTTACCTTTCATTTCTTCCCTTATATTCTTTCTTTCTTTTCTGCTTTCTTTAACGTTTTCTTTTTATCGTTTTTAAGATTTTTACCCCCCTTTTTTTTGTTTTTCTTTCCATTAGAGTTTCCTTCTTATCTTTTCTTTCTTTCATTCTACCTTCTTTGCTTCCTTTATTTTATTCTATTTTGTTTTTTATCCCTCTATAATCTTCTCTCTTTCTTTCTCTTTTAATACTGTGTTCTTTTCTTTTTCTTTCTCCCTTTCTTTATCTTTCTTCCACCCTGTCGACTGGGACTGTAGAATACGCCCACTGAACCTCTGCTGAGGAGTAAGACCCCACCACCACCACCGGCCAATGAGGTCACCTGTTGGCCGTGGGTGGCCACTCGTAAAGCACTAAGACGGAATGCTGGTGGTTGAACAGTCATTGATCCGGCGACAGAGTGGTCAATGACTTGCAACATACCAGTTTGGCCCTTACTTGGTCTGGCGGGCGGGCGGTTGGATCGAGCCAATCCGATCAATTGGATAGTCTCATCATGCCCAAGCACACATGTTTATTTTCTTCAGAACGTATTATCCAATCTGCTCTTGCAGAACAATGCCCAACCCTTTATCTTAAAGATGCTAGAAAGCAGGGGCTAAGGGTCAATTGTGTAAAGAGGAAAGTACTTTTTGACCCCCGTTAGATTGAGTTATAACAACCAGAATTTAGCAGTCTCGAAATCTTGCTCTTAATGAGTATACTGGTATTGTATCCCCGTCTTAGTCAAGGCGAATGGTTTGTCCCTTGGTTCATTCCCTTCTCAAGTTGGACTCTGTAGTGGGTGGTGGAGCATAGGACCATTGAAAAATATATAACAGACATGGCTTCTTTCCCAAACAAAAAAATTCATACGTAATTTAAACGAATCAGACTCTTCAGACAATGAAACAGAAGCAGCTTTTCCTAGATTCATAATCATTGAATCTAACAGTGCTCCGATTACAAATCCATCACCCTTCATAATTGAAAAAGTAATATCAACAAACTTAACGCCCATTACTGTCAAAAAATTTAAAAATGAAACTCTGCTTGTCGAGGTGGAAAAGAGGAAACACGCTGATTTTCTACTGAAAATGACAAAATTTCACAATATCAGTGTCAAAACATACCCGCACAAATCTCAGAACCTAAGTAAGGAGGTTATGAGAAGTAAAGAACACTTCTAATGCACCATCGAAGAAATAAAAAGAGAGATAAAAATGCAAAGTGTGACTGAAGTGAAAAGAGTGTAAATTATAAAAGAGGGGAAAACAATAGAGACGAATACCTCTATAATGAATTTTAACACTCCAAAAATACCCGGCTATGCAATGGAGAGGATCGAGCAATACATACCCAACCCATTGCGATATTACAAATGCCAAAAATATTGCCACCATAATTGTTGAGAGTGAGAAGTGTGCAGGAATGTGGTCAACAAAATCCTGACCACCACATTAATGACTGTCAATTCCAGTTTAAATGTGCCAATTGTGGTGGTGATCATCCAGTGTATGCAAGATCTTGTGAGAGTTGGAGGCAAGAGAAGGAAGTATTAACAATAAAACACCAGAGTAATATTCCTTACGATGAAGCCCGTAAATTAGTAGTAGGTTTTAAGACCACTACCTATTCCCAAGTAGTTCAGCGTAATAAATCTTCATACAAGTATGAGACAGGCGATTGGGAAAACTTCATCCATAAAATCAGGGTCTCGCTTGATACCACCAGAGTTGCAGATGCATCAACTACATCAGTGAATCTTGCAGAAAACAAAGAGGAATCATCTGCCCAAACACAGAACCGAATGGAGAAAACTGATATTGCGGAGAAAACGGCAAAAACACCAACCACACGGCCGATAAAACACTGTAACAAAATCTAATAAAATTAGATCAAAAGACAAAAGATCCCCAATACGACCTCCCACTTCTAAAGACTCCTCTCCAAATAAAAAAAAAACACTTTAAGACAAACAAAGACCTGCCCTAAAACCAAAAACACGAGAAACAGAAAATACAGAAACAATGAATAAATTCAGACTATTAGAAAAGATGGAAACAGTGAGCAGCCCCCAATTAACTGAACCTAAAACCCAAAAGAATAAACCAACAGTCCGGAGCAAAGAACTAATAATGAACCACAAAATAACTTTGTGGAACTGCCTGGATCAACTACAATCAAAAATGTCTAACAAAATCATACAATGGAACTGTAGAGGAATTAGAGCCAAGTACGAAGAACTGTTTCTATTCCTGAATAAATATAACCCTAAAGTAGTATGTCTTCAAGAAACATTCCTCAAAGATAAGAACCAGTTGAACATAAAACACTTTCATTTACATAATCACCATTACAAAGATGGAGACAGAGCTTCTGAGGATGTCCCTATCCTCGTTAGGAAAGACATTCCCAACAGCAAATCAACATTGACAGTGAACTCCAAGTGATTGCTGCCAAAACTACACTTCACAAACTGGTAAATATCTGCTCCATTTATATACCTCCAGATGATCCCATAAACGACAAAAAACTTAATAAACTATTAGAACAAATTCCTAAACTCCACATATTACAAGATGACCATAACAGTCACAATACTATTTGGGGATGCCTGAAAACCAACAAAAAGGGCACGGATCTGGAGAAGGTACTATTTACCAACCCCTCCGCTCGGGCAGGATATGACACAAGGTCGATTTTTAAGCGGAGTTTAACAGGTTTGAATTCAGAGTTTTCCTTCTCCTAGACTAGTTGCCTCACCAAGGTTGAAGAACCTAGTCCATCCTACTATTTACCCATAGCTGGAGGGAGAATAAGGGGGTTCATACCTTTCCCAAGGGTATTTGCCCGAAAGTGAACGTAATAGCGCGACTGGAGTACGAACTCGCGTACTACGATTCCGCAGTTCATCGCTTTAACCATTACACCACGAGGACACCAAAAGATCTGGAGAAGGTAATCAATAGCAACAATCTCTGTATCTTAAATAACAAATCTCCGACTTATCTCAACCCACCTATCGGCTCCTCCTCAGCTATTGATATCACACTACATGATCCTTCAAGCTACATAGATCACACATGGAAGGTCCATAACTATTTTTGCGGCAGTGACCACTTCCCCATAATACTGGAAATCACACAACCTATCAATGACAACAACAAACCTCCCTGCATGAAAACAAATATTGCCGTCTGGCAACAATTTAAAAACTTATGCAATAGAAGACTGGTTCAAGACCCAAATAGCACAATTCTAATAAAGCAATTTACTGAAACATTAAATGCAATAGCAAATGAAACTATACCAAAAACTTCACCCTCAAACAGACGCAACACACCCTGGTTTGACAATAAGTGCAAAATAGCAAACAGACTACGATATGCTGCCCTCCGCATATTAAAAAAAGAAGCCTTAACAAGCAATCTAAACTCTTTTGAACTGCTCAGAGCAAAGGCAAGGAAAACCATTAAATGAGCTAAAAAGATCAGTTGGCAAAATTATGTAAATAAACTTAATTCGTCCACCAAAACAAACACAGTCTGGAAAATGATCTGCAAAATTTCTGGCAAAACCCAGTCTACTCCACTTAAACACCTCATTAAAAATGATACTCAAGTCACCAATATAAGAGATATTGCTGACATACGGGCTGAGACCTTCTCAGAAAATTCCTCCTTCAAAAACCCCAACACAGAATTTCACAATTATAAAGACAAGAAAGGAAAACAAAAGCTCAATTTTAGATCGGAAAACACTGAAACCTACAACGGACTCTTTTCCTTATTAGAACTAAAAGAATTCATCCAAAAATCTCACAACACTGCAGTCGGCCCAGATGAAATTCACTAAGAATTTCACAGACAATTATCTTTAAAATCCTTAGAATACTTACAGCATTAAACGATATCTGGAAAAATAGCAAACTCTCAGAATCATGGAAACTAGCTACCATCACCGCAATACCTAAACCAAGAAAGAATAATCTTTACGCATCAAACTATCGCCTAATAACCGTAACAAGCTGCCTGTGCAAGACTATGGAACGAATGGTCAGTAAAAGGCTAGTTTGGTTCATAGAATCCAATAAACTTTTTACCAACTTCCAAGCGGCTTTAGGAGCCGAAGATCAAAAATGGATCATGTGGTCAGATTAGAAACGTCCATACGAGAGGCATTTATACAAAAACAACATCTCGTAGCAATATTCTTTGACCTAGAGAAGGCATACGACACTACTTGGAGGTAGGGTATTATGAATGACCTACATAAGATGAGATTGAAACGTAAACTTCCAAGCTTTCTAAAAGCTTTTCTTTCGGACTGGAAATTCCGAGTCCGTATTGGTTCAACCCTATCAAACATCTAAAACCAAGAAGAGGGAGTCCCTCAAGAAAGAATACTATCAGTATGCCTCTTCAACATAAAAATCAATAGCATCTCGAATTGCCTGAATCTTGGACTTGATAAGTTTTTGTTCATCGAACACTTATATAACACCTCTACATCCAAATGTATACGTACAGCAGAACGTCAACTACAACAGGCCATCAACAAAATAAAAAAATGGCCAATGATAAACGGCTTAAAAATTTCCAAAACAAAAACTCAGTCCATGCATTTTTGTCAACTAAGAAAAACGCACAACAACTCTATATTAGATCTGTACGGATCAAAAATTTCAGTCGTTATTTTTGATAAAATTCTCTCTTTCATCTCACACATTCAATGCTTAAAAGAGAAATGTAGCAAAACATTAAAACTCCTTCATGTAAGAGCCCACAAAGACTGGGATATAGCTGAAATTATATTGAATCTTAATCTACTCAAAAATTGAATATGGCTGTTTCATATATGGAGCAACTAGAAAATACTACCTCAAATCATTACAAACAGTCCCCTATGAGGAATTGATATGGTCTCTGGGGCTTTTAGAACATTCCCAGTGGAGAGCTTTTATTCTGAAGCCTCAAAAACGTAGATTCACAAAGCTAGGTCTACACTACTGCAGTAAACTGAAATCACTACCATCCAATGTGGCTTCTAACTGCACTTTCAATCCTAAACAGGAAAGCCTATTTGAGCAAAGAGAAGAGACCATAAAAAAACATTCGGTCGTCCTCGCATGAAACACATACTGAAAGACACAGACATTTCACAAACAAACATTTATGATACTATTTACCAACCCCTCCGCTCGGGCAGGATATGACACAAGGTCAATTTTTAAGCGGAGTTTAACAGGTTTGAATTCACAGTTTTCCTTCTCCTAGACTAGTTGCCTAACCAAGGCTGAAGAACCTAGTCTGTCCTACTATTTACCCATAGCTGGAGGGAGAATAATTGGATTTATACCTTTCCCAAGGGTATTAGTGCTATGTGAAATGCAATCAGTCTCGTTCAGGATTTGAACAAACATTCATGATACCATACAACTAAGCTTTCTTCCATGGCTACAAAAGCAACCTATGGTTATCCTTGATTTCAACAAGCTCCCTAAAAATAAAACTCATCCGCTAACCTACAAATAGAAACTAAACAATATTCAGGAGAGATATCCCAATCACTTACACATTTTCACGGATGGTTCCAAAAGCAACAATGGAACCGGATGTGGAGCAGTTCTCCACAAGAAAATCTTGAAAAAACGCCTCCTAAAAGAGGCTTCCATATTTTCTGTCGAAATCTGTGCAATAAATTTGGCACTGAAACGAGTTTCAAACAACAAAGAAAAATTTATCATTCATTCAGACTCCATTTCTGTTCTACAATCTCTTAAAACACAAAACTTAATAATCCCTTCATTGTCAAGCCTCTAAACAAACTCAACTCCATGAACCATTGCAAGAAGGTGATATTCTGCTGGATCCCAATCCATATAGAAATCCAGGGAGACGATAAAGCAGATTCATTAGCAAAAGCTGCGCTCAACATGGTGCCCGATAAAAAAAATCAAAAATACCATATACTGACCTCAAACCGAAAATCAAGCAAATAATTACAAAGAAATGACAACAATCATAGAAAAAAATCCCCACAAACTCTTCCAATTACTGCCCATTTCAAAAGAAAGGAAGCTGGATCCTAATAATACCAAAAAAGAAGAAACCACTCTTGCCCAGCTTCGCATTGGAAATACTAACTTAACTCACTCTTTCATTCTAAAAGACGAGCCTCCTCGTAAACGCCCATGAGGAAACCAGTACGGTATAAAACACATCTTGATCGATTGCATAAAACTAACCAACATTCGACGAAGGTTTTATAAAGGTGACAACATGAACGAGCTATTTAGAAAAATAGACGCTAAGCAGATATTGAGCTTTTTGTAAAGAATCGGCCTCCTATCAAATGTAGACTGATGTATTTTCCATCACTTAACTGTGTGGAAACAAATAACAGTAGATAGAAGTACTGGTGTTAGCTAAAATAGTTCCAAGTCTGTGTGCAAACAAGTGAGCACTGGTTTGTTTAAAAGTGTTAAACTACGAAACATGCGCTTACAATTCATATATATCTGATATACATACATAAACAAGATTTGGCATGAAATAACCCCTAAGAGATTGACATGCCATAAAACTCAACCAACCAATTTATCTTTCTTCCTCTTGCGTCCTTCCTTTTTCTTTCAATTCCTCATTTCCGTCTTTTTTTTCTGCTCGCCTTTCACTGACACTTCTTTCTTTTTGTCGTTTTTCTTTTCCTGATGGGTTTGGGTTCTTTGTTTAATGGCATATTAACCTTTATAGGTTATTTAATGCCAGAGCTTCAAGAAAAATAGTAGTGGTACTATTTAACCCATAACTAGGAGACTTATTCCTTTCCCAAGGAAATTTGTCCGAACGTGAACGTAATAGAGCGGGCGGAGTTCGAACTCGCTTTCAACGATTCTGCTGTCCAACGTTTTAACCATTTCACCACGAGGACGCCTCCACTTTCCTTGTCTGACCACTTTTAATTTTGGTTCATTGTTTTATTCACTTCTTTCATTGTTTCTATTGTTTTTGAATTTATAAAATTTCTATTTTCTTTCTTTTATCGTTTTCCTTACTTACTTTTTTTTCTTTCGTTCATTTTATGATTTTTTTTTTTTCAGATCGATCATTTGTGTTCACTTTCTTTAAATTCATATTTTTCTTTCTTTTACCTCTTTTATCTCTTTCGTTTCTCGGATTCTTTATCTAAATTATCTTACTCTCTTTACGGCTTTTCTTTTTGTTGTGTATACAATTGTATTTAATTTACTCCTCTGCAAATATTTATTCGTTGTTAACTTTTATTCTATTTTCCTTATTCGTTGACTTTCCCACGTTCTTTCTTTTTCATAAAATATAAGTTTGGTTCTGTAGGACTTTTTTTTTTTTTTACAAACAATATCGTTTTTTTTGTTGTTGTTGTTGTTGTTGTTGTTTTTCATTTTTCTTTTTCAATCTTTTCTTACTTTCAATGAATTCTTGTCTTTTTCCCTTTTCAGTCAGGTTGATTTTTTTCTCTTTTATTTTTTTCATCTCTCTCTCTCTCACTCTCTCTCTCTCTCTCTCTCTCCCTCCCTCCCTCTCTTTTAAGAGTTCATTCACTCAATTATTCATTCATTCATCACTTGGTCTATCGGACGGTATAGCGATGAAATATATGAGCGCAGCACTGCGCATGCGTTCTTTTGCAAGATTTGTTTTTAAATGTATGCTTGAGTACAGTCTGTTTTCTTCAGTGTGTGTGTGTGTGTGTGTGTGTGTAAACTTGACGTACAAGTCACACGCATATATCGTTGCGTCTGAAAAAACAAAAGCAAAAAATAATAATTTACAAGAGAGTTGATACTGGGCTAAAAAGTATGACGTTGAAGGAACAGACGGCGCCATATTTCAACACACTGGTTTGAAATGAGAATGGGAGAAATTTGAACTCCGTTCATTTGTTTTACTTCTATTTTGACTTGCAAACTTTCTTCGTTTTTTGTTTTTTTTTTTTCTTTCTTACCCTTGTCAGGCTCATATTTTACTTATTCACCTCTCTTTCACCCGTTTCATCATCACTTCCTAAAACCCTCATTCATCAACGCAGAGAGGGCGACACGTTGCGCCCCACGGATCATAGTCTGTCTTCGTTTGATGTCTCCGTCACCCGATCTTACTGTTAATAGACGTGCTTAACACTTGGGCGTGTTGCTTGTCTACGACTGGCTTCTCTATTACCGAAGTCTCATCTTCGTCTCGTTCGTTCTCGTCCGTCATCTTGTTCTCGCCACTCAGTCTTTAATCCTGTCCAACTCCTTATTCACTAGTCTTCTTTAGTCATTTTTCTTTTTGCAAAATTAGGTACTATTCACATAGTACCATCAAGAATACTAGAAATGTAGACAAACAATTGGTGACATCATCAATAATAGTATAATTGACACAGCGACACGAGTTCAAACCCTGGACGAAACTGATTGCATTTCACCAAGCGCTAATAGCCCTGAGAAAGATAAGAATCAAATTACCCTTCCTCCAGCTATGGATAAATAGTAGAACAGACTGGGCTTTTTAACCTTGGTTCAGCAAACAGTCTAGGAAAAAGAAAACTCTGAATTCAAACCTCGTAAACTCCGCTTAAGAAGTGACCTTTTGTGTAAGGGTGTTGGTAAATACGAACAACCTGTCCGCGAGGAAGGTGTAAGGTAAATAAATACAAGGAATGAAAAACAAAAGGCGTAAATGAAGGTGCATTTACGTATGTATGGTTTGGTTTGGTTTAGTTTGATTTGGTTTTATGACCTATCAACCATTGAGGATTATCTAATGCCAAATCCATTTTTACACATATAGAAAGTAAAGTTGGTGACCTTAGTCTAGGGTGACTCAAAGGCTCCCTTTTCAATTGCTACTACAACGAGGTGTAGGAGAGAGCGCTACTCCATGGATTGCTTCACTTTACCCTTGATCCTTAACTTATAGTGCTGAGTGCTAAGCAAGGCGGCATCAAATAGCATTTTTTGAGTCTTTGGTATGACTCAAGCTGGGATTGAACCCTGATCTCCCGGACAATTTGCGAACACTCTACTCCTTAGGCCAAAACAGTTCTATTTCAAACAATTCAGTTTAACATAAGTACATCGTAAAATGCCAAAAACAGTTCTATTTTAAACAATTCAGTTAAGCATAAGATCACAGTTTAAATGTCAAAACAGTTCTATTTCAAACAGTTTAGTTTAACATAAGTACAGTTTTTTGTTTACACACAATTAAACGTAAAATCAGTTCTTGTTCAAGCAATTCAGTTTAACATAAGTACACTGTTTAGTTCTATTTAACCTATTGATAGTGTCGCGACCTGCTCACAAACATAAACAGATCGGATTACTCGCACTCCTGAGAAAAACAACATCCAGGTACGGCCGGAAATGACGAAGCCCTTTTACGACCCTGACCTACCGTTACAGCTGAGAAAAGGAAATGAATTACAACTAACAACATTTACAGAACACATCTGACAAAAATAAATCTATAAAAATGGAATGAATTATCTTCGTTATCCTATATCAGGCTAAAGAAAGTCTTTATTTCTACGCCCATTTTTTATAGAAGAACTTTCTATTTACATGGCCCGGCAGAGTGGCGTGGTGTTCCCTTTATATAAACAAGGCGTCAACGGCAAAAAAAAAACTAAGTTCGTTTTACGAAGCTCTCAGGAGCCCGCTCTCAGAGCGAGGTATCCACAAGGCTGAATCCTAAATCTCGTGGTTGCATTCGCCTTTCCATCACATAGATATGCAAAAAAGCCCCTTTTAAGGACCATTAGAGGCCCCCTTCTGCGGGTTGGAGTATCTCTGACGGTCTTTACAAACTCGTCGAAGTAGACGGCCCGGAGGGAAACACGAAGAGGACTCTAAGACCATCCGATCTTAACCAATCGGTCGGTTCCGATTTCCGTTCGTCCGTTTGGCTGCGCAGCGCTAAAGGCACGGGTTAGCCTTCAGCTACAGCATCCTTATGTGCTCAGCGCGAAGATACCGCCAATCTTAGTCGCGGCCTCCTAGCCTGTTCGCTCGATAGTGCAGAGATTTGGCACGGCAAAGTCTTAGCTACCGTCTCCGACACGTCCGCACAGCTTTGGCACGGTAAAGCCTTAACTACCGTCTCGATACGTTCGCACAGCTTTGGCACGGCAAAGCCATAGCTATCGTCTCCGATACGCCCGAACAGCTAGGGGAACGACAAAGCGTGAGCTTCACCAATTCGCTCGCTCGACTTCGTATGTGCTAAGGCCTGGCAACACTTAGCCACGGTTTCCCTGTCCGTTCACTTGGTCCGTAATACAAAGAAACGGTTAAGTCTTTGTCACCACGCTCGCTTGACTCTACGCAACCAAGCTGCCAACACCGACTTCAACCACAACGCTCCAGCAATGCAGCATCCAGTCCATGTACGACTCGCTGTACGGACTGCCCTAGCATTGCAGCATCTAGCCCACGTACGACTTGCAGTACGGGCTAGCAACCACATCGACACATCCCCGGTTAACCCAACGCACTGTTAAAAAACGGGACATTGATTTACCAACTTCGACCGACATCAGCTACCCGCAACGATCGTCCAGCTACACTTGTCAACGACCCGACCGACATCAGCTCCCAGCAACAATCGTCCAGCTGCACACATCTACGACTCGACCAACATCAGCTACCGGCAACGATCGTCTAGCTGTTTCTCCTCGACTCGACCATACCAGCTACTGACATCACCCATCTAGCTGAAAATACAAATACAACTACCACGAACTTTACACACGCACTTGTAAATACGACAATAAATTGTCATCTTTGTTTTATTTGTTATCTCGCCTTCGTTTCCTTCATTGTCTTTTGGCAGTCGTTACTCACACGCTTAACCTTATAAATCGTTTCCGGGGTCGATGTGCTTATCGGCTCCACAACAATAGGACTCTATCAGATGCTATCACTCCGGGCCAGTGTGGACCAGGGAGCGATGGCAATAAATGGGTACTCCGCATTCCCCAAAGCTCCAGCATTACAGGCTCCTCACCATTGGATAGTTTAGTGTTATATACAGGACACTCGTTGGAGGAGTCTTACTCCTCTGCAGAGATTTAGTTGGGGTATTCTGCGGCTCCATCCGACTTAGCTCTCCACAGGGAATGCAGTCACTATATCCTAAGCCCCACTGGCCGGGCGCAACAAGCATTCGTATTTTAAAAGATTTTAGCTCAACGCAGGAGATCAAACGTTTCTTGTAAATACACATACTCAAACGACATCTCTGCTGCATATCCTAGAACAGGCAGCCACAGGTATTGGTTTTTACGTAAACTCAGATATAACAGATTTCATGATGATGCTATCACCTAATTAAATAGTAACCCTTAGAAATTAGTTGACGAGTTCATATTCCTCGGTAGCAATAGCTCATCTACTGAAATTGATGTCGACATACGCATTGGAAAGCCATGGAGTGCTATTGACTGCTTAACGACAACGTAGAAATCTGATTCACCTGATAAAATAAAACGGGAATTCTTCCAGAGCAGTCGCTGTGTAAGTACAACTGTATGGTAGCACCACTTCGACTTTAACGAAACTCCTGGAGAAAATGCTAGATAAGGATGCTGAGTGCTATTTGAACAAATCCTGGAAGCAGCACCCGACAAAGAAATAGCTGTACGGCTACTTGCCTCTCATATCTCGAGTTATCCAATTAAGACGAACAAGACATGCTGAGCTCTGTTGGAGAAAGTAAGAACAAACTTACAAGCGAAGTTCTCCTATGAACTCCTATACATGGACACACCAGTGTTGACTGACTAACAAAAATTTACATTCATCAGCTCTTTGCAGACACTGGAAACTGTTCAGAGGACTTGCCAATAGCGATGAACGGTAGGGAAGGATGGTGAGAGTGATATAAGAGAACCCGCGCTGTCGAAATTCCTTGATGGTGATGATGATGATATACTTACCCTCTGCTACCAGCAGAATGTGATATAATGTCAATTTTTAAAGGAGGTATGCCTGTTTGAATCCATAGATATCCTTCTTCTAGAGTGGTTGTCCAACTAAGGCAAAGGAACTCAGTCTACTTACACTATTTACCCATATCTAAAGCAAGAATAGATGAGTTCATGCCTTTTCCAAAGGCATTTGCGCTAAGGGAAATGCTAACAGCCGCATCCAGGTTTTGAACACCCGTTGCTTGTACCATTTCCTGCGACGATAACCATTACGCTAAGTGCAACTTCTTTTAAACACATTTTAGCTATAATTCATTGATTCATTTTAGGTCGTTTCAGAAATGACTTGATCTCTTAGCACAATGGGCTCTATAACACAGTCTGATTGCCTAACCGCTTAGTCTGCCCCCACTTTTCAGTTAACTTTACAAACTGAACAACTCTTTCAACTAATCACTTCGAAGCTATCTTTAGTTGCCTGTCATCAGTATCGTCTTGACAGTTGACCATCGGTGACTGTTGTCGTATCTGTCTCGACGTTATTCGATACGGCTTCCGTTTATTGAGGTATTCTCTGTAAACGGCATCAACGTCTCGACACATCATAACACGGCCGTCACAATAATAGAACTCTCTCGAAGTAATCAGGATGCTTTGGCAAACATGTCCAACAGAACTTGAACGTGTACGACAGGGCTTTTCTCCGGCCGGGCTGTTTACTCTCCGACCTGTCACACCTGATCAAATGAAAAGAAGCAAAAATGATAAGTAAATAAAGAAAATGGCGCCTACGCGCCAATTCGTTCTATTGTATTTGGTCAAAAAGTCTTTTGCCTTATAGTTGTCGGTTTTGGTTGTCACACCCATCTATCAAATAAGATTAATCAATTCATATATTCATATCAATATATATAGTTTCTTTGTTTGTTTTTGGTCCAGTCGGCTGGGGCTGCAGAATACACCGACTGCATCTCTGCAGAGGGATAAAACTTCCCCAACGTGTGTCCAGGATATGACACTAAACAATCTGATGGTCAGGCTCCATTAATGTAGGAGCTTTGGGGAATGAGGAGTAGGCCTTTTTGCCATCACTCCCAGGTCCACTCTGGCCCGTAGTGGTAGCACCTATTGGTCAAATAGAACTAAACTGCGTTCTTATGCAAAACTGAATTGTTTAAAATAGAGATGTTTTTACATTTAACTGTGTGTAAATGACAACAAAATTACGTAAACATAGAGGGGGATAAAACTGAGACGCAATGAGATAAAAAGAAAACCTAAAACTTTTCAAAACTGTTTTAAAAAAACACTCTTTATACATGCAAGCAACACCTGATGATGGCCTATGAAAGGTCCGAAAGCGCACGGAACAATTTTGGTAAATTCATCCAACTAACATCAGCAGATATCTTTCGAAACCAGATCAAGACTACAACGGTCCTAATGTGAGACGTTATCATTTAACTAGTTAAAGGGATATGATTTCCTTAATTTAATGCTGTAATTCAATCATAGCGTCCTGGAAGAGAGGCGCCGAATATAGTTCAACATTGAAGTTTGTATGAAGACAACTGCAACCATGTCTCATTCATATTCTCGTTAATGACCAGAGAATAGTCAGTCAAAAGCATTTGGAGGAAAAAAAAACATGGAGATTTATTATACTCACTTAACCCTTACGTACATTCCTTAGTAAGGAAATTGGAAAACTTGAATAAAAGATCCTTAAAGGGTTTCTTTATCCGTCGCATTCTTCTTTACTTATAAACATATATATATATATATATATATATATATATATATATATATATATATATATATATATATATATATAATGCAGTTTACGATATTTATAGATAAAGAGTACTTAATATTAGTGATAAAGTATATGCAGATTTGAAGTAGGGTAGTGAAAACAGTCAAATGCGCTCAGTGTCTGTGAGTTTCTCACCAATGTGATGATCAGACAAATATATATATATATATATATATAAGTAAAGTTGGCGACCGTAGTCGAGGGTGACCTGAAGGTTCCCTTTTCAATAGCTACAACACCGAGGTGTAGGAGAGGGCGATACTCCTTTCCCTGGATTGCTCCACTTTACCCTTGATACGTACCTTATAATGCTGAGTGTTAAGTAGGGAGGTATCAATTACCATCTTTAAAGTCTCTGGTATGACCCGACCTGGAATTGAACCCAGGTCTCCCGGATCATTGGCGAACACTGAAAATAAAGAGTACTATATATTAGTGATAGAGCATATGCAAATTTAAGGTAGAATCGTGAAAACAGTCAAATGCGCTTGGTGTCTGTCAGTTTCTCACCAATGTGATGACCAGATATATATATATATATATATATATATAGTACATATAATTTTACTAATTTTACTGCTATCTTTGGTTTTATCAAACAGTGAGTTTTGTAATTGTCTCTCTCACTTTCTCTCTTTATATATATATATATTATATACAGTATTATATATACAATATACCGAGATATTAGAGAAAATGTAACTTATTAAGAAGAATAAGAAAATATAAGATTAACCTTGATAACTCACGACACTGCGTTTCACGTGACAGCTTCAGGTGAGATTCTTGGAATTGATATTAATCTTACTTCCCATATGTAAAGGATGTTTTTAAAAAAACGCATTCACAATTTAACCAGTGACATTGGAGTGTCCCAGTCACCTCCAACACTGATAACCCATACCAATCTGTAATAACCCATACCACTTTCTTGGCCAAGTCGGCTGGGGCTGTAGAATACACTGACTGCATCTCTGCAGAGGGTTAAGACTCCCCCAAAGAGTATCCAAGATATGTCACTAAACAATCTGATGGCCAGGCTTCAGTAATGCTGGAGCATTGGGGAATGCAGAGTACCCTTTTATTGCCATCGCTTCCAGGTCCGCTCTGGTCCGGAGTAATAGCACCAGATAGGGTCCTATCTATGGGTCAAATAGAACTAAACAGAGTAATTATGCTAAACTGAATTGTTTGAAGTTAACTGTTTATATTTAACTGTGTTTAAACTGCGTACTTATACTAAACTGAATTGTTTGAATTAGAACTGTTTTGACATTTAAGTTTGTGTAAACAAAAAACTTTACTTATACTAAACTGAATTGTACGAAATAGAAAAGTTAATTTATATAAAAAAAGATTTGGCATTAAATAAGCTACAATGGTTGATATGCCATAAAACCAAACCAAACCAATTCCACCCTGTAATCCCTTAAAGTTTTACATGGTGCTCAATCGTAATATGCGGTTTCTGTGGTGCCTAGTAGTGGCAATTTTGGCATTTACTTGAGCCATTAAATTTCATCGCAATAAACCAGCAACAATAAATGAATTGACGGCGACAATTTAAACAGAATGTATTCAAATACCAATTGAAACGAGTTGTGAAGTTTGCAATCCCATCCGTTCGTTTTATCATCAATGTCTTAAATATAATGGTCATCAGTTTGAACACCAGCGATAACTCAGTGATATTTACAATTCCATTTATTCATGTTATCAGCAGTGCCTGGTCCAGAACCATCATCACTTCCAACACCTGCGTAACCTCAAAATATCCTATACTTATCTTCTTTTACTTGGATTCTAAAACTTAAGTCATAAACATTGTATTTATTATAAATCAAAGTGTGTATACATTTTGAGGGACACCGTATATATATATATATATATATATTCGGTTGCTATATTTGTAAATAGTGTTCAATATCAGTAATTGAGCATATATTTCTGACTTAGGATAGCGTAAATACAAAATCAACGGTGTTCGCTGTCTATCAGTTTCTCGCCTCTGCGATCATCAAAATAACAGCTATGGTATCTGATCTTTATATAAGTGAGAATCTTATAGTCACCAAGATCCACTGAGACTGTTTCTATGCTATCACAACTTAAATATATATGCTCTACCATTGATATAAAATACTCTTTATTTATCAATATAGCAATATATATATATATATATATATATATATAATGAACACTTTGAAAGCAAAGCCTTATATTTTTATTTCCTTTCACAAAACTACAAGGAAAAATTGTATGTACTTACCTAACCCGTCCGCAGGGGCGTGATGTGACCCAAGGTTAATTTTTAAGCGCATTTTAACAGGTTTGAACTCAGAATTTTCCTTCTCCTCGACGGGTTGCCATACCAAAGCTAAAGAGCCTAGTCTGCTCTACTATTTCCCAATAGCTGGGGGGAGAATAATTGGACAAATACCTTTTCAAAGGGTATTAGCTCTATGTGAAATGAAAACAGTTTTGTCGAGCATTTGAACTCATGTCACCGTGTCCATTTCCTACGATATTAACCACGGCTTATCCACAAAAATTGGGAGTATGAAACACTGTAGAATCGAGCATATTTTCAGCAACGATTTTTTCCTATTTTGATGGATAATGACAAAAAAAGATTTTTTAGTAAACGAATGATATCCTAGATTCTGTATGTCCGCCTCAAAACAACAATCTGATCAAAAAGCATAAAAAAAAACATCAAATAAGATGGCATATTTTTAGGAGGTAAAAGAGATAAAATTTTCAAATCATAAGTAAATTTTCATACAAGGCCTCTCAAAATCCAAAGCACGTCAGAGATATTATTGGAAGATGTGACATGTTAAAAAGTAACACAACGAATAAACTTGCTAAAAGTGTTTAGTTTCAGTTAGCTCACAAATTATTGATATCAACCCCCGAGTTAATAAGAATTACTCTATCCACTTCAGCATTAAATCAAGAAGGGTAAAGTTCCTAATAGGCAAATCCAAACTGTAAATCCAACATTGGCAAGATGTCCTCTTCCATGCAGGAAACTTTACATTAAATGGCCCACATGAGTCAAGTTTTTTTTTTAGTTATTAGAAGATTCATTTTCCCAGAATGCAACGTTGATGGTTATTTATTTCAGACAGAAATATACCAAGAGAACAATCCAACAGATATATCCTTTTTTTTTGGCTTGTTTGTTTCTTGGGGGGGGGGCGAAGAAAAATCACTAGAATTTTAGTAATGCATAGAGCATCGCCCGTAAATAAGTACACCTCTGACAATTTTTTGATAAAAAAAACTTTTTTTTCTAAATTGAAAGTAACTAAATTTTGTGATTTCTAGTAGAGCATTACATAATCAAAATGGATATGATTATCTATCTTTTATTACTTAACTCTACACCATTGATTTGATTTTGGTTTCTTGGTTTAATGGCGTATATATATTTACCAACCCCTCCGCTCGGGCAGGATATGAAACAAGGTCAATTTTTAAGCGGAGTTTAACAGGTTTGAATTCAGAGTTTTCCTTCTCCTAGACTAGTTGCCTCGCTATTCTGTCCTACTATTTACCCATAGCTGGAGGGAGAACAATTGGATTCAAACCTTTCCTAAGGGTATTAGTGCTATGTGAAATGCAATTGTTTAATGGCGTATAAGCCCTTATGGGTTATTTATTACCAAAGCCATGTTCGTAGAAGAACAGTAGTTGTATTATCTAAACCATAGATGGAGGTTCCATCTATGATTTAGATAATACCACTACTGTTAAGGAGATTCATGCCTTTCCCAAAGTTATAAATCTAAAAGTGAATGAAATAGCGCGACTGGAGTTCGAACTCGCTTACTACGATATTGCAGCCCAGCACATTTTTCACTATGCCACAAGGAGCCCCCACTACACACGCGCGCGTGCGTGCACACTCTCCAACGGCATCGAAACTCTGTAATCAAAAGCATACAGTCCTTATTATAATGGAACTTTGTTTTTAAGTCACAATTTTTTCAAAAATAAAAATTTAGAGATTTTATCACTTCCAATGGGACATTTTACAATCAAAACGAGCATTATTCGGTATTGTTTATTATCAACCTCAACAGCATTGAAACTATGATTTTCAAAAATTACTATGTAACAGTCCTGAAAGTAATAACACTCATTATTATACTGTTTTTTTTTGTTTTGTTTTGTTTTGTTTTTTTGGTTGGTGAGTTTTAGTGCAGTTTGGTAGTAAATAATTTCTAATGATATATTTTTACATTATAATGTTTCTTTGGAAATAATACCATGTCGATATATTTGGTTTGGAAGAAAATTGGTATTCTATAAAATGTTGGAAGAGGTAGTGCTGTTGATTGGTTGGAATTGGTTTTATGGCATATCAACCATTGTAGCTTATATAATGCCAAATACGGTTTAAACATATATATTAGATAAATATGATTTGTAAACATAAGTCAACAAAGTTAAATGTTTTCAAGTATTGGTATTTAACACTAACAATTCAATTAAACATCAGTCATTTGCTTACACACAGTTAAATGGTCAAACAGTTCGATTTCTAACGATTCAATTTAGCATAAGTCATTTGTTTGTGCTCAATTTAAATGTCAAACAGTTCTAATTGACTCATTTGGTAAATTCCAAAAAAAATTGTATAACAGATATTATAAGAAAAGAGTAAAAAAAAATCACATTTAAAAGAATTAGCAGATATCATTTCTGTTTATTCAACTCTCAAGTATTTTTTATCATTTCTATTTTGTGTTGTCTGTCATCTCAGGTACACATTCCCCATGCCAATATGAGATAACAAATCCATTTCTTCTTAGGTTACTGGCCCAATCGACTGGGATTGTAGAATAAACCGACTGCATCTCTGCAGAGGGGAAAACTTCCCTCCCCAACGAGTGTCCTGGATATGACACTAAACAATATGATGATTAGGCTCCTGTAATGCTCGAGCTTTGGAGAATGCGGTGTATCCGTTCACTGCCATTCCTCCCAGGTCCACTCTGGCCCGGACTGGTAGCACCTGATAGCGTCCTATCTATGGGTCAAACAGAACTAAACTGGGTGCTTATGCTAAACTGAATTGTTTGAAATAGAACTGTTCCGACATTTGACAGTTTGTAAATAAACGAGTGATGTTTAATTGAATTGTTAGTGATACATAGCAATACTTGGAACCATTTAAACTGAATTAGCTGAATTGAATTAGAACTGTTTGACTAAACGGAATAGCTTGAAATAGAACTGTTTTTGACATTTAAACTGTGTACTTATGCTAAACTGAATTGTTTGAAATAGAACTGTTTATTTATATAAAAATGGATTAGGCATTAAATAACCTAGAATGGTTGATATGCCATAAGACCACGCCAAATCAAACTAAATCTTACGTTAGATATTTCCTCATATTCTTTTGTTCGTGTGGACAGTCATTTAAAGTTCCCCTCCTCGTCAATACAAATTGTCAAATCGACCCCTTCTCACGTTACGAATGAGTTAATCTTCTATAATCTCAAACTCCACTCCACCATAATAAGTCTTTGAAATAAGCCGATGTAGATTTCACTAATGTTCTTATTAAGAATGTTTCATCTTTTTATCATTGGTCGAGTGGGTAGAGTGTTCACCACTGGTCCAGGAGACGTGGGTTCAATCCCAGGTCGCGTCATAAAAATGGTACTTGATACGTCCTTGCTTAACACTCAGCAATATAAGGTACATATCAAGGGTAAAGAGGAGCAATCCTCACCTACTCCTTGGTGTCGTAGCTATTGAAAAGGGAGCTTTCTGGTCGCCCTCGACAACGATCACCAACTTTACTTTTACTTTATATATATATATATATATATATATATATATATATATATATATATATATATATATATATATATATATATAATTGGATTATTGTTCTTTCTTTTTGTTCTGTTTTGTTCAGAGAAATATCACTAACATCTTAGTAATATACGGTGTTTCAGTATACATGGTGACTGCTAATAACTCTACAAATAATAATGTTGTGTTCTTTTTTTCTTTTTTTTTTTTTTTTCATACTATGACAACTATTAATTCTTGATCAAAATGCCTTGGACAAGAGAGGAAAATATTTCGAGTCACAACTTATTTTGAGACAAAATCATTCCAAACTGTCTCAAAATTGATGCAACCCATTTAAATGATAATGATTTATTACTGGAACAAGAAACTCCAAAAAAGATTGCATGTCATGGAAGCTGACATAATAACAATTCAAAAAATGTCAATTTGATATCTCTAGCTCAAAAGATGCATTTTTTACAAGACGAGTTCAAAATGACCGCCATTGCTCTAGTCTCAGTAATAAATCACTATCATATTAATGGGTCGCATTTATTTTGAGACACTCTATATATATATATATATATATATATATATATATATATATATATATATATACTTACACACTCTCATATATATATATACACATAAACATACACACGTGTGTGTGTGTGTGTGTGTGTGTGTGTGTGTGTGTGTGTGTGTGTGTGTGTGTGTGTGTTCACCTTAAGATCTTGAAGCGAAAGCGACTGAAATATTAGAGTACATTTGACCTTCTCTGGAGAGAAACATGATCAGGGGCGAGAGAGAAATTACCGAGTTCTAGGAAAATATTGGTCACGAAAATTGTTCTGCCGCGTGCATTAGAAAAGAAGTTTTTGGAACGTCTACTGTAGATAGTTCTTACTAAATAATTTATTTATTTTTGTGGCAGCTAGTTTCAACACATGGACAGGGCTCTCAGCTACCGGTCTCTTGCTCTGCTGTTAAGTTACCAATCCTAAAAGAAACCTACTTTCTGAATATTGGACAAAATAAACAACGCACGATTGAAGTGACCAGTTTGGTAACTGAAGCATCCATTTCCCACGTATTCGTTCAAAAGAGAAAGGTACACACAACACGCACTTGCGGGCGTCACTCTTCGCCTGTGATCATACTCTTCATTATAGCAAACCTTTTTTTTTTGTTATTTTTATTTGTTTTGTCTTGTCGGCGCGGCGTGAAAAAAAAAGTCCCCCCTCACAAAGCTCCCACCCCTTGGCTTCAAACAATATTTAATGCAAGTTTAACGTTTTCCTTTCTTCGTGTTTGTTGTTTAGATTAGCAGCGGCGATCTTTCTTCTCACAAACATACATTCATACATCCATACACACACATATCCATACGCATACGAATACGCAGAGGCAAACACGTGTTTATCTTTCGACTTGTACATTCACTTTGAAGTGCCGTCAGTTCTATCTTACAGTGAATGTACCATAACACTTCTTGCTCCCGTCTATCACTCTGTCGCTCCTTCTAGATTTGATTACCCCCACCCCATACAAACTCCACTAGAATCCCACTCCAACACCCTTTCTCCCTTTTCCCTTCATTTCTTTGAAGCCAAAATTCTCATATATCTTATATTTCCACTTTCTTTCTTTTTCACGTTCTCTCTCTCTCTCTCTCTTTCTCTCTCTCCTTCTATCTCCCTCCCTCCACCTTTTCTCTCTATCTATCTCTCTCTCTTATGTTCGTTTTCATTCCCTATAGATTTTACATACTCATATTAACGCCCTTCTCTCACTTTCACTAAGCGCGTGCACAAACACACACACACACATACACGAGCACGTGTGCTCACACAGACACACACACAGATATATATATATATATATATATATATATATATATATATATATATATATATATATATATGAAAGAAGATGAAATGCAAATTTGGAAAAAGCATAAAAAGTGTTCGACGCTAAAACTTAAAATATCCTAATGTACACTTAATATATCCAAATTATGTACTCTTAAAGTCCGTTTCTTAAAATTTAATGCTGCTCACACGATAATCAGACAGAAATATGAGAAAAGTGGCAAATCAACCATACCTATTGTATGAACAATCTGTCACGTAGCAGGATGTTTGTTCAGGTGACACATTCACAGAAAAAACAATAATTCATTGTTTTAAAAAATCTGAAAAGTCCAAAAACAGGAATATATATATATATATATATATATATATATATATATATATATATATATATATATATAATGGATTCTCCGAGCGATCTAGGCCCATAAGCACCCAACAATTCACTTTAAGATAGATAACCTACACAGGGGATTTGTTTATAGTGATGAAGGCTTCTAAAAGAGAACCAGCCACACTTTTTGGATAAGGTGATCACAGAAAAACGGGATACCAATATATCACAGATTCTCTTTACTCTGGAATTGAATTTAGAGTTTCTCCTCCTAGACAGTCTGCCCTACCGAGGCTAAAAAACCCACTCTACCCTAGATCATTTGCTAAACTAAGGCTTAGTTAACGGTCGTCATCTATGTCTATGGACTCATCATCATCATCATCATGTCATGCGATGTCTTTTTCGGTTGATGAGACGCTGCTTCCTATGTAGGGGAATTTGTCAACCCGTTTCAGAGAGGTTCCGTCGAGTGTGGAGATGTCGCCTTTCTGATTAAGGCACAGTTTTGTGTGCATTAACATGGAGTCCAATACCTGCAGCGGCTCGTTCCAAACTATGCAGTAGTGTTTCGGCTTGGTTAGGTGTATTGGCCTGTAGCGCTATGTCATCGGCGTAGTCGGCGTCGGTAATTATTTACAAATAACTACGGTGCATTCTATACTTTTCAGGTCATAACCCTTTTATTTCGGAGGTCTATAGATATTTATTACTTTTATTTCTTTCCATTTGGATTGCACAGCTATCCGGATACTCGATCACTAGTCAAAATGCTCTCTAGCGATATCAAAATCTAACGAGAAACATATATCTGCTCGCAAAACTGTTGGATTGAAACAGGTCAATTGATACAGGATATTTTTTCGGCAGAAAACAAAATTCATAACCAACTTGTTTTGACCGGCCCAAGACAAATTATTATGTTTTTCAAAGTGACAATATGTCTTAACAAATCTGTTCGTTTGTCATTCTCCCAGATGGACGACTTACATGATAGTTTTAAGCGGACGTCTGTTTAGATTCCGCTCCGTCAAATAATCTGTCAATTGGTGCTGAGCTGAGAGGCAAATTAACTCCGGGTTAATTATAATCTACTTCTTAGGAGAACTTGATTTAAAAAAAAAAAAACATTCTCAGTGAAGTAAACAGGCCGGCTGATCAATAAATCTACCTGGGTCCCAGCTAATCTCATTTTTTTAAAAATCTTATTTAGTTCATAACTGTCCGACTATCTTACAGTAACCCTTCTATCTATCTCTCTATCTATCCACACACACACACACACACACACACACAAACACACACACACACACACACACATATATATATATATATCGTACTACTCACATCTATCTATCTATCCACACACACACACACACACACATGTATATATATATATATATATATATCGTACTACTCACATCTATCTATCTATCTATCCACACACACACAAACATATATACATATATCGTACTACTCACATTTATCTATCTATCTATCTATCTATCTATCTCATTCCCTCCTAGCTATTTATCTCCTAATTCCGGCTCATTGGTCTGGTGGGTAGAGTGTTCGCCAAAGGTCCGGGAGACCTGGGTTCAATCCCTGGTCGTGTCATACTAAAGACTTTAAAAAATAGTACTTGATACCTCCTATCTTAACACTCAGCAATATAAGGTACGTATCAAGAGTAAAGTGGAGCAATCAAGGGAAAGGAGTAGCGCCCTCCCCTACACCTCGGTGTAGTAGCAATTGAAAAGGGAGCCTTCTGGTCACCCTCGACTACGGTCGCCAACTTTACTTTACCTCTTTACAGTTCATTTTACTTTTATCTGCGTTACTATTTGTATCAATTTCATTCTGCCTTTATCTATCTATCTATCTATCTATCTCTTTCCTTTAGAACTTTTTATCTTTTATTCGTACTCTGTTCATATTTCTTTACGTCTGATCATATTTATATATACAAGTAACTGTCAGTCTGCCATATCTATCTATCTAAGTAGTAAGTTGGCCGACCGTCGTTGAGGGTGATCCAAAGGCTTCCTAGATGTAGGAGAAGGCGCTACTCCAATCCTGTACCTTATAATACTGAATATTCATTATGGCGGCATCGAATAACATTTTTTGAGTTTGGTATGACTCAACCTGGGATTAGACCCCAGTCCCCTAGACCATCGGCGAACACTCTAATCATTATGCCAATGGGCCAGTTCTATCTATCTATCTATCTATCTATCAAGCACAAATCCACAAGGGCAGTGTTTGCAGCCCTTCTTTCAGTGAGTTTCAGGTTTATTATCATCACACACTCACATTTCAACTAATTCCTCTTGTACAATCACTGAGCATTTACACTAAATTCCCTGCAAACTCACAGTTGTCGCACAAACATTTTCAAGGCACTCTCACATTTATTTCACTTTAATTCCCAGGCCTGTCGGCTGAGGCTACACAATACACCGATTGGATCTCTGCAGAGGGGTAAAACTCCCCCAACGAGTGGCCCAGTCGGCTGAGGCTACAAAATACACCGATTGGATCTATGCAAAGGGGTAAAACTCCCCCAACGAGTGGCCCAGTCGGCTGGGGCTGCAGAATACACCGACTGCGTTTCTGCTGAGGAGTAAAACGCCCCCAACGAGTATCCTGGATATGACGTCAAACAATCTGATGGTGAGGTTCCTGTAATGCTCGAGCTCTGGGGAATGCAGAGTACCCCTTCATTGCCATCGCTCCCAGGCCAACTCTAACCCGGAATGGTAGGACCTGATAGGGTGCTATCTATGGGTCAAATACAAGGGTTTGACATTTAAACTAAATACAAAACAATTGACTTATGATAAATTGAATTGTTTGTAATAGAAGTTTGATTAGTTAAATTTGTGTAAACAAATTACTGATATTTAATTGAATTATTAGAGATACATAATAATTCTAGACACTATTCAACTTAGTCGACTTATACTTACAAATCATATATATCTAATATATGTATAAACTGGGTTTGGCATTTATTAACGAACAATATTTGATATGCCACAAACCAAACCAAACCAAAACCAAACTTTCATACTCAGTGCACATGTAAACTTACAGCATTCAGACATTTTCTTTAGTTGTGCTATCATTGTACTTCTACAATCATTAAATTTGCACTCTTACTGTACTCGTTCACTCAAAACACTTACACAATCACTGACTACACTCGGGTACTCACTGCACCGTACAATCACTGCGTTCAGGCAGTCTATGCACTCGAGATTGATGATAATGCAGTATGACGGCTTTATGAAGTCAGTCTTGATACAGTGTAACCCGGATATAAGAGACACTGATATAAGATATATTTTATCTGGTCCCAAATCAAAGCCTGTGTTACCTAAACAAAATAGACCAAAACCGGATATAAGAGACTTCATCTCCGGTCCCGACAATTCTCTTATATCCGGGTTACATTGTACATTTTATTTGAAATGTTTTGGGAAAAACACAGGATTTTGTAAGTGCAATACTCTTTATACACACCAGATTTGTCCGTGTTCAATCAAAAATTTATCTCAAAAATGAAATGTGAGGACGTGAAAGACAGTAAGAGAAATACAACGGTGCAGTTTCATTCTAAATCAAAAGAAAAGTTCTAAAGGTACTTTGATTAATGGAAAACACGCTGGAATATGTGTGTTAGATTTTTTTTAAAATAAAATCAATGTTTCTTTTATTGTTCATTTATGCCTTGCTGAAACCGTTTCGATATTTTCGTGATGAAGTGAGCCAATTTTAGTGCAGAAATTTATAATTGACTTGATAGCAAGATCAATTACAACACAAATGATGAGAAATAAAAAGCTAAATGCTGATTACGTGAAGGAAGAAATGGAAAAATTTAACTTTGGTTGGTTGGTTGGTTGGTTGGCAGGGTTTTATGGTATATCACCGTTTGTAGGTTATTTAACGCCAAATCCATTTTTATGCAAATAGTCAGTTCTATTTCAAACAATTCAGTTTACCATGAGTACATAGTTTAATTGTCAAAAAACATTTCTATTTCAAGCTATTCAATTTAGTCAAACAGTTCTAATTCAGCTTATTCAGTTTAGTATAAGTATAGATTTTCTTTACACTGTTAAATGTCAAAACAGTTCTATAGTAAACAATTCAGTTCAGTGTAAGTAGAGTTTCAATGTCAAAAACAGCTCGATTTCAAACAATTCAGTTTAGCATAAGCGCGTAGTTTAAATGTAAGTACACAGTTTAATTGTCAGAAACATTTCTATTTCAAGCTATTCAGTTTAGTCAAACAGTTCCAATTCAAACAATTCAGTTTAGCATAAGTATGCAGTTAGTTCTATTTAACCCATAGATAGGGCCCTATCAGGTGCTACCATTCCAGGCCAGAGTGGAACTGAGAGCGATGGCAATGAAGGGGTACTCGGCATTCCCCAAAGTCCCAGCATCACTGGAACCTCACCATCAGGTTGTTTAGTTTCATATCTAGAATACTCATTGTGGTGGTGGGGGGGTCTTACCCCTCTGCAGAGAAGCAGTCGATGTATTCCACAGCAATTTAACTTTGGGTTTTAGTTAGTTTTATTCATACAGAGCGAGACAGTCGGGATTTGTGGCACTGAGTATTGAAAATCCCTGGGGTTTTGAACCCTTATGTAAAAGAGGGAGAAGCAGAAGAGAAATTACGATTCTAAAAATTTCTCCTTCTCAAAATGACGGTGGAAAGCACAGCCGTTGTCAGATGCAGCTTGAACAAAACAGCAACAAAACAGAAGTAAGAATTTAAATCTATAAAATTTGTTTGTCTCTTCTCTCCAACACCCTAAAGAATATGACGATTGAACAGAATTCAAGAACAAGTGGTAACAAGATGTCTTCGGAAAGTATCTCTTTTTGAGTAAGTATCTATCTATCTATCTCAGTTCTTATCTGTCTATCAATGTCAATCTCTCATATTTATCTTTTTGTTGTTTCTGTCTCTCCGTCTATATCTATATATCTATCTATCTCTCTCTCTCTCTCTCTCTATATATATATATATATATATCTACAACGACAGTCGATTCATATATATATATATATACATATATACTAAATATATATGTGCGAGGGTATGCATGTGTGTCAATCGGTTCGTATCTATGTCTCTTTATGTCACTCTGTTATATATATATATATATATATATATATATATATATATATATATATTTATATCCGATTATTATTCCTATCTGCCTGTCAACCGGTTTTAACAAGCCGTCTTTTGTCTAAGTTGAAAGCCCGCCAAATCGTAGCGTTACCATGACGAGTGAAATGGATCAGAAGACGATTTAAGTAAAACCGACCAACGTCCTCTTTCGGTAAGATCAATCACCATATGAACTTCTTTCTCTTAATGTGTTAAGGCGTTAACTGGCAATTTTGGGAAAGAAAAAATGGGTGGACGTTCCCGGTTCGATTTTCATCTGTTTAAATTAAACGTGCAGACATTGCCGTATACATATGTTCTAAATCCCTTATTCGAACAGGATTTTTCTATTATGTTTTACATAAATGCCAATAACAAAAGAGACAGTTCATGCCTCTCTCTCTCTCTCTCTCTCTCTCTCTCTCTCACACACACACACACACACACATATATACACATACACACACACTCAGACACACACACATCTCTCTCACAAAATACATATCTCTCTCATACCCAAACACATACTCTCATACACACACACGCACACACATCTCTCTCTCTCTCTCTTTCTCTCTTTCTCTCATACACACATACACAAACACATACACATACATCTCTTCTCTTGCTAACACAAACGCACATACACGCACACACCTCTCTCACAGCCCAGTCGGCTGAGGCTGCAGAATACACAGACTGCGTCTCTGCAGAGCGGTAATACCCCCTCCCCAACAAGTGTCTTGGATATGACACTAAACAATCTGATGGTCAGGCTCCAGTAATGCTCCAGCTTTGGGGAATGCGGAGTATCCGTTTATTGCCATTTCTCCCAAGTCAACTCTGGCCTGGAGTGGTAGCATCTAATAGGATCCTATCTTTGGGCCAAATAGAACAGTTTGACATTTTAACTGAGAACAAACAAATGACATGCTAAATTGAATTGTTAGAAATAGAACTGTTCGATCATTTAACCGTGCGTATCGAAAAAATGTGTTTACAAATCATATATTTAATATATATGTAAAAACAGGATTTGGCATTAAATAACCAACAATGATTGATATGCCATAAAACCAAACATCTCTCCATCTCAAACATTTCTCTCTGTCCCTTTCTCTCTCTCTCTCTGTATATATATATATATATATATATATATTTGCTCTCCAGAAACAGACTGTCTCATTGTATCACAACTCTTCAGATGCTTCAGGCTGGGATCGAAACCTAGCTGTCTTTACATCAGTCGGATATCTTACCCCAGAGTTATCGTCATTCTCAGCGTAAGCGAAAGAATTTTTTACGTATATATATATTTACATTTATGCTATCGGCTACCGGCGTGCTCAATTCATTAGAATAGCTTTGCATTTACGCGTATACTCAACCCCCTTGGAGGAGCATTTATATATAATAGATAAATTGTTTTCTCACCTCCCCGTATCACTCTTATGACTATAAGTTTCATGTATTCAGAAAAAAACGATGCAATCTTCAAAGGAAACGAGCATGTTTCCATAGAAATGAAACGTCGTAAGACTGATATGAGGAAGTGAGAAAACAAGTTTATTTTAAGTTTTGTCTTGAATGAAAATCTTCCGTCTGATGATCGTGCTGACACGTGAAACTTTAAGTAACAGCAGGAGTATCGTGAGATTTCTGATTACAGTTTTATGTTTTAAACGAGCTTCATTGTAAAAAAAAAAATAAAAACTTTATCAATTCGCATTACTGAAATTGATTTAAGTAGCTCGTAGAAATTTCATTTCTTTATTGTGACGTAATGCAAAGCTCTTCTAATGAATTGAGCACTCTGGTATCCAGTTAAGCAAAATGTAAACAAATGAAAGCTTTATATTCCTGAGCTGAAGCATGTCACCTGAGTGCTGAGCGGTAAGATATTAAGTCTAACGTAAAATTAGGCGCGTTTCGATCCCAACTTGAAGCGTCCTGCGTGTCTAGTCACACTGACGAGTTGTGATACAACGAAACAGTCTGTCTGTGGATGACAATATACATATATATATATATATATATATATATATATATATATATAATCTTTGAATACACACACATATATCCATGTATATATATATATATAAATAATCAAATAGAAATATTTTTTTATATTTTAAACTACACGCATGGACGTTATTTTTGAGAATGTTTTTTATTTCTAAATTCTCATAAAAGTTTAAAAGTTTTCAAAAATTTGTTGCAAATACGTTACTTTTTTTTCCGAACACTAAATAAATAATTTCATTTTGAAACAGTAGGCTATCAACGATTTTTTTAGAACGTTAAGAATTTTCTCGTTTTTTATTTCATTTTTTCGTTTGAAAATAATTTTCGTGTTATAACATCACATTCTAATATCGCCTTGAAGTCAGGTTTACAAAAAGCAAAACAAAACAAAACAAAACAAACGTTAAACGTTGGCATATTATCACATATAAATACATCCTCTAAATATTTTTTTCACGCATATATTTTGTCAGATTTTATGAGAGATTCTTTGTCAACCTATGGGCTTCTCAGCAAACACTTATATATATATATATAATCGTTATCATCATGCTGTGCTGCCTTTTGTCCATCTGTCTATTATGTTCTGGTTATATACGGCGTTATAGTATCGGAGCCGTAGGTCGTCGAATTTCCTTGTCTTCCATACTTCTGGTTGAATTTCATCAAGACCGGCAGCTTTTCTGTCTTTAAGTTTTGTAAGTGCTACGTCGAATTCTTCTTGAATAAACTGTCCTAGTTTGATGTCCTGTAGATTATTAATAATTTTTGTAATAGGTTTATCTGTATCTTTAGAGGATTTTCAAAGCCGTTTCTTAAAATGTTCTTTATACATATATATTCCTTCTTGGCTGGCAGGTATTAGTTTATTTCTGGAAGTGCTCTAACTTTTTCTCAGTTCATTTAATGATATATATATATATATATATATATATATATATATATATATATATATATATATATAAGTCTATCTGTGCACGTGCATACATATGTCCTTGCATATGAGTAGGAACAATATATATATATATATATATATATATATATATTACTGGTTCATTGGCCTAGTTGGTAGAGTGTTCGCCAGGTCAGGAAGACCTAGGTTCAATCCCAGGTCGCGTCATACCAAAGACTTTAAAAATGGTACTTGGTACCGCCTTGCTTAACACTCAGTAATATAAGGTACGTATCAAGGGTTAAGTGGAGCAATCCAGGGAAAGGAGTAGCGCCATCCCCTACACCTCAGTGTAGTAGCTATTGAAAAGGGAGCCTTCTGGTCACCCTCGAGTACGGTCGCCAACTTTACTTTTTTACTTATATATATATATATATATATATAGTTCTGCATTCATATATTTGCAGATTTCCGTTCTCCCAGGGTAATTCTTTACAGAGTTGAATCAAGTGACTGTGGTCATCGTTAAACTATACGTGTTCACTTTCAAGTCAGATAAACAAGCTCGATAAGACTGGGGCAGCATAATCTTACCAATCATAATTTTTACTTAAGTATAAGTTGTAATTATCTATATAAGCATTAATGTATTCATACTCAGATATACGCACACATGTAAACATATATGTATATATACGTATATGAGCTTATATGAGTGTGTGTACATATAGATATATGTGCATATATACCCTTCCAGTCATAAGTATTTGGTCACTTTCAAAAACTTTTATATCTCCTCCTAAAAGTATTTTCTTTAATTAAACAAGTTAAACATTACACAAAATTTTCTCACTAACTTTGACCTTAGTATAACAAGATATCTTTTGAAAAAATGATTTGAAAGTGTTTTTCTTCTTTAGCATGATAATACTGTTAGGGGACATCAGGAAACGGGACTAAGCCAGACCGAAACTAGGGCTGGTAGACCAAAAGTAACAAGAGCAGATGACAATTTTGCCAGTTTTGACAGAAGGCAACAAATATTACTGCACAATTGAACCAATGTCGGGAAAAATGTGTCAATATCGACTGTGAGGAAAAGACTCTGTGAAGCTGGCCTATGTGACAGAATTGCAGTCAAGAAACCACCATTGAGGAAGCAAAACAATGTCAAAAGGCTCCAGCCAAGGCGCACTAAGACTGAACAATAGAGCAATGCAATAAAGTTCTTTGGACTGACAAATCAAAGTTCGAATTCTTTCAGTCAATCATCATCATCATCATCATCATCATGTCGCGCTGGTAGCACGGATATCCCTGACCCTCTCTCGCCACTCCTCCCTATCGTTCATCGCCTCTGGTAGGTCTTCAGGACAACATCCCGTATCCTCACATAGCTGCTGAATGTACGTTCGTGCTGGTCGTCCTGCTTTTTCACGGCCATGTGTGGGGGTCCATAAGAGTACATCTCTTATGAGTTCGTCCCTGCTTCTCCAGCAGTGTCCTGCATGTCTGGTTCGTCTAACTTGAATAGTTTTCGTGATAGGGGGCAGGTGGCCGTACAGTTGGTGTCTTGTGGGGTGTTGCCGCCAGGACTTGTTCAAGATTGCACGCAGCATTCTTGTGTAATTGCCGTCTAGCTTCTTCTCCAGCCGTTTTGTTAGCGTCCATGTGGTGCACCCAAAAAAAAATCATTCAAATAGGGTGGTCTAAATGCAACGAAGAGTTGGTGAAAGAACTGCGATCCCCTCTATCATACCAATCGTAAAGCATGGAGGAGGCTCTGTTGTGGTGGGGGATTTTTCCCATTGCAAAGTGAGGGATTTGCACCAGGTAAAGGGCAAATTGAATCAAACCGACTAACACAGCATCGTGCAGCATTACGCAATCTCATCTAGAAGGCGACTTGTGGGTCAAGGGTTTGTACTCATGCAAGATAATGAACCAAAGCATACTAGTAAACTCCGCCAGAGGTAGATTAAAAGCAAAGAGGAACATCGTCCTTCAACTGATGTCTTAGTCGGCGCAATCAACAAACTTAAATCCCATTGAGATGAATTTGACCGAAATGTCAGAGCTAAATAACTCACAAGTGCGTCTCACCTCTGGCAACTGTTGCTGGAAAGCCAGGCAGAACTATCTTCAGTCTTTGGTTGAAAGAATGCTGAGAATCTGTGAAGCAGTGATAATGGCTAAAAGGGGTCATTTTTGTGTTTTTTTGGTTTAATTTATATTTAATGGAAGAGTTTTATTTAGTATGATAAATGAAACCATTGTGGTGCTTGAGTTGTTTCATAAACTATAACACTTTTAGGATGAGAAATAAGCATTTTTGAGGGTGGTCAGATACATTTGACTGGTTGTGTATACGTGTGTGCGCGCGTGTATGCATAGTTACTATAAATATCTATGTATACTTGGAAAATGTTTTCTTTATGTGCCTGTATGTATATGCGTGTGTAGGTATTAGAATGTGTTATCTATTTATTTTTGTTTTACTCGGTAACAGATAAGAATACACTCATTCCATACTGTCTTCAGTAAATACATATATACATGCGTGTGTGTGTGTTTTCCTTCATAGGCATAGCGAACAATTACTATTTTACTTCTCATTTCTTGTCTATTTCTCGCGCATGCGCGTCCGTGTAAGCCGCGTATTTTTCAGAGGCAATGAAAATTCCTAAACATTAACATAGCAAATTGAACTCTTTCATTAAAACTTCAAATTGAAATAACTTTTAAACTTTCAAATAAAAGTTAGGTACAACATTTTTGTATAAATGAAAATAAAACGATAAAATTACAAAGGAATATACATATGACAGTTATTTATTAGTTGGCGGACGGGGGGAGACCATCCAAACGAAAGCATTATTGAGAACGGCCAGAATACTGAGAAGAGTCCTGAAGACTTGAGGAGACTTGCTGTCACTCAGAATCCAGTGAAAAACCATCAGCTACACGCTGATGTGAAAAGCGCTAATGAGTGAATAATAATAATAATAATAGTAATAATAATAATAATAATAATAATAATAATAATAATAATAATAATAGAATCTCTCCTAACAACGGCTCAAAACAACGCCATAAGAACCAATCATATAAAAGCGAGGATAGATAAGACTGAATAAAATAACAAATGTAGGCTGTGTGGTGACAGAGACGAAACGATCAATCACATAATAAGCAAATGCAGTAAATCAGCACAGAAAGAGTACAAGACTATACACGACTGGGTGGGCAAGGTTATCCACAGGGAAATGTGCAAGAAATTTGAATTTGACCATACGAACAAATGGTATGTGCACAACCCAGCACCTGTCCTAAAAAATGACACACATAAACTCCTATGGGACTTTGACATACACACGGATCACCTAATCTCGACCAAAAGACCAGAACTAATAATAATCAACAAAAAAAAAAAAAAAGAATTTGTAAAATAGTCGACTTTGCTGTCCAGGCTGACCACAGAATAAAACTGAAAGAATGTGAAAAGAAGGATAAGTACCTTGAACTTGCAAGAGAATTGAAAAAGCTGTGGAACATGAGGGTGACGATTGTACCAATTGTGATAGGTGCTTTTGGCACAGTAACTAAAGGATTATTAAAGGGCCTGGAAGAGTTGGAAGTTGGCGAACAAGTGGAGACCATCCAAACGACAGCATCATGGAAAACGGCCAGAATACTGAGAAGAGTCCTGGAGACTTGAGGAGACTTGCTGTCACTCAAACTCCAGTGAAAAACCATCAGCTAACGCTGATTTGAAAACTCTAAAGGAATAATAATAATAATAATAATAATAATAATAATAATAATAATAATAATGCAACTTAGAGATCTCATGGTTGGGTCGATTAGTGCTTGGGAGGATATCACCAAGCATTAGATATCCAATGATACACTAACACTAAATAAACGGAAAGAAAGTCAGCTGCGGTTGTAGAATACACTAACTGCATCTCTGCAGAGGGATGACCCCTTCCCAATGAGTGTCCTGTGGCCCAGTCGGCTGGGCTGTAGAATACACCGACTGCATCTCTGCAGAGATATAAGAAACCCCACCAATGAGTGTCCTGGATATGGCATTAAACAATCTGATGGTCAGGCTCCAGGCTGGGATCTTTGGAAAATGTGGAGTACCCCTTCATTGCCATCGCTCCCAGGTCCTATCTATAGGCCAAATAGAAATGTTTGACATTTAACCTGAGGGCAAACGAATGACATGCTAAATTGAATTGTTAGAAAAAGAACTGTTTGATCATTTCTCTGTGAGTAAACAAATGACTGATGTTTAAATGAATTATTAGTGATACATAGAAATACTTGAGGCCATTTTAGTCTATGCGAACGAATAGCAATGTTGAATAGAATAATTAGTGTTAAATAGCTATACTTGTAACTTCTTCACAGTACGCAAACTAATGATTAAGTGTAAATAGAATTATTTGTTTTAGAAATGCTTCAAACCATTTTTCTGTGAAAAAAAAAAAGAGCTCGGGCTCATTTAAAAATGTTATGAAGATAATGTGTTGACAAATCATATTTAATATATATGTATAAAGAGGATTTGACACTAAATAACCTACAATGGTTGATATGCCATAAAACCCAACCAACGAACCAACCAAAGACTAAATAAGCTCATTTACGCAGTAACATTTTATAAATCGATAATATAAATATAAAAAGTTTTTAAAAGAATACATAAACGTGTACCATAGCCAGATACGGATATGCGAAACGTACATAGAATGTTCATAACATATACACAGAACATAGGAATCCCGAAACACGAAAAACGCGTAACGACTTCTTAGTTCAGGTACGAAACCTTTTATCATCTTTGAGTTAAAGGTTTCGACATAAGGAAGAGAGATGCATAATCTTTCTATGATGACTTTCCATCTGACCCCCCCATCTACCATCCCGTTCGAAGTCTAGTTCTCAACTAACTGACTTTTTTCAAATCCCCCAAAATCCTCCGCGCACGCTTCCGGTGCATGACGTCATTCACATCCCCTGGTGCTGGGATTCTTATTTTGACATCTGTGAACGACACATCCTCCCCGCACGCGCGTTAACACCTGCGCTCAAGTTTGCACCTAACTAACCCATGTGCTGAACCCAAAGGTTCTCAGCCTAACTAAACCCAAAGGCAAGATATATAAAAGGAAATCTCTCGGCCATTATCATACAAACGTATTTTAACAGATAAAATATGCACATATTGTTCAAGCAGTATATGAATTCCAACTTGAGTTTGTGGGTCATAGACCAATTGTCTTTAATTTTCAATGACAATGCGAGAGATAATAACCGGAAGAAAAGACAATGTTTCTACTGTTTAAAGAATATTGGTAATAAGGGATGTCTTTCCTGTTTAAAGAACAGAGAGAAAAAAGAGAACGAGATGGATTCTGGGTTTTTCATGTGAACAAAGGGTCCTAAACGACACACCAGCAAATCCAAGAGGGGGAAAAATTATTTATTGTCTCCCGACAACTGGGATAAACTCCATTTGTTAGGACATCTAATACACATTGCACATTGATCATGTGTATTTATGATTTAATATGACGTGGGCCGTTTTGATATTACCAAATTTGCAGAAGCACGCATTTTTCGTATAGCAATGTATGTGTATGTGTGTGCGTGTGTGTGTGCACGCTTCAGATAAGCGCTGTGGGCGGGTTGATTTTTAAATGACAGAGACAGAGTGACTGGTTAGAGAGACAGATAGGTACCAGCTAAAAAGTGGGCGTGGTCCATGTGTCAAAAGCGAAGACAGCCATGTAATTACTACAAAGCCAATTGCGGATCACAAATACTAAATCAAAACCTCCCTCCTGGGTCAGATAAAAGAAACGGGTAAAACTTCAATGAACAGCAACACTAACCAACAGACTCAAATATTGGGAGGTGGGTACTGCAAATAAAATTAAAATAAATACATATATATTTGAGTGGTACGACTCAGCCGACGTTAACGACTAAGTTTGAAAAATCACCTCTTTTTTCCCCCAGTTTTTAAAAGGACGAAACAAAGGACAATAGACTGTAAATATACCCGCACCCAGCACTCGCATACGTCTTGGATAGGTTAAATGTACACCCACTGACGTTCAACACCTTCATTTATACCCTGTTAAGATCCAAACTGTCAAAGACATGAACGAACTTTTCTACTATGAAATAAATCAACAAACAAAATGAAAAACGTGAAAAGAATCACGCACACATACGCACCCCAACTCGTCTGCATCATATATATATATATATATATATATATATATATATGCCCACTTCCATATATATTGATAGTTATCTTAAAACTATATATCATGTATATAATAGCAATAGCCCGATTTTGTCTGCAATGTGTGCATTAACTCCCGACAACTAAAAATCTCTCTCCTTTTCTGAATGCATCTCTAGAATAAATTAATTACAATTTTCAATGCATTTCTAGAGGAAATCATTTACAATTTTTGATGCATTTCTAGAGTCATCATCATCATCATCATCATCATCATGTCGTACCGCTAGCACGGATATCCCTGACCCTTTCTTGCCGCTTCTCCCTATCGTTCATCGCCTCTGGTAGGTCTTCAGGGCTATAATCCCGTATTCTCACATAGCTGCTGAATGTATGTTCGAGCTTGTCTTCCTGTTTTTGCCCGGCCATATGCGGGGGTCCATAGGAGTACATCACTTATGAGCTCGTCCCTGCTTCTCCAGCAGTGTCCTGCATGTCTGGTTCGTCTAACTTGGATAGTTTTCGTGATGGGAGGCAGGTGGCCGAATAGTTAGTGCCTTGTGGGGTGTTGCCGCCAGGACTTGTTCAATATTGCTCGCAACATTCTTGTGTAATTGCCGTCTATTCTATCGTAAAATGATTAAAATTTCTAGAATAAATCATTTACAATTTTTATTGCATTTCACGAGGGAATAATTTACAATCTTTAATGCATTTCATAGAGTAGAAAATTTATTGATAATTTCAATAAATGATTATAATTTTTAGAATAAACCATTTTCTATTTGAAATGCATTTTTTGAATAAACACTTTTCTAGAGTAAATCATCTAAAATTGTAAATGCATCTTATAGAACAAATCCTTTTCAGTGTATTTCTTGGGTAAATCAGTTCTATAATAAAAGAATTAAAATTTCAACAGTAAATCATTAACAGTTTTCAATGCATTTCAATAATAAATCATTTACAATTTTAAATGCATTTCTAGCGTAAATAATCAATAATCTCTATAGTAAGAGGATTCTAATTTCAAAAGTAAATGATATTATTAATGCATTTCTTGAGTAAATCATTTAAATTTTTCGCTGAATTTCTAGGGTAAATGATTCTCCAGTTATAGATGGCAAATGTTAAATCTGTAGTATTGATTGACAATATATATATACAGGTTATTTTGGTTGTTTGGTTTTTATGGCATATCAACCTTTGTAGGTTGGATTTGGCGTAAAATATTACGCCAAATCCATTTTTAAGCAAATACTTCAATTTCAAACAATTCAGTTTAGCATCAGTACACAGTTTGACTGTCAAAAACATTTTTATTTCAAGCTATTCAATTTATTCAATCACTTCTAATTCAGCTAATTCAGTTTAGTATAAATTCAGATTTCTTTACACACAGTTCGATGTCAAAACAGTTCTATATTAAAGAATTTAGTTTAGTGTAAGTAGAATTTCAATGTCAGAAACAGTTCCATTTCAAATAATTCAGTTTAGCATAAGCACGCAGTTTAAATGTAATTACAGTTTTATTATCAAAAACATTTCTATTTCAAGCTATTCAGTTTAGTCAAACAGTTCTAATTCAAACAATTCAGTTTAGCATAATTATGCAGTTAGTTCTATTTAACCCATAGATAGGGCCCTATCAAGTGCTACAATTCCTGGCCAGCATCACTGGAACCGCACCATCAGATTGTTTAGTGTCATATCAAGGACACTCATTGGGGGTTCTTACAACTCTGCAGAGGTGCAGTTGGTGTATTCTATAGCTCCAGCCGAGTGGGCCATACACAGAGTTAATGTCAAAACAGTTTTATTTCAGATAATTCAGTTTAGCACAAGTTCACAGTTTAGATGTCAAAACTGTTCTATTTTAAACAATTCAGTTTAGCATAAATATGCAGTTTAAATGCAAAAAACAGTAAACTCAAACCTCGGTTTACTTCTATTTAACCCATAGATAGGACCCTTATGAGGTGCTTCCACTGCAGGCCAGAGTGGACCAAGGAGCGATGGCAATGAAGGGGTACTCTGCATTCCTCAAAGCTCCCGTAGTATATATGCAGGTCCTTAGTACAGTTTGCAGTTTTGGAAGAAGCGAGGTGAGTTCAAACTTAGGCTAGAGCAGTGCCCTTAGGAAATATATCTATCGACTTTCCATCAGCAAAATACGAGTATATATATATATATATATATAGAGAGAGAGAGAGAGAGAGCGAAAGACAGCGTGTGTGTGTGTGTGTGTGTGTGTGTGTGTGTGTGTGTGTGTGTGTGTGTGTGTGTGCGCGCACAAAAACCGACACATAATCTTTGGTAAATAAATTATACAAGTTTGTTAATTTCCACCGGTTTCGGCTATCATTTGTGGGTGTTTATTTTAAGGTTGTTTATATTCCTAGCCAATCGGCTAGGGCTGTAGAATACACCAACCGCATCTCTGCAGAAGGGTAAGACGCCCCCACCCCCAAAAGTGTCCTGACGACTAATGACGCAAAACAATCTGATGATGAGGCTTCAGTAATAAAGGTCAGGAAAACCTGGCGTACCCCTTCATTTCCATCGCTCCTAGGTTCACTCTGGCTTAGACTGGTAGCATCTGATAGGTTCCTATGTATAGGTCAAATAGAACTAAACTGTGTACTTATACTAAACTGAATTGCTTGAGATAGAACTTTATATGGATAAAAATGAATTTGGCATTAAATAACCTGCAATTGTTAATATGTCATAAAACCAAACCTTCAACCTTCAAATTTTCAAAGACTAATAGTCTTACGAACACTTGAATTAGTGTCTGCTAAATTATGAAAATCGCCATTGTTGAAAACGGTAATTCATTCGATAATGAGAAGCATGGTTGTTATATATATATATATATATATACTCACACATAGTTGACATATATATATATATATATATATATATATATATATATATATATATATATATATATAATTTGCTATATATGTGAATAAAGAGCTCAACATCATTTATAGAGCGTATATATTAAAGTTAAGATACCGTATAAGTAGAGGCAACGGTATTTGATAACTGTCAGTTTCAGGCCAATGCGTCAATCAGACCAATACATATATATATATATATATATATATATATATATATATATATGTGTGTGTGTGTGTGTGTGTGTGTGTGTGTGTGTGTGTGTGTGTGTGTAAAAACAAGGTATTCACAGGATGATTTTTTTCATAGTTAAACAACTTGCCAACGTTGATCGTTTCGGTTTTATTTTTTATATCAAACCATCATCATGGCAAAGTTAATATGAGATGCTGTATCTTCTGAATTATTTCTAATTTCATTTTTCAAATGAAACGAAAAATTGAGAAAGCTTTTAACATTCTATTTCTGTTCGTGGTGTTCTGTTTCAAAACTATGGGACACAACTAGTGTTGGAAATTCATTTTAAATCGTAGCGTATTTCCTAAAAAAAAATATGTATTTATGTACACACACACACACACACACACACACACATATATATATATATATATATATATTACCTTTTAAATATAAGATTACAATTCAGCCATAACTTATTAGACAGTGGAGTCAGATGTAATCGCTATAGAAGTCGACTTCGCGCTTTCAAAAATCATCATTCTTCCTCTAAGTACGTCATGTAGGCGTTTTTGAATTACAAGTGCCTAGCGTCGGACACATATACATTATTCATTATATATAATGAACCTATATATATATATATATATATATATATATATATAATACTGAATTGATGCAAAAGTTTCCAACATTTTCTTTTCAAAATCTTTAATTCATGTAAATTCATGTCACGTTTATTCATTCACTAAAGTGTTCTTTGTATTTAATGAATATCTTACAAAACGGTATTCGTCATTTTTGTCATCTTATACACCCGAGAGTATAGGTCTATCTTAAGTTTGGTTTGGTTTGGTTTGGTTTTATGGCATATCAACCATTGTAGGTTATTTAATGCCAATTCGATTTTTTATACATATAATCTGTTCTATTTCAAACAATTCAGTCAAGCATAAGTACACAGTTAAGTTCTATTTGACCTATATATATGTGTGACGATACCCCCTCGGACCCCCGACGCATCAACTTCTTCAAACCATTTCACTTTACAGCCGGTGATCAACTAGTGGTTCCGATAGGGGCTTCGCACATTTCTTCATAGCTACAAGTAATACAATCAAGGGAGTGGGAGAAAAAGAACAAACGAACAAAATACTTGGGTTAACTCAAGGTGCAAGAGAAGAGTTATGTAACATTGCATTCCCTTGTACATATGTAGACTAACGCTAGCGTGGATTTCTAGCGAAATTTCTACAAAGCTACTAGGAATGCCAACCTATCTTGATCGGTCTTCCCTCACTGCTCTGGACCCTATCGGTGTATTCTACAACCCCAGCCCACTGTGTAAAGGTCTATCTTAAAATGCACTAGCTATATCTCCTGCTCATGGTAAAGAAGGTGATTCTAATTCCCCCTCACACACACACACCATTGAGTTTTTTCCTGGAATTTTTTTCTCTCACAATTTAATTTTTAAAAATTCCCGTGAGAAAATGTACATTTTTTGGCATTTCATTTCTTTTAAGTATTTCACGCAGTCATAATGTTCAGGGAAACAATAATTTTTAATTGGTCTATTTATTCTAGGTTTGATTTAGTTTATTTGTTTAACCACATATCGTAGCTGTGATGTCTCTTACTTAACATTTCACAAATCATCGAATTTGGTTTGGTTTGGTTTGGTTTTATGGCATATCAAGCGTTATAAGTTATTTAATGCCAAATCCATTTTTATACATATCTATTTCAAACAATTCAGTTTAGTATAAGTATTGCTTTTGTTTACACACAGTTAAATGTCAAAACAGTTCTATTTCAAACTATACAGTTTAGCGTATAAAAAAGTTCCTTTTCAAACAATTCAATTTAACCTTTGTACATAGTTTAAATGTAAAAAAGAATTCTATTCAAACAATCCAGTTTAGCATTAGTACAGAGTTTAAATGTGAAAAATATTTCTATTTCAAGCAATTCAGTTTAGCATAAGTACACTGTTTGGTTCTATCTAACCTATAGATAAGACCCTATCAGGTGCTACCACTCCAGGCCAGAGCGGACCTGGGAGTGATGGCACTCTGCATTCCTCAAAGCTCCAGTATTACAGGAGCCTCACCATCAGATTGTTTAGTGTCATATCTAGGACACTCGTTGGGGGGTCTTACCCTTCTGTAGAGATGCAGTCGATGTATTCTACTGCCCCAGCCGAGTGGGCCAACAAATCATCGAAGTGAAGTTCTCTTATGAAACCCCTACACATAAACGCGCCTGTGTTAACTGACCAACTTTGTGTGGATTCAGGATGCAGCCTAGAGGACCGGCCAAGAGCGACGGACGATAGGGACGAATGGTGAGAGAGAGAGAGAGAGAGAGAGAGAGAGAGAGAGAGAGACTCAAGGAATTTCGTGCTATCAATACGACTTGAATATGACTTGAATCAAAACTTGATTCATTTCAACATGTTAAGTAAGACGAACAAACATGCGTGGTACTCAAATGGGCGTTCTCTAATGGACTCCTACTCATGGACACACCAGATATATAATATCAAGTATTCCTATCTAACCCTAATAATTACATGGCTTTTAAGTAACTAATAATCCTATGTAAACAATTATAGCTTCAATTATTTCTAATACAAATAAATCGAAAACGGCTAAATGATTTCAAGTCTTCTTATTAACAACTTCTATTTAATAAAAACCATTTGTTTGTACACAGTCAATAAATTTCACGTTTTCAAGACTAATAATTTTCAAACCGTTTTATTTTACCAATTGATAGGAATCTAGCTCCACTCCGAATCAGAGTGGATCTGGAAGTAATGGTAATGAAGGGTTTCCCCCTACTTATATCCTCAGAACTGGAGTCTCTCCACAGGAAGCAGTTTAGTTTCATACCCAGAAGTCGGAAGTCCACGCTTTAAATAGATGAGTTGATTCCGTTATCCACTCTTCAGTGGGTAGGTGATTTTTGCTCGTGTCTGAGAAGAGTCGTGAGCATCAGCACTGCCAATCTCAAAAGTCTCACCGTCTGACGCTATGTCAATCACTATCCTTTGCAGTCGACTGCACATGACTCTAGCTCCGCGTAAGAAATCCAAAATTTTTAAAACAATAGAGAAATGCTCCTTGAACTTTTCTTTTTCCCGCCCTGTGAACATTCAAGGCATACATATTATCGTCATTATCATCAAGGTGCACCAACAGCATGGATTCCCTTAACTCTCTCCACCCATCCTTATCAGCTATCACTCTCGGTTGGTTCTCTAGATGGTATCTAGTGTTCGCACAGGGCTGATGTATGCAAGATTTTGCTGGTCGACCAACTCTGGTGTTTCCATGTGTAGTAGTTCATAAGATAATGTCCTTACTTGCTCAGCAGTGTTCAGTATATCTTGCAGGGCTTTCTTTAAAGGTTTCCGAGATGGGAGGTAGATGGGCGTACGACTGCTGTTTTGTAGGGTACTTTTTCTATGATTTTGATCTAAACAGCACTTAGCATCCGTTGTGAAGTTCTCAAATGACTTTTTCTCAAAGCGTTTCGTTAGAGTTCATGTGGTGCTACCATACAGTAGTACAGACACGACTACAGCTTAGAAGAACTTCCGTTTTAATTTATCCGAGATAATATTTCTATGCGGTCTTTTGCTAGTCGATAACAGTCCATGCTTTACATATGCGAGTGATGACCTCACTTTCAGTAGATGAGATATTGCTACCGAGGTAAATGAAATGATCTACTAATTTCAGAGGCTCACATCGACAAAAAAAAAAACCCTAATTTACATATCTTTTTACTCTACTCTGGCAGCAGTTAAAATAAAATCAAAGCGGCTTTGTTTTTTTAAAAAATTGTTTAAACTAGTGATTCTCAACGTGGGCTCTTTCGCCCATTAGTGGACCTGAGAAATTTTATCAATCGACCAGGATTGGGTCAAAAGAAACGTAATTTGTTGTACATTGATTAGAGAAGAGATTTACGCCTGAAGCTGAAGGTTTTCGAAGTTTAAATTGACACCAAGAGCAGTGTAAGTTAGGATACATATTTTGCACTACATTTTGCTTTTCTAAATTAAAATGCAGTATTTACTGTTATATGGTTTGGTTTGGTTCTTTGTTAAATGACACATCAACCTTTTTGGGTGATTTAATACCAAATACGCCCGTTTAGAAGAACAATAGTGTTACTATCTATCCATCTATCTCTTTCTCTCTCACATTCTCCGTCTCTCTCTCTCTCTATATATATATATATATATATATATTACAAATTGATCACCCGAGTTAAGCAGCAATGTACCAGCTTATTATTGAGATTGGTGACCACTTAATATGAGTAGGAACTGTGAACAAATCGGTGTGTGAAACTAATCTAAGTATAAATGTTGATGAGTGAGATGTGTTTTAGTCTTCGTATCATTGGTTACAGCTAGGGCACCTCGGGTGGTGTAATGGTTAGCATGTTAGACTAGCAAACCTACACGAGTGAGTTCGATTCTCATTGGGTGCCCCATTCATGCGGCCTTGTGCTACATCTAAGCAATAAAGCTTAGTAAATTAAATAATCATTGGTTACAGCTTAGCTAAGCAACATCAATGTACTAATGACTTGTTTCCGTCTTGATTTGATATCAAAAGAGTGAAAGACAAGGGAAATAACTGTAGTGGCTTGTGTAAGATTTGAACGTTGTCAAATTGTCTAGAAACCAATTTCACCGCCGAGCATATTTAGGGGCGCCTTACCTAAGAAAAGTTTCTGTTTTTCCCAATAATTCGGTTACAAACGAACAGACGCAACGATTTAATCTTATAATAATAGATAAACAAAATCACGCGAATTTAGACATTTTTTTACATGTATTCCGCTATGACAGCTGTCAAAATGTAATGAAAAGCGATCCTTTTTCTTTTTTTTAAAATCTAATGACAAACGTTGAACGATTTTGTGTGTCGGGGGTAGGTTGCATGAATTAGTAAATATAAACTTCATTGTGATCACATCTTCGTTTAGTCCCTCCTTCCACAACCACATAACCGGAGATCAAAGGTAAATTTTCCCATCATTTTTACCTTCTCTAATTATCCTGTCGGCTATCCATTACGAGGATAGGCTACCCCAAATAGCCTTTTCATCTTACCGACCGACACGGCTATTTATCAACAGGTAAAAAAGTAATTGCAATCTGCTTTATATTTTAACGTGACTGAGACTGAATTGTTAAATGAGGACAATCATAGTGACAAGTTCGTATGCGTATTAGTACATATGTACCTGGGCATAAATGGCTTTTCTGTTAATTAGCTCGGAAGATAATAAACGATATATATGTACGTATGTATATTCATCATTAAGAAGTATCCAAAAGTATCTTCCTTTTTCATCTCAAAAAATGTAGACTTGTTGGTTGGTTGTTTTTTCGAAAAGTCCGCCCTTTTTAAAGTTATGAACAATAGAAATACATTGTGAATAATATTACTATAGAAATACATTGGAAATAATATTACTATAGAAATACATAGGAAATAATATTACTATAGAAATACATTGGAAATAATATTACTATAGAAATACATAGGAAATAATATTACCATAGAAATACATTGGAAATAATATTACTATAGAAATACATTGGAAATAATATTACTATAGAAATACATTGGAAATAATATTACCATAGAAATATATTGGAAATAATATTACTATAGAAATACATTGGAAATAATATTACTATAGAAATACATTGGAAATAATATTACTATAGAAATACATTGGAAATAATATTACTACAGAAATACATTGGAAATAATATTACTATAGATAGCCCAATCGGCTAGAGTTGCAGAATATACCGACTGCATCTCGGCAGAGGGGTAAGACTATCTAATGAGTGTCCTAATATGACATCAAACAATCTAATGGTGAAGCACCAGTAATGCAGGAGCTTTGGGAAATGCGGAGTACTCCTTCTTTGCCATCGCTCCCAGGTCTCCTCTGGTCCGTAGTGGTAGTACCTGATAAGGTCGTATCTATGTGTCAAATAGAACAAAACAGTAATTAAGCTAAACTGAATTGTTTGAATTTAACTGTTTTTACAAAAAACTGTGAAGCTATGCTAAACTGAATTATTTGAAATAGAACTGTTTTGACATTTAACTATGTGGAAACAAAATTATACTTACTCTAAAATTGTTTGAAACTTTTATCAAAATGATTTAATTCAGCGTTAAATGACCCGAAAAGGGTTGATACATCATAAAACAAAGCAAGTAACCAACCAACCAAATTACTATAGAAATACAATATAATGTTTGTGTACAAATTATATCATTATAAAAATACATTGGAAATAATGTTAGTTGACAAATATATTGGAAATAACATTACTACAGAAATACATTGGAATTGTTACTAGATAATAAACCACCGGACCATTGATATGCATATTTGCACAAACATGCAGGTGCTATGCAAATACGCATACGCGGCGTACATTTGAATATACATAAGCAGCGACAGAACAGTAGCGGGCAGTTATTCGTTTCTGCCTCTCACCCGACCCGACCCGATGTCAAAGACCCGATGGTCAGATTATAAAAACAGTAGCGGGCAGATTCACTAAGGAACGTCGGGCTGTATGCATCGCTAAAGTTCCTGCAAGACCACAGCTACCACTGCTGACCCAAGCCGACTCTACAACGATAATAATTTGAAAAACACTCACAGATGGTATCACTCCGGATCTGAGTGGACCTGGGAGTAATAACAATAAAGATATACATTATTCTTCCTAGAACTTCAGAACTGGAACCTCTGTGTAAATGCTATGAACAATTTTATTTGGTTAGTTAGTTGGATTTTTTGGGTGGGGGGAGATTACAAGCAATTACATGGCCTCAAGTAACACGTGTTAATGATCATACTAATTCATGGTATAACATTTCATTCATTTACAATTACCAGAAAGACAGGAAGTATTTAGGCAGCACAGTGCTTGTGTTAATCGAGCTGATCTTACAAGACATTGAGAGTATGTAACACTATGTAGGTGGTCCGCCAAGCAGACGATTCCTTTGTCTGTTTTGGCGCGAAAGCAGACAAAGGGTTTAGACTCGAGATCTCGACGTGACCGGAAGTAGGAGGAGAACGCGAGTAGGAGTTGGAAGAAGGAACCCACAGAAGGCAGTTGGCGAAGGGTGACGCGAGTGGCCAGTCGACACCGGACAGCAGAAGTGACCAGTCGGCATGAGAGAGAGTCCAGAGCAGTGAGGGAAGACCGGTCAAGATGGGTTGGCATTCCTATTAGCTTTGTAGAAATTTCGCTAGAAATTCACGCTAGCGTTAGTCTACACAGGGAATGCAGAGTGCACACAGGGGATGCAGAGTGTTACATAACTTCCCTTCTTGCACTTTGAGTTAACCCAAGCATATTGTTCGTTTGTTCTTTTATTCCCACTCCCTTGACTGTATTTCTTGTAGCTATGAAGAAATGTGCGATATCCCTATCGGAACCACTAGATGATCACCGACCAAGAAGTGAAATAGTTAAGAAGTTGACGTATTCGGGGGGCCGAGGGGGTATCGTCACAAGTAGACACTATCAGAATACTTTTGAAATAAGTCATTTATCGATGTGAGTACATATGTAAGAATGAAGGGATTGAAATTCTTAAAAAAATGTATTTACGTATTTCTTTTTTTATTTATCTTTGACATTCTTATCGTCGCAGATGGTGTGATTAATAGAAGAACTTACGAAGACCGATGAGATAAATCACAAAGCTGATTTGGTTTGGTTGTTTAATGGCATATTAACCTTTATTGGTTATTTAATGCCAAAGCTATCCTTGTCGAAGAACAGCGGTGGTACTATTAGCTTGTTCAACACCTTTCTTAAGGGTATTAGCCCGAAAGTGAACGTAATAGCGTGACTGGAGTTCAAACTTGCTTACTTCGAGGCTGCAATTAAACACGTTCGCCACTGGAACTACCCCAAATCAGACAGCGGATTAAAAATATCGAAGGAGGAGGAGATAAACAAAGAAAAAATGATAGATAGATAGATAGATAGATAGATAATGATTACACTGAGATAGACAATATGATCAGACTGAAATAGATAGATAGATAGATAGATAGATAGATAGATCCCGCATATTTTGCTTAGTTGTTCCTTAAAAGCATGCCCAAATTGATCGGAATTTACAGACCACGCATTTCCATAAATTTGCTATTATCATCATCTGATTATATTCACTTTTTTATGTCTAATATTTGTTTTAAAAATAAAACAAATTGTAAATTATAAAAACAAGTCTACGTTAAAGAAGTCGAAATGAAATTTACGTCAACAGTCAGACTGTTTGTATGCATATAATATATCAAATATCAAGGTGTATAAAAAATAGCTTCCCTCTTTGTCTGCGGGGTCTCTTTGACCTAGTAGTTTGGTTGGTCTTGCTTTTATGGCATATCAACCATTGTTGGTTACTTTATGGCAAATCCTATTTTTACATATATATAAAATATATATAATTTGTAAACACATTTTGTAGGTACACACAGTTAAATGATAAAACAGTTCTATTTCTTACAATTCAATTTAGCTTAAGTCAACCAAGTTAAATGGTTCCTAGTATTGCTCAGTATTACTAACAATTCAATTAAACATTAGTCATTTGTTTACACACAGTTAAACGATCAAGCAGGTCTATTTCAAACAATTCAATCTAGCATAAATTTGACCCAAAGCTAGGAAGCTATCAGGTGCAACCACTCCGGGCCAGAGTGGACCTGGGAGCGATGGTAATATAGGGGTACTCCGCATTCCCCTAAGCTCGAGCATTACTGGAGCCTTGTGATCAGATTGTTCAATATCATATCCAGGAAACTTGTTGTGGGGGGTCTTATCCCCGTACAAAGATGGAGTCGGCGTATTCTACCGCCCCAGCCGACTGGGCTTGAGGATGACCTGTCGAACTGCAACATGGTAATGAGTGTGTTCGAGCTCTCTTCACATTACTACGTTTATTTTCGGTGGTCCCCGTGGTGTAATGGTAATCGTCGTAAGAAATGGACACGGTGACACAAGTTCAAATCCTGGACGAGACTGATTGCATTTCACATAGCACTAATACCCTTGGGAAAGGTATCAATCCAATTATTCTCCCTCCAGCTATGGGTAAATAGTAGGACAGACTAGGTTCTTCAGCCTTGGTGAGACAACTAGTCTAGGAGAAGGAAAACTCTGAATTTAAACCTGTTAAACTCCGCTTAAAAATTTACCTTGTATCATATCCTGCCCGAGCGGAGGGGTTGGGTAAATATGGATTACGTTTATTTTCGGACTTATACTCTTGGTAAACATTTGAATCCTCTTATCTTCCCTTTTATGGGTTAAATACTACCCCAACTGTCCTTCTGCATGGATGGCTTTGGTATTATATAGCCCACAAAGGTTGATATGCCATTAAACAAAGAAACCAAACATTTATCCCAAGTAAGGTCGGTTTACGGAATATCAACCCTTTTAGGATTATTAAATGTCGAAGCAATTATCTATAATCGATTAAGTCTTTTGATAGCTATTCCGTATCAGAGTGGTTCTGGGAGTAATATTAACGAACGGTTATCTCAATACAGCCCTGAATTTCAGAATTGCTGATTCACTACTGGATACAATTCAGTGTCATACCTAGGGAGCCTCGGTTTGGGGTGTTTTTATTTATTTTCATGGTGAGATTGCAAGCAGTTATATGGCCACTACTAACTAATGTTAATGATTATTTGTAAACAATTATAGCTTTGATGAATTATTCTTTAAAATAAATTTGTACCCGGTTATATTGTTTCAATTATTGTTAACACTAATAATTTTAAAAGAGATGTATTTGATTCGTTCATGGAAGCACAGCCACACTGGGTCAGAGTGGTCCTGGGAGTAATAACAAAGAACAGTTGTCTCCAATCTCTCTAGATCTTCAAAACTTGAGCTTTACAACTGAATGCAATTTAGTGTCATACCCAGGACACCTTTCTTGTGGAGTGGGGTTAGGAGTGTTAGCGCCTATTGTAATATATCATCTTGACCTTCCATGAACCTGACGGATGTTCGTAACAGATACATCCGGCTGTAGGTAAAATCAACAAAATGATTCCAGAAACAATCATTGCATGGTTGTTCTATTTACCAACCCCTCCGCTCGGGCAGGATATGACACAAGGTCAATTTTTAAGCAGAGTTTAACAGGTTTTAATTCAGAGTTTTCCTTCTCCTTGACTAGTTGCCTGACCAAGGCTGAAGAACCTAGTCTGTCCTACTATTTATCCATAGTTGGAGGGAGAATAATTGGATTCATACCTTTCCCAAGGGTATTAGTGCTATGTGAAATGCAATCAGTCTCGTCCAGGATTTGAACTCGTGTCGCCGTGTTCATTTCCTACGACGATAACAATTACACCACGGGTACCTTACACGGGCATGGTTGTAAGGCGTACCAAGTGAAGGGCAAGTATCACGTGGGTGTGGGCTGTAGCCAATGAAAGGCACGCATTTCTTGGGTGTGGGCCGTGACCAATGAGAGACAAGCATTGTGTGTGGTCGTGTGGTAGTTATAAGACTATATAAGGTCGAGAATTTGTATTAGATAGGAATACTTGAAACGATATAACTATGTGCAAACAAATTATTATTATCAAATCTAAATGATTTCTTGGAAACATAAAATTTGCATTCGAGTGAAATACTTGAAACCATATAACTGTGTGCAAGCAAAAATAACTATCATTCGGTATAAATAATCATTTGAAACCGTATAAAATGTGTATTAGATTGGAATGCATTAAACCATATAACTGTGGGCAAATTATTTACTTTAGAAAGGAATATTTGAAACCATATAACTGTGTGCAAACAAATGAATATATAATTGCTTAAAACCATATAATTATTTGTATTATATAGGGATATATAAAACCATATAACTGTGTGTAAACTGTTTTCGTTAGATAGAAATACTTGATACTTAATAAGCCGTAAAAATTCTAGAGAAACCTTTATACAGAAAATGTAGATATAAATGTTCAATTAATGCGATTCTCTAACGTCTACGTATGAAATAACCCCAATAGATTGACATGCTGTTAAAATAACTCAAACAAACCAACCAATCAAATCAAGATCGTTTAGTAGTACTCTACCTTTTAGGTGTTGGAGATTTTTGTTTTATTTAGTTTTTTTTTTTTGTTTTGTTTTTTTGTTTTTTTGCCGCTTCGTGTTTTGTGGCGTGAGTTTTTTGTCCGGACCCGTTATGCAAGCATGAATACGTGCTTATTATTCAATGTGGTTTTGCGTTCTTTTCATTTGACCACTTAAAAAAAAAAAGCAAAATTTTTTTTTTTGGTTTTTCTTTTTTTATAATTCAAACCGACCACATAATTTCTTAAGTATTATTTGGACCACAGCTGTTGCCAGCCTTGTCATTGTGACGAAGTTGATAGCACAGCTTTCTCAGAAGGATGTCGTCTGTTTGGAAGAGTGTCGTCTGCTTCCTCACTCCTTACCAATGTCTCAAATTCGTGCCGTGGCCATGTTTTAACAAGGAAGCTTTCTTGTCATATCATTGTAAACCAATTAATCCTTTTTTGTCGCGTGAATCAGCATTAAGGACTAGACCTTATTTACAGTAAGCCGTTATTCAGCAAAGGCTTTGTGGCTTATTTTGGTCACTCTAGTCTCTTCGCCTTATTGTCCGCCCCCTTCTCTCTCTCTCTCTCTCTCTCTCTCTCTCTCTCTCTCTCTCTCTCTCTCTCTCTCTCTCTCCACATCCACGCGTAAGTGTACGTCATTTATTCAATTTTCTCTTTCTTCTATTTATGTTTTTATCTAATTAGTTTCCTTCAATTTTATTTATCGTTTTTTTTTATTTTACTTTTTTGTGTTCTATCTTCTTGTTTTCTTTCTTTTTAAGAACTTCCTCCTCTTTGTTTCTTAGTTGTTCTTTTTTTTTTTTTTTACAATTTTCTTTCCATTTTAATTTTTTCTTTGTTTCTTTTTACTTTATTTCCTCTTCTTCTTTTATCTTGTTTTCTCTTATGCCAATTTCTTTTCTTTGTTGTGTCTTTGTTATTTTCGACCTTATTTCCTCATTTTCTTCTTTCATTTTTTTTTTTCTTATGACAATTTCTTGCATATTTCTTTGTTTTGTTGTTGTTTCTTTGTTTCTTTCTCTTTTTTGCTTTACTTCATTTTTATTCTTTCTTCTCTTCCCATTTTCTTTTAATTTTCTTTCTGATTTGATTGTTTTGTTTTGTTTTTCGATTCATTCTTCCGTTTTCTTTTTTTTTTTCTTTATCATTTCTCTCAATTTTCATTATTTATTTTCTTTCAACCTTTCTTCCTTATTTTCTTCTTTATTTTCTTTTTACTTTTTCAAATTTTCTTTTTGTATTTCTAATTTCTTGGTCTCTTTCTATTTTCTTCTTTTTTGTTTTTTCTTCCTTATTGCTTTGTTTCAATTTTCTTCTTTTTTGTTTTTTCTCCCTTGTCACTTACTTTTTATTTTATTCTTTTTCGTTTTTTCTTCCTTGTCACTTTATTTCTATTTTCTTCTTTTTTGTTTTTTCTTCCCTGTAACTTTCTTTCAATTTTTTTTCTTTTTTGTTTTTCTCACTGTCACTTTCTTTCTATTTTCTTCTTTTCTGTTTTTCTTCATTGTCACTTTCTTTCAATTCTCTATTTTTTTTTTCTCCCGTGTCACTTTCTTTCAATTTTTTGTTTTTTTTTTATTTTTCTTCCTTGTCATTTTCTTTCAATTTTCTACTTTTTTGTTTTTTCTTCCTTGTCACTTTCTTTCTATTTTCTTCTTTTTTTTCTTCCTTGTCACTTTCTTTCTATTTTCTTCTCTTTGTTTTTTCTTCCTTGTCACTTTCTTTCTATTGTCTTTTTCATTTCCTTCATCTTTTCATTATTTTACATTCACATCTTCTTTTTAGTGAGATTTGTAAAAAAAATTTTTTTTTTTACTTTTTCTTCTTATTTTATCAAATGCATCTTCAGTTTCGACCATTTTCAATTTTTAACCTTATTCTTTTTTTTTTCTATGTGTCCTCTTTTTTCTTTCTTTCTCTCTTTCTTTCTTTCTTTCTTTTTTGTTAACGTTTTTTTCTAACTTCCTTCCATTTCTTTCTTTCCTCTTTTTGTCTTTTCTGTCAACTATTTCTTTCTTTCTTTCTTTATTTATTGCCTTCTTTCGCTCCTTGGTATCTTGATTTTTGCTGTCAAACCATTTCAATTTACTTATTCTTTGTTTCGTTTTTGTTTACATTTTAAAAAAAGAATGTTTGTTTATTTCTTCTTTACATTTTTCTTACTCGCTTCTTTCTTTACTATATATTACGCCTCCAAGACCATGCAACTGGAATCTTTGATTGGTCATCGAAATTACAACTAACTTTCAATTATTGAAACCATTTTATGAAAAGATTTTTCCGTAATATCCAACAATAAGATAATTAGCAACTATACCCATCACTAGGAAACTATTATTATTATTATTCACTCGTTAGAGCTTTTCACATTAGCGTTAGCCGATGGTTTTTCACTGGAGTCTGAGTGACAGCAAGTCTCCTCAAGTCTCCAGAACTCTTCTTAGTATTCTGGCTGTTCTCAACAATGCTGTCGTTTGGATGGTCTCCACACGTCCGCCAACTTCCAAGTCCTCTAGTCCCTTTAGCAATCCTTTAGTTACTGTTCCAAACGCACCAATTACTATTATTATTATTATTATTATTATTATTATTTACTCCTTGAGAGTTTTCCACAGCAGCTTTAGCTGATGGTCTTTCACTGGAGTTTGAGTGACAGGAGGTCTCCTCAAACCGCCAAGACTCTTCTCAGTATTCTGGCCAATTTCAATAAAGCAGTAGTTTAGATTATCTCCACTCGTCCTCTTATTTCTATGTCCTCCAGTCCCTTTATTTATCCTTTGGTGGCTCTACCAAGAGCACCAATTACAATTGGTATAAATGTCACTTTCATGTTCCACAGTTTTTTCAATTCTCTAGCAAGGTCCAGGTACTTATCCTTCTTTTCATTTTCTTTTTATTTTACTCTGTTGTCAGCCGGGACAGCAAAGTCCACAATTTTGCAAGTCTTCTTTTTTTTGTTGATTATCATAAGGTCTAGTCGTCTGGATGAGATTAAGTGATCCATTTGTATGTTAAAATCCCACAGGAGTTTGTGTGTGTCATTCTCCAGGACAGATGTTGTATTGTTTATATACCATTTGTTCATATAGTTAAATTAAAATTTCTTGCACAGTTCCCAGTGGATCCCTTTGCCCACCCATTCTTGTCTAGTATTATACTCTTTCAGTGCTAATTTGCAGCATTCGCTTATTATTCTTATTTACTCATTAGAGTTTTTCACATCAGCGTTAGCTGATGGTTTATCACTGGAGTTTGGGTGACAGCAAGTCTCCTCAAGTCTCCAGGACTCTTCTCAGTATTCTGGCCATTCTCAATAATGTAGTAGTTTGGATGGTCTCCACTCGTTCTTTTATTTCCATGTCCCTTTAGTAATCCTTTAGTTACTGTTCTAAACGCACCCATTATAATTGGTATAATTGTCACTTGCATATTCCACAGTTTTTTTCAATTCCCTAGCAAGGTCCAGGTACTTATCCTTCTTTTCACATTCTTTCAGTTTTATTCGGTGCTCAGCCGGGACAGCAAAGTCGACAATTTTGCTAGTTATCTCTTTTTTTTTTTTTTTTTTTTTTTTTGTTGATTATTATTAAGTCTGGTCTTCTGGCCGAGATTAGGTGATCCGTGTGTATGTCAAAGTCCCATAGGAGTTTGTGTGTGTTATTTTCTAGGACAGGTGCTGGGTTGTGCATATGTTGCATATTGACCCTCGGCGGAGCTGTCAAATAAGAGATGCACCTGCGTAAATAACAGGTGCATCCCGTCGAAGTATCAAGATATAACCTTGACCGTGGATGGGTTGAATTAGGTGCAATTGTGATGTCCACAGGAAACAGGTGGATGTTAAACAATTATATAACCCAGTGCCACGACGAGTTGAGTTAGTTGGAGTCAGTTGCAGTTGAAGTTCGAGGAGGTAAGAACCAGCTCCTAGCAGAGGAGTGGGCCCTCAGGACCCCCGGTGGAGCAGCCCAGCAGAATGAGAAAAGAAGTGCTGCTATGAGGGTCAATATGTCGCAGTCTGTTCAGTCTCCAACTCACCTCTCTCACACACAACCCTTTCGCAACCCTTTCGAATAAAGTGTGAGAGGTATATTTTTCTAAAGAAGTGTGTTCGTTTGTCATTATTGTTGATTTTGTTTCGGCATGTATATGTGTATAGTTGTATATGTATTACGGCTATGCAACAGCTGTACAATTTGTTTGTATGGTCTGTTATTATTATTATTATTATTATTATTATTATTATTATTATTATTATTATTATTGTTGTTGTTGTTGTTTCTGGCGAGTTTTTTCATATAAGCGCTTGATGATGGTCTTTCACTGGAGTCTGAGTGACAACAAGTCTCTTCAAGTCTCCATGACTCTTCTCAGTATCCTGGCTGATCTCAACAATGCTGTATTTTGGATCGTCTTGATTTCCAACTCTTTCAGTTCCCAGTATCAGGGCTTTGGGGATCGTTCCAAGTGCGCCAATTACAATTGGTATTACCATCACCCTCATGTTCCACAGATTTCTTAGTTCTCTGACAAGATCCAAGTATTTGTCTCTCTTTTTTCGCTGTCTTAGATTTTTACCGCCATTGGCTTAGTGGTAGAGTGTTCGCCAATGGCCCGGGAGACTGGAGTTCAATCTCCGGTCGAGTCATACCAAAGACTCAAAAAATGGCACTTGATACCTCCTTGCTTAACACTCAGCATTATGAGGTACGTTTCAAGAGTAAAGTGGAACAATCCAGGGAAAGGAATAGCGGCCTCTCCTACACCTCAGTGTAGTAGCTATTGAAATGGGAGCTTTCGAGTAGCCCTCGACTACGGTCGTCAACTTTTTTTTATTTTTACTAAGAACCTTCTTATACACCCAGCTATAGGTTAAATATTACCTCAATTGTTTTTCTACAGGGATGGCTTTAGCTTATCAACCTTTGTGAGTTGATATGCCATAAAATTAAACCATAGATAGATGTTATTGCAAAAATCATTTCACTATTATATATAATAAAAAAACATTAAGCTCAATATCATTGACATACTGACAAATCCATGTTCCTTATCAGATCCAGATGCCCCTGCACACTGATGTTTGCTCTCACACACACACACACACACACACACACACACATATTGCATGCTCCCATGTACTTACAGACAGGTATAACTCTGAGCCTACAAGACGGCGTGTACAATTTGTTTGTTTTGGAGCAAACCTTTTTTATGAGTAAACGTTTCATATTAGTTTTTTTTCTTCGTTCATTGTTTTTGCTCAGATAGTTTTGTTTGTTTGTTTGTTTGTAATTTAAGCGTCGGTCGGATTGATGTCTTTTGAACAGCGACGTCCATACCTGTATCTCGTGGCAACATTAGATGCAGACGTCCATTAAGAAGAATTGCAAACGCTGTTTTTTGCCTCTTAATCTCTACCCTGTTATTTTCTTTCTTCTTCTTCTTCTTCTTCTTCTTCTTCTTATTATTATTATTATTATTGTTGTTGTTGTTGTTGTTGTTGTTGTTGTTGTAACGTTTTTCTTTGAGCGAGTTTATCACACCAATAGAAACTGGTGGCTTTCACTGAAGTCCAATTGACTGTAAGTCTCCTCAGATCTCCAGAACTTTTCTCAGTATTCTTGTCAATCGCAGCAGTGTTATGGTCTGAACAGTCTCAATTCTTCTTTTTATCTTCAGCTCCCACACTCTTTTTCCAGGCTTCTTAAGATTTTTTTCTGAGAGCTCCCAGCCTATTTTGTATTACTGTCACTTTAATTTTCCATTATTATTATTATCAGTTTACTCTTTGCTAGTTTTCCACACCAAAGACCGAGTGACAACAATTCTTCGCAGATTTCCTGGATTTTTCTCAGTATTCTAATCAATCTTTGGAGTTCTGTGGTCTCGACGGCCTCAGTACTTCTTCGGATCTCCAGTTCTCCCAGTCTCTTTCCCTGATTCTTGAAGATGGAATCTAAGGCTCCAACGATTAGTATCACTATCACCATCATTTTCCACAACTTTTAAAACTCTCTGGCAAGGTCCTAGTATTTATTGGGTTTTTCACTTTCTTATAATTAAGTTTTTCGGATTTTTTTCCGAAAGCCATGGGAAGCAGCATAGTGGACATAAAGGCAGACAAACCCAATGACAGGTTAACGCCATACCTAACCAGGTTCTGGGCATACGAATCCTACGGGACAACAGTCAGGATGAAATAGTTCGATCGGGGAACTACTGCTGCTCATCTATAAGGGTAGCTTCTATAGATGAGAATAAAAACACAGCCATCGAAAGATTACCATGACTCACACTCAAACTACTTCTCCAAATTGCATCGTTCTTCGCCCGAATAAAAAAGAGGCGTGTCCTGCTGAGGTTGAAGCCCTGGCCACAATGTTCGAAAAATCAGCTACAGAGCTCAATCTAAAACAAAAATAACTAAAATCCAAAAGCACAATGCAAATAGCGACCTTCAACGTTAGAATTTTAAACAGAATAGGACAACTACCGGAGCTGAGAGCTTCTGCCATAGATCCTAACATAGACATAATATAAACACAAGAACACAGATACATTCATAGCGAAGATATTAAATATCACGATACCAGCAATGGATAGACGTTTGTCTGAATATGCATGGAAAAACTCTATCCATGCCACGATAGGAGATGTAGGTATGCTTACAGGACCACTAAATAGCATCGAGAAAATACAATCAAGGATGGTAACTACATTTAATGTAGCTATCATCTATCTTACCATTTAATATAGCTACCAATGTTAATGCAGAAACGGACCTCATCGCCTTCTATAATGGACTTTCCTCCTTTATTCCTCGCATCCCGAAACACAACGTTCTTGTCATCGATGGAGACATGAATGCCCAAATTGGTAAAAACGTAAACCACAAATTCAGTTTACACAACTCGTCAAACAGAAATGGGGAACATCTAACAGATTTCACACTAGAAAATAGATAATCATGCCTCAATAATAAATTTCAGAAAAGAAAGGGAAAACTCCGGACCTACACCTACGCAAATAATACTAAAGCACAGATAGACTACGTCTTTATAAATAAGAAATGGAATAATAGCGCATTGAATTGCGAGGCATATTCCTCTTTCGAGGGTGTGTCTTCCGATTAACGAATTGTCACAGCAAAGGTACAACTGAGACTACGAAGGAATGCCGCCCGAACAACAACAACCGTACACTGTGACTGATCTCTGCTTAAAAACAGGGATATTGGAGATAAATATACGTTAACACAAAGAAACAAATTCAATGCACTTCAGGAGATTTTAGAAACACCTACTCCGAATGACGAAAACAAGAACTTTGAAAATGCCCCCTTAGAAATGGCAGCAGAATGCATACCACCTAAACAAAGAGCTAAACCCAACAGTCCCAAGGGACACATTAACGGTTTTGAAAAAGCGTGCAGACGTGAAAACCGCTTCCAAATGCAATAGGAGGAACCCAACCAATATCAATACCCAGGAACTTAAGAAGACACAAAATGAATTAACTAACATATACCTGAAAGAACAAACGGAACTCATACAAAATCAGATTAATAACATGAGAGATTCAGTTGAAGATAGACAATCTAGGATAGCATGGCAGAAGGTAAACGAAGTGAGCAGAAGGACGAGTACTGCGAAAGCTAAACTAAAAGCTACGAGCTAAGAAGAACGAATACACCTGTGAAAACAACATTTCGAGAATTTACTCGGAAAACCTCTTAAAGTTACCGATGAACCAATCACGAAAATTATCAGTAATCAAGTAGACATCAAACTTGGACAGTTCACGCAAGAACTCGAATCAGTACTAAGAAAAATTAAAAATAGGAAAGCAGCAAGGCTTGATGAAATACCCCCAGAAGTACGGAAGACCAGGGAATTCGACCACATACCACTCCAACACTGTAATGCCGTATATAACCAAAACGCAATAGACAGATGGACAAAGGGATGCTTCCTTCCCTTTCCCTAAGAAGGGTGACCTAGGAATAGCCAAGAACTACCGAGATATAACCCTTACATCCAAAGCGGCCAAGATCTGCAATGCTCTAAAACGCAACTGAATAGAACCCAAAATTAAGAACATACTTAGGAAGAACTAAAATGGCTTTCGGAGAAATCGATCCGTCGAATTTTGGAAGGTGTACATGCAAAAAATCTTGAGGCAACAATATTATTAGTCGACTTCTTCAAGGCCTTTGACTCCATACGCAGAGGGAAAATGGAGCAAATACTTCTTGCCTACGACCTCCCCAATGAAACCGTCTCAGCCATAATGATGCTATATAAAAACATGAAAGTAAAAGTCCATTCTCCGGATGGAGACACAGACTACTTTGACGTAGTAACTGTTCTAGTTCAAACAATTTAGTTTCGCATAATTACAGTTTAAATATCAAAACAGTCTTATTTCAAGCTATTCAGTTTAGCAAAAGTACACATTTTAGTTCTATTTAACTAATAGATAGAACCCTATGAGGTGTGCGATCAGAGGGGACCTGGGAGCGATGGCAATGAAAGGGTACTCCGCATTCCCCAAAGCTCCGGCATTACCGGAACCACTCCATCAGATTGTTTGGTGTCATATCCATGACACTTTGGGGGGGGGGTCTTATCCCTCTGCAGAGAAGTAGTAGGTGTATTCTACAGCCCCAGTTGACTGGGCAAGTGGAATTTCGTTTGTGATCTAAATCATGCCTCAAGTGGGCATTTGTTTTACTTTGTGATATCAAACATAATAATTAGTAAATTCGAAGATGTACAGTTTGTTTTCGAATCAGCTGATATTTAATATTCTATGATAAACAATTATATAGAATTAGCTGATATTTGAGACTTAGCAATGATGTGTTACTAAAGATTTTCGCTGACGTGTCATTTAAGGATTACGTAAACATAATTTTAGGAAGTTATGTACAAGGATGGATTTTAAGAGACCCTCGGCAGACCCACAAGAGACCCCCTCTTCGGAAGAGAGAGACACGGAGAAATCCGAGGTGGACGACGGCAGAAGTCACGCATACACAGAAAGGCTGGCAAGCAGAAAGATAATAACAAGATTGTCTGTCTCTGTCTCTTTCGTCTCTCTCAATATACAACTGTCTGCCTATCGACTTGCAGTCGGATTTCTTATCGCTATCTCTGTTTTCGGCAACTGCTACAAACAGTCCACAAACAATTAATTTTCGTATCATGCAAAACCAACGGAGTCGTGTTGTGTTTGATGCCCTTTGTATTGTGGTGAGGTTACCACGGAGTTGGACTGAAACATAAGGCGTAACGCAACAGAATAACCAAAATTGATTGGTTTGTTTCTTCTTGATGATTAAAATTTGGTCAGGTCCTCTGGTTGCCTTTAGTCGTCCGTTATTATTCGACTTCTTGCTAATTTCTCCCATCAGCCTTAGCTGTTGGTCTTTCACTGGAGTCTTAGTGTCATTAAGTTTCTTCAAGTCTCCAGAACTCCACTCAGTATTCTTGCGGATTTTAACAGTGCTGTAACCTGTATGGTCTTGATTCTTCCTCTGATCTTCAGTTCCTTCATTCTCTTTTCTAAGCCTATAAGGACTGTTCCAAGTGCACCAACTACAACTGGTATCACCGTCACCTTTATGCTCCACAGTTTTTCAGCTCTTTGGCATGAACTAGGTATTTATCTTTAATTGGAAGCATTTTGAGATGAGGCTTCTTAATCTGAGAATTAATTTTTTTATTTATTTATTGCGGACTTTTCGGGGCCCGTGGCGCTGCGGATAGGGGCGTTGAGTCTCTACGGTTCCAGGTGAGCGTTGTCAGAAGATAGCGGTTTCAAATCCTACACAAGCCGGCCAGAGGTTTACTTGGTCAAAAACGTGGTGCGATAGACAACAACTATGGAAGGCAGTAATTACTGGGGATACGGTTACAAGACTCAGCATTCCTATCCGAGGTCGCGGTAAAAATCACCTGAAGGCCAGAGGTGAAATTTGGCCGAAACGTAGTGAAAGAAGAAACAACACAAAAACTACCAAGATGAGGAAAAAAAGTCCGCAATGAAAAAAAAAAAATAATAATTCTCAAACTAGGTATTTATCTTTTTTTTTTTTCTTTTTTTTTTTTTTTTTTTGCTTTCCTATATTTTTACTCTGGGATCCGCTGGTATTACAAAATCCAAGTTCTTTTTTTTTCTTGTTAATTAACAATAGGTCTGGTCTTCTAGCCAACATTGTATCTCAAAATCCCAGAAAATGTTATGCGTCCTATTCTCTTCTACGGATTCTGGGTTATGCATAGATCATTTTGATCATTTAACTACTTAATTGTAAAAGGGGGTGTCCTCGTGGTGTAATGGTTAAAGCGCTGCGGAATTGTAGTAAGCGAGTTCGTACTCCAGTCGCACTATTACGTTCACTTTCGGGCAAATACCCTTGGGTTAAATAGTACCACTACTGTTCTTCAAGGAGAATAGCATTGGCATTAAATAACCTACAAAGAGTTGATATGCCATTAAATATAGAAACCAAAGTAATAGTAAATATTTTGTACAATTCTCAGGGCGTCACCTTTCCTACCCATTCGTGCATAATCTTGTATTCCTTTTGTACAAGTTCATTGCATTTGCTTATGTGATTAACTCTTTCATTTCTGTCGCTACATAATCTACACTTGCTATTCTTCTGCGTATTCTCTGTATTTCTTACCTGTCAATTTTCTGCGAGTGAAATCTTCACTTTTTCTTTAAGTGTTGAAAGATTAACGATTGGTGGTCAGTATTTTAGCTTGTGCAAAATGAAATGAAATTGCATCGACTGATGGCTAAATTGGCGCGCTCTTTACTTTTTTCTCATTGTTAAGCTGTCTGCCTCTTTGCACTGTTGGTATGACAGTAGTTTTCCATCCAAACTGACAACACCAGCTAAATTTCAGTCTCGACCAAACGAAAACTTGAATAAAGTATAAAGTTTGATTTGGTTTGGTTTTATGTCATATCAACCATTGTTGGTTATTTAATGCCAAATCCTGTTTTTACATTTACATCAAATATATGATTTGTAAACATATTTTGTTGATACACACAGTTAAATGATCAAACAGTTCTTTTTCTAACAATTTAATTTAGCATGAGTCAACAAAGTTATATTGTTCCAAGCATTTGTTTACTCACAGTTAAATGATCAAACAGCTCTATTTCTAACAATTAAGTTTTGTTTAGATCAAAGTTAAATGGTTCCAAGTATTGCTATGTATCACTAACAATTCAATAAAAAACCTGTCATTTGTTTAAATACAGTTAAATGATCAAACTGTTCTATTTCTAACAATTCAAGTTAGCATTGGTCATTTGTTTGCATTCAGTTTAAATGTCAAACAGTTCTATTTGAACTATCACTCCGGTCTAGATGGCAATGATGGAGTAGTCTGCATTCCCCAAAGCTCCAGTATTACTTGAAACTCACCAACAGATTTTTTAATGTCATAACTAGGGCACTCGTCGAGGGAGGGGGAGCCTTATCCCTCTAAAGAGATGAAGTCGGTGTATTCTATAGTCCTAGCTGACTGGGCTGGAATAAAGTCTAGCATTTTTGTTTTGACCTTTTGTTTTGTTGTTATTGTTGTTTGTCTATAGTGTTTTTTTTTTCATTGTGTATCCATTTATTTATTTATTTTGCTTAAAAAAACCTTGTTGCAATCGTATTTAATTTACTCGTGGTTTTCATCCAGTACTTTTCTTGGTAGCAAATAAAAGACAGACATCCAGTTAACTGGGATTAGAATATACTATCTGCATTCCCTTCAGAGAAATCATCATCATCATCATCATCATCATCATCAACTCATGCTTATAACCCGGATTCCCCCCTCTCTTTCTCCCCTCTCTTTCTCCCCTCTCTCTTTCTTTCTCTCTCTCTCTCTCCCCCATCGTTCCTGGCAGGTCCTGCCGACGGCATCCAGTATCCGCACAGAGCTGATGAATATAGGTCTTTGCCAGTCGGCCAACATGGACATGTCCACGTATGGGAACCCTGATCACTGAAGTTAAGCTGCATAGAGTCTGATCAGTACAAGGATGAGTGGCCACATGTAAAAGTAAGAGTAAAAGTTGGCGACCGTCGTCGAGGGTGACCCGAAGGCTCACTTTTCATTTTTGGAGAGGGCACTTTGGTATGACTCGACATAGGATCGAACCCCAGTCTCCCGCCCCATTAGCGAACACTAAAACTCCCAAAAGAACCCTAGGTTTAAGATTAAACTTTATCTGGCGGTGAGGATCCAGTTCTAGAACTTGAAGTAGAGTAGAGTCCCTCCATCTTTACCATTACTCCCAAGTCCACTCTTGAAATTAAAAAAAAGTGCCCAAGAGAAGATTCCATCCACCCAAAAATATCTGTTTACTGCCATTCGGGAAAGTTGGAACCACTTTGATAAAGAATATTGCCTTATATATCAACTCCACTCATCAATAAAACTTAAAGATTTATGTTGTGTAATCTAATATTCAATCGATTTATTTGTTGGTGAACAGAAAGTAAATGTTGTTATAAGGAGCGCATCAAGTAAAACGTTCATGAACCCTTGATTTAGAGGATTAAAAAATGACGTTCAGCGCGAACGTAGACCCGCACAAAAATTATCATTCGGCTGTTAATTTATCTAATATGTGTCTAATTCTCGAAGTTGTAACATTTTAAGTGCAATACTTTAATCAGAATCTCGCTAATGTGTGCTGTTTTGTCAGATTAAAGTTTATCAATGCAACATTAATGAACCGATTATAGTGGTAGGAGTAAGATTTGAACATTTTCCAAGTTGAAATCGCGAAAAAAAATGCCCATTATTCAGCCTTTAGTTGCCAAATCGACTAGAAACAAATTTCATCACCAATCATATTAGGGGCACCTTACCGTAGAAAAGTTTCTACTAAAATAGATTGTTTTCCATCTTAAAAAATAAACCCTTGTTTTCACACTGAATAAATCTTACAAAAATAATTTTCCCGATTTGGCCCACGAAATGTAGTTCATGCTTCAATTCAGCCTGCAAAGCCAAACGAGTTTGACACCCCCCACTGTTTTAGACTGACCTTAGATGTATTTTATCACCTATTCTAGTTGCCTGGCTCTTCTACCGTAACATTTCATTTTTAGATGGTATGATATTTTTAGATGGTATGCTATTTTTAGATGGGGAGTTATTTTGAGATGGTTGACTATTTTTAAGTGGCGTGATATTTTTAAATAGTTTGCGATTTTTAGATTGTATGTCATTTTTAGGTGGTATGTCATTTTTTAAATGATACGTTATCTGTAAATGGTATGCTATTTTTTTCTGCAATCTTGACTACACAATGACTTGGGGGGGGTTCTTTTGGTGAAAGTTTTTTCTTTGTTTTTATTATCTTATTTATTTATTTTGTATGTGTGCATATGAGAGAGAGAGAGAGAGAGGGGGTGAGAGAGAGAGGGAGGGGGTGAGAGAGAGAGAGAGAGCCTAAACTTGGACGTAATACAGCTGAAAGAAATGGAAATCCGGGGAACGACCGGCTAACAAGCATAGAAACTTGATTTCACGAATTTTGTTCCGTAGACGAAGTTGTTTCGACAAGGATCCACTGATATCATTAACGACGGCAAATTGAGAAATATTGTAGAATCAATATGTCGAGCTCAATACACAAGTTCAATAGAATTACGGTGATTATTTGTGTATAAAATGCACTCGTGTATAACACGCACCCCTCATCTTAAGAAATTCCGGAAAAAATTCCTCATGTATAATACGCACTGACTTTTTAGAATTCGTAGCGGCTAAATTTAACCAAAATTTAGCGTTTGTTCAACTTTTTATTGGTTCATACAGATGACAAATAAAAATTTATATAGTTTACATTATGTCTTAAAACACAAAATACACTCAGTATTTAGAACAAACACACGGACATGTCCACACAAACATGCAAGAAGCTTGCAGCGAATATAGTTTTGCATTTGATAAGATAATAAACAAACACACATTTCTCAACGAAGATAGGCAGCAATGAACCTGTTCAATACTTAGCCGGGGGACCACTTAAACAACAACAGGTGCCGTAAGCAACCTGAAGCCTCTGTGGTTTGTCTTAACAAACCTTAGCAAATAATAACACCCATTCCAATAGACGTTTCTCTGTAACAGCGTAAAACACTTTAGTTTAGATTATAGATATAACTTATTTTCAGTCATTCCGTCCCAAATATTATGAGGTATAAGGCGAAGAAAAAGTTTATCGTATAGTTCTCTTGTATAATACGCACCACAGATTTTTCATCCAAAAAATTTGGAAAAATGGTGCGTCTTATACACAAATAATCCCTGCACGTGACTTGGTGAGTAGATAGAGATTAACACCTCAGAAAATCGAAGAGATGTTGCATATTGACCCTTGGCCGAACCGTCAATCAGAGATTCTCTGTACAGGACGCACATCTGAAAATAATCGGAAGCAGTCACATAGTTGAACGAAAATGTGTGGGTGCTATGAAATGATATATGATGATGCCTACGTTAGATACGGGCAGTCCCAGTCTTGAGTCAGACTCAGCTTGCGAGTGGAAGAGATTTGGTCACGGAGAGTGCTAGCTAATGGCTGGACATCCCGCTGGGGCAGTGTCCTCCAGAGCGGCAAAGAAAAAGTTATGGGTCGGTATGGCAGTCTGTTTTCGTCTCCGTCCGTCTCAGTCTGTCTCTCTCACACATAAACCAGCTTTGACCCTTTTCAAGAGAAATAAAGACGTATATATTTTTGTAGACCAAGTGTTATGATTCCATTATTCATCATTTTTCTTCATCATGACTATATAACGGAGAGTGCATGATTAAATGCATAAGTATAACTGCCATGACTTCAAAAAATTGGTGCAACCATTGGCAGCGCTAGCATTACAAAGGTTTAATATTAACTGCTCACAATGAAAATTAATACAAAATAATATTAACTGCATAGAATGTAAGTAAAGTTGGCGATCTTAGTTGAGGGTGATCCGAAAGCTCCCTTTTCAATAGCTACTATACCGAGGTGTTGGGGAGGACGCAACTCCTCTCTCTGAATTGTTCCACTTTATCCTCGATCCGTACCTTATAAAGCTGAGTAGTAAGCAAGGCGGCATCAAGTACCATTTTTGAGTCTTTGGTATGACACGACTTAGGATTGAACCCTGGTCTCCCAGGCCATTGGCGAACACTCTACTCATTAGACCAATGTAAAATTAAAATTAACAGCATAGAATGTAAAATTAATGTAAAATTAATATTGAATTAATATCAAATGCACAGAATATCAAATTAATGTCAAATTGATAGAGAATTAATATCGACTGCAGAGAATGTAAAATTAATATAAAATTAATACAAAATCAATATTAACGGCACAGAATGTAAAATTAATGTAAAATTAATATTGAATTAATATTAACTGAACAGAATGTAAAATTAATTTAAAATCAAAATTAACTGTTCAGAATGTAAAATTGATATAAAAATTAATATTATCTGCAAGAATGTAAAATTAATATAAGATTAATATAAAATTCATATTAACTGCACAGAATGTAAAAACAAAAATAAAACCAAAAATGTTATACTTCTGGGGCTTGAGACAAAAAAGTTTTTCATTTAAAGTTTTAATTAAATTTTTTCAGACGAACCCTTGAAAGAATGACGATTTGTCAACTGCAGGCTTCTAAGGTGTGATGTGAGGGGGTCAAATAAAAAAAAAAGTGTTTAATGGTGTCTGGCCGAGAAGAAAGAGAGTCAAGTGTTTGTAGGTCAAAAGTAATAGTCTATAAATAAAAAGTCATTAAAAAGAGAGAATAAGATGGAAAAATAGTAATAGAAAAGAAAGAAAGAAAGAAAGAAGAAAAGAAAGAAAGAAAGATAACATTTGAGAAAATGAAGTAGAAAACGACTTACAAAAATAATAACATTCTGATAATTTGTTAAACATTCGATCACTTTGGACACTTTAAATTTGCCCATGAACAAAATTAGTAAAAAAAATTTTAAATAAAAAAGAAGATTGACAGGAATTGATTAAGTTTACAAATCAAAAACAGTTGAAAATCCTAATTTAAAAAAAAGTGTTTTATTCATTCTTCTTATTTTTTAATAAATAATGTTCTGACGATTATGTGAACAGACGTTGAAATATCAACAAATCCAACCACAAAAATAACTTTAAAAGTTTTTGAAATTTATTAGTATACAACATAATGTCTTACCCTCTCAACAAGGTTAAAAATACTCCTTCTGCAAAACAGTAAAGACCTCACCCATAAATTAATAACCTGGGTATGATATTAAGCTAAATTTGGTGGTGAGACCCCAATTCTGAAGAGTGTAAGAGTCACCCCTTCATTATCATTTTTGCCCGGCCAATTTTGACTAGGTGTGGTAGTACTTGTTTGGGTCCTATCTTTGAGTCAAAGAGATTTGTTTAAAATTATCACTATTAGATAGGAATACTTGATCCATATATAATTGCAAGAGGTGTCCGTGGTTAATGGTTATCGTTCTAGACAATGGATCCGGCGATCCGAGTTCAAATCCTGAACTAGGCTGATTGCATTTCACATAGCACTAACATCATTGAGGAAAGGTATGAATCCAATTATTCACCCTCCAGCTAGGAGTAAATAGTAGGGGAAACTGGGTTCTTTAGCCTTGGTTAAACAACCAGTCTAGGAGAAGGAAAACTCGGAATTCAAACCTATCAACTCCACAATTGACCTTGTGTCACATCCTGCACGTACGGAGACGATGGTAAATATATATATATATATATATGTGTGTGTGTGTGTGTGTGTGTGTGTGTGCGCGCGCGCGTGTGTGTGTGTATGAATTATTAGTATCATATAGGAATACTGAATATCGTACAAATTATTTGTTGGTTGGTTGTGCTTTATGGCATATCAACCATTGTGGGTCATTTAATGCCAGATCCTCTTTACATGATTTTTGAGAGAATAGTTTGTAGGTAACATTTTTTAAGCGAGACAGAGCTCCCTTCTTTACACAAAGTTAAATGGTTTCAAGTATATTAAATGATTAGATTGTGTTATTTGACCCATACACGGGGCCCTGACAGCGGCTACCACTCTGGGTCAGAATGAACCTGGGAGTAATGGCAATACCCAAATATTCAGGGTTGGAGTCTCACCTTTAGATGGTTTTGTGTCATATCTAGGACACTCGCTGTGTCTTATCCCCCAGCAGAGATCCAGTCGGTTTATTCTACAGCACCAGACATTTGGACTGAAATTATTTGAATTAGATAGGTATACTTTAAACCATATAACTGCATGCAAATTATTTGTATTAGATAAGAATACTTTAAACCATATAACTGCCTGCAAATTATTTGTATTAGATAGGAATATCTGATATCATATAACTGTGCAAACGTATGATTATAGAAAAATAAAAAAAAGGTGATTTTTAAAAAGATGCAATGGATGATTGAAAATATAATTATGATTATAATTTACAAATGCATCAAATTTTGGCATTTAATAACCCATGAACAATTTGTGTGCCGTTAAAAAACAAATCACCAAACCAACCAAGCATTTAATAATGTTACGCTTTTTTACTAAATGTCGTTTTGTTAATCTGCAAGTCATTCATTGCACAACATAATGATGGCTCCCTGTTCGGTGGGGCAAAGAATACTTCAACTGCATCCCCTGCTGTAGTTGGATAAAACCTCCCTTCTCAAAAAGAGGCATCTCAGATATAAAACTAAACTACATACAATGTTAGAAATCCATTTCTGAACCCCTGTGGAGTTTGGAGTCATTCATTCATTGCGATTACTCCCAGGTCCACTCTGACCAGAAGTGGTAGTACCCTTTAGGGTTTCATCTGCTTGAGATAATATTTGGATTTTGAATGACAATGAGTCTTAAAAAAATTGTTATTGAAACTAAGTATGGTACGTTTAACCAGGCCATTGGTCTAATGAGTAGAGTGTTTGCCAATAGTCCGAGAGACAAGGGTTCAATCCCAAGTTGAGTCATGCCAAAGACTCAAAAAATGCTACTTGATGCCGCCTTGCTTAACACTCAGCTTTATAAGGTACGGATCAAGGGTAAAGTGGAACAATCCAGAGAAAGGAGTAGCGCCCACCCCTACACCTCGGTGTGGTAGCTATTGAAAAGAGAGCTTTCGGATCACCCTCGACTAAGGTCGCCAACTTTACTTACATTCTGTTCAGTTAGTATTAATTTTATATTGATTTTAGTGTGGTTGCTATTGAAAAAAGAACCTTCGGGTCATCCGCGACTAAGGTCACCAACTTTACTTATGGTGCGTTCATCTGTTTAAAATGATTCCAAACCATTATCATTAGATAGAAATTCTTGAAATCCTATTTTTGTGCGTAGATTATTTGTTTTAATAATTAATCGAAACTATAATTGTTTACAAATAACTAATATAAAAAAAAGAACTAATTGCTTGCAAAATAAACTTGCTTCAGCATTAAATAACCCAACAAGGGTTGACATGCCATAAAACCAACCAACCCACCAACCACAAGGACGGCTAGAGGCACCTCACATGATGTAAGGATTAATGAATCATGACTGTGAATCATTCATAATGAATACGGGTCTTACTGGGTGGCCCATGCTTCTGACCTTTAAAGGAAAGCAGTGATGAGCCTTTTCAATTACGAAATGGGTAACCGCTTTGGAATACAACCTGGGTACCAGAATAAGCGAAGCATAGTAAATATTGACAATTCAGTGACATCTAAATTTAGACTCAGAGCGAGTTTATGATATAAGTTTAGGAAAAGAATATACAATGAAAGTATAAGTCTTTTTTGGACCTTTGCTTTGTGACCATCAGGCTGGCTAAACCCAATCTTCATCTCTTTGCTTAACTGTATAAAGTAATAAACGTATTTCTAAATATTTCTTAGCAAAATTATAATCATTTTTTCCATTACTTTTTTGCTAATGACTCTCTACCAGTCATCGGTATAGACACTCAAAAACGCTGAGTGCCCAGTCGACTGGAGCAGTAGAATATGGATATGGCACTAAAAAATCTGATGGCGAGGCTCCAGTTAAGCTAGAGCTTTAGATAATGAAGAGTAACTCTTCATTGCCATTACTCCCAGGTTCACTCTTGCTAGGAGTGGTATCACCTGATAGGGTCCTAACTATGATTCAAATCGAACTCAACCTGGTACTTGTGCTAAACTGAATTGTTTGAAATAGTTGAAATAGAACTAATTTTACATTTAACTGTGTATAAACAAAAAGCTGTTGTTAAACTAAACTGAATTGTTTGAAATGGAACTGTTTGATCATTTAATTGTGTAAACAAATGACTGGTGTTTAATTGAGTTGTTAGCGATACATAGCAATACTTGGAACCATTTAAGTTTGTTGACATTTAAACTGTACTTGTGCTAGATTGAATTGTTTGAAATAGAACTGTTTTTACATTTAACTGTGTATAAACAAAACTATACTTATGCTAAACTGAATAGTTTGAAGTTAAGTAAAACCATTTGACTTTGTGTAAAAAAATGAACTCTGACTTTTTTAAAGAATGTTATCTACAAAATATGTTTAGAAATCATATATTCAGTTTATGTATAAAAAGAATTTGACATCAAATAACCTACAATGATTGATATGCCATAAAACCCAAACCAAAAACATTGTGCTGTGTTTATATATGTTGTCTAAGTTTTACCTACCAGAGAGCTATAAATATTGGCCTCTCGACAACGTTAAAATTATTAACTAGCAAGTCCTCATATACATTAAAAAAAAAAAAATTTGTACGACTATTTCTGCCTCCAATTAAACTATCTTTAGATGATGATACCAAGATCAAGTATGGTTTGTGAGCATAAAGCTAATTGCCTCTAACTCAAGGCACCCTACAATCACTAGCCGCGGTTTAAGTGTCCAACATTACGTTTGTGAACCGCTACATTGCCTACGCAGGTGGGGGTGTCCTCGTGGTGCAATTGTTAAAGCGATGGACTGCGGAATCGTAGTACGCGAGTTCGTACTCCAGTCGATCTATTACGTTCACTCTCGGGCAAATACCCTTGGGAAAGGTATGATCCCACTTATCCTCCCAGTTATGGGTTAAATAGTACCACTACTGTTCTTCTAAGAGAATGGCTTTGGCATTAAATAATCTACAAAGATTGATATGCCATTAAACAAAGAAACTAAACCCAACCAACCTACACAGGTGATTTGTTTATTGGAGGGAAGACTTGTCTGAGAGCAACTCTGTTTGGGGGATAAGAGAAAAATGGATCTGGGAGTAATAACAATGAAGAGGTACTCCACATTCCCCAAAACTCCAAGGATGGAGCGTCATTATCAGATGGTTTAGAGTCATAAACAGGACACTCGTTGATGAGGAGTTTTTACCCCTCTTCGGGGGTGCAGTCGGTGTTCTCTATAGCTCAAAACGACTGGACAGAGATAGATAGATAGATAGATTAAGGATTATACATGACATGAACATCAATGATAATATCAAGTCATGTATTAGGAATAAAAAATATCCAAGAAAGGTAACATTGCAATTATAATTTTCACTGGTATAACTGACAGGAATTGCAATATCTTATTGCCAATTGAATCCTTGGCATTCCTAATAAATATAAGATTGTCATCAGTAAAAAATTGGAAAAAAATATATAAAGAGGTTTCAAGTGCACGGATAGACAGCATCTGCATAGAAGTGGGCGTCCCAAACTGGGACAATATATATATATATATATATATATATATATATATATATATATATATATATATATATATACATGCACTTCTAAGTGTTTGTGTGTGTGTGTGCATATATATATATATATATACCCATGTACCTGGTTTGTAGAGATACGTATATATATATATATATATATATATATATATATGTTATATTATCTTATCTTATATATATATATATATATATATATATATATATATATATATATATATATATATATATATATATATATAACCGCTTTTTATGGTATGAGTTGCAGCTAGACAATGCTGAATCATTGGTAATGATATTTTTAGGCAGGGAGTCACGTTTATTTGCATTTTGAAAACAAAATGTGTTTCAGCATTTAGAGCAAACACACGGACATGTTCTCATAAGAATACAGCAAATTCACAAAACGAGAAAGAAAATCATTAAAACAAAACACGCATACATTCCAGTGGCCATTCCTCTGTAACGGCACAAAACAGAAGTACTTGTAACACATTAGTTTGTTTGGATCATAGATATAACTTGCATTCCATCAAACTGTTCTGAATATGATTATGCATGTAGCCGGATAAAAGCTTAATATCTATTCCATTTCGAGTTCAATTTGTGACTAATCAAAGTCATTTTGGTAAATAACAATGGATGTTTAATAAAATACGGGAAATAATATGTAAAACATATTTCTTCCATTATTTCCTGTATTTTATTAAACATCCATCGTTATTTCTTCAACACTTGATGTCACCTTTTAAAGTCCTGCTGAAGATATATTAATACCGAAACATTATAGCGTCGACTTCCCTGTTTAACAAATTCATTACTTTGGACAACTCTATCAATTTTTTCTCCTTTTCTTCTTACTAAATAATACAAAATACAAAAAGTATTAGTTATATATAATTTAATCTTATGTAAATGTACACACACACACACACACATATATATATATATATATGTGTGTGTGTGTGTTTATCTAAGCACTCTAACACAAGGTCAATATTTAAGTGGAGTAAAGCTGGTTTGAATTTAGAGTTTTCTCTTCTCCTTGACTGGTTGCTTAACAAGGGATAAATAACTCAGAGCGCCCTACTATTTATCTATAGCACGGAGAAGTACTGTGGATTCATCGTAAAGTGAAATGCCAACAGTTTCTCCTAGGATTTGAACACGGATCACCGATTCCATTTCCTACGATAATGACCATAAAACCAAGCGCAACTCTAATATGTGTATATGCCTGTCTATCTATGTGTGTGCGCACGTGCGTGTTTAGAAGAATGAGATGTTTTATAATTCGCAATGTAGAAAAAAGATAAGTAAATTGATAATGTATAATCGACTGGCTAGTAGTCTAAATATCGACACTTTATCCATTTATAACGGATGGAAAAAAAAAATGGAACAAACGTTAAATTTAGTGTAAATCAAGCTGCCACATATTCTTAAAAGTCAACTCGTATTATACACGAGACGCTCTTTTTCCTTTTCAGAATCTCGTAACAGAAAGTTAGAGGTGCGTATTATACACAAATGCGTGTCATACACGAATAATTTCAGCAATACATTCAAAATTTAACTGATTTGGGAAACAGAAAAACAAACAAAATAAAATACAAAGCAGCCATCTTCTTTCTTTTGTCACATATAGATTTTATTTTTGCGAAATAAAATTTTATTTCTGATCACGCAATCTTTATAACGAAGCATGTCTTCCTTTACTTGTCCACCAGATATTCACACCCACCCACATATAGATGATCATCAATGGTCCTTTAGCCTGGTTTGCTTGCGGGAGTGCTACATATATAGTATGTTTTGCGCAGTAATAGCTTAGCAGAGACCATCCCTCTGTTTGCCCAGTCGGCTGGGGCAGCAGAATACACTGACTGCACCTCTGCAAAGGGGTAAGATATGACACTAAACAATCTGATGGTGAGGTTCCAGCAGTGCTGGAGCTTTGGGGAATGCGGAGTACCCCTTAATTGCCATCGCTCCCAGGTCCACTCTGGCCCGGAGTGGTAGCACCTGATAAGGGTCCTATCTATGGGTTAAATAGAACTAACAGCATACTTATGCTAAACTGAATTGTCTAAGTAAACTGAATAGCTTGAAATAGAAACGTTTTTCACAATTAAACCGTACTTAGATTTAAGCTGCATGCTTATGCCTGACTGAATTATTTGAAATAGAACTGTTTTTTGACATTAAAACTGTATTTACACTTAACTGAATTGTTACATATAACTGCTTGAATAGTTTGAAATAGAAATGTTTTTAACTATTAAACTGTGTACTTATGCTAAACTGAATTGTTTTAAATAGAACAGATTATTTACATAAAAATGGATTTGGCGTTAAATAACCTACAAAAGTTGATATGCCATAAAACCCCTCAAACCAAACCAAACAACCATCCCTCTGTAGTTCTGGAACTGATTTGAATTCAAACTTTTCTTTCTTCTATACTGGTTGCTCTACCAAGGTTAAGGAGCACATTCTTCCCTAATATTTACCCATAGTTAGAAAAAGAAATAGATTCATATCTTTCTCAAGGGTATTAGCGCTATATGAAATGCAAACGGTCTTGTTCAGGATTCGAACTCGGGTAGCTGAGTCCACTTTTTATGACGACGACTATTACGCCACGAGCACTACATACGTATATATTTGACGAGGTATTCGAATTTCAGCGAAAATATCTGTCAAGTTGGCTCTTAATCACGTAATAAAAAAAACATTACAAGCAGGGCTACTTAACAATCATTAACGATAATTATATAACTATTTTCAAACAATAATATCATAATTGTCTTTTTAATTGGAATCATTTTGAGATGAGGCTTCTTAATCTGAGAATTAATTTTTTATTTATTGCAGACTTTTTGTCCTCATCTTGGTAGTTTTTGTGTTGTTTCTTCGGGGCCCGTGGTGCAGCGGATAGGGGCGTTGAGTCTCTACGGTTCCAGGTGAGCATTGTCAGAAGATAGCGGTTTCAAATCCTACCCAGAGGTTTACTTGGTCAAAAACGTGGTGCGATAGACAACAACTATGGAAGGCAGTAATTACTGGGGATACGGTTGCATTCTTATCCGAGGTCGCGGTAAATCACCTGAAGAAGGCCAGAGATGAAATTTGGCCGAAACGTAGTGAAAGAAGAAACAACACAAAAACTACCAAGATGAGAACAAAAAGTCCGCAATAAATAAAAAATTATTATATCATAGTTTTTTTTGTTTTTTGTTTTTTGTTTTGTTTTTTTGCCACAGGGCTTGACGAGATTCCCCCAGAAGTATGGAAAGTCCAGACAATTCGACGACATACTGCTCCAACACTGCAACGCAGTCTATAATCAAAATCCGATAGACAGATGGATGAAGGGATGCATCCTCCTCCGAGGTATAACACTTACATCCATAGCAGCCAAAATTTACAATGCCCTACTACGAAACCGCATGGAACCCAAAATTGACAAAACCAAAATGGCTTCTGAAGAAATAGATCAACGACCTCACAAATATTGACCATCCGTAGAATCCTTGAAGGCGTACGGGCAAAAAAACAACCAGCGAAAACACTATTTGTCGACTTTACCAAGGCCTTTGGTTCCATTCACAGAGAGAAGATGGATTAAATCCTACTAGCATACGGCATACCAAAAGAGACCGTAACAGCAATAACGATTCTCTATAGAAACACCAAAGTGAAAGTACGTTCAGCGGATGGAGACACAGAATACTTAGACACTGTAGCAGGAGTACTACAAGGGGACACACTAGCCCCATACCTCTTTATCATCTGTCTAGAATACGTGCTTAGAACATCGATTGATAAAATCAAAGAAAACGGCTTCGAGCTAACAAAGAAAAGAAGTAGCAGGTACCCCGCAAAAACAATTACCGACGCCGACTACACCGATGACATAGCGATTCTGGCAAATACGCCCAACCAAGCCAAAACACTACTGCATAGTTTGGAACGAGCCGCCGCAGGCATTGGCCTTCATGTCAATGTACACAAAACGGAATATATGTGCCTTAATCAAACAAGTGACATTCCCACACTAGACGGAACCTCTCTGAAACTGGTAGACAAATTCACCTACCTAAGAAACAGTGTCTCATCAAACGAAAAAGACATCGACACGCGGCTAACGAAGGCATGGACAGCAATCGATAAGCTATCGATCATATGGAAGTCAGACCTGACCGATAAAATGAAACGCTGTTTCTTCCAGGCAGCGGTCGTGTCAATACTACTATATGGATGCACTACTTGGACGCTAACTAAACGGCTGCAGAAGAAGTTAGACGGCAATTACACAAGAATGTTGCGAGCAATATTGAACAAATCCTGGCGGCAACACCCCACAAGGCACCAACTATACGGGCACCTACCTCCTATCAGAAAAACTGTCCAAGCTAGACGAACCAGACATGCAGGACACCGTTGGAGAAGCAGGGACAAGCTCATAAGTGATGTACTCCTATGGACCACCACATATAGCCGAGCAAAAGCAGGACGACCAGCACGGACATAGATACAGCAGCTATGTGAGGATACGGGATGTATTCCTGAAGACCTGCCAGAAACGATGAACGATAGGGATAAGTGGCGAGAGAGGGTCAGGGATATCCGTGCTGGCGACATGACATGATGATAATGATGATGATAATGATGATGATGATGATGATGATGATGATATAGTTATTCTATCTCGAAATATTAAGGGAGATAACTCTGCCAAGATTCTGTGATCTAGGGGAGGTTACTCTTTTTTTTTTTAATTAATTTCCTTATAAAATCTGAGGGAGATAACTACTATAAATTAATTTCGTTAAATAGAGTTTAATGGTGAACTTCATTATGATATTGATACAAGGTTGGTTGGTAAGTTTTGTGGCATTTCAACTCCGGCTGATTATTTTCATAGAGAGATTGAAAAAAATTAGGATTAACCACTATACTTGAAAGGAGAGATGATTTGATTGAAACTTTTAAAATAATTCATGGAATTTTCAATTACGGTAGAAATTTGCTAAATATTTCTCCTCAATTTAGAAATTTACTGTAAAGGAAGAATTCAAAAACAAAGTTTATTAATCAATTGGATTTTTTTTCCCTTTCCTGATAGAATAATATATTTTCAAACAAATCCCCTAATCAGATCAAAAACAGGGGGAAAAAAGTGTAAAAAAAATAAGATTGAATTGAATTTGAGAGGCAGTTTGAGGAGTTATCGGATGAATTACGACGCAGAATCTGATCAGCATTAATTTAATTGCATTAAGATTGTATAAGTTCGGTGAAAAGACTCTTTTCTTTCTTTTTTTTTTCTTTTCTTTTTTTTCTTTTCTTTTTTTTTTTTTTTTTTCGTTTCTTTTTTTTTTTTCCTTTTCTTTTATTTTTTTAGTTGATATGAGAAAATAGTAAAAAAAAAAAAAAAAAGCAGATGCCTAAGGCGGCATGACAAGGAAATAATAACACACTAATTATATCTCAGATTTCTGCTGGTATTTACCTACTCCTCCACCACGGCAAAATATTTCACATCGTCAATTTTCTTGAAAAATACCGTACTGTATTGGATGTTTATCTTTTGCATTCAAACCAAGTAAATACATACATACATACATACATACATACATACATACACATATATATATGTGTGTGTGTGTGTGTATGTGTGTGTGTGTGTGTGTGTGTGTGTGTGTGTGTATACACAGCCTTTAATTCGACAAATAAAGACAAGCTACATATCTTTAAACAAAGTAATTTGATACATAAATTTGTTTGTCGATGTAGTTCGACATATATAGGTATGACGTGTCAACGCCTCGAAGTGAGAATTAGACAGCATATACCCAGATCTCTCTTGCCAGGCCGATTAACATCCGGGCACTCTCAAGCAATGGATTTGGCTATCGGTGAGCATTTGCTCACTATAAATAGCTGCAGAACCAATTATGAAGATGATTGTTTCTCTGTCCTGCATAGAGCTAGAGATAAATCCCACTTCAAATTTATTGAGGCGATTTATATTTCTATGAATCGCCCCCTCTCTATGCAGGCAGTAAAAAATTCATACTTTAAATATTTTGGGGGAACTGCTAGATACTGGGGTGACTAGGGGGGGGTTACACCTCGTATCTGGCAATCTAAATTATACAATTTATACTTCCGTTTTTAGCTAATTTCTGGTGAATAAAACTTGAAAAGCGCCGGACGAAAGGGCCCTCATTTTTTTTATCATTTTATTTGAGTTCCCCTTCTTTCATTACCAATGATAGCTATGCTAATCAGTTTATATAAATTTTCCAGTACCAGAAATTTAATTATATATATATATATATATATATATATATATATATATATATATATATATATATATATATAAATATATATATATATATATATATATATATATATATATATATATATACATTTATGTGTGTGTGTGTGTCTATACCCAATACCTGTCAATTTCATTATTTATATAATGACCTGCAATTTTGTAGCATAGCATTATTAAAATAGATTAGTGGGAACAACAGAGGAATTTGTAAAAGGAGAGAGAAATACATATGAATTTTTTTTCCTTTAATATTAACTTTTTAAGTGTTTTGGCAATCAGTTGAAAGTTTAGTAATTTCTTTTTCTTTATGTATTGATGTAAATCTGCAATGTTCAGATTGTTTTCTCATCTCAATAAAATCTGTTTTTGTTCTAAAAACCCTCTGATAATAAGCATTAATAATAATAACTGAATTAAATGTTCATCTATTGTATTCTAACCAAATATTCTTTTCTATGGCAGGAAGCAGCAGCATTAAATAAAAAGGTTGCAGTTTTTGATTTTGTTAAACCCACACCTATAGGCACTACCTGGGGTAAGTATTGAGTTTTCAGTTGGATTTTCAACTATTTTAGAAACAAATGGCTACAAGTTAAGGTTTTCACCATCAACATTGAGTAATATTAAACATGCTAAAGTACAATTTTTAATACAGGGTGATGCAGAAATACCTCCCATATTTTAAAGCCTCACTTGTATGGTCAAAGTGAACTTAACCAAATGGTTTGGTTTTTCTGGTTTGGTTTGGTTTGGTTTGGTTTTCATGACATATCAACAATTGTAGGTTATTTAATGCCAAATACTTTTTATACAAATATATTGAATATAATTTGTAAACACATATTTGATAACATTTTTAAACAAGCATGAGCTCATTTTTTTGCACACAGTTAAATGGTTTCACTTATTTGTAACTAATATGAATAATTCTATTTACTATTAATCATGTTTGCACGCAGTTAAATATTTTGAACTATAGCTATTTAACACTAACAATTCAATTAAACATCAGTCATTTGTTTACACACAGTTAAATGATTAAATAGTTCTATTTCAAACAATTCAGTTAAGCATGTCAATAAAGCTGAATGGTTCCAAGTATTGCCATGCATCACCAACAATTCAACCAAGCATCAATCACTTGCCTACACAGAGCTAACTAATCAAAGCCCAGCACAACTCACCCGTTTACGCTCAGTTTAAATGTCAAAGTACACAGTTTAAATGTCAAACAGGTCCACTTGACCCACAGATAGGACCCCATCAGGTATTACCTAAAAAAGTGATAGAAGTTCCATCTAATTAATTTTTTCTCCTAAATATGATCAGTTACTCTCATTTCCTGGACCGGTGCACACTGTGCTTTTGCTGTTGAAACGCTTTTTTAAGACAAGCAAGTCTGTAATGGCAACACAGGTTTTCGTGTTCATTTCATATTACGCTGTAATGGTATTGTTCCTGATAGAATATTCAATCCATAACAATATCAAATTATCTATCTGGAACAGTATCATTACAATGTCACGTGAAATGAGCATGAACAGCTCTGGGTGGGTAGCTGTGGTCTAAAAAGTAATGGAATAGATTACTCACATCGCGTCTACGTTTGACCGTCGGGAAAAGAAAAAAAGAGGAATGTGAGTTTGTGGACTCCTTATATGTGAGTAGCGGTAATTTGCATATGAGGAGAAGAGGCTATAAAAAGACCAAATTGGCGAGGCAGGGGGTGTTATTCTGAGAACGGAGAGCAGACATTGAGTTAAGAAGAGTCGGTGCGAGTTGCAGTGTCGTGTTACTCTGAAAGTTGGTGCCAGCAGCATAGTTGGTGTGAAGGAGTTCCGACCCCTGTTTTCATTACAGTAGCAGTTGCATTTCAACAGCAAACGTACGATGTGCACCGGCCAAAGCTATGATAATAAGTGATCATCTAAAAAAAAAAAATTTAAATGGTTAGTCATTAGCTAGATCGAGATATCATTAACACTTGCCCAAGGCCACTTTGCACGGTGATCGTTTAAAATGTGAAAGGTATTTCTGCCACACACCATGCTTATTAGCATTGAAGTTATGTAATGACATTTTGAACTTGTAATATTTCATACATTTCGTGGTCCCCGTGTGTATAATTATTCAATATCTCTGCTCGGGCAGGATGCGACTCTAGATCAATTTCTAAGTGGAGTCCGAATCGTGAATTTTCCTTCTCTTACACTGGTTGCCTAATCAAGGCTAAAGAAGCCAGTGTATTTACCCATTTATCTAGATCAATTTCTAAGTGGAGTCCGAATCGTGAATTTTCCTTCTCTTACACTGGTTGCCTAATCAAGGCTAAAGAAGCCAGTTTATTTACCCATTTATGCGGGAAGAATAGATGTATTCGTGCCTTTTCCACAAGGTTTTTAGCGCGAACCGAAACGCAAACAACCTCGTCTAGGATTTGAACTCGAATCCTTTTCAATAGCTACTACACCAAGGTGTAGGGGAGGGCGCTACTCTTTTCCCTGGATTGCTCCACTTTACTCTTGATCCCTACCTTATAATTCTGAGTGTTAGGTAAGGAGGCATCAAGTACCATTTTTTGAGTCTTTGGTATGACTAGACCTGGGATTGAACCCAGGTCTCCCGAGCAATTGGCGAACACTCTAACCATTATGCCAATGTCCTGTTAACAACTGTGTGCAAGCATAATAATAATTACAACTGAATAACAATACTTACTTAAACCCTCAATTGCTTAAAAAATACTGACTTCGGCGTTAGATAAACGATTTACCAACCAACCAACCAAGAACCGTCTTTATGCCAACGGTTGATATACAGTATATTGATATGGGGACTGGGCATTTATCGAACCTTTTAATCGCGGACAGAATGAGCCACAGGTTAGTTTTTATACTGAGTACAGCTGGTTAAAATTCGGAATTTTCCTTTTCCTTGACAGGTTGCTGTACCAAGGCTAGAGTGTCCAATCTTTCCTTCTCATAGCTGGAAGAAAAAAAAAAGAGATGGATTTATGCCTTTCCCAGGGGCATTAGCGCGAAATGAAACGCAAACAACCTCCTCCAGGATTTGAACTCAAATCACCAATTTCATTTTCGACGATGATAATGTCAGCACTTGAATGAGTTCAGAAATCACCATTAGATTTTCTACAGTTAATAAATACAACAAAAATGACAACCCCGCCACACAGAAAGCTAGGGAATGGAATGAAATATCAAGTATAGTGCCCCACTTGTGTCAAAAGAAGTCACCCGACCGACTTCTTGGCCATTTTTGATACAAGGTCATTTTAATGTGAGAGCCACACAAGGATCGAGATTTTTGCTTGGCAGTCACAAAAAGAAAAAGAAAAAAAAAAGAAAAATTCGTTTTACTTCCTCGGTGTGAAAAGTTCAGTAGTGATATTTATCCGTACCTCCCACCTGGTAGGATTTGACACAAGGGTTTTTAAGTGGGGATCAGGAGAGGGAGCCAGATTCGCGCACTACTAGCTGCAGATTCACCGGGCCTGAAGGCCGGTGCAAGTGGGTCACTGCTTGTCAGTGAGTCACTAAGTGCAATGTAATTCCATGCGAGTGTCTACTATTAAGGAGACAGTCAAGCTTATTCTAAGGGAAATAATCTATAGCTGTATACATAATTATCTCCCTTGAATCATTTTAAAACTCAGATTTTTTTGTTTTAATCAAATGTTATTCTATTTGTATATTGGTTATATTAGATTGTAGATTTATTGATTTTAATGGCATGTCAACCAGTCTATAGTTATTTCATGCTTAACTGTTTGGGAATCGCGTTCTGTGAACATTTTTGCTTAGATGTTTCTCAGCAGTTTTTTTTATCGAATACAAATAATTTTTAAACATATTTATTTGATCCTTAAACGAAACCCTAGAATGTGCTGCTACTCCGGGTCCTGAGAGTAATGGCAATAAAAGGGTGCTCTACACTTCCCAGATCACTTGAACTGAAGCTTCACTATCAGATTCAGTTTAGTGTCATACCCAAGACATCCTTTTTAGGTGGGTGGAGGCTCTTAACCTTCTGTAAGGAGGTAAGAGCCCCCACACCCAACCCAGCACATTCTAAGTCTCGTAGACAGGACGGAAAATTTTATATAAAAAAGGGTTAAAACCTTAACCTCTACAATAGACTTCTCTTTAGAATTATTTAAACGAAATGTTTTTTGAAGAATTTATGCTTTCTTTCTAAACATCAACCAAAGAAATAATTATGAAATAAATGAATATTTACCTGGTAATAATCATGTATAAAAATTTATTTCTAGCAATAGAACAAGACTATGTGTAACAAATTAACTGCACTTTTGGCGCTTTTAGAGTGGAGAAGGGTGAAGTGGGCCTAGACAATAAGCACAAAGAGTTGCTCCACCATTTCTTCGACACAGCGACCTCCAAAACTTTTGTGCACTCTCAGATACCGGCCTGTGGAGGAGTGAAAAAAAATAACCAACAGAAAGGTCACTCGCTCTTTTAACCGTTGAAAAGTAACTAAATTTACAAGGAGATATCCGAAAAATACAACTAAAACTCTTCGAAACAGAAAATTCACTTTAATTCAATAGAACAACCAAACCTAAGAATTCGACTAAAAGTCAACAGAAAAGTTGACTAAAATTAAGCAAAAGCTAAAAATTCAGTCAAAAATTCAACGAAACTACGAAGACAAAAATTCTTTGACTTTTTATAAAGTCAAAGAATTTTGTTTGCCACACACACACACACACACACACACACACTCTCTCTCTCTCTCTCTCTCTCTCTCTCTCTCTCTCTCTCTCTCTCTCTCTCAGATAAGTGCCACAAATTAAAACAAATTTGCAACACTTTATCCTTTTTATCTTTCCTTTTCTTTCTTTCTCTTATCTAAAATATTTTTTAAAACTTTATCGTCTACATTATCTTTTTGAATCAGTATCCGAACTAGAAAAAACCGGAACCTACTGTTTGAAAGTACCTACTAAAGCCCCCTTGAAAATATTTTCCCAATATATTGAAAATTAGGAGGTTTACCCATATATTGCGGAATTTTTTTTATTGTCATTCCCTTTACATATAAAACAAACATCAGTTATTTAAATATTTAAAAAAAAAAAACAACATTTTCGTTATGCTTTACATGTGTATATAACCGATATAGCTCTAACCAACCCAAAATAACGATTTGTAGCCTCCGTGTTAAGTTGTAAAAAAAGATTTAAAATAGTTTAATTTATCCAAGTTACCTGTTCTGGTTTGGTTTGGTTTGGTTTGTTGGGTTTTATGGCATATCAACCTTTGTAGGTTATTTAACGCCAAATCCATTTTTATGTAAATAATCTGTTCTATTTCAAACAATTCAGTTTAGCATGAGTATACAGTTTAATTGTCAAAAACATTTCCATTTCAAACTATTCAAGCAGTTATATGTAACAATTCAGTTAAGTGTAAATACAATTTTAATATCGAAAAACAGTTCTAATTCAAATAGTTCAGTTAAGCATAAGCTCGCAGTTTAAATGTAAGTACGGTTTAATTGTCAAAAACATTCATTTTTGAAGCTATTCAGTTTACTCAAAGAATTCATTTTAGCATAATTATGCTGTTAGTTCTATTTAACCCATAGATAGGACCCTTATCAGGTGTTACCACGCCGGGCCAGAATGGACCTGGGAGCAATGGCAATGAAGGGGTACTCCGCATTCCCCAAAGCTCCAGCACTGCTGGAACCTCACCATCAGATTGTTTAGTGTCATATCCAGGACACTCGTTGGGGGGGCTCTTACCCCTCTGCAGAGGTGCAGTCAGTGTATTCTACAGCCCCAGCTGACTGGGCAAGTTACCTGTTCTGCTAACTGGAACCTCGATACTATGTGACTCTATTTCTTATATCATTATCATGATTGTAGTGTACTAATGTTAATGAATGAAAAGACAATATTAACAATAGTGCTACAAAAATAAAGAAATTTATTTCTTTGTTAGAAATTGAAATGTAGTAGGGTATACAGCGATTCGTGTATCAGGTCCCGACCGCAGAAACCAGTTCTGAGACCAGCGTGGATAAAGATCTTTATCCAACTCGAAGTTGTAACATGATACCGTTGTTTGAAGAACCAACGAGCACGGCGCCGCTGAGAAACAGTTCGTACGTATCACTCCGGGTTGGCGTGAGTAACTGATCTGAATTGTCTGGAATATTGTGTGTTTTTATAGCATTAAGGTGGATCCCGCGCGCACGCGTTAACTTTCGAAGATTCTTTGGGAGTGTATTTTAGAGACCTCCTATTGGTCCTAAAAAACATTTTTAATTGTTTATTTTTTAAACATCTGTGTGAGCGTTAGTTGGAGATCTTTGCGCAAATTTTGATCCTTTTTTTCCAGAAAATTTTTTTGACAAGGAGATTGCATCATTTCCTATAATGATAATAATAATAATAATAATAATTATTATTATTATTATTATTATTATTACAATATGTAAATACAAGAAGAAGAAGATTTTTTCCATGCTGTGTCTGTGTCAATACTACAATATGGCTGCACCTCATGAACGTAAACAAAATGCCTGGAGAAAAAGCTACATAGGAAATACACAAGAATGCAGCGTGCTGTTTGAACGAATCCAGGAAGCAGCACCCCGCAAGACAGCAGCTGTACGGCCATTTGACCAAACTATCCGAATAAAACCAACGGGGAACTACTGAAGAAGTAAGGACTAACTCACAAACGACGTTCTTCGATGAACCCATATTCATGGACGAGTGTTGACCGACCAGCAAGAGGTAACTCCAATTAGGCCTGTCCGGACACTGGACGTAGTTGGGGGAACGCGCCGGGTGTGATAGATGATAGTGACGGATGAAGAGAAAGAGAAAGTCAAGGAAATTCATGGCCGATGATGGTGATGTAAATACATTAACAAGGGAGACTACTCTCTAATTAACATTTAATAACTATTTCCCTTAAGCAACAAAATTTTTTTTTAGATATACAAAAGTTCATCACGTTAAATTATTATTTGTGTTTTTATGAGTATTTCACACAAGTAACTGGTGACCTTCCCTGAATATTGACTGACTACCAGTCTCTTCTGCTCTCCAGGACTCTTCTCAGTATTATTATTATTGCATTGGGAATTTTTCACTTCAGATTTGACGGGTCATTTTTCTCCTCAGATATCCAGAATTCTTCTAAGTATTCTCGCTGACTTTAACAGTGCTGTGGTCTGAATGGTCTCACTTCTTCCGCTTATATCTAGTCCCCTCAGTCACTTTTCCAGGCTTTTGATAACCCGTTCCAAGTGGACCAACAATTATCGGTATCACCGTCACTTTCATATCTAAAAGCTTCTTTTTTTTTTAACTCTCTGAAAAAAATCCAGGTATTTTTCTATCTTCGCTTTCTTCTATTTTTACTCTGAAACAAAAAAAAAAATCTACAAGATGACAAGTTCTTTTTGTTTGTCAATTAGCACCAATCCTATTATTATTATTATTATTATTAGTAGTAGTAGTAGTAGTAGTTTGGTTTGATTTTATGACATATCTTTCATTGTAGGTTATTTAATGCCAAATCCAGTTTATACATATATGTT
>OY757925.1:61563601-61866101 GCA_963585895.1 Sepioteuthis lessoniana | reverse complement strand
GAACATATCGGTCCGGAAAATCACGTTATTTGTGCCCACAACTACGTCCGCACCTTTGGTTTTATCCAGTGTATTCGGAGCCGATTACATGACAAGAGTTAGCCATATATACTCACAACTTGCGGTAACTACTTCTCTTACAATTTTGACTTCCAGAGACAGCTTGGTTTTGGCAGCTAGTGACACACAGCTCAATACACGCAACATGGTTACGTATATACTCTGCGACTTTTTTCTTTCCTGTTCTGCTTTTTCGGTCGGACTTGTCTAAGTCTTGCGCACAGCTTCAGACATTTCGTCAAATCCCGAAAGAGACAAACGATCAACATGGGAGAAAACATGTCTTCCTAAAATATATTTATAATCTACAGGACACTTTGAATATTTAGTCTTTCACGATAATATTCGTATTAGTTACATTCACACACATAGAGAGGAATATTTAACAAGCTATATTAGAATATTCGTAATGTTTTGTAATGTTTCATTTTATGTACTTGTTGTTATATGAATTTATTTTTGTTTATATTACTTTCTTTTGAATGTTCTTTTGTCTGCGTCGTTTACATCGTTTGCTTTTCAATAATGAGCGAACATAAATTGTGGGAGCAAAATATCCAGCAAACACACCCCACTAGGTCAATAGCTATCTAGCAGCTCTTCTCTAGGATTGATGGCCAATGAATTCTACATATTGTACCATAGCCAGATACGGCCATGTGTGAAATGGACATATAATGTTCATATATATATATATATATATAACATAGAACATAGGAATCTTGAAACACGAAAAACACTTACGACTTCTTTGTTCAGGTACGAAACATTTTATTACCTTTGAGTTTAAAGGTTCTTCGACATAAGGAAGAGAGAGAGGCACAATCTTTCTATTCTGGCTTTTTCATCTGCCCCCCCCCAACACGTGTGGCACCCGCCACAAAGGTCTCCGCGATCAAGCGAAAGCCAACCGTCTTCTCCCGAGGCAGGTCTCAACTCTATTAACTTTCTTCAAATTCCCAAAATCCTCCGCGCACTTCCGGTGCGTGACGTCATTCGCACTCTGTAACCCTGTTTCCCATCTCGGGCTATTGTGACATCTCTGAGTGACACGTCCTCTCTGCCCGCGCGCGCGTGAATACCTGTGTTAATGTTGCACCAAACTAACCCATGTGCTGAGCCGAAAGATTCTCAGCCTAACTAAACCCAAAGGTATAAACCGAAATCCCTCGGCCAGTATATTACACATAGGCAAGCCAAATAAGCATTGTTGGGAGTATAAGACACAGCGTTTTCGTAATCAGCTAATCAAAAAGTATGGCTGGTTCTTCACAACCGTGTGCACCACAAACAAATCTTGTGTGAGTAGTCAAGCGCTTCTCATTTTTAACTGAACTGGTGATCCCTAATGTCAAAGTCGACGGATAGTCCATCTTACATATATATATATATATATATATATATGGAAAGGAACGTAAATGTTGAGCAAGATTCATTTTACCTAATTTTACGATTCTTAGATGATCAGAGAGAATGAAAGAGAGAGAGAGAGAGTAGAGTTGTGGAAGAGTGTGGAGGTCCTGTTTGTCAGGTGTTAATCTACTGATATAGTAAAACAGAAAAAGCGATCGTAAATACTAGGATACAAATCGGACTAACCCATAATAACTAAACCTCACAGTGTCCATTTTGATTACTGTAGCTTGGGGGCCATTCCCTAAGATAAAAGAAAAAAACCCTAGGGATCTTTCCTCTGATGCTTTGGAATAGCAAAATACAAAGATGACTTGCTATCGTGTTGTTGAGAACTAGCGTCTCATTCAAATGTAGAACGAAGGTAAGTTGAACAAGAGACAAAATTTATTTCAAATTGTCGAAGATAAGATAAGCATTTCTTATTTCAAACTTTTTCCAACCATGTGCATTGTAGTACTCTCAGCTCCGACAGTCTGGTCGTTCGAAAATTAGCGAAAAAGACTTCTGCACGAATTATCATCGCAAATTATCTTCCAAGAAAACAAACTGTACGTGATTCTTTGATACTTCTCTCTCTATTTAAGCGATTTATCTTGGACTTAAGACGCTTAGAACTTGGGTGCTAAGCATTAAAACTTAACACGAAAGAAAAATACTGAAGGAATAAAAAGATGCAAATTTAAAAAATAAATAAATAAAATCAAAATTCACTCATCACGAGGCAATGGTAAACAACTGTTATAATCAAACAGATTGATTCAAAACAAAAGTTTAGACATTGTCATATCATATTGGGCTGTTATTGGGCTGTACACGTGTCATCCAGCGGATTATAGCTACGTCGTGTCGTTACCTGCAAGCAGTTGTGAGTGGTGAGATGACCTGAAGATGACCACGAGGTTGTAAGGTGCAGAGTAAGGAAAGTGCAGGTGACATCGAAAAACACCAGCAGAGATTTTAAGATAGTCAACATAATAACTTGACACAGAAGCCGAGCGTCATAAATACAAACCACGTGATACAAATTGGTGAAGAGGACAGACAGACAGACAGACAGACATAAAAACAGAGTACGAAGATATACGAATAAATCTCATGGTTGCTCAAAAGAAACACTCGCACGCACAGAGAGAGAGAGAGAGAGAGAGAGAGAGAGAGAGAGAGAGAAAGTAAAATCTATTTTAAAACCTCGATTAAAAATATTGTTAAAAACGAATTTGAGACTGTTTTTTTCAAAATGAACACGTTTTCTTTGAGGAGTTTATAGAATACAAATTTTTTTAGCCTTAAAACAATCAATTCCAAAAACACAGAATAAGAACATTCTAGAAATTAATCGCATTAACATTGAAGTTACACTTTTATATCCTTCAACAAATCAGCTAAAAACACAGAATAAAAATATTCTATAATGTTCTTATTCTGTGTTTTTAGCTGATTGGTTGAAAAATATAAAAGTGTAACTTCAATGTTAATGCGATTTTGATCCGAAATTTCTAGAATGTTCTTATACATGTTTTGGGGTTGATTATTTTAAGGCAAAAAAAAGTGTATTCTATAAGCTCCTAAAACTGTTTGATGGTGGAAAATACTCATTAAGCTGATAGTTACGCAAGAAGCATGCTTCTATTGAAAAAAAAACGTGTTAAATTCGTTTTTAATTACGTTTTTAATATAGGTTTTCACAATCATTTATGCTTTCATACACACACGCCCGCGATCAAAATTGAATCGCGGAGAGACGGAAACACGGAGAAACACAGTTGAAGAACAAAGATAAACGCGTAAAATTCGTGGTCGTTCAAAAGGACCAAACCCGGAGCGGTTCATGTCAGGGTTATTGTAAACCTTTAATAAATATTTCAAACCAATAAGCCCTTGATATGTACTGAAAAGGGGCCCCTTAAAAGTAATAATAAAATCTCATAAAATTGGTGTAAATTCCTTTTCCACCACAATCACAAATCGATTACCAGAATTGATGCTCTGTATTGCAAGTGCTTGTAACGACCACATGACACAAGTAAATGGAATCATTTCGATTTTGAAGTATTTCTGAAATGTTTTCAAACGCCTCTAATCAATTATGTACAATATATATACTCAACGATATAAATATTTTGCAAGATCATAAATAATATTTAATCTAATGATAAACTACACACAATAACTGAAAATCACAAACAAGAAGAAACAACTAGATTTTATCACGGCTACCAGAAAAGAGGGGAATGACAATTTGAATATTTTGGACAGCGATTTGGAATTTCGGAGAAAAATATTCAGTGACTTAGAACTGAAACATAATTGATTCATTTTAAAATCTTTAGACATATTTAAATATTGTTTGCTTAATTCACAATGTAAGGTGATAATAGATAGTTGTCTCCCTTTGATAATGGGTATGTCTATTTGTCAGTCTATGAACAGAGATGACAATCCCAGAAAACCACACTCGATCCCTTTTGCCTCTGTTTTCTGCATAGTAAAAAGTAAGTAAAGTTGGCGACCATAGTCGAGGGTGACCCGAAGTCTCCCTTTTCGATAGCTTACTACACCAAGGTGTAGGGGAGGGCGCTACTCCTTTCCCTGGATTGCTCCACTTTACCCTTGATCCGTACCTTATAATGCCGAGTGTTAAGCAAGGAGGCATCAAGTAGCATTTTTTGAGTCTTTGGTATGACTCGACTAGGGATTGAACCCAGGTCTTCCGGGCCATTGGCGAACAACCTAACCGCTTGGCCAATGTCCGTTTTTTTTCCTGCACAGTAAAGACGTTATATTTTCCCAGGCAGACTGTACAGTAAGGCCAGCAAGGCTATCTTCATTTTACGATCCTTTTTTTTTCTGTTTTTATACCTCTTTCATGTACTACTTGTTCATAAAACAATGCGTGCATATTTTATCTACTGGTCTAATGGGTAGAGTGTTCGCCCATGGTCCGGGAGACCGTGTTTCAATCCCAGGTCGAGTCATACCAAAGACTCAAAAATGGCACTTGATGCTTCCTTGCTTAACTCTCAGCATTATAAGGTAAGGATCAAAAGTAAAGTGGAGCAATCCAGGAAAAAAGTAGCGCCCTCCCCTACACCTCGGTGAAAAGGAAACCTTCGGGTCACTCTTGACTAAGGTCGCTAACTTTACTTACTTATCTGTTGGAACACGTTTGTGTATTTTTCTCAATAGTTCTTGCAAGTATATATATATATATATATATATATATATAGTACAATTTGATGGAGACTCAAACTCAGTTAAGTCGTCATAATGAATTTATTTCGGCGTAGAATATTAATATACTCTCCGTCTCGTCAGATGACTATTTACATGGTTCACAGTTCACAGAGCACTAATACCCTTGGGAAAGGTATGAATCCAATTATTCTCCCTCCAGCTATGGGTAAATAGTAGGGCAGACTAGGTTCTTCAGCCAGGTGAGGCAACTAGTCTAGGAGAAGGAAAACTCTGAATTCAAACCTGTTAAACTTCGCTTAAAAATTGACCTTGTGTCATATCCTGCCCGAGCGGAGGGGTTGGTAAATATGATTTACATGCTTCTCTCTTGTCGCAGAGTACCAAATGTGGAGTTCTATATATATATATATATATATATATATATATATATATATATATATATATATATATATTCATGTGTGTGTAAATGAGCGTATCTTGTCTTTCTTCCGTTTATTTAGTATTAGTGTATCAAGGACACCATCCAATAACACATTTCTTTTTTTCTGGTTAGATATAGCAATAGAATTTCTGACATAATGGAAGAGAAACAAGACGCGAAAAACAATTAGATGGAGTGTTTATATATTTATTACTCTGTACGTTTTACCTGTAACAAGTTCGACAGATCTTTCTAATCTCTAACTTGAGAAACGTTCCTTCTTATAAATATATAAATAAATCAACTAAATTGTTTTTCACGTTTTATTTCTCTTCTCTTTTCTTTTTCTACAATCTGAGTCCTAATCTTAATGCTTTATCCTAATACTCTTGTTAAATGTAAATATAAAATAGATTTATATCCCAATCTGATATCATTTACGTTATAAAACTGATAACTTTCCTTACCTTGCTTTTTGATTTACTACATCTCGTAAGAATAATGGAATTAGCACACTTAGAGGATGTTCATCTTGGGTTTTATTAATTTCCAATTCCTTTTATAATAAAAATCATATGTAATGAATTCTTATAACAAAAAATATTTCCAATGTATTTTTTTACCACCCCTATCAAAAAATTATGGGATTAGCACGTTTAGAATATGTTCACCTTGGGGTTTTTTTCCAATGCATTTTCATAGTAAAAATCATATGCAATAAATTTTTATTATAAAAACAATTTCCAATGTATTTTTATTGTAAAAAACCTTTTCCAATGTATTTTTCTACTACCCTTAGCATTTCCAATGCATTTTTATAGTAAAAATCATTTGTAAAGAATTTTTAAATAACTTACTTTCTTCAAACTACTACCCCTGGCAAAAATTATGCAATTAGCACATTTTTTTTTATTTCCAATGCATTTTTATAGTAAAAATCATTTGCCCCGAATTTTTATTGTAAAAACCATTTCCAATGTATTTTTACTGCCCCTGGCAAAAAATGAGAGGATTTTCACATTGTTCTTTTTATTTTATTTTATTTTATTTCCAATGCATTTTCCTATCAAAAATCATTTGGAATGAATTTTTATAGTAAAAACCATTTCCAATGTATTTTTTTTTACTACCCCTGGCAAAAATTAGAGGATTAATAGACTTAGAGAACATCCACTCAATAATTTTTGTACTTTCAAGTATTTTTCAAGTATTTTTCATATTCACACATCTTCAGGGAATTTCAAACTGGAGTTTTTATTCAATCTTTCGTGTGAGATTTTTGTCATTTCATTATCCATTATTCAGTGGAATGATTCCTTATTTGAGGTGCGGCAATTTTTATATTTTAGGGAGTAATTTGGAATTTTAGATAGAACTGCAAAAAGCATTCTGCGGTGCACAACCGAATTTAATTAAATGCTTCACTGATTGATTTTTTTAAAATCTTCACATAAATTCAGATTTTTTTATGAGCCTTTTCATTTCTGTCATTATTTAAGTAATAAAAACCAATAACCTTCCCTGCCTCGTTTCTTTTTTTTTATCTTCACTCTGGAAGTATTTGTGAAAAAGGTTGGTAACAATGGGTGTCGACAGTCACTTTTCCAGCCGGAGACGACATATAGTAGGGCCGACATTAAATTATTTTAAACGGTGAAATGGAATATGGACAAGAAAAAAGGTTGGGAACCTCTGCTTTAAAAGATATATTTCAAGATTATTTGTTACTGTGCGGCTACTTTTCATCCACCATCTTCTGAATAAGAATATATGATTTTTTACTGTCTGATCCAGATATAGAACTCATGCCAACAGATTACAAGATTACCTTAACGAATATTTTCGCCAAGACTAGTATCTCATTAAAAAAAAAAAAGAAATCATTTTTAAAAAATGTCCTCTTGGACAATGCCTTCGTCGGGAAGTAAATAATTGCCTAATTCACGACTTTCCTTTTTCTATAAACTGTACAATAAATACCATTATCTTAGGATTATATATATATATATATCTTTGGATTTTAGATTGATAGATAGATAGATAGATAGATAGATGTGTTTAGTAGATCATGTTTTTTATCTAGTCTAATATCGAATTTCGTTCTAAATTGGAGGGGTTCATTTTCGTAAGTTGTTAGTTGTGTGCTGGACCTGTTAATGATGAGATAAGTTTGTCCCATGTTTTTTTCCACTGGCTGTTTGTACATAAAGAGTGGAGTTTATTTTTGAATTTTGGATATGGCTGTTGTTGATAAATGCAATGTCTTGTCTTAGTTTTTCTGCAGTTTTATATGACATGCGTTTGTTCAAACGGAAGTATTGACCCAGTGTTTGGCTTCTTCAAAATTGGACATTTTTTCGAAATTTTGGTTTTTTATACACGATTCTATGTAATACATGATGTAGTCTGGAAAAATGTGGTGGGAGGATTCTGGAAATTTGGGTATGCTCTTCGGGGTGACTTTTTCATTAAAGCAGTTTATCATAATGTCCTCGTAGGTTTTAGTAGACTTTGCTTTGATTAATAATTATTCAACTATATAACAAATATAATCTACGAATTAATTGGTTAGTTTGTTTTTATGGCATATCAACCTTTGTGGGTTATTTCAGACCAAATCCATTTTTATACAAATAATCATTTCTGTATCAAACAATTCAGTTTAGCACGAGTACACAGTTTAATTGTCAAAAACATTTCTATTTCAAGCTATTCTGTTTAGTAAAAAAAGTTCTAATTCAAACAATTCAGTTTAGCATTAGATATTAAAACAGTTCTATTTCAAGTAATTCAGTTTAGTGTAAATACGCAGTTTAAATGAAAAAAAACAGTAAACTCTAGAAACTACGGTGGAGTTCTATCTGAACCATAAATAGGACCCTATCAAGTGCTACCACTCCGGGCCAGAGTGGTCCTGAGAGCGATGGCAATGAAGGGGTACTCCGCATTCCCCAAAGGTTCAGCATTACTGGAACCTCAGCATCAGACTGTTTAGTATCATATCTAGGACACTCGTTGAAGGAGGGTCTTACTTCTCGGCAGAGGTGCAGTCGGTGTATTCTACAGCCCCAGCTGACTGGGTAAATGATCTACAAAACATTATAAATACCAACTATAGACACACACACACACACACACATATATATATATATATATATATATATATATATATATATATATATATATATATATATATATATATCGAGTAGATAGACTGCAGTGTGGAAATAATGGACAAAGTTTGAGTTATACTTGACTGTATATTACAGCTGGATTTATTTTAACTATATTAAACTTAAATTTTTAAATAGAATTTACTGGTTTGGTTACATATTGACCTTTGACAGACATATTAGTTAAGGATTTCAAAACAGGATATACACCTGTGTAAACAAGGGACAGCCAAGAAGGGTCACGTGAATTGAGCGAGAAGGAAAAATGTGGGCATTCAGAAAATATGTATTGCGAAAGTTTTTCAACCCCAAAGAGACAGTCGGTAAGTCATTCGGAGAGCAACCAACGAGTAAACGTTAGTCTGGAGGAGGGGCAGGTGCCCTCCACTGGTTGATAACCGACTCTGTATCAAACATCCCATCAGGAAGCAAGGCTCTGCATATGTCTGTCTCCATATGGTGTTAATCTTAGCCGGCTCTCTCTCTCTCTCTCTCTTTCTTATATATATATATATATATATATATTCTCCGTATGAGTCTTCTCCAGTACTATCATCATTTACATTATAAAATCGTTAACCTTCCTTGCTTTGCTCTTCAACTTAGAATTAATATTCAACTCTGGCTTCCGAGGTTGAATCAATAACACTTTGGTTCCTGGGGACCTTCTCCTTAGGCATCATCAACCTCCTCGCCTAAAAAGGGTTAGTTTGTTGCCCGGTGCACTTGGCGCACCTGAAGGAGAATGCCAATGGAATCAAAACATTTTGGGAGACTCACTTTTGTGAGAGGTTCGCTTCCTGCGGCGTACCCGACACAAAATCGACCTTGTGTCACATTTTGACTCCGCGAGGAGCCGAATAAATACATTTCACCTAGAATTACCCGATAAACATGTTTGTAACAACAGCTTTCCACTGTCAGTTTCTTTTTTCGACTGAGAAGAAGAGAAAAGGGTGTATAGTAAGGGTGGGCATTAAATTATTTTAGCTATTGAAGTAGGGTATGAACAAACCAGAGGTCAAGAATCATAGATATTTAGGTTGTTGAATCGAACCGAGATATTAGATCTCTTGCCCACAAGCCCTTTCTAAAAACAGTCTTTTGGGGGTGGGGAGTGTTCGTTTCATAGTAGGTATGGAAACGATCAAGGATTAACAATAGCCGATCCTGAGGTGGGTGCATTAAATTAGGATTATATCTCATAAAGGTTTAGCCTGAACCTGGCTACTTGGATTATTTCCATATTTTCGATTAATTTTTTTTTAAATATCACAGCGATGAATATTTTTTCTTGCTTTTTTTTTTTTTTTGCTTTCTGCTTTATCGTCTTCTTTCTTATCCTGTTCTCAGGATTCCTTTTTTCTTTTTTAGGGTTTTTTTTTTCTTTTTCTTTTTTTCTGGCTTCGTTTCTCGCGCTTTGAATCGTTTTGTTGCGTTTAATCTCGTTCTGTCACGTTTCGACTTAAGATTCATTCATGATTTTCTCGTTATCATTTTTTTTTCTTTGTTCAATGAACTAAGCCTTTTCCTAGTCCGACACACAGACACCAAAGTTACATATACAACTTACTGTTCCTAAATAGTCCCTCCTTTCCGAACTGAACAGGCTCATCGCCCCTTAACTTCGGTAACTTGACCCTCAAATCCATTATCATGCCTTCCCTGTTTAAATTAGACATATGAAGATTGTGTTGCACCAATCTTTCAAGTGGTAGACAAAAGCCTGCATACCTTTAAAATCAGCATTCGAAATTATTACTCTTTGTAGTATGAGCTCGAACTCCGACAGCTGGTTCCAGTGTGGAATATAAATCCCTCTTCACTTCATTTCTCCCAGTTGATATTACAGGATGGTGTTAGGGTATTTCATGATGGTTTCGTTTCGTTTCGTTGTTTAATAGCAAATCAACCATCGTGAGTAATTTTATGCTAAAGCCCTCCTTGTCATCATCATCATCATCAAGCTGCTAGCATAGATTTCCCAGACCCTCTCTTGCTACCCGTCTCTATTGTCCATTGCTCCCAGTTGGTCCTCGAGGCTACATACTGTATCGGTACTGAGCTGTTGTAGATAGATTCTAGATGGTCGTCCAACCTTTGCTCGTCCATGTGACGGGATCCACAAGAGTACATCGCTTATGAGTTCGTCCTTACTTCTCTAGCATTATCCCGCATATCTGGTTCGTCTAACTTGGATAGTTTTCGTAATGGGTGGTCAGTGGCCGTACAGCTGCTGCTTTGTGGGATGCTGCCTCCAGAACGTGTCCAATATTGCTCGTAGCACTCTTGTGTAATTGCTGTCAAACTATTTCTCCATACGCTTAGCGTCTATGTAGTGCATCCATATAGCAGTATCGACACGACAGCCGCTTGGAAAAAAACTGTGTTTTATTTTATCGATCTAGTCTGACTTCCATATGACCGCTAGCCTTCCGATAGCTGTACATACCTTTGCTAGTCACGTGTTGATATCATTTTCGGTTGATGAGACGCTGCTCCCAAGTTAGGTGAACTTCCCAAGGATATTCGTCTGAAAGTGAACGTAATAGCGCGACTGGAGTTCGATCTCGCTTACTTCGAGGCCGCAGTCCAGCATTTTGGCTATTATGCCATGGGTCTCCTCCATTTCATGATGTCTAAGGGTCAATATAAATTCTTTTGAATTGCATTAACATTGTCGTATTTCTTGTAACATCCTTATTGATAAATAATTACCAACCACATCAGAAGCAAATAAAACATCACTTAGATAATGCCGGTGTATAGAAAAAAAAACAATTAATTGCTTCCCTTAGAGAATAGGCGAATACGTTGATGGGGACGTGATAATTTAAAAAGCCCATGCTTGATCTTTTTGCCTCTGTTCTTTAAACAGTAAAGACGTCGTTTCTTGCTCCTGTTATGGCCATTTATCTATGCTAGTATCAAGTAAGACTTTTTTCGTCTTTGTACTCCTTTTACATACTGTTTGTTCATAGAACAACATGTGCATATTTTATCTGATGGTACACATTTATGTTTTCTTTTCAATACTACATTTATGTAATATTAGATGTTTCTGTATATGCAAATGAGCTTATCTTTCCTTCCGTTTATGCAATATAAATGTATCACAGACACATTAATACTCACCTGGCCTTGGCTGGGCAATCTGGCACTCGTGTCGGATGGGGTATTGAAATCAATGGCAAATTCGAGGCCGAAAGGTCCCAGGCTTCGAGTGGGCCACCTTCGGGAGGGCGAGTTGCAACATTGACACCTTTGTCCCCCTTGTATAGCAGTGGACCTTGCTGTCCAGTTTAAGCTATAAACAGGCATACGTGCCTGGACCCAAATTTGGGTCCAAGACCAGCTAGACTAATCAGGCCCACATTGCACTAGGTGGGTCGATGAGCAGCACGGACCAGCAAGGTTCGAGCCTCGTCTCGTGCCCGATCTTCCCCTCCCCTAAATCCACACTATAATCGGCCTTCGGTCCATTGACCTTGTGTCGAGTCCTGTCTGGTGGGAGGCAGCGACAATTATCATACTGGTCCTTGGAGAGTCGGGATGCGACTAAATATCCTTCCTACCCCTAAGCCACTTTACCAGTAGTGGCACAACGGTTTCTCAAACAAACCGCTCTAAAAAAAAAAAAAAAAATCATTCCGTGTTTCATGAATGTGAGTTTAATGTTGGCTATTTTTTTAAAAATCATATTCACCCAATGATAAACAGAATATACGTTTTCGCTAGTATTTTTTAAAATTTAAATCTTCACTTGCTTTTTATCGCAATATAAAAATAGTATCTACAGTGAATGTCTTTCTTTTCTTTTTATCTTTTCCTCATAAAACCCATGCAAAGAAAATGGAAAGCAAAACCCAGAAGAGTACAACACATGATATCCCCATTTCACATTGGTCACAAGACTTACGCACTCCTTCATATTCAGACCAGAGGAATGACCACAGTGTATAGTATGTTAAACACAATACATTTTCTCATGCAATGTGGAGATTTACCTCTCAATTAGACAACGTTTTTGCAACTCAAACAATACAAACGTCGACATGGACGACATTTTCTCCTTCTCGAGAGAAATAAGATTACACAAAAAATTAAGAATATGATCAGTAATATAAAAAGTAATTTTCTTTAAAACTATCCCAAAGAATTTCGACAGATCGTTAAAACGAAATATTTAAAACAACTACACAAAAACGTAGATGTAAACGTGCAATGTATGCAATTCCCTCACCTCAAAGCATAAAAATTTCCAGATGGGTTGAAATGCCATTAAAATCAATCATTTTCACTTTTTTTTCTAGCTTGGTTTATTAACCTCCATTTTGTTCAGTGATGTTTCGGCTTTTGTTCAAACGTCATCTTCATTTTATCTGGCGTTATTTAATATCTTTCTTTTAATCATATTAAGTTTATTAGGGAAGAAATGTTGCCTTATGCGTTGATGCCTTCTCTCTTGAATTGTGCGTGTACCTCAATAAGTTTTATAATAGGAATAAATGTAAGCATAAAATTTATAGAAAAGCAAGTTTTACTTTTTAAAGATCACTTACAGTTAAAGTATTTTCTTTCTAAAGTAAAAGTCTCTGTTCAATGTGATCCATATCGTTAGAATATATATATATATATATATATATATATATATATATATATATATATATATGTGTGTGTGTGTGTGTGTGTGTGTGTGTGTGTGTGTGTGTGTGTGTGTGTGTGTGTGTATTTTCTTCATATGACCCAAAGAGGAAATCCAAGGTGAAGGAGTATCCAATATGAGTGCTCAATGCTAACGGCTATTGATGTATTCCTAATTTGGGATACATCAACACTCAACATGTAGAGCTAAAAAAAATCTTTATACAAAAAACATATATATATATATATATATATTGTTTGAGAAAACTGATACAATTTTATAATCTAATATCTTAATCAATTCTCAATCAAATAACTTAAAATTTTAACAGCATGCGTAGAGACAACTCAAAATTCTCTTTATTTCTTTTTCTCACGAATAGAAATGTGATTAACTGAAAAAGAAAAGGTGTTTAAACTGTAAACATAAAATTTTGAGTTGTTTTCACACACACACACACACACCCATTATATATATATATATATATATATATATATATATATATAAGTAAATAAGGACTGTGAATATCCAAAGAATGAGTGCACAATGCACGGCTAGTTAATATACCTGCAGAGCAAAATAATTTTTTTTTGTTTAAAAATCAAGAAATTTAGGAATAGTATTCCAAAATAAATTTATTTCACTTATTAAAGCTTATCAGATGAATTTCAAATTATTATGGAATACTATTTCTAAATTTCTTGTTTTTTAAACAACACACACATATATATATATATATATATATATATATATATATATATATATATGTATATATATATATATATGTAAAGAAAAAAGGACCGCTTAGATATTTAAATATAAAGATATTTTCAATGAAAAAAATTCTCTCTTTCTCTCTCTCTCTCTCTTCTAGCCGGAAACAAGGTAGGCATGTTCACATGATGTTCTAAGCTCAAATGTATAATTTCCATCTGACGTGGGTCATTGTACCTGAAATAAATTTATAATGGAACTACTGAATTGTATTTTTTCCGTTAAATATATTTAGAAAATTATATATATATATATATATATATATATATATATATATATATATATATATATATATATATGTATCAGTATGTTCCTTATGAAATATATAGATAAAAAATAACGTGTCCAGTTTTTAAAAAATTATGAAATAGCTTTCTTTTTAAAAATGTAACTAAGTGTATCTTAGATTTGGTGCAAGGCCGTAAATATAACTCAGTAAGGATAGAACTCACTGACCTGTAGAAATTTATATGCAAGGTTAGCGAGCTAACCATTTCATCGCGACGAAGAGCCAAAAAAGTATTCACTGAGTTTACTTTAGCACAAGGGCAGAAATATGAGGCTCCCAGTGAGAATCGAATTTATTTGTATTGGCCTGTTAGTATAGCAAGGATTTCACTATATCAAATAAACAAATCCTAAAAATAAAATAGTTGTAACGATTGCTAAATTGTATTTCATTGTAGAGAGATAGATAGATAGATAGATAGATAGATAGATAGATAGGTTGACGCATTTAAAGAACAGTTGTATGCGAAAATGTTTTCAGAATTCTCGGACACGATTGTGTATTTCAGCGTAAAAACTGTTAGGGACTACAAGTTGCTTTCAAATTTAAGCGCGTGATAATATGGAACATGCTTGTTGGTGTCACATTGCGCATGCTCTGGGCTCTGATGTAAATTTCGGACGTCTAGCATTTTTACGCAAAGAACACAAGCGTTTCTCAAAATTTGTACACCAAAAAAAAAAAAAAAAAAATTAGTTGAAAAATTGTCTTTTTAACGGAGCTACAACTTGATTATATATATATTAATCTTTATATCTAATCTGTAATTCTGTTGGTGTAAAAAAAACAGATTGTACAATTTGCAAATTCTACAAACTGATATCTGGGAAAAATATTTAAAAAAAAAGAAAAGACGAAAAACTCACGTGCTACTTGAAAATAATCAAGTAGCTCGTATGTCAAGTAAAAAAAACATGCCGACAGAATTACCTAAGCTAAAACATAATAAAGTGCTCAATACACGAGATAGAGGTAATATGAAAATATGAAGAGCCGTTTAGGTGAAACCTAAGTAGACTCGCTCTTTGCCACGTAGGAAATATTTTCATAATTGGGCGGGAAACGTGGGAGTTGGTTTTTTTTTCCAAATTTCCCCTCCACAACTGTGATTTAAAATTTTACCTTTTAAACGATTTCAGTGTATTTGTTGAAAACGCATCAGACCCTCTAGTTTTTTTTATTATTCTAATAAACAAATAAATATGCTTCTATTATTCTTCGTAATGATAAAAGTTCATGTGCCAAAATCTATTTACACATACACACAAACATATATATATATATATATATATATATATATATATATATATATATATTGTAACAGTGTTGGTTGTCACTAAATCACTTTGTGAATTTGTAGCAAACCAAGCGCAATATAATATGGAGAGTGCTCAATATATAGGATAGAACTATTATATAATAATAATAATAATAGTATATATGTATATATATATATATTGAATGGCATTTTGTCAACAGCCTGATGATTGTTGTTTTGTAAAAAAAACTCCATGAAACCCAAGGGTCGCAGTCTAAATTCCATGGCATTATATATATATATATATATATATATATATATATATATATATATATATAATATGTATTTAGGCAGTAGATTTTTCAGCCCCGTCTTATTAATGGTGACAGACAAGGATATGGCATTGGTTTTTTTTATTGGTCTTTTAGTCATTCTCACGTCTTCGAAAATGACCAAAGATGATCGAAAGTACATGTACATGTGTATTAAAGACTTCGGACAATTTTTCAACTGTCTTCATCCACAGTTGTGACATCTCGTTGGTCAACATGAAAAGGCCAATAAAAAACTGAACATCAAATTCTTGTCTGCCTTCTTTAATAACAATATATATATATATATATATATATATATATATGGAGAGAGAGAGAGAGAGTGAGTGAGTGTGTGTGTGTGCGTGTGTGTGTGTGGGGGTCTCAAAAAATTTGATGTCTTTTGTAATATACAGGGTGATTCCGAAAACTTTATATCATTTCGTAATTTAATAACTTCATCAATTCTCAATCAAATAATCTCAAATTTTAATAGCACACGTAGAAACAATAGGAAATCCTGTTCGATGTTGAAATTCTTTTTCTTTGCTAATGAATGACATTTCTACATATCTATGTGTAACGTTTCATGTTCTTTCTTTTTTCAGGTGTATAAATACCATTCACTGGGAGAAAAAAAAAAGGCGTTTGAACACTAAACATAGAATTCGGAGTTATTTTTACACACGAAGATAAAATCTGAGATCATTTGAACAAAATTTGGACAAGTTATTTGCTTACAAAATTATATCTTTTCTTAAATAACTTGTACATATAGTTGATAAACTTGAGTTTTTCAGCATTAGAGACATTAAATCAATAAAAAAAATCAAAACTAAAACGAACATATAGATGTATCAGTAATTTATGTATATGTAAAGAACAGAATATACGAAACTGTAGAAACAACTGGCAAACTTCTAGTTATTAATTAAAGAAACGAAGCGTTTAATCCAAGAATAGAGAAATGAGAAACGTCGCTGGAAAAATAAGCTTTCGTCAAAGCAATTTGCAGAAAACAAAATGAGGACAAAGCGCAAATTTCACAAAGAGGGACGTGATTTACCGCTGAACGTGTTACATGTGTGTGTATGTGCGTGTGTGCGTGTGTGTGTGTGTGCGTGTGCATGTATATGTACGTGTGTGTAAACTTTCCAGTTACAGCAAATATCAAACTTAGAGATTATTCTTTTTTTTTAATATATCACTTTTCGCAAAAAATATCTTTGACGAAAATCTGGTTTTAGATATTAAAGATTAAACTGATATAAATATTTTAGTTATTTCCCCATGAAACCTTAAGTTCATAATTTTGATATTTTATGTTTAAATTTGCTTTGCCATATTAGCATCTAGCACTTTGATACGTCTATATAAGTTGGCTGACCGTAAATGAGGGCGACCCGAAAGTTCCCTTTTTAATAGCTACTACACCAAGGTGTAAAGGAGGGTGCTACTCCTTTCCCTGGATTGCTCCACTTACCCTTGATCCATACCTTATAATGGTGAGTATTAGGCAAGAAGGTATCTAGTAACATTTTTTGAGTTTTGGTATGACATGATCCGGGTTTGAAACCCGGTCTCCAGGACCATTGGTGAACACTCTAACCATTGTGCCGATACAGAGAGAGAGAGAGAGAGAGAGAGAGAGAGAGAGAGAGATTGGCATAAAAGGAAGAGATTGTGGAAACAGACTGAGATAGATAGATACAGACATACAAATATATATATATATATATATATATAGAGAGAGAGAGAGAGAGAGAGAAAGAGAGAAAAGGGGAAAGAGAGAGAAAGGAAGGAGAGAGATAAGGGTAAGAGGTGGAAAGTCTGGAAACAGACTGAAATAGATAGATAGAGTGAAAGAGAGAGATGAAGAAGAGAGATGAATCAGCTGAGATGGATAGACGGATAAAGGTCTCTTTTCCATTGAGTAATGATTAACAAATTAGCCTAACAGATTAAGATGAAAAGGAATTAAGAAGTAAACTGACTTGCAACCGATACACCCCTCAATGGTTACGGACCCAGCGCAAAATTCATGAAATTACCCTTGTCTCACGGGTCAATTTTTACAAATCTTAACTGAACAAGGCATGCGGTGACCATACTACCAAATGGTATGCACAAACCAGAATCCGTCTTTGAGAATAAAACTCTTTGGGATTTTGAAATAAAAACGGACAACTTAATCCCGGTCAAAAGACCAGACCTAGTGTTGGTTAACAAGAAAAAAGAAAAAAAGAAAAGAAAAAAGAAAAGAAAAAAAAAGAAGTTGTCATCAAGTATATTTTACCGTCCATAAATTGAAAATAAAAGAAAGAATGTCATATTGTAACCAAGTTTCTAGGCTTGGAGGGTCTGTTTTCTTAGAAAATCAACTAAACTTGCTATGTCATAGTGCAGATTTTGACACGTTTCTTTTATAATGAAATGTTAATTTTCTTAAACTGAAGTAAGTTTTAGTTTGAGTTCATCTATAAATATTTTATAAGGATATCCTTCTAGAGAGCATGTCTTCCTAATCTTAAAATGGAATCATTTACAATCAAACATTTCTTCAGTTACATTAAGATGATTCAATAATCCTATATGCTTTATATTCACGAAATTTAAGACAAGAAAGCTTTGTTAGGGGTGAACAAAAGTTTCCAGTGAAAAACAGATACTCTTAATACTGTATTGTATCTCTAGTTTGATAAAAAGCGCTAAAGCTCTTAAAACCTTTGCTTGTACACAATATTTTCTAAATAAAGCTTCAAGAAATATATTTCTAATCAGAAACTCTAGCGTACCACACAAGTTTGTTTTTTTTGTTTTTTTTGTATAGTTTAAGACAACATTTTAAACAATCTTTAAAGTCTTATAAAAATAAATTACATAATAATTATGATGATAATAATAATCACCTAATCTCGGCCAGACGATCAAACCTAGTGACAGTCAACAACAACAAAAAAAAAAGAGAACCTGTTGAATAGTGGACTTTGCCATACAAGCTGACTGCAAAGTAAAATCAAAGGAAAATGAAAAAGAGATAAGTACCTAGATCTTGCCAGAGAACTAAAAAAAAACTATGGAATATGAAGGTGACGGTGATACCATTTGTAACAGATGCGTCCGGAAAATCCTCAAAGGTTTAGTAAAGGGTCTACAGCATTATTGAGACCAGCTAGAATACTGAGAATGGTCCGGGAGACTAGAGGAGACTTGCTGTCACTCAAGCCCCAATGAAAAACCATCAGCTAACGCTGACGTGAAAAAATCTCAAAGAAGTAAAACAATAATAATAATGATAATAATAATAATGTGATCCACTGGGAATTGTGAAAGAAATAAAAATTTGACTATTCTACCAAATGGTATGCAAAAATCAGAATCCGTCTTTAAGAATGAGACACATAAAACTCTTTGAAATTTTGAAATACAAATGGATGACTTAATCCCGGTCAAAAGACCAGACCTAGTTTTGTTTAACAATAAAAAAGAAATTGTCATCAAGCATATTTTACTGTCCCGGCGGACCACAAATTGAAAATAAAAGAAAGCGAAAAAATGGACAAATTTTTGGATCTTGCCAGAGAATCTAAAAAAGCTGTGGAACATGAGGATAAACTTGACACCAATTGAAGTTGATGTGCTTGGAACTGTCATCAGGATTTGGAAAACGAAACTGGAGGAACTGAAAATCAGAGGAAGAATCCAGACCTTCCAGACCCTAGAATGGTTAAAATCGACTTGAATACTGAGAAAAGTCCTGGAGACCAGAGTAAACTTGCTGCCACTCAGACTCTAATGAAACCCCACCAGTTAAAGGTGGTGTGAAAAACTTACAAGGAGTATAATGATAATAATGATAGATAAGTACCTCGACCTTGCAAGAGAATTGAAAAAAACTGTGTAACATGAAAGTGACGGTGATACCAACTGTAATTGGTGCTCTTAGTATAGTCACCAAAGGATTGGTACAATGACTAGAAGACTTGGAAATAAAAGGTCGAGTGGAGACCATCCAAATTAAAGCATTATTAAGATCGACTAGAATACTGAGAAGAGTCCTAGAGATTTGAGGAGACTTGCCATCATTCAAATTCCAGTGAGAAACCATCAGATAACGCTAGCGGGAAAAAGTCTAAAATGAGTAAAATAATAATATTAATAATCATGACCAGCGTAATTATTTTTGTGTGTTTCTCCATTCAAAAACCCTCATCGATCTACAACAAAGAGAAAAAGAGGTAAAGTTACTTTAAATTAAATGATGTTAGCCTCGTTTTCGATAGTTGATAGTACCGGAAGTAGATTGACAACGATCTAAGCCCCTGTAGGTGGGAAGAAACCTTTAACCAATTCCACCCTTCTCGTATTATGTTATTTCTTATAATTAAATTTTTTTCTAATGTTATTGTTTGTTTTTTTTTCTTAAAAGTTATGTTATTAGTTCTTTTCTAGAAGCAAATTTTAAAATCATTTCATAAAAGTTAAAATATATCTGTGATTTATTTATCAGTTTTCCCTTCTCGAACATTTTAAAACAGAATAATGAATTTAGGTTTTATTATAATCATAATGGCTGCCATGTTTGAAGCATATAGGCTACGTTATATTAAGATGAATGAAACGAAAGGACAGATTTTTTTTATTTATTATCTAGACTATATGATATATTTTACCTAATGATTATAATTAATTTTTACATAATAATTATAGTTAATTTTAGTTTTATTCAAATTTAGTTAAGACATAACAAAGCCTATATGTTATATAATTAGGGAATGATTTTTTTATATTAATCCTTTTTCGTTGATTATATTTTATCATTCGGTTTGGTTGGGCTTTTAACTATTCGGCTTTGTGCAGGTGCAGGTGTACACACATTGAGTACAGTTCACGCTCGCGCGCAGAGGATATGACAATCACAAATGTCATTAAAAAAACAGATAGGAAATGCCTGGAAGCGATGGCTGAGAATTTGGTGATTTCGAAAAAGGAGTTAGTTGAGATTTGACTCTGGGCCGGGCCGGGCCAGTCTAGCTGGGGGCTTGACTGTGGGCGATGTAGGAACAGTCAGCGTAGTAAAAATTGTGTCTCTCTTTCCTCGTGTCGAAAAACGAAAATCAAGAAGTAAATAAACGTTTCGTACCTGAACAACGGAGAGTCGTCAGTGTTTCGGATTTCCCTGCATCTGTATATGTCACATATATACTAAAAAATGCAAGCATCAATCATCATTACCATCATCAAGTCACGTTGATAGTACGGATTTCCCTGACTCTCTGGTTCTCTCTCCATCCGTCTCTATCATCCATCGCACCTAGTAGGTCTTGCAAACTATATCCTGTGTCCGCACAGAGCTGTTGCAGTTAAGTTCTTGCTGGTCGGCCAACACTGGCACGTCCATGTGTTGGAGTCCATTGAAGAACGTCACTTATGAGTTCCTCCTTGTTTCTCCAGCAGTGTCCCGCATGTCTTACTTGGGTAATATTTGAGATGAGAGGTAAGTAGCCGTAAGCTGTTGTTTCGTGGGGTTTTAGCTTAATATTGCCGAAGGTCAAATTTGTAGAAAGGTGAGTGGAAAAATTGAATTGGATTAATCTTCCAATCGAGGAGGACAAACTTGCCATGAAAATCAGCACTCGGAAGTTTTTTTTTCTTTTAACCAAGGCTCAATCAACGACCACACCGGCACAAGTGGGAAAGGCAAATATGTCAGCCACGAGGTAGGTCACTAGCACTAATTGTAGATGTCATGAAGTAATGTCTACTCGTGAAAAAATAGAATAGATAATTTATTTATCATAAGATAAAATGAAATAAAATAATGAGATAAAAAGTGATAGGCTTCTGTCCACCTTAAACATACACAAAAATGGGCCGCTGTGTTTGTGTGTTCGCAATTACCTGCGGTATTAACACTATCACTAATATACTACTGCACCAGGTGCTGCCACTGCTGCGGCTGCTGTTGCTGCAGATGATGGCGCGAAAATCGATTACAAGCATCTCTGATATTCATTAAAATCATATTTTTTTCTGTTATTTTATTTTATATTATGTTATTTCTTGTAATTATACTTTTTTTTATTTCTTTCTAAAAAATTGTCATTTTGTTTCTTTTCTAAAAAAATAATAAAAAATGAATCATCGTATAGAAATGAAATCATTAATCGAATAGAAATGTATCCAATTATTATTACGCATTATTACCGGACATTAGCCTAGCGGTTAGAGTGTTCGCCAATGGCCCGGGAGACCTGCGTTCAATCGCAGGTCGAGTTATACCAAAGACTTTAAAAATGGTACTTGATGTCTCCTTGCTTAACACTCAGCATTATAAGGTACGGATCAAGGGTAAAGTGGAGCAATCCAGGGAAAGGAGTAGCGCCCTCCCCTACACCTTGGTGTAGTAGCTATCGAAAAGGGAGCCTTCGGGTCACCCTCGACTAAAGGGAGACAGCTTTACTTTTACTTATTACGCATGAATGCGTAACGTTGTGAAGGTATCATGTAAAACTTTAATTCTTTCTAGTTCTCATAATTATTTGCCGTCTCATGAAGTCTAGTAAATAAACAATTTACATTGTCTAAATAATTATCTCCCTTGGATATTTGGGCCAGGTCTTTGGACATTTCTTGGTCACATGAGAATCACAGAATCCATATTAGCATCTTCTGGTCTTTGTTCTGGGAACATTTAAGACGTGTCTTTTTATCTCTATTCATTAAACAGCAAATTAAACATTGTACGGCGAATGATGTCATTTCCGGCATCGGCATTGAAATATAATGCCCACAAGGCTAAATCATAAACTCAAGTCTTTTTCCATTTTTGTGTCCATTTCATATACTGCTTCTTCATGGAACAATATGTGCACATTGTATCTGTTGGGACACGTTTGTGTGTTCTTGTTAATGTTTCTTGGGTGTTTATAATGGATGTATAAAATCTTCCTATCTGTGTGAATGAGCTTATCTTGTATTTTCTACCGTTTATTCAGTGTTAATATATATATATATATATATATATATATATATATATATATATATATATATATATATATATATACCCAATCCAAATAGTGAGTATGTATTTATCAAGCCCCTCTGCACGAGCAGGATATGTCACAAGGTCAATTTTCATGCGGAATTTTACAGAGTTTTCCTTTCCCTAGACCGGTGGCCATGCCAAGGTAAAAGAACCTAAACTGCCCTGCTATTTATCTATAGCTGGAGGGAGAATAATTGGAATCCTAGTTTTCCCAAGGGTATTAGCGCTATGTAAAATTCAAACAGCCTAGTGCAGGTTTTGAACTCGGGTAACCGTGTCCATTTCCTACAACGCTATCCATTACACCACGAAAGCTGCCAGTGATGTCCTAATATTAATAATGGACTTTGATGAGTGGGAATATGACAAGATATCCTCTCTAGCACTAACTACTCCTATAACCATGTTGATAAGGCTTTACTTATAGATAAAATAGATTACAGACACAATTATAGAACACTTGATCGTATCAAATGTTTACCTCGTTTTTTTGTTGTTTTTTTTTTATCACAGTTGCTTGTTCTATAGGTTGTCTGAAAATGATCGCGGCCCCTGAGAAAAAAGGTTATCAAACCATTAATTCATTCCACCCTATCTTCCATTTCAAACAGACATATGCACTGCTAATCACATAATTGTTTCTAGAGCTCAGAAATATTGGACATTTTTTTCAAACGTTTATTTCAAAACCCACTGAGTCGTATTACGAACATATCAAGTAGACTGTTGTCATTTACAAAGTTACAAAGCAGGATATGACACTAGGTCAATTTTTAAAGCGGAGTTTAACAGGTTTGAATTCAGAGTTTTCCTTCTCCTAGACTAGTTGCCTCACCAAGGCTGAAGAACCTAGTCTGCCCTACTATTTACCCATAGCTGGAGGGAGAATAATTGGATTCATACCTTTCCCAGAGGTATTAGCGCTCTGTGAAATGCAATCAGTCTTGTCCAGGATTTGAACTCGTATCACCGTGTCCATATCCTGTGACGATAACCATTACACCACGGGAATGATGGTTTGAGATTCAAGCTCACGAGTAATGGTCACCTCGTCTTGCTTACTAACCATTACACCACGCAAGAAGCTCATCTAGTGGACTATCTTAATAGAACAGTAGGGATTCGCACAGTATAAGACACTTATTCATTTTGGGCCACTTTAAAAATGAAACTCCTGTTGCTTTGGGCTCTGTGGCACAGCCCGATTGCTCTAACACTTACAACTTCTATCGCTATCATTCAGTAAATTATATTGCAAAAATAAGCTAGCTTAGTATTTTAAAATATAGAATAATGAATATCACATCGTTAACATTATATAAATTTCATTCCCTTACTTTTATTCAAATTCAGTTTGATATAATGCCGTCTATATTTCCAGTATGGCGGCCATTAAGATTATGACAGACTTTTTTATGCGAGGTTTCTTGTAAGAGTAACATTTTTTTTTTAAATGAAGTTCGGTACAAAACAGTGTAACATATATACGCTCAAACGATTCGAGTAAAATGTATTTAATCATAAATTCAATCTATGAAAAAAATTTCAAATGCTTTCCAAGTAGACATTAACAGCTAATTAAATAGCTAATTAATTAATTAATTATTATAAATTAAATAAGATAATTAGATAAAAAGCGACACATTACTTTCTCCATTGTTACGGGCAGATTTTTACGATGTAAAACTTCATTTCTCCATTGTTACGGGCAGATTTTTACGATGTAAAACTTCATTTCTCCATTGTTACGGGCAGATTTTTACGATGTAAAACTTCATTTCTCCATTGTTACGGGCAGATTTTTACGATGTAAAACTTCATTTCTCCATTGTTACGGGCAGATTTTTACGATGTAAAACTTCATTTCTCCATTGTTACGGGCAGATTTTTACGATGTAAAACTTCATTTCTCCATTGTTACGGGCAGATTTTTACGATGTAAAACTTCATTTCTCCATTGTTACGGGCAGATTTTTACGATGTAAAACTTCATTTCTCCATTGTTACGGGCAGATTTTTACGATGTAAAACTTCATTTCTCCATTGTTACGGGCAGATTTTTACGATGTAAAACTTCATTTCTAATGAGGCTAGCCCTTATAACAAAACATGTCAATTTAATCCTTTTTATTGTCTTACTTTGCCAGGATAGCGTAGAGACAGAGTCAACGACACTTGGTGACAGTCAGTTTCTCGCCTATACGATTATCGAACCACCGACTCGATGTTTACAGTCTCCTAATACACACACACACACACACACACACACACACACACACACACACATATATATATGTGTGTGTGTGTGCTCTATCACCGATACTGACCATTCTTCATTTATAAATATAGCTAATTACTTATATATAGAGATAGATAGACATGCTCCTTCTTTTTCTCATACTGTCAGATTTTATCCAAATCTTTCATATAATGATAATAACAACAACAACTATTATTACAACTAGCGCAAAAAGAAGATCACCAAATCCCAGTTAGAAGACCAGACCTAGTCATAGTTAACGAAAAAAAGAGAACCTGCCGAATAGTGGACTTTGCCATCTCGGCGGATCACAGATTAAAAAAAACGAAAAGAAAGATGAGTACTTAAACCCTGCCAGATAACTAAAAAAAAAAACCTACAGAACATGAAGGTGACAGTGGTACTGATTGTAATCGGTGCCCTCGAAACGTTCCCCAAAGGACTGTTAAGGGGACTGGAAGAGTTGGAAATCGGAGGACAAGCAGAGCCCATCCATTTCTAAGGTCGGCCAGAATACTGAGAAGAGTCCCGAAGACTTGAGTAGACTTTTAGTCACTCAGACTCCAGTGAAAGACCATCATCTAACGCTGGCGTTAAAAACTTGCAAGTAGTAGTAGTAGTAGTGATAATGACGTTTGCTATATTTATAAATACTGAGTGCTCAATATCAGTGATAAAGCATATATATCTAAGTAAGGATAGTGTAGACCACATAGTCAGCGACCCTTGATGACCGTCAGTTTCACGCCTATGTGATCAGTGAACCATAATCAGTATGTTACTTATAAAATATGTAAATAATAAATTCGTGGCCTAGTTGAAAAATATTAATAACTATCTATTATGTGTATCTAAGTGCATCTTAGATCTGGCACAAGGCCGTAAGTATGACTCAACTAATGAGGATGGAACTCACTACTCAGTAGTAATTTATTTCCAAAGTTAGCTCGTAAACCATTACATCCCGACGTGATGTCAAAAACATTTACAAAGTTTACCATGGCACAAAGCCAGAATTATGTAACTCCCAGTGAGAATCGAACTCATTAGTAATGGTCTGCAAGCATAGCAGTCATTTCATTGTATCAAACAACCAAATCCTTTAAAAAATGATAAATACCGTAGATATTCGCGTAATGAACGACTTTTTAAGATCAATTTTTCACCTCGAAATCAAGGGGTCGTTCATAACACGAGATATGTTTTGAAATGTTTTTTTTTCTAGACTGAATTTTGTTCAGAACTTTTGGAGACGATGAGGTGTGATTTTGTTTATCAAAAAAAAAGTAAAAATAAAAATTAAAAATTAAAAATAATTAAATAATAACCCCCCCTCCACAAGTGTACTTAACCATTTACATACATAATCCTTATATTATCAATGCTATTGGGTATCAGTGTTGGGTTTTTTGTATGTTTGGAATGTCCAAGTAAATCTGGTAGGCTACATCAAGGTCTAGTCTACACAACTTATCAATGGTGTTGAATTGATTTTGATTGTATTACAGAAGTTTTGAAAATATAAATTAGTATTTAAATGTTTTCTCTTTATATCATGGGATGTTTAAGAAATATTTTTGTCGGCTCGTATGGCCATAAGTTATGGGTCATTCATTACGTCCAATGTATGATAAAATTACCTTTTAGAGGCTAAAACTAAGGGGTTGATCCTTAGAGGAAGTCGCTCATTACTTGATTAGATACGGTAGTTATAGCCAGTTATAGCGATTGCTAAATTGTATTTCATTATATATGACAAGCAAAATTTCAAGTTAATTGCGATAAAAAAAAAAAAGTTTAAAATTATTAAAACGTTTTTTTTATGTTCGCCAAAGCGGACATATCTTTCTTTAAAAGCACGCACATTCACTAATCCAGGAATAGAACGTTTATTTCTATTTTTACTGATAAATCTAATACTGTTCATATATATATATATATATATATATATATATATATATATATATATATATATGTTGTACTGCGATATGGATTTACTTGAACATTGACCAGTTAAAAAGAAACCAAATTGAACCAAAAGTAAATTCAATTTTCATATCCTTTTAGGATCCTATAGGTACAGCATCTTTTGGGATCTGAAATTCTTCGTCAATAGTGATTTCACTCGCTATCGAATTTTCAGACAAAGACTGTTCATCTTCACTGTTGGATGCATCATCGTCGGCCGTCCCAGGTGTTGTCGTTTCATCACCGTCAATCGTCGCCAGAGTTTCCGGCTGGAGAATATCCCTGATACTGTCCAGAACTGTGGGGTGGGGTTTGTGGAGGCCACGGATGGCGGCGAAACTTTTTTCCGAGTAAGGTTCGACGAAATTTTTCACATAAGATGGACAACCCCGGGGATCGTGAACACCTTCTCCGGCCGGCCCGTTCCAGAACGTTCTTTGTGACATCGGGAGCGGCTTTTGCTTGTTAAGCTTGATCTCCTCCAGAAGCCATTTGGTCAGCTCTTCGGAGAAATATTTGGAGAACGTCTGCTGTACTTTGCTTCTAGAGCGAACGAGGAGCATCTTGGCCACTGTAGTGGGATGTAAGAAGGCTTTAATGGCTCTCCATACACCCTGGAAGACAGGACTGTGATTCAGACAGATCACCATTCCAAGCCGTTCGGGGTAATGATTGGACATCACCTGGGTAACGCCATAGCCAAGGCGTGGGTTGCACAGGGGAAGACTCAAACCTGAAAATAAAATTTTAAATGCTTAGATACTTTGTCAAATTTTCACAAAAATCACACATAGAAAGTTTTTTTCATAACTCAAACTTTACAGAATACGCTGGTTTTTGTCAAGGTTAACAATACGTGTAACGATTATTTACTACTACTAATAACTGTAAAGTATAGAGGCATGCTTAACGTAACGGTTATCGTCGTGGGAAATGGACTTGGTGACTCGAATTCAAATCCCGGACAAGGCCGTTTGCGTTTCATTTTACGATGATACTCTTAGGAAAAGCAGGAATCGATCTAGATATGTATTAATAGTAGGTTAGATTATGTTCTTTTTCATAAGTTAGGTAACCTGTCCAGGAGATGGAAAAATCTGAATTCAAACCAACTGTACTCCATTTAAAATTGACTTTGTTTCACATTCTACCCTTGGGGGAGGGTTTGAATAAATGCATAATTGTACGATTGTAGTGATTTTTACTTGTTTTTCCAAGTGCTATCTAATGAATATATATATATATATATATATATATATATATATATATATATATGTGTGTGTGTGTGTGTGTGTGTGTGTGTGTGTGTGTGTGTGTGTGTGTGTGTGCGCGCGCAAATAAATTTTACTGAATATGACGGACAAGAAATTCTCAATTTTTTATTCAATATTTCTTGTTTTCAATTAGAATTAAGAATGTGTAATAACCCTTCATAATCTTTTCCCCAGGATTCAAGAACTTTCGACCATTCTCGGAGCATTTCAAGAACAATGCTAAAACAGGGTTTTAGTCTATGTTACATTTTCTAGCAAAAACAATATCAAAACAAAGCAAAATTCCATTTCGGTTAGATTAGTATAAACTTAATTTTTCATATTCATTGATTATAAGGGAACAAATTATTAAACAATGTCAGACTCTTAGACTTACAGTCAGGTTACACAGATTCTCACTTGATCACCCAACTTAAGCAACGAAGAGCATGCTCAGTATTTAAATTGGTGACCCCTTAAAAACAACAGATACTGTAAGTAAATAGAAGCCTGTGAGTTTGACGAAGCAAAGTTTAATGAATAACAAAGCAAACCCTTTCCTTACTGATTGTGTGGGGTGCCGAATAGATTCCTCGGTTAGATTTTCAGGCTAAAAAATCATTAATTTGGTTTCTTTGTTTAATGGCATATCAAATCTTTTTAGGTTATTTAATGCCAAAGCCATTCTCCTAGAAGAACAGTAGTGGTACTATTTAACCCATAGCTGGGGAAAAAAACATTAGAGTTACCCTTTGCACGCTATAACATTAGAAACAATATAATTCTTTAGATTATCTTTAGATTATAGAAAAATGTTATATATATATATATATATATATATATATATATATATATATATATATATATATATCTATAACCTAGCAAAAACGGAACATCATATTGAGATTCTTATTAAAGCAATCTACAAAGAAATACTGCTATTTAATAACTAAAGCCATTCGTCCATTTAAAAATTTTAAAAAATAATTCTGTGGGGATTGCATTAAGGCATAAGTCATATCTTGATTATATTTAAATTCTCGATATTTACCCAACCCCACCGCACAAGCAGGATGTGACACAAGGTCACATACAACAAAGGCATACAATGGTAGTTTCATCAAAGAGAGCTGGTTTGGTTTCAGTTTCTTTGTTTAAAGATATATAAATCTCCGTGGGTTATTTAATACCAAAGACATTCTTGGATACATTCACCAACTCTTCCAATGGCCCAGTCGACTGGGACAGCAGAATACACAGACTGCATCTCTGCAGAAGGGTAAGACTCCCCCAACGAGTGTCCTGATATGACACTAAACAATCTCATGGTGAGGCTCCAGTAGTGTTGGAGCTTTGGGGAGTGTGGAGCACCCAAGTCCACTCTGGCCCGGAGGGGTAGCATCTGATAGGGTCCGATCAATGGACCAAATAGAATTAAACTGCGTGCTTCTGCTAAACTGAATTGTTTGAAATAGAACTGTTTATATGTATAAAATGGATTTGGCATTGAATAATCAATAACGGTTGATATGCCATAAAATCAAACCAAACTAACTCTTCCAAGGGTCATATATATATATATATATATATATATATATATATATATATATATATATATATCAAAGAAAGAAAACTCATTGGATATGTCATTATAAATTTATTTCAACAAGTCGCAAAAAGCGGCTCGTTTATTCAAATGGCTTATATAGAATGCAAAAGGGAGATGCACATAGTTTATCCGGGGAAAAAATTTTGAATAGAATTTTTGAAAATAAAATTAATAATTGAAATATTAAAATAAAAAATACAATAATAATAATTATGATAAATATAAATAATATAATATACATATGAAATAGAAAAATGTTATATATATATATATATATATATATATATATATAACCTAGCAAAAACGGAACATCATATTGAGATTCTTATTAAAGCAATCTACAAAGAAATACTGCTATTTAATAACTAAAGCCATTCGTCCATTTAAAAATTTTAAAAAATAATTCTGTGGGGACTGCATTAAGGCATAAGTCATATCTTGATTATATTTAAATTCTCGATATTTACCCAACCCCACCGCACAAGCAGGATGTGACACAAGGTCAATTTTTAACAGGTTTGAATTCTGAGTTTTCCTTCTTTTAGACTGGTTAGCTATACCAAAGTAGAATAGCCAAGTCTGTTCTACTTTTTATTCATTGCCCAATAGAGAATAGATGGATTCAGAAGTTTCCAAGGGATATTAGCGTTATATGAAAGGCAAACAACTTAGTCTAGGATTTGAACTCGATTTGCCGTGTCCATTTCTTACGATGATTACCATTACACAACGAGCTTCTCCACAAAGCTATCCTTGTGGAAGGACAGTAATGGCATTATTCAAGCCATTGCTGAGGGAAAGGGATAAGAGAAGTACAACAGATCCTTTTGCAACTGACTTTGTTTATAAATGCATTGATTTGAGTAGTCATTCACTAAGTTTTGCTTTGTTGTGGCACAAAGCCGAATATACAGGTACCCGGTGTAGGGCACGCAGTTAAATTCTAACTCAACTGCCTGTCTAGATTGCAATTTGATTCCAGATTTTAAAAATAGAATTAGCACACTTAGAGAATGTTCAGAAAAACAAATTTCTAGCATTAATCTAAGTATTTTAATCTAGTTTGTTTAAAGAATATTTCATGAAAGCATAATGTTCAGCTGTTAAAGAAAAATGTTTTGCATCTTTAATGTTACTAGTTTATATACTGCCAAATAAAAAATTAGAAAACCAAGTAAACATCCTCAAAGTGTGCTAATTTCATAATTTTTGCCAGGGGTTGTAGCTAAGATTATAAGGTAAGTGGTTAATGTCGAATTCGTTTAAAATTCTTTCAAGTTTAATAAACAGAACTGATATTTCACTTATGACACAATGGCGGCTACATTGAATATTCCATAACAACAGAATTAGGAGACGTCAATAACTAGAGTTAGGAATAAAAGAGATTTGTCAAACAAATCCGTAAAAGAAGCGATATATCAACTCATTCTATTTCCTATCAGATTTACTGAGGTTCGAATGACAGGAAGTGACGTCATTAGATCATCTTTTTTTTTCTTAAATCAAGAAAGAAATCATTTAATAGCAAATATTACAGGATTAACGAAATGAAGAAATAGAACATTTTTGAAGGGTAGAAACAAATAAAGAAGAGAATGAAAAACGTGCTGTATTGATTATACCATTAAAAAAAAAGTGACATAAAATGAGTTTTTAACGACTCCGGTGGTTTTTCTTTTTGATTTTAAGTGGCAATAAAAATGTGACGTGTTTACAGCATTTACTCAAGGGATTTATTCGTGCCTTTTTGGCGCAATTGACAGTTTGTTGAAGAAGAAGAAGAAGAAGAAGAAGAAGAAGAAGAAGAAGAAGAAGAAGAAGAAGAAGAAGAAGAAGAAAGAAAGAAAGAAAGGAAGAAAGGAAGAAAGAAAGAAAGATCCGAGGAGAATTTGGAGAAAATAATGGACTGATTAATGAGATTTGTCAAAAAGGGGCGATGTCTTATTTCGAGTTGGAAAAATGGGAAAAGAAATAAACCCCTACTACCCAAAAAATAGAAAGTGTCGACAGCAAGAAGATAGAAATCATTATTACCTCACTCCTTACAAGTTTTTCGCACCAATTTTAACTGTTGGCTTTTATTTACGTAAATTGCCTATTGCGCTAACAAAAATCTCGATCCAGTGTGTTTCTTTTTCAGTATTACTTACTCACAAAAATCGGATCATGGTTAGTATAATACATATCTTTTAATCATTATGATGATAATAATTATTATTACAATACGCAAGGGAGACTACTCAGTAATTAGTATTTAAGAGCTATCTCTTTTAAGCATTACAAGCAAATGAAATATATACAAATACTAGAAATTTATTATGTTATATTACGTTAGATTATTATTTTACTCCTTGCGTGTTTTTCACACGAGCTTAACTATTGTTTTCTCACTGAAGACTGAGTGACAGCAAGTTTCCTCGAGTCTCCTGGACTCTTCTCAGTATCCTAGATGATTTTAGCAGAGCTGTAGTCTGAATGGTCTCGATTCTTTCTTTTATCACCAGCTTCCCCAGTTTATTTTCTAGGACTTTGGGGGCCGTTCCAAGGGCTCCAAATACAATTGGTATTACCGTCACTTTCATGTTCTGCAGCTTTTTAAGCTCTCTGGTAAGATCCAGGTATCTATCTACCTTTTTCACTTTCTTTTATTTTTGTTCGATGGTTTTCTGAAACGGTACAATCCACTCAATGACAAATTCTTTTCCACTTGTTAATTAACACAATGTGTGGTCTTCTGGCTAGGAGTAGATCATCCGTGTGTAGAGAGTTTTTTGTATTTCATTCACTGGGAAAGATTTTGATTTGTTCATATACAAGCACATACTGTTTTGTATTGTCGTATTTAACAGACTTCCCAACAAGTCAGGATATGACATATGGTCATTTCCTAGTGGGGAGTCGCGTACAGTTTGAGACTCGTGTGTGGCTATTTCAAAAAATGCTTAGTCCCTTCGGCATTCCCGACATTTAGGCGCCAAACTATGAATTCAGCAGGTATTGCTTGAGAGAAAGCAACCCACCCCGGGACCAGACGAACAACTCAATACCATCCACCCGATACGAGCCAGAGTATGTTAAATTTTGCTTTATATTTGTCGCATAAAACCACTAGTATAGGGTACCTTGTGAAGATCGAAATCGGCATGGTGGAATTTGAGACTATTATGTGGTTTTCCTGTTTCATTATTATAATTATCATCATTATTATTATTTGTTGTAGTAGTAGTAGTAGTAGTAATGCTTGCCTTCAGTAACATCAAGTATTTGGATACTTAACTGAGACATCTTATTGCAATAAAATATTCAGATGACGTAGAAAAATGTTACACACACACACACACATATATATATATATCGGCCCGTTGGCAATAATGGTTAGAGTGTTCGCAAATGATCCGGGAGACCGTGGTTCAATCCCTGGTTGAGTCATACCAAAGGCTCAAAAATGGTATTCGATGCCTTATTGCTTAATACTCAGCATAATAAGGTACGGATCAAGGGTAAGTGGAGCAATCCGGGGGGGGGGGGAAGAGTAGCGCTTTTCTCTATACCTCGGTGTAATAGCTATCGAAAAGGGAGCGCTTGGCTCGCCCTCGACTACGGTCGGACAACTAACTTATACATATATAAAATAATCGTGTAGCAATAGTTATCAAGGTCATCTTATTGATCAGTTACAAGAGATTGCCGATTTCGATCTTCACAAGGTACCCTATACTAGTGGTTTTATGGGACAAATATAAAGCAAAATTTAACATACTCTGGCTCGTATCGGGTGGATGGTATTGAGTTGTTCGTCTGGTCCCGAGGTGGGTTGCTTTCTCTCAAGCAATACCTGCTTTGCAGAGCTGAATTCACTGGGGGTGTCCTCGTGGTGTAATGGTTAAAGCGATGGACTATGGAATCGTAGGACGCGAGTTATTACGTTCACTTTCGGGCAAATACCCTTGGGAAAAGTATGAACCCCCTCATCCTCCCAGCTATGGGTTAAATAGTACCAATACTGTTCTTCTAGGAGAATGGCTTTGGCATTAAATAACCTACAAAGGTTGATATGCCATTAAAAACGAAGAAACCAAACGAAGAAAGAAACCTGAATTCATAGTTTGGCACCTAAATGTCGGGAATGCCGAAGGAACTAAGCATTTTTTGAAATAGCCACACACGAGTCTCAAACTGTACGCGACTCCCCACTAGGAAATAGCCATATGTCCAATCCTGACTTGTTGGGAAGTCTGTTAAATACGACAATACAAAACAGTATGTGCTTGTATTACTTCATGGTCCGGTTTGTTTGGCCAATTTTTCTTCATGGGTATGTCAAGCCCGTGTTGTAGATGTTGAAATAAGCTATTTTTTAAAATACCAGTTTTATAATTCGATCTCATCTTAAACATTATTTATAGAATATGAGACCTTATCTATCAATCAATATACGCCCATAAAGTATTTTGTCATAGTCAGTTCCTCAATAACTGGTATCTGGTCATATACACTGAACTATTTAAAAGAAATGGTATTAGAAAGAGGAATTGATCTTAAAATTCAATATTTCTCCCTTAAAAAACACTTGAAAAAAGAAAAAAAAAAGAAGAAAAAATGTACCTGTGCAATCAATAATGAACACCCACGTTGTGACTCCGGGCTTCATGGTAAGTTTGGCATTCTCGATCAAATAAGTCACGTGCCTGATCGAATCTTCAACGGTGATTTTTCGCGCCGTTGTCTGCGTAAAACTGGAATAAATGACTGGCCGACCCAACTCATCGAAGCCGACTTGCCGCTGAAATTGATAAAAAGAAAAGAGAAAGAAAATAGTTAAATATTTACAGAAAATTAATTCCAACTGCAATTAAATTTTGTGATCATTTATATCGAGCTTATTTATCTTTATTTTTAAACTTTTGCAAGAAGCATATACTCTATCTTTATTTTATTGCTAGTTCTACAAGAGTGAGTCAAAAGTTTTAGAATATTTTCGTACGTGCTCGTTTGAGGCTTGTACATCATGTAACTGAAGCAATTCAAGCCGTGATAGATATTTACTGAGGTTGGTAATATCGTGGTAGTGGGTGCGCTGTCACGTTGTGCGTTGCTTTATTTTGTGTGTGATTTAAAAAGGAACACAGATAGATGGGCAACATAGTCTAATTCGGGAACTTTAACTTTACGAGTGTGAACTGAGTAGTAACGTCGTGGAAGTAACGAAAAATATTTGTTGCGAGGAAGGTGAAAGTACAGTTGATAAAAGTAGAGTAAGTAGATGGTTCAAAAGATTTCGCTCGATTTGCAAGAACCTAGACAATCAAACAAGGTAAGAAAGATATAAAAGGCCGTGCTAGATATAAAAGACCAGAGAGATATAAAAATATATAAAGGTCAGAGAGATATAAAAGGTCAGAGAGATATAAAAGGCCAGGCTACATATAAAAGGCCGTGCTATAAAAGGTCAGAGATATAAAAGGTCAGAGAGATATAAAAGGTCAGAGAGATAAAAGAAGACGATCTGCAAGAACCTCGACGATCAGGCAAGGCCAGAGAGATCTAAAAGGCCGTGCTAGAAGCCAAAGAGACAAGACGAGCAGTAAGAACCTAGACAATCAAGCAAGGTCAGATAGATCTAAAAGGCTGTGCTAGAAGCCAAAGAGACAAGACGAGCAGTATAAACCTCGACGATCAGGCAAGGCCAGAGAGATCTAAATGGCCGTGCTAGAAGCCAAAGAGACAAGACGAGCAGTAAGAACCTAGACAATCAAGCAAGGTCAGATAGATCTAAAAGGCCGTGCTAGAAGACAAAGAGACTAGACGAGCTGTATAAACCTCGACGATCAGGCAAGGTCAGATAGATCTAAAAGGCCGTGCTAGAAGCCAAAGAGACAAGACGAGCAGTATAAACCTCGACGATCAGGCAAGGCCAGAAAGATCTAAAAGGCCGTGCTAGAAGCCAAAGAGACAAGACGAGCAGTAAGAACCTAGACAATCAAGCAAGGTCAGATAGATCTAAAAGGCCGTGCTAGAAGCCAAAGAGACAAGACGAGCAGTAAGAACATCGACGATCAGGCAAGGCCGGAGAGATCTAAAAGGCCGTGCTAGAAGCCAAAGAGACAAGACGAGCAGTAAAAACCTAGACAATCAAGCAAGGTCAGATAGATCTAAAAGGCCGTGCTAGAAGCCAAAGAGACAAGACGAGCAGTAAGAACCTCGACGATGAGGCAAGGTCAGATAGATCTAAAAGGCCGTGCTAGAAGCCAAAGAGACAAGACGAGCAGTATAAACCTCGACGATCAGGCAAGGCCAGAAAGATCTAAAAGGCCGTGCTAGAAGCCAAAGAGACAAGACGAGCAGTAAGAACCTCGACGATGAGGCAAGGTCAGAGAGATCTAAAAGGCCGTGCTAGAAGCCAAAGAGACAAGACGAGCAATATAAACCTCGACGATCAGGCAAGGTCGGATAGATCTAAACGGCCGTGCTAGAAGCCAAAGAGACAAGACGAGCAGTATAAACCTCGACGATCAGGCAAGGCCAGAGAGATCTAAAAGGCCGTGCTAGAAGCCAAAGAGACAAGACGAGCAGTATAAACCTCGACGATCAGGCAAGGTCAGTGAGATCTAAAAGGCCGTGCTAGAAGCCAAAGAGACAAGACGAGCAGTATAAACCTCGACGATCAGGCAAGGCCAGAGAGATCTAAAAGGCCGTGCTAGAAGCTAAAGAGACAAGACGAGCAGTATAAACCTAGAAGATCAGGCAAGGTCAGATAGATCTAAAAGGCCGTGCTAGAAGCCAAAGAAACAAGACGAGCAGTATAAACCTCGACGATCAGGCAAGGTCAGTGAGATCTAAAAGGCCGTGCTAGAAGCCAAAGAGACAAGACGACCAGTATAAACCTCGACGATCAAGCAAGGTCAGATAGATCTAAAAGGCCGTGCTAGAAGCCAAAGAGACAAAACGAGCAGTATAAACCTCGACGATCAGGCAAGGCCAGAGAGATCTAAAAGGCCGTGCTAGAAGCCAAAGAGACAAGACGAGCAGTAAGAACCTCGACCATCAGGCAAGGTCAGATAGATCTAAAAGGCCGTGCTAGAAGCCAAAGAGACAAGACGAGCAGTAAGAACCTCGACGATGAGGCAAGGTCAGAGAGATCTAAAAGGCCGTGCTAGAAGCCAAAGAGACAAGACGAGCAATATAAACCTCGACGATCAGGCAAGGTCGGATAGATCTAAACGGCCGTGCTAGAAGCCAAAGAGACAAGACGAGCAGTATAAACCTCGACGATCAGGCAAGGCCAGAGAGATCTAAAAGGCCGTGCTAGAAGCCAAAGAGACAAGACGAGCAGTATAAACCTCGACGATCAGGCAAGGTCAGTGAGATCTAAAAGGCCGTGCTAGAAGCCAAAGAGACAAGACGAGCAGTATAAACCTCGACGATCAGGCAAGGCCAGAGAGATCTAAAAGGCCGTGCTAGAAGCTAAAGAGACAAGACGAGCAGTATAAACCTAGAAGATCAGGCAAGGTCAGATAGATCTAAAAGGCCGTGCTAGAAGCCAAAGAAACAAGACGAGCAGTATAAACCTCGACGATCAGGCAAGGTCAGTGAGATCTAAAAGGCCGTGCTAGAAGCCAAAGAGACAAGACGAGCAGTATAAACCTCGACGATCAAGCAAGGTCAGATAGATCTAAAAGGCCGTGCTAGAAGCCAAAGAGACAAAACGAGCAGTATAAACCTCGACGATCAGGCAAGGCCAGATAGATCTAAAAGGCCGTGCTAGAAGCCAAAGAGACAAGACGAGCAGTAAGAACCTCGACCATCAGGCAAGGTCAGATAGATCTAAAAGGCCGTGCTAGAAGCCAAAGAGACAAGACGAGCAGTATAAACCTCGACGATCAGGCAAGGCCAGAGGGATCTAAAAGGCCGTGCTAGAAGCCAAAGAGACAAGACGAGCAGTATAAACCTCGACGATCAGGCAAGGCCAGAGAGATCTAAAAGGCCGTGCTAGAAGCCAAAGAGACAAGACGAGCAGTATAAACCTCGACGATCAGGCAAGGTCAGATAGATCTAAAAGGCCGTGCTAGAAGCCAAAGAGACAAGACGAGAAGTAAGAACCTCGACGATCAGGCAAGGTCAGATAGATCTAAAAGGCCGTGCTAGAAGCCAAAGAGACAAGACGAGCAGTAAGAACCTCGACGATCAGGCAAGGTCAGAGAGATCTAAAATGCCGTGCTAGAAGCCAAAGAGACAAGACGAGAGGTAAGAACCTAAAAGGTCAGAGATATAAAAGATCAAAGAGATATCTGCAAGAAACTTGACGATCAAACAAGGTAAGAAAGATATAAAAGGCCGTGCTAGATATAAAAGACCAGAGAGATATAAAAAGATATAAAGGTCAGAGAGATATAAAAGGTCAGAGATATAAAAGGTCAGAGAGATATAAAAGGTCAGAGAGATAAAAGAAGTCGATCTGCAAGAATCTTGACGATCAAACAAGGTCAGAGAGATATAAAAGGCCGTGCTAGAAGCCAAAGAGAAAGACGAGCTGCAAGAACCTTGACGATCAGGCAAGGTCACAGAGATCTAAAAGGCCGTGCTAGAAGCCAAAGAGACAAGGCGAGCAGTAAGAACCTAGAATCTTGACGATCAAACAAGGTCAGAGAAATATAAAATGTCAGAGAGATATAAAACGCCGCGCTAGAAGCCAAAGATAAAACACGATCTGCAAGAACCTTGACGATCAGGAACGGTCAGAGAGATCTAAAAGGCAGTGCTAGAAGCCAAGAAGACAAGGCGAGAAGTAAGAACCTCGACGAACAGGCAAGGTCAGATAGATCTAAAAGGCCGTGCTAGAAGCCAAAGAGACAAGACGAGCAGTAAAAATCTAGACAATCAGGCAAGGTCAGTGATCTAAAAGGCCGTGCAAGAAGCCAAAGAAACAAGACGAGCACTAAGAACCTTGACGATTAGGAAAGGTCAGACAGATCTAAAAGGCCGTGCTAGAAGCCAAAGAGACAAGACAAGCAGCTAGAACCTCGACGATCAGGCAAGGTCACAGAGATCTAACAGGCTGTGCTAGAAGCAAAAGAGACAAGACGATCTACACGAACGTTGACGATCAGGCAACATCAGAGACATCCAAACAGCCGTGCTAGAAGCCAAAGAGACAAGACGAGCAGTAAGAACCTCGACGATCACACAAGGTCAGATAGATAAAAAAAAGGCCCTACTAGAAACCAAAGAGACAAGACGAGCAGGAAGCACGTCGACGATCACGCAAGCTCAGATAGATCTAAAAGACTGTGTTAGAAGCCAAAGAGACAAGACGAGCAATAAGAACCTTGACGATGAGGCAAGGTCAGATAGATCTAAAAGGCCGTGCAAGAAGCCAAAGGGACAAGACGAGCAGTAAGAACCTCGACGATCAGGGAAGGTCAGATAGATCATAAAGACCGTACTACAAGCCAAAGAGACAAGACGAGCAGTAAGCAGCTCGACGACCAGGCAAGGTCAGAGAGATTTAAAAGGCTCTGCTAGTAGCCAAAAGAGACAAGACGAAAGTAAGAACCTCGACGATCAGGCAAGATCAGTGAGATCTAAAAGGCCGTGCTAGAAGCCAAAGAGACAAGACGTAGAGTAAGAACTTCGACGATCAGGAGAGGTCAGAGAGATCTAAAAGGCGGTGCTAGAAGCCAAAGAGACAAGACGAGCTGCAAGAAACTTGACGATCAGGCAAGGTCAGATAGATCTAAAAGGCCGTGCTAGAAGCCAAAAGAGACAAAACGAGCAGTATAAACCTCGACGATCAGGCAACGTCAGATAGATCTGAAAGGCTGTGCTAGAAGTCAAAGTGACAAGCCGAGCAGTAAGAACCTCGACGATCTGGCAACGTCAGAGAAATCTAAAAGGCCGTGCTAGAAGCCAATGAAACAAAACGAGCTCCAAGAACCTTGACGACCAGGCAAGGTCAGAGAGATCTAAAAGGCCGTGCTAGAAGCCAAAGAGAAGAGACGAGAAGTAAGAACCTCGACGATCAGGCAAGGTCAGAGAGATCTAAAAGGCCATTTTAGAAGTCAAAGAGACAAGACGATCAGTAAGCAGGTCGACGACCAGGCAAGGCCAGACATATCTAAAATGCCGTGCTAGAAGCCAAAGAGTCAAGACGAGAAGTAAGAACCTCGACGATCAGGCAAGGTCAGAGAGATCTAACAGTCTGTGCTAAAAGCAAATAGAAAAGATGATCTGCAAGAACGTTCACAATCAGGCAAGTTCAGAGAGATCCAGAAGACCGTGCTAGAAGCCAAAGAAACAAGACGAGAAGAACCTCGACGACCAGGCAAGGTCAGATAGATCTAAAAGGCCCTGCTCGAAGCCAAAGAGACATGGCAATCTGTAAGAGCCTTGACGATCAGGCAAGGTCAGAGAGATCTAAAAGCCCATGCTAGAAGCCAAAGAGACAAGACGAGCAGTAAGAACCTCTACGATCAGGCAAGGTCAGAGAGATGTAAAAGGCCATGCTAGAAGCCAAAGAGAAGGGACGAGCAGTAAGAACATCGACGATCAGGCAAGGTCAGATAGATCTTAAAGGCCCTGCTAGAAGCCAAAGTGACAAGACGAATTGCAAGAACCTTACGATCAGGCCAGGTCAGATAGATCTAAAAGGCCGTACTAGAAACCAAAGAGACAAGACGAGCTGCAAGAACCTCGACGATCAGGCAAGGTCAGAGAGATCTAAAAGGTCGTGCTAGAAGCCAAATAGACAAGACGAGCTGTAAGATGCTCGACGATCAGGCATGGTCAGACAGATCTAAAAGGCCGTGCTAGAAGCCAAAGGGACAAGACGAGCAGTAAGAACCTCGACGATCAGGCAACGTCAGAGAGATCTAAAAGACTGTGCTAGAAGCCAAAGAGACAAGACGAGCAGTAAGACCCTTGACGATTAGGAAAGGTGAGAGAGATCTAAAAGGCCGTCATAGTAGCTAAAAGAGACGAGACGAGCAGTACGAACCTCGACGATCAGGATGGTCAGATAGATCTAAAAGGCCGTGCAAGAAGCCAAAGAGACAAGACGAGAAGTAAGAACCTCGACGATCAGGCAAGGTCAGAGAGATCTAAAAGGCCGTGCTAGAGGCCAAAGAGACAAGACGAGCAGTAAGAACCTCGACGATCAGGCAAGGTCACAGAGATCTAAAAGGCCGTGCTAGAAGTCAAAAAGAAAAGACGAGCTGCAAGAACATCGATGATCAGGCAAGGTCAGAGAGATCTAAAAGGCCGAGCTAGAAGCCAAAGTGAGAAGACGAGCTGCAAGAACCTTGACGATCAGGCACGTTCAGAGAGATCTAAAAGGCCGTGCTAGAAGACAAGAAGACAAGGCGAGCAGTAAGAACCTCGACGAACAGGCAAGGTCAGATAGATCTAAAAGGCCGTGCTAGAAGCCAAAGAGACAAGACGAGCAGTAAAAATCTAGACAATCAGGCAAGGTCAGTGATCTAAAAGGCCGTGCAAGAAGCCAAAGAAACAAGACGAGCACTAAGAACCTTGACGATTAGGAAAGGTCAGACAGATCTAAAAGGCCGTGCTAGAAGCCAAAGAGACAAGACAAGCAGTAAGAACCTCGACGATCAGGCAAGGTCACAGAGATCTAACAGGCTGTGCTAGAAGCAAAAGAGACAAGATGATCTACACGAACGTTTACGATCAGGCAACATCAGAGACATCCAAACAGCCGTGCTAGAAGCCAAAGAGACAAGACGAGCAGTAAGAACCTCTACGATCAGGCAAGGTCAGAGAGATGTAAAAGGCCATGCTAGAAGCCAAAGAGAAGGGACGAGCAGTAAGAACATCGACGATCAGGCAAGGTCAGATAGATCTTAAAGGCCCTGCTAGAAGCCAAAGTGACAAGACGAATTGCAAGAACCTTACGATCAGGCCAGGTCAGATAGATCTAAAAGGCCGTACTAGAAACCAAAGAGACAAGACGAGCTGCAAGAACCTCGACGATCAGGCAAGGTCAGAGAGATCTAAAAGGTCGTGCTAGAAGCCAAATAGACAAGACGAGCTGTAAGATGCTCGACGATCAGGCATGGTCAGACAGATCTAAAAGGCCGTGCTAGAAGCCAAAGGGACAAGACGAGCAGTAAGAACCTCGACGATCAGGCAACGTCAGAGAGATCTAAAAGACTGTGCTAGAAGCCAAAGAGACAAGACGAGCAGTAAGACCCTTGACGATTAGGAAAGGTGAGAGAGATCTAAAAGGCCGTCATAGTAGCTAAAAGAGACGAGACGAGCAGTACGAACCTCGACGATCAGGATGGTCAGATAGATCTAAAAGGCCGTGCAAGAAGCCAAAGAGACAAGACGAGAAGTAAGAACCTCGACGATCAGGCAAGGTCAGAGAGATCTAAAAGGCCGTGCTAGAGGCCAAAGAGACAAGACGAGCAGTAAGAACCTCGACGATCAGGCAAGGTCACAGAGATCTAAAAGGCCGTGCTAGAAGTCAAAAAGAAAAGACGAGCTGCAAGAACATCGATGATCAGGCAAGGTCAGATAGATCTAAAAGGCCGAGCTAGAAGCCAAAGTGAGAAGACGAGCTGCAAGAACCTTGACGATCAGGCACGGTCAGAGAGATCTAAAAGGCCGTGCTAGAAGCCAAGAAGACAAGGCGAGCAGTAAGAACCTCGACGAACAGGCAAGGTCACATAGATCTAAAAGGCCGTGCTAGAAGACAAAGAGACAAGACGAGCAGTAAAAATCTAGACAATCAGGCAAGGTCAGTGATCTAAAAGGCCGTGCAAGAAGCCAAAGAAACAAGACGAGCACTAAGAACCTTGACGATTAGGAAAGGTCAGACAGATCTAAAAGGCCGTGCTAGAAGCCAAAGAGACAAGACAAGCAGTAAGAACCTCGACGATCAGGCAAGGTCACAGAGATCTAACAGGCTGTGCTAGAAGCAAAAGAGACAAGATGATCTACACGAACGTTTACGATCAGGCAACATCAGAGACATCCAAACAGCCGTGCTAGAAGCCAAAGAGACAAGACGAGCAGTAAGAACCTCTACGATCAGGCAAGGTCAGAGAGATGTAAAAGGCCATGCTAGAAGCCAAAGAGAAGGGACGAGCAGTAAGAACATCGACGATCAGGCAAGGTCAGATAGATCTTAAAGGCCCTGCTAGAAGCCAAAGTGACAAGACGAATTGCAAGAACCTTACGATCAGGCCAGGTCAGATAGATCTAAAAGGCCGTACTAGAAACCAAAGAGACAAGACGAGCTGCAAGAACCTCGACGATCAGGCAAGGTCAGAGAGATCTAAAAGGTCGTGCTAGAAGCCAAATAGACAAGACGAGCTGTAAGATGCTCGACGATCAGGCATGGTCAGACAGATCTAAAAGGCCGTGCTAGAAGCCAAAGGGACAAGACGAGCAGTAAGAACCTCGACGATCAGGCAACGTCAGAGAGATCTAAAAGACTGTGCTAGAAGCCAAAGAGACAAGACGAGCAGTAAGACCCTTGACGATTAGGAAAGGTGAGAGAGATCTAAAAGGCCGTCATAGTAGCTAAAAGAGACGAGACGAGCAGTACGAACCTCGACGATCAGGATGGTCAGATAGATCTAAAAGGCCGTGCAAGAAGCCAAAGAGACAAGACGAGAAGTAAGAACCTCGACGATCAGGCAAGGTCAGAGAGATCTAAAAGGCCGTGCTAGAGGCCAAAGAGACAAGACGAGCAGTAAGAACCTCGACGATCAGGCAAGGTCACAGAGATCTAAAAGGCCGTGCTAGAAGTCAAAAAGAAAAGACGAGCTGCAAGAACATCGATGATCAGGCAAGGTCAGAGAGATCTAAAAGGCCGAGCTAGAAGCCAAAGTGAGAAGACGAGCTGCAAGAACCTTGACGATCAGGCACGGTCAGAGAGATCTAAAAGGCCGTGCTAGAAGCCAAGAAGACAAGGCGAGCAGTAAGAACCTCGACGAACAGGCAAGGTCAGATAGATCTAAAAGGCCGTGCTAGAAGCCAAAGAGACAAGACGAGCAGTAAAAATCTAGACAATCAGGCAAGGTCAGTGATCTAAAAGGCCGTGCTAGAAGCCAAAGAAACAAGACGAGCACTAAGAACCTTGACGATTAGGAAAGGTCAGACAGATCTAAAAGGCCGTGCTAGAAGCCAAAGAGACAAGACAAGCAGTAAGAACCTCGACGATCAGGCAAGGTCACAGAGATCTAACAGGCTGTGCTAGAAGCAAAAGAGACAAGACGATCTACACGAACGTTTACGATCAGGCAACATCAGAGACATCCAAACAGCCGTGCTAGAAGCCAAAGAGACAAGACGAGCAGTAAGAACCTCGACGATCACGCAAGCTCAGATAGATAAAAAAAAGGCCCTACTAGAAACCAAAGAGACAAGACGAGCAGGAAGCACGTCGACGATCACGCAAGCTCGGATAGATCTAAAAGACCGTGCTAGAAGCCAAAGGGACAAGACGAGCAGTAAGAACCTCGACGATCAGGGAAGGTCAGATAGATCATAAAGACCGTACTACAAGCCAAAGAGACAAGACGAGCAGTAAACAGCTCGACGACCAGGCAAGGTCAGAGAGATTTAAAAGGCTCTGCTAGTAGCCAAAAGAGACAAGACGAAAGTAAGAACCTCGACGATCAGGCAAGATCAGTGAGATCTAAAAGGCCGTGCTAGAAGCCAAAGAGACAAGACGTAGAGTAAGAACTTCGACGATCAGGAGAGGTCAGAGAGATCTAAAAGGCGGTGCTGGAAGCCAAAGAGACAAGACGAGCTGCAAGAAACTTGACGATCAGGCAAGGTCAGATAGATCTAAAAGGCCGTGCTAGAAGCCAAAAGAGACAAAACGAGCAGTATAAACCTCGACGATCAGGCAACGTCAGATAGATCTGAAAGGCTGTGCTAGAAGTCAAAGTGACAAGACGTGCAGTAAGAACCTCGACGATCAGGCAACGTCAGAGAAATCTAAAAGGCCGTGCTAGAAGCCAATGAAACAAAACGAGCTCCAAGAACCTTGACGACCAGGCAAGGTCAGAGAGATCTAAAAGGCCGTGCTAGAAGCCAAAGAGAAGAGACGAGAAGTAAGAACCTCGACGATCAGGCAAGGTCAGAGAGATCTAAAAGGCCATTTTAGAAGTCAAAGAGACAAGACGATCAGTAAGCAGGTCGACGACCAGGCAAGAAGTCAAAAAGAAAAGACGAGCTGCAAGAACATCGATGATCAGGCAAGGTCAGATAGATCTAAAAGGCCGAGCTAGAAGCCAAAGTGAGAAGACGAGCTGCAAGAACCTCGACGATCAGGCAAGGTCAGACAGATCTAAAATGCCGTGCTTGAAGCCAAACAGACAAGACAAGCAGTAAGAACCTCTACGATCAGGCAAGGTTACAGAGATCTAAAAGGCCGTATTAGAAGCCAAAAAGAAAAGACGAGCTGTAAGAACATCGATGATCAGGCAAGGTCAGAGAGATCTAAAAGGCCGAGCTAGAAGCCAAAGTGAGAAGACGAGCTGCAAGAACCTCGACGATCAGGCAAGGTCAAAGAGATCTAAAAGGCCGTGCTAGAAGCCACATAGACAAGACGAGCTTCAAGAACCTTGACGACCATTCAAGGTCAGATAGATTTAAAAGGCCGTGCAAGAAGCCAAAGAGACAAATTTGGCGAGCAGCAGGATCTCACTGTCCAATATGCCTCGTCAAATTTACTATGTCGGCAAAAAGGATTTGGGAATTGCCGAATTGTGCCTCATGTCACAAAAATATTGCAAAATCCTTTACTAATGTTACCAAAACTTTTGTTACTCAGTCGGCTTGGGCTATAGAATACACTGACTGTTTCTTTGCGAAGGGGTGGGACTCCTCAAAACAAGTGTCCAGAAGATGACGCTAAACAATCTGATGGTGAGATTCCAGTAATTCTAGGGCTTTGGGGAATGCCGAGTACCCTTACATTGCTATTGCTCCCAAGTCCACTCAGGTCCGGAGTGGTAGCACCTTATAGGGTCAAATCTATTGGTAAAATAGGACTAAACTGTGTATTCATGCTTAGCTGAATTGTTTGAAATAGAACTGTTTTTGACATTGAAATTGTGTACTTATCCGAAACTGAATTGTTTGAAATAGAACTGTTTTGACGTTTAACTGTATGTAAACAAAAAAACTATAATTATACTAAACTGAATTGTTTAAAATAGAACTGATTATATGTGTAAAAATGGATTTGGTATTAATAACCTACAATGGGAGGTGCCCGTAGTGTAATGGTTACCGTCGTAGGAAATGGATACGACGACACGAGTTCAAATCCTGGACCAGACTAACTGCATTTCACATAGCACTAATGTCCTTGGGAAAGGTATGAATCCAATTATTCTCCCTCCAGGTATGGGTAAATAGTAGGGCAGACTATGTTCTTCAGCCTTGGTGCAGCAACTAGTCTAGGATATGGAAAACTCTGAATTCAAACCTGTTAAACTTCGCTTAAAAAATGACCTGCCCGAGCGGAGGGGTTGGTAAATATGATTAATGACCTACAATGGTTGATGTCCTATGAAATCAAACTAAAAATTTGGACTTAGCCTAGTATTTCATCTTATTATTGTTGATTTTTATATGAAACCTTTTGTCCAATTACTGGTATACATTGGGTTAAATCGTTCTCGATTATACATCATTTGTCGAAAAACATATGAAAAAATAAAAATCAAGTTTAAATCATTTTATTCGAGTTTACGTCTTTCCCAAATATTTAAGTTGTAATATCATTAGAAAAGCGTTTAAAGCACATAAAAAACATGTTACGATAAATTTAAATAAATTGGCTGTAAAGATTGGTAAATTTAACATCATCATCATCATGTCATGCTGGTAGCACGGATATCCCTGACCCTCTCTCGCCACTTTTCCCTATCGTTCATCGCCTCAGGCAGGTCTTCTGGACAACATCCTGTATCCTCACATAGTTGCTGAATGTATGTTCGTGCTGGTCGTCCTACTTTTGCACGGCCATGTGTGGGGGTCCATAAGAGTATATCACTTATGAGTTCGTCCCTGCTTCTCCAGCAGTGTCCTGCATGTCTGGTTCGTCTAACTTGTATAGTTTTCGTGATAGGAGGCAGGTGGCTGTACAGTTGGTGTCTTGTGGTGTGTTGCCGCCAGGACTTGCTCAAGATTGCTCGCAGCATTCTTGTGTAATTGCCGTCTAGCTTCTTCTCCAGCCGTTTTGCTAGAGTCCATGTAGTGCATCCATATAGCAGTATCTATGCGACCGCTGCCTGGAAGAAACTGCGTTTCATTTTATCGGTTAGGTCTGATTTCAATATAATCGATAGCCTATTGATAGCTGTCCATGCTTTCGTTAACCTCTTGTCGATGTCCTTTTCGGTTGATGAAACGCTGCTTCCTCGGTAAGTGAATTTGTCTACTAGTTTAAGAGGGGTTCCGTCTAGAGTGGAAATGTCCCCCGTTTGATTATAGCACATATATTCCGTTTTGTGTGATAATCTTAATAACTGCATTTGTTATTTAACCTTACAAAATCATTTTATTTTATAATGTCTTAGAGCAAACCATATTCACAAATAGAGTTCGCGAAGTACTGTAAAGATCACCAAATTGTACACATCTACATTTACAAGTATGTACGCACATGTATTCGTTCCTTTTTTCTGTACAATATTAAAAACTAAAATTTATTTGTTTATAAGCTTAAAATAGATTCTTACAGACCATATATTATTAAAAATACATTTATAAATAAAATATAGAACTTGGAATGGTTATTTGTGGTTTAGCCTAGTGACAAATAAATTTGGAGACCAGTAAATTCGTTTTTCGCATTAAATCGCTTTTACTGGAACGAATCCTCGACGTATGGTGGGGTATACTTGTAATTATTTTATCAGTAGTTTTATTCCATACTAGCTGCAGTGCCTGTGCTTTGTTGCGACATCTTTTTTCTAGATAAGGTTTCAATTTTCCATCATGCAAATAAAAAAGAACAACATCAAAACAAAAACAACAGCAACAAAAAATTCCCTTTATTTATTTATTTATTTATTAGTTATGCCTCGTTAGGCAGCTCCGCTTTTTACTATCTTCTTACATCAACCTTTTAAAAAATAATAATCTTTGCACGGAATACAATTAATACAATATCTATTTAGTGATCAAATTCTGTTCATTCTTAGGATTGTCAACAAAAATGCCCACTTAAATTCTTCAATTCCAATTTAATCATGAATAATGAAGAATTTTCAATTTCTTTCTATAAAAGATATTATTTAATCCATTATCTGTAGTGGGGTCCAAGCGGCGTATTGGCTAACGTGCTGGACTGTGACGTCATAGTGAGATAGAATTTCACTTGCCCTATTATGTTCACTTTCAGGGCACCTCTGGTGGTGTAACGGTTAGCAAGCTAGACTAGCAAACCTACACGAGTGAGTTCGAGTCTCATTGGGAGCCCTATTCATTTGGCCTTGTGCCACATCGAAGCAAAGAGCTTTGTAAATCACTATTATGTTCACTTTCAGACTAATAGCCTTTATAAAAACTGTTCACTCCGTCATCACCATAAATATGGCTTAAATAGTAACACTACTATCCTTCAAACTGGCTCATTGGCTTAATGAATAGAGTATTCACCAATGGTCCAGGAGACCGATGTTCAATCCCAGGTCGAGTCTTACTAAAGACTTTTTGAAAAATGGTACTTAACACTCAGCATTATAAGGTACGTATCAAGGGTAAAGTGGAGCAATCCAGGAAAGGAGTAGCGCCCTCCCCTACATTTCGGTGTAGTAGCTATTGAAATAAGAGCCTTCGGGTCGCCTTCGACCACAGTCACCAACTTTATTTTACTATCCTTCTACAATGATAGTTTTGGCATTAAATAACCCACAAAGGTTGATATGCCATGAAAACTAAGTAAACAAACAATTATTTGCTTCGAGTAAAAACATTTTTTTCTTTAACTTTTAATCACCTATATAATTTTTTTTTAAATCAACTATATAATTTTTTTAAAATCACCTATATAATTGTTTTTAAATCAACAATATAATTTTTCATTGTAAAGTCTAAACAAGATCTTCTTTCTTCATAAAATACTGTCAATAATATTAATTGGAAAAGAAAAGAAAAAGAATCGAACTAACCATTGAATGATATCCTGGTTGGTCATGGCACCATTTACAATCAACATCCAGAGGTTGCAAGGAGCGGCGATAGTCAATTGTGGCTCTTAACGCTTTTTCGGCCACATCAATATTCCAGTCACGGGCTTTCAGGAAACGGCACAGCCTGTAGAAAAGGAAGGAGAAAAAATAAATAGATAAAAACAACAACAAAATGAAAAAAAAAACAGAATTTTAAAACTTTGCTAAAGTGGAATGGACAAATATAAACAATTTTCTAAAACGAAATTATTGTAGAAAATGAAATAACGCTATAGACATTATCAAGAGGATTGTCACAATTTACAAGTCCTCATCTTCAATGATAAGAAAAATTATTTTACACACACACACACACACACACACACACACACACGCACACACACACACACACACACATATAAATACGCACGTAGAGATTGTTCAAAAAGTTCTAAGCATCATAAAAAAGACCATAGGAGAACATTTTTGTTTTAGTAACACATAACTATTTTTTTTTATAAAACGAGGAAAACAATGCATATTTTCCTAGTTTTAGACTTTTTTGAAGGTCAATCAAGTATATATAAATTTTTTGTGTTAGTGTGTGTGTGTGTGTAATGATAATTTTTTCTTATGAGTGCTTATGGTTGAAGACGAAGACTTGTAAATTGTGACAATTTTCTTGATAATGTTTATTGAATTATATATATATATATATATATGTGTGTGTGTGTGTGAAATGATAATTTTTTTCTTTTGAGTGCTTATGGTTGAAAATGAAGACTTGTAAACTGTGACAATTTTCTTGATAATGTTTATTGAATTATATATATATGTATATATATATATATGTGTGTGTGTGTAAAATAAGTTTTACTTATCACTGAAAATGAGGATTTTAAATTGTGATAATCTTTTTGATAATGTTTACTGAATAATATATATATATATATATATATATATATATATATCATTGGCCTATCGGGTCGAGTGTTTGCCAATGGTCTGGGAAATCTGGGTTCAATCCCAGGTCGCCTCATACCTCCTTGCTTCACACTCAGCAATATGAGGTACGTATCAAGGGTAAAATGAAGTAATCCAGGGAAAGAAGTAGCGTCCTCCCCTACACCTCGGTGTAGAAGCTATTGAAAAGGGAGCCTTCTGGTCGCCCTCCACTATGGTCGTCACATTATATACATATATAACCGGGCCATTGGACGAATGAGTAGAGTGTTCGCCAATGGTCAAGGAGACCGGGGTTCAATCCCTGGTCAAGACTCAAAAAATGATACTTGATACTGCCTCGCTTAATACACAGCATTATAAGGTACGGATCAAGGGTAAAGTGGAGCAATCCAGGGAAGGGAGTAGCGCTTTTCCCTACACTTCGGTGTAGTAACTATTGAAAAGGGAGCCTTCGGGTTACCCTCGTCTAAGTTCGACTATATATATCTTTTTTAAATAACATTATCTAGAAGATTGTTAGAATACATATTCAATAAAAATAGCTTTTTCTGAAACACCCTCAGTCTTTATATATATATATATATATATATATAGGTACATACAAGGTCTTTAAGAAAAAATGATATTATTTCGTAATAAAATAACTTGATCAATTTTAGTTCAAATGCTCTCAAATTTTTCACATAGAAGTTAGAGAATTGCGTTCATTGTAAGTTGATACATTTGTGTGTAGTTGCTTCTTAAAAGTTTTTTTTTTTTTGTTAGTCTTTTATTCTTGTTTTTGCACACGGTTCTATCGAATACGAATATTTTTTAAATACATTATTTAACCCATAGATGGGTATAATAACAAGTATTACCACTCCCAGTCAGAGTGAAGCTGGGAATAAAAGCAGTGAAGGTTTACCCTAACACTTCCAAGATATCCATAAGATGCGTGTTAGTTTGAAACTCAGGACACCCCTTTTTGGTGGGGGGTTCCTTACCACTGTACCGGGGATACACAGCGTATTCTAAGATCTGCAGACAGAGCATTAATCATATTTGACCTTCTCTTTTATAAAGCTAATCTTAGTGAATATCATAAGATAAAATTCGATTTATCAACAAACAGTTCTCTTTTGCTTCTATTGGACACGGATACAATGTTTGCTTGGTTAAAAATAGAGATTGTTACGTCTATTCGTTTGGGCAGATCACTGGAGCCTTGCCTTGGTCGCCAACGAAACACAATCATGACCAGATAGAGGAGCTCGGAAGAGAAAGAAAGAAAGAAAGAAAGAAAGAAAACTAGCTCCAATAACGGAAAATAAGCACAACAGAAAGGTATAGTATTTCAGTCGACAGGCACGTTTTGGAAAGATGGCAATAATTAGAGCTAACCTCGAACAAGTGTAATTCGGTCCAGTGAGACGTCAAACTGTCTGTTTGTAGTTCAATTGATACAGAGAGGCCGACAATAGATGGAATGTGCGCTTCCGCATAGAAGAAACGAGACTTGAGCAAAATGTACGCACATTCATGAACGCGGGTGAGCTCATGCCACACGCGTCGCTGATCACATGTACGTTTAATTTGACTATGAAACTATAGTTATTACTTAGCCCGACACTTAGTTTCCACGATTCCCACAGAAGTAGTCTCGTGTTTTTCCTTTGCCTAATAGTTTATAAAGGTGCTGCTCACAAAGAATAGTGGCAAAACTCCAAACTAAATTTCGTAGCCTGCTCAGTTTCATTCATAAGAAATTTCAGATATCTCATCTGTATAAAGAGAGGAAATGAAATTATATATATATATATATATAAGAGAGAGAAAGAAAGAAAAAGTAAAAGTAAAATAATATTGATTATTATTTCCCTTCTTTTTCTCACTCTCTCTCTCTCTTTCCCTCTCGATAGATAGATAGATTTTTTCACATATCTGTTAGTTTCGCTTCTATTTCTTCCTCTCATTATATATATATATATATATATATATATTTAAATATTTAACAGAAAGAATTCAATTCAGAAGTTCCATTATGAATTTATTTCAGGTCCAATGACCCTTGTTGGATGGAGATTATTAAATTTGTACTTATATTTTTAATCTGAAATTAATCATATTTTCGATAGCTGTTGACAGTGAGGTTCCAATTCACCATGGATTACCACTCAATACCCTAAACCCTAGACTATTTTCCTCGGATCATAAATACTTATATATGTAAATATATATATTTCACATATCCGTTAGTTGCACTTCTCTCTCTCTCTCTCTCTCTCTCTCTCTCTCTCTCTCTCTCTCTCTCTGGCATCCATTAGTTTCGCGAGACAATTTATAAAGCGGCTCCAAAAGCAGCTAGGAATAAATTTGATGCTTATATCGCAAACATTTGAGAACTATCATTGGTCACTGATGGCCAAACAGCCTAATCTACAACAAAACTCCGCACAAGATATTTAGTACCAATCCACAATCAAAAAGGGTTGGGCAACTACGATGGTTCATGGGCTACGGATGCTAGAAGAATCCTCTGCACGAAAACAGGAATTTTCGATAATAGGATTCAACAATTTCTTGGACTGAAGGAGCAGCTACTACACAAACTTCCTTGACGAGCTGCAGACCTCTAAAACGCTGGACTGAGGTCCCTAAGATCTGGAAAGCGGCAAATGAAACTAAAATCCCTTGCAAAGAAAAGGGACAGCATGAATTCAAATGAAGATGGACTTAATGCTGCTGTTGAATGTTACGGCGGCAGAATGCAATAAAATACATGGATCTCGACACAGGCCTGGAAAGGCTGTATAGAAGACCGACAGCCGCCAATGCAGCAGGTCTCCCTTCTTCACGATACCGATATATGTTGAGCACAATATCAAATTGCTTTAAGGACTCCAGCTTCTGGTTTTTGCAACTTCATCACGGTAAGTTACGTAGCCACATCGATATAGGGTTAGAATCTAGTTTCCTTTTCGTACACCGGTTGCCTTAACCAAAGCTAGAGAGCCCATACATTGGACCCAAACATAGACAACTACTTAGAGTGGATCTTGGAGTACTGGCTATGAAGAGATAATCCACACTCGCCAGATCTCCAGAACTGGAGTGTGACCACCAATACAGTTTAGAGCCATACCAAGGTCACCCATTGGGGGGGAGCTTACTCATTTGCAGGAGATTAAGTCCGCGTATTCTTGACGCCAAGGAGAAATCGGTATAAATATGAGTGTTATATGGCCTTCAGAGTCCTTACTCTGCAATCGTGCAACTCCCATCTCCTCAATTCTAATCTTTTTACTTAGTTCTTTAGTTGCCTCTTCGTGTCGCCATCTTTGGTCTTGTTTGTTGCCTTCTGTCGGAATCCCCAGTTCTAAGTTCTTCTCCTCTGGAATCAGGAATGACTACGCGACTACAATTTCCTCTTCATATTTAACTTTTTATTTCCAGGTGACTTTTCGATCATTACCCGTTGTGACCGTAACAGGTAATCAGTGAGAACAAGATAGAACGTTCAACCTCTCTATTGAAGGGTTTCTCACTGACTACTTTCTTTCTAAGTTTAAGGCCGTTTTTGACACCTGACTAAAATCATCCAATGAGAGCCGTGGTCTCAGCTTGATGATCGTCCACTATACTGGTTAACTATTGAGTTTTCACTACTTTTTACGGCTTTTAAAACCGGGGTTCAATCCCATGTCGTATCATACCAAAGACTCAAAAAAAGGTACTTGATGCTCCCTTGCTTAACACTCAGCATTATAAGATACGGATCAGGGGTAAGTAGAGCAATCCAGGGAAAGGAGTAGCGCCTTTTCCTATACCTCAGTGTAATAGCTATTGAAAAGGGAGCGTTTGGGTACCCTTTGACTACGGTCGACTAACTTATATATATATATATGTGTGTGTGTGTGTGTGTGTGTTTACAAAGCTAGATATAGTAACGAACAATACCAGACTAAGCAAAGTTTAATAAATAGAAAAAAAAAAACATTGATTATTAAAATGTAAGGGAAAAGAACAAGTGGCGGTGAAGAAGAAAGAAAAGTAACTAATGAGAGTGGGAAAAGAGACAAGAAAAAGGAGGCAAAAGAGTGGGAAAGAGATAAGTGGTAAAGTAGAAAGAGAGAAAGAAAGACACCTGAATAATCGACAAAATGGCAGCTGGCCAAATTACTATGTGTGTTTTGAAGCAACATGTTTACTAAGGGTGATTTACAGGCAGTCTGAGTCTACGAACACACGTATACAATGCTTCTTTCGCACACTTACAGAACGATATAATGTCACACACACACACACACACACACACACACACACACAGGCACACAGACAGACACACACACTCACACAGGCACACGCGCGCATACATACGAACAAACAAACACAAGCACACACACACACACACACACACATACAAAAACAAAAACTCACAATCATAGGCATTTTTTTCAGTCAGTCACTTACCTGTCACGTGGTAAATATTGTGACGTTATTCTCTATCGATGCCAACTATATATATAGATATAAGGCGTGTGCAAAAGTATCCAGCGAAAAACTGGTTTTCAACTATATATTCAGTCTCAAGCTCTAAAAAGAGAAGGCAGAAAACTTTTGCACAAAATATAAATGAATTTTATGTATTTACCAACCTCTCAACCTAAGCAGGATGTGATACAAAGTTAATTTTAAAGCGAAGTTTAACAGGTTTGAATTCAGAGTTTTTTTAGATCACCTACCATACCAAGGTTAAAGAACCCAGTCTGCCCTACAATGTATTCATAGCTAGAGAAGAAATAATTGGATGTATACCTTTCTCAAGGATATTAGAGCTATATGGAATGCAGATAGCTTATATATTTGCAAATAAATATCCTTCTCTAATATAGGAACAACCTGATAGAGCGCTCAGTGAGGTTCCAACACAGTACATCAACAATGCCTAGTTTGCTAAGCAGAGGAACCTATATATATATATATACATATATATATATATATATATATAAGCACAGGGTGTGCTCGCACAATGATGTTTTTACGAGGGTGTCTGAATAAATATCATCTGCACATGCACATACGTGTGTTTACGTATTTTCGGGTCGTTACCGATCCACTGCCCGTCTAGCTATGCCGGACAACCGATCTTTCTCCACGCTATGTTTGATTTTAAAAATAAATTTGGGTCGAAAGTTCAAGAGCCACGGGTCGGATCCACAAAGGAGAAAGAAAACAATGCGAACCTGAGAATACAATTGTATGGCCGTCTTTACTGATGATAATTTCTTTCGAAACCCTACGTGACACTTAGAATACTAGAACGGGAAGGTTATTTTACTTATTGATCTTACAAATTGGATTTTGATAAATATTTGCTTTGTATTATTGATTTCTAGTTGCTTGGTTTTATTCTTAATAGATATAAAGAAAATCGCGTCGATAAATCTTAAAAGAAATAACTATAATTTTATTCTTTATTATAGAATTTAGTTAAATAGTTTAATTAGGAAAAATTTGCCATGAAAGACTGGAGTGATGGGAAGAGCTAGCGTTCAAGCTATTCTATTCTTCGATTAAAACCCCTCTGTTTTAAATAAGTTAAACGCAATAATTTAATTATCAATAATGCTAGATATTATTTTTTATTTTATTATTAGGCTTTTTTATTTGACCAGTATTAGTATTCCTAAAAAGATTTACACACACGAGACAGTCCTATGTATAATTTTATATAGAAATCAATGAAAATAAAATGAAAAAATTTATAATTACTTTATATGCGTTCTTACTTACTTTCCCCCGTCTTTCAAATTTAACGTATTCTATTATATCCAAACTTAAACACTTCCGTCCGGTGGATGACGCGAATTGTTGCCAGTTCTAATCATTTTCAAACAGATCTATTTGACTCAAAGATGAGACCCAAACAGATACTATCACTCCGAGTCAGAGTGGACCTGGGAGCAATGGCAACGAAGTTACTACTCCCCAAAACTACGGAAGTAGAGTCTCGACACCGGCTGCGGTTTAGTGTCATACCCAGAACAACCCTCTTTTTTGTGTAGTAGGGGGTACTCTTCTGCACAGGATGGATTCGGCACATTCTAATCCCCACTAACATAATATCAAAATAATAATGTAAAGATTAAAAATGTTATTTATTAATGTTTTATATAAGCTAACGTTAAACTGAAAAAAATTAGTGCAAATGTATTTGATATAAATATGATTATAAACAAAACCCTTTAAATTTTAGCCCAGTCGGCTGGAGCTGTAGAATAGACCGACGGCTCCTCTGCAGAAAGTTAAGAATCTCCCCACCAACGAGTGTCTTGAATATGACTTGAAATAATATGATGGTGAGGCTCCATTAATGGAGCTTTGGGGAATGCAGTGTATACTGTCATTGCCATCGCTCCCAGGTCCACTCTGGCCCGGAGCGGTAGCACTTGATAGGGTCCTATCTATGGGTCGAATAGTAGTTTGACATTTAAACTGAGTGTAAACAAATAACTCCGCCTAAATCGAATTGTTTGAAATAGAACTGTTTGATCACTTAACTGTCCGTATCATTTAACTGTATGCAGAAATAACGGGGCGGAGACCATCCTTCTCCAAGTCTACAGCTAGTTTGAATTTAGAGTTTTTCTCCTCCTTGACCAGTTGCCATACGAAGGTTAAAGAGTCCAGTCTTCCCTACTATTTACCCATAGTTGAAGGAAGAATCGTTGGATTCATACTTTTCCCAAGGGTACTAGTCTGATGTGGAATGCAAACAGCCTCGCCCAGGATTTGAACTCGGGTAGCCGAGTCCCTGCCTCTGACAATAACCTTTACCTCACGAGCACTTTAAGAGTGCTAAAATCAACATCTTTCTACTTTGTTTATAACAATATGATGACAATTCATAACAACACAATGACAATAAATGATAATATTACCTGTGTACAACTGAAATATGTTATAATTGCGAAGAGACTCCTATCACAATAGACTCGCCACAGTTCTTTATTCTATATATCACCACTAAACTTCAGCTTCTTTTAACGCATTCATATCACAACCAATAACTTTTTCTATGCCTACTCCATCACTTCAACTCATCTTTTTTCAATGTTTTAGTTACTGTAGCTATCGGCTTCCATATATTATAAGAACATCATTCGCTCTTTTTTTCTTTCTTAATCGTCGCTTCCACCATCACCACCACCAGCAACAACAACTGACTTGAACAAATCTATGGCCGGACCCGAATGCTTCTGAGCCCTTGGCTACAAATAATAACTGACCCACTGTAGGAGGAGAAAAAAAATGACTGGCAATGTTACTAGTAGCTTAATTAAGTTGACCAGTCGATAGATTTGTGTGGATAAAGAAAAAAAATAAGAAAATAAAAAGTAAAGAAAAAAAAAAGAAAAAAGAAAAATGCAAGCGGAGAAAATCGTTATTCAATGATAGAGATTTTCTCTACAGGCTGATTAAAGGGGAGGTAAGCCAATGTTGTTGCTGCATTTGGCCGTACAAGTCGCTATCTACTTCCGGTCACTGGCAAACAGGATCTGGTGTCGCTAAACTGGCTAACACTATAGTCCATAAAGATTTTTTTTCCTACCGGAAGATATTGCTTGGCCATTATCCGTTAAACACTGGTTGCTGACCAACTGCTGGTTGGCTCGATCTTTCTGGATAAAATGGCACAAATAGCATTTACTGATACGGGGCAAAAATTGTATATATTTTATTTCTTCTGCAAAATGATTGATGTACAAGACTTGTGCGTATTAGCATGAAATTGACCGTTTGAAAAGGGGGACTAAAACCAAAAGAATAGGAGAATATATGTACAGGCCACACACACACATAGATAGATAGATAGATAGATAGATAGATAGATAGATAGATACGCATATATATATATAATCACACATATATACACGCACATATAGACCAAGGTCAACTGAAAAGTTAATTGACTGACCATGATAGTCTCATGGAATGTGAGGTTTATTTTCCAACATAGTGCCCTTTTCAGCCCATACACTTCTTTCATTGGTGTTGCAGTGCTTGGATTTCATTATACAAAAACGTCCTTATACGCAGATATGACATCATCACATGAACTTTTCACCCCACTCTCGTATAAGCACACACACACACACACACACACACACACACACACACACACACACACACACACACGGATGAATGTGGAAATGAGTTTAATAACACACTGATCAACAAATTCATAATTTTTATTTCTTTAGATTGAGTGAAAACTTTGCTGAAAAACAAAAGTGACAAAATCTTCTCCTGTAAGCAAAGATAATATTAGTCAGAGTGTCGATATTTTTTGAAAGAGATGATTCAGATTTTGTGAATGAAGCATAGCAAGAATAGTCTGCTTAAACTAAAGCGACATATCTTGTGTGTGTAATAATTCTTTGTGTAAGTATATCACTATGTGATATAGAAAATGTATTTGAGCCTTAATGTATATTTGGGTTCTACTGATGCAGGGGACAGAAGAATATTTTTTAAAGCAATAAAAATGTAAACAAACATTCGTTAATTTTAAGAAAAATTAAACGAACATGAATTTAGATCCACTTTTGAAAGAAAAGAATGTTGATCTTCATTCAAAAGAAATGAATTGAAAGGATGAGTAAGCATGACGTAAAACATACTTTTTGAATTTTTATCATTAAGGGTTTTCAGACTATTGTCTTCATCTTTATTGTTATTTCCACAACGTTTCGGCAGATATGTCCTCCGGCCTTCTTCAGGTGTTTGTCGAACTCGGGAACCTTCACGGAACTTCGAACTACGTCCTTTATTGAAACCACGGGGGTCGCCTGTTCTTATTCCGTTAGCCATAACCGGGTACAAGTGTTAAGTATTCCTGCATTGTTACTCGCCTGTAGTGTGGATTGAACCTGCAACCTCCAGATGATTGTCTCCTTAGAAGCTTAGGGAACCAATGCCAATAACCGTTACGCCATGTGTCAATTCAGAGTGAATTTTTGGGACTTATAAACATAACGTTCTTACTTGACTAGAATTACTGCTATTATGTATGATTTTTTACCTGTGCTCATATTCAGATTTTTCTTTTTTAGACAACTAATATGTTTTGAAGAAATGTTTAATTTTTTGCTAATTTGGGTAGACTCAAAATTAAATTTCAAAAAATTGATGATCTATATATGCTTCTAATTGGCTAAGAAATTGGCCTCTTAATATTTTGGGTGGGAAAAAATATCTTAAATTATGATGGGTTTTGATCCTTCAAATTTTTCGTGGCAAGTGAAAAATATTGTCGTCTTCGAAGTATTTCGAAACTGAAAAATTAGCGTGAATACACCGATTGGTCGATGAATGAAAAAATAGAGATACAAAAACTCAATGTTTTTTTCGATTAAAAAAAAATCATTTCCAAATTAATGCAAATTTTATCCTATATATAACCCTACATGAGGTGATTTACATGATTGTTTCTTAATAACTGTCAGATTCTCTTTTGATGTCACTTTACATTACAAAGCAACCAATTCCGCCAACAAACTAAACTTACATATCCAAAAAAGACTTACATTTCTATGAAAAGTATGGGTTATCTCCCACTAAAATTGTGTACCTGATAACCCCGAGAGCCCAAGAAAGAAGGCGGGAAGTAAGTGCCCGGAAGTAGCAGGGGCAGTTATACAGCAGGCACGCTGTTTCATTCATTGACAGACCAGACAACAGAGCAGACGAGGACAGCCGAGTAGGACAGCTAAACCAGCTCTCGTTGAACAACAGAGTAGCAACTAAACAGAGAGAACCATGCGGAAAACGAACCTTACGAAGAGAAATCTGAACCTCACAAACTAATCACCTCTAGAGATTTAAGACTCACATAGGGAGTCGATGAATTTTCCCATATTTCATAAACAATAATTTCTTAAATCCATCTTCTCAACAACTAGCCTGCCCAATCGGATGGGTGGGCTAAGAATATGCTGACATTCCTTACAATTGGTTATTAGTCGGTTGTGTATTATGGTATATCAACCCTTGTTGATTATTTAATGTCAAATCTTGTTTATACATATATATTAAATATATGATTTGTAAACGAATATTTTGTTGGTAACATTTTTAAACGAACCAGTGCTCATTTGTTTGCACATAGTTAATTGATTTCCAGCAGAGTAAATGATTAAATATTTCTATTTTACTCATTACTGGACATTGGCATGATGGTTAGAGTGTTCGCCAATGGCCCGGGAGACCAGGGTTCAATTCCAGGTCGAGCCACACCAAAGACTTTTAAAATGGTACTTGATTCCTCCTTGCTTAACAGCATTATAAGGTACGGATCAAGGGTAAAGTGGAGCAATCCAGGGAAAGGAGTAGCACCCTCCCCTACACTTTGGTGTTGTAGCTATCGAAAAGGAAGCCTTCGGGTCACCCTTGACTACAATCGCCAACTTTACTTACTTACAATTTGCCCAATATTTTGGAACCTAACAGACTACCGCACCAAGTCAGGGTGGACCTTAGAGCAATGGTAATAAAGGGATACTCCACATTGCCCAAAGTTTCAGGATTGGAGCATCGTCAGTAGATGGTTTACGGTCATAACAAGGATACTCGTTGAAGGGGTATGTGCGGGGACTTCTTTGTGGAGATATAGTTTGCGTATTCTACAACCCCTAGTCGGCTCGGCTATATCCCATAAAGAAGAGCAGGGCTCTCCTCCGAAAGGAGTGTCCTGTATGTGACTAAACTACATATGGTTGTGAGGCTTCAGCTTTAGAACTCAGAATACTTCATACCATATAAATGTATATAAATCATTTGTATTAAAAATAGTTACTTGAAGCTAAAAGTTTTCACTCAGAATTATTATTATTTTACTCCTTTAGAGTTTTTCACATCAGCTAACGCTGATGGTTTTTCACTGGAGTTTGAGTGACAGCAAGTCTCCTCAAGTCTTCAGGACTCGTGTCAGTTCTTAGCAATGCTGTCGTTTGGATAGTCTCTACCCGTCCGCCAACATCCAAGTCCTCCAGGCCTTTTAATAATCCTTTAGTTATTGTGCCTAAGGCACCAATCACAATTGGCACAATCGTTACTTTCATGTTCCACAACTTTTTCAATTCTCTAGCAAGGTCGAGGTACTTATCCTTCTTTTAACTTTCCTTCAGATTTATTCTGTGGTCCACCGGGACAGCAAAGTCGACAATTTTGCAGATTCTCTTTTTTTTTTTTTGTGGATTATTATGAGGTCTGGTCTTCTCGCCGGGATTAGGTGATCCTTTTGTATCTTAAAGTCCCATAGGAGTTTATGCTAGTCATTTTCTAGGACAGGTGCTGGGTTGTGCATATACCATTTGTTTGTATGGTCGAATTGAAATTTCCTGCACATTTCCGAGTGGATCACCTTACCGACCCAGTTGTGTCTCGCCTTATACTCCCGCTGGGCTAATTTGCTGCATTCGCTTATTATGTGATTGATTGTTTCGTCTCTGTCTCTTCATAGCCTACATTTACTTATTATATGTTACTTGAAACCAAAAAATTGTATATAAATTATTAGTATTAGATTGGAATACTTGATACCATATAACTGTGAGTAAATTATATTAAGAATATTTACTCGAAGCTAAACGTTTTCACAAAGAATTATTATTATTATTGTAGTTGTTGTTGTTATTATATGTTGCTTGAAACTATATAATTGTGTATAAATTATTATTATTAGATAGGAATACTTCAAACTATATGACTATCTGTCAGTTATTTGTATAAGATAGGAACACTTGATACCATACAACTGTGTACAAAAAACTCTTAAGCATCAAAAAGGTACATAAAACATACAATGAGTACGATTCTCTAATCACTAAGAATAAAATAATCATAGACAACTGCTAGAAGTGTATTATAGCAGTTCTTCTAAAATCTATGACACTCTATTAGGTAAGAGAATAAACGACAAAGACGCAGTCGGATGTCACTACAGCTTGTTGGGAACAGAATAAGCCAATGAGCGGGAAAGTCATAACCTATAAGAACGCAAGTGATGGTCAGCGATTTTTGTCTGATGCCATCAAAATGTCTTCCTTCAAATGTCGTCGGTTGTACTTAGTGAGTGAAGAAAATCGCTACTTCACACTGAACTCTATTGGTTAAATGTTATAATTTAAAAAGTTCGTCCTAAGTAAGAGGCTAGTCAGGGTTTTGACATTTTGTCCATTATTGTATTTCAGAAGGAAAGGTGATAAAAATGTACTTGATAGCAGCCGTCTTCTTTATCAATATCGTATGCATTATCTCAGGTTATCACTAAAGTAGAAATATTGTACCGATTCCATCCAGGCTTAGAATACGCAGACTCTACCTCCAACAGAGGGGTAAGACCCCTCGCCCGTATAAAAAGTGGCAACTTTTGATGGTGAAGCTCCATGTTCTGTAGCTCTAGAGAGCGTGGAGTACCCTATTCTCAGTTCTGCTGACGTGGTAGTACCTGTTAGGGTCACATCTATGGGTCAAATACATCTGTTTAAAAGTTATTTGTATACGATTGGACACTGTGTTAAGGAAACAATTTAATGAAACAAATACGCAAAAAATGTAAATATGAACGCGATAACATCTGGTCGTGAAATAACCAAAGACAGGTAAACATGCTATTAAAATTAATCTTGTTCTAATTGCATGGTCATGTACCAAGAAGAAAATCAGAATCAAAATCTTAATTAGATGTAATATTATTAATAATCATTCATTTCTGGTGCTCCATACTTCAGGCCTTATGCCAAACTAGGGTTCGTTGAATGATTAACAACAATTATCAATTTTTTACTTTGTTCACTTTTAGTTTCTTGATATCGCCCTATGGGTTAACTAGTACCACTACTATCTTTTTAAAAGAATGGATTTGGCATGGAAAGACCCAGGAATGTTATGCCATTAAAACAAAGAAAGGAAACCTTTTCATCGCATCTACTCTGACAATAAAAAGTAACTGAAATTAAAATGAAAGAAATTCGAGTCAAAAATCAATAATAGTTGAAAATGCTACAATATATATTTTGAATGGGATTATGTCTAATACTACAAATGTTAGCTGAATAAACCGACTGCATCTGTACAGAAGGTTTGTCAGTACTGACGTGGAATGACCTACAAGTTAATTCGTTTTGTGGCGTTGTGTTGGGTCAGTTGTTCCTTCCAATGACGACCCGTAAAATCTTTTTGTTCGTCCTAGCTGATACCACCATGGTGGTTGTTTTCCCCAGCAAGGATTAGGTATGTCACCCTATCCATCAAGAACGGGAAGGCCGTGACATTGCGATCGACTTGTGATACGATGCTTAGTCTTGGTGAAAGAGCAATATTTCTTCTTGATTCGTGGCCGTTTTTTGACGATTTCTTCCTTCAAACGCACCAATAATGCTATATAATATTCGCTATTGATGGTTCTTCCTTTCTTAAAGTAATCGATGAACAAAATACTTTGTGCATTCCAAAATAAAGAGGCTAAAACCTTGCCTGCGGATGTTTGCGTCTTATGGTCGGCTTTCACCTGCTGCTGTCCACTCAGCTGACTGCCAATTTTAATCCGGAATGAAGTGGTGGATCCATGTTAAATCCATTGTCACGTATTTACGCAAAAACTCCTTTTTGTTGCGTTGAAACAGTTACAAACAACGCTTTGAATCGTTGACGCGTTGTTGTTTTTGATCGACTGAAAGCAAACGCGACACCCACTTTAAAACACTGCTATCACATTGACAAATGTTCATGCAAAATGGTGAATACACTGCCTTCTGATATCTTCAACTCCTCTGTTATCTCAGACAACTTCAATTTACGATCGTCCAAAACGAGTTTGTGGAGGTTTTGGTGTTTTCGGGACAATTTGCTGAATTTGGCCGACCTGAGCGTTCAGCATCATTTGTGTCTATACGACCGCGTTTAAAGTCAGCATACCACCTTTTAACCGTTGTTTCCGACGGAGCAAAGTCCGAAAAACACTTATCAAGCCATTTCTTTGGTTAAACAGTATTTTTCCCATCAGAAAGCAATGCTTTATCAACACACGAAATTCAGATTTTTCAATTGTTTTGAAAATTTGCAACAGCAGCTTCACTTAAATAACTGTAATTTGTAAATTAATAATCCGATTGGGCCCAAATTTTGATTCGTGAGATTTCAAGGTTAATCCTTTATAAAAATCATATGAATATTATATTAGTAGCGAATCTATTTGTCAGGCCCGGGAATGATGTGTTAGCAATACTTGAAACCATTTAATTGTGAACAAAAACAAAAAAAAAAAAACTGGTTCTGGCTAGTTTAAAACAATGTTGCCTACAAACTATTAGCTTACAAATTATATATATATATATATATCATCATATATATATATCATCATCATCATCATGTCGTGCCGCCAGCACGGATATCCCTGACCCTCTCTCGCCACTTCTCCCTATCATTCATCGCCTTCGTCAGTCGTGTGTCGATGTCTTTTTCGGTTGATGAAACGCTACTTCCTAGGTAGGTGAATTTGTCTACTAGTTTCAGAGAGGCTCCGTCTAGTGTGGCAATGTTGCCCGTTTTGTTGTAACACATATATTCAGTTTTGAGTGCATTGACATGGAGAACACTATATATATATATATATATATATATACCTAACCACTCCACACGAGGAGGATGTGAAACAAGACCAATTTTTGAGGGATGTTTAACAGGTTTGAATGCAGTTTTCCTTTTCCAAGACTGGTTGCCATAACAAAGCTTAAGGGCCCAGTCTAGTCGGATGGAGAATAATTGGATACATACCTTACCCAAGGGTACTAAGGCTTTGTTAAATGCAAACGGCTTCGTCCAAAACTTGAGTTCGGGTAGCTGTGTTCATCTATTACGACGGTAACCATTACACCACGTCCGCCTTCAAATTATATATATCAGGGCTGCCCCCCAAAAAATCATGTATATATATGTATAAACAGGATTTAGCATTAAATAACCGACAAGGGTTGATATGTCATAAAACACAACCAACATACAACTAAGGAATAAAAGTTGACAAAAATAAGATTAAACAAATACAAGTCAAAAATTTACATTATCTGAAAATGCTTCATCTTATAAAAATCCCTGATAATACTACTATTAATAAGTGACAGTAAAGTTGGTGACCGAAGTCGAGGGTGAGCCGAAGACACCCTTTTCCATAGCTACTACAGCAAGATGTAGGGGAGGGCGCTACTCCTTTCCCTGGATGGCTCCACTTTACCCTTGATAGGTACGTTATAATGCTGAGTGTTCAGCAAGGCGACGTCAAGTACTATTTTTTGAGTCTTTGATGTGATGACCTGAGATTGAACCTCAGTTTCCCGGGCCATTGGCGAACACTCTACCGACTAAGTCAATGGGCCGATAATATAATGTTTAATACTATTTGTGTAATAAAAATTGACATAATATCAAATGAATACTAGTAGTCCAGGCTAAAAGCGTGATCCGTTTACTAAAACTTTTCACGTTCCCAATGATACCTGCATCAGAAAAATCAAGTCTTAAAAGATCGTCTTTGGATTACCCTCACTGCGCTTTTAACCTAGATTATAGTAGTAGAGTCTGCTTAGACCGGCAGTGGTAGTCTGACGGGAGTGCTTGCTATACGTACTACCCAATGTCCTCATAGTAACTGTCGCTGCTTATGTATTCATAAATATACGCTGGGTGGTCATATTTACATAGCACGTACGTGTGTGTACGTGCAAATATGCATATCTATGGGCCGGCGGTGTTACTTTATCAAAGCGTCCCCGCGGGCCATTGGCCTATTAAGTAGAGTGTTCGCTAATCGTCTGGGAGACCTGGGTTCAATCCCAGGTCGATTCATACCAGAGACTCAAAAAATGGTACTTGATGCTGCCTTGCTTAACATTCAGCATTATAAGGTACGGGTCAAGGATAAAGTGGAGCAATCCAGGGAATGGCGTTGCGCCTTCCCCTATACTTTTTGGTATAGTAGCTATTGAAAAGGAAGCCTTCGGGTCACTCTCGACTGAGACAACTATATCACCACACAATCGTATAAAAATACTACTACCTGTCAATGCTTAACCCAATAAAAATTCAATAATTCTGCACCTAAAAAAATCCAAAATACTATTATAACTACTAATAACACTTCAAGCATACGTAAAAACATCATCATCTAATATGGCGCTAGTACTAGTCTTCATAAGAAGGATAAAATAAATGTAAATGGTGATATCTGATCTTTTGCCAGCTGTGAAACTTTTGTACCTCAAACGAGAGATCAGCTATGACAATAAATAAAAAAAATTATTCCAGTTGGCTTCCTGCTGATATGCACTGTTTATCAATTTATGTTTCGTTTGGTTTCTTTGTTTTATGGTACACCAACCTTCATGAGTCATTTTAGAAGAACAGCAGTGGGTAGATAAGGAGTACATACCTTTCTCAAGGGCATTAGTACGAAAATGAACGTACTAGCGTGACTGGAGTTCGAACTTGCTTACTTGAAGGCCGTAGTCCAATACTTTAGCCACGACGCCACGAGTATTTCTCAGCACAGTTTCGGTTAGGTTGCCTTATGTAATGGCATATCAAAATTCATGGGTTATTTAACGCCAAAGCTATCCTTGCAGAAGGACAATACTTATTCGATAACTGGAGAGTATAAGGGCGTTCATATCTTTCTGAAGAGTATTTGTCCAAAAGTGAACAGAATATTGCGACTGGATCTCGAACTCGTTTACTACAATGTCACAGGCCAGTACGTGAGCCACTGCAGAACGGGGATTCACCAACGTCGAGTTGAATATTTAATCGTGAAGAATTAATGCAATAAAATTATTATATATACACCATTGCGCATAAATACGTGAACCCCTATCAATTTGCATTAATGAAAAGTTGATCTTCATCTAAACTAAAAACGCTTAAACCCTGTTATTCATAAAGTAAAAGTAAGTAAAGTTATCGACCGTAGTCGAGGGCGACCAGAAGGCCCCCTTTTCAATAGCTACTACACTGAAGTGTAGGGGAGGGCGCTATTCCTTTCCCTGGATTGCTCCACTTCACCGTTGATCCATAAATTATAATGCTGAGTGTTAAGCAAGGAGGCATCAAGTACCATTTTTTGAGTTTGGTATGACTCGACCTGGAATAGAACCCAGGTCTCCCGGGCCATTGGCGAACACTAACCCTTACACCAATAAAATTAAACCATCAAAAATGGTTATAATTATGTATTATTCATAACCAAACACTGCAGCAGCTCTGACGAAGGGGCTTAAATTAGGCCGACTGTATCACCCTCAAATAGATCAGTTTGAGAATTATTAGTATTGGATAAGAATACATGAAACCATATACTTATTTACTTAGGTTAACTTAGATGTGGCACAAGACCGGAAGTATTCGGTACCAAACGAGAATCGAACTCATTAACGTTAGTTTGCTAATGTAGCTTGCTAATCATTACACAACATGTGGTGTTCTTCGTGAATCCATATAACTATGTGCAAACAAAGGGTGATTATTAAATAAAATCATTTATGCTAGATAGAAATACTTGAAACCATTTAACTGTATGCAAATTATTTGTATAAAGAATAGTTACTTGAAGCTATAATTGGTTTGGTTTGGTTGGGTTTTATGGTATATCAACCATAATAGCTTACTTAAAGCCAAATCTTGTTTATACACATATATTAAATATATGTGACGGCAAATTTACTAAAATCCCAAAACGGGACCTTATTCTTCGCACGTGTGAAGCCGGGGCAGACTGGCACTTGATCCCTTGTAGAATAAGTCCTTGTTCAGAGTCCTTTCTCGGGCATATAGAAACTGGCATATTATGTGGGGGTTAATTTATGGCTAGACTGACTGACTATTCACACACCCACCAAGGCCACTGGTCTCCCTACCCCTAGAGCAATGGAAGATATGGACCTCTAGGTTTATATGTAATAATATTAATTATAGTAGTCGACAACTCCGGTTTCCCGTATAAGAATGTTAAAGGAATTTATAGGACAATTTTAAGCAAGCATAACATAAGGCGAATAGAAGCTGAAAAAGAAACATGAAATAACAAATTGGTAGTAGACAATACAAAGAACGACTCGAGCACGTGGGAACATTAAAATACACCAATCTTTTACTACACATAGATACACATCTTTAACGTGTCGGCTATATTATAAATGAATAGTACATGAACACAAATGTCTTTCTTCTTCTCTTTTCTTTCGTTTTTAGTCTTTCTTCAACTTGAGAGAGAGAGGATATGTAATTGGGTATAGGGAGAAACAGTTTTAAAGTCTACTTATCTTTAGACGACTTTCCTTTGGAGAGCATTTTTCTTGCTCCTTTTCTTTTTCTTTAATCTCGGGTTGACGGCATTTATTTTATTTTTGGAGTCTGGCTTGAAAGTAGGGTTCCTTTTCCCTCTTGTCCAAGATATTTCCGTCTTTCTTTTCCCGGAGTCTTGGCACGCGCTTCACCCCATCTGGTCACGACGATGTCTCATTCAAGACTCATTTTCTTATTTCTTCTTTCCGCTGACGACTTTCCTTTGGAGAGCATTTTTCTTGCTCCTTTTCTTTTTCTTTATTCTCGGGTTGACGGCATTTATTTTATTTTTGGAGTCTGGCTTGAAAGTAAGGTTCCTTTTCCCTCTTGTCCAAGATATTTCCGTCTTTCTTTCCCCATCTGGTCACGACGATGTCTCATTCAAGACTCATTTTCTTATTTCTTCTTTCCGCTGACGGGAAGAAGGTGCCACTTCCGTTTTAGGGTCCCGGCCTATCATTTGGCTTCCATCTCCTTCCTTCCCCCGTCAGGCGATTCGCTAGGGCTACTATATGTCACCCCGTATCCCATTCTTTATCCATCAGGTCACCAAGTACAAACATCTGTTTTTCCATTCTGACCTGGATTTGTTACTTTGGGATTGACCCACATTATCTCTCTTAATGGTCAATCGTTGACGGCTTGCTACTGTTAATTCGAATACGGAGGAATTAGTAGTAATCTTACTTCTCCTCACTCAGGGGGACACCACGTGACATATATATGATTTGTAAACACGTTTTGTAGATAACAGGTTTAAACATGCCTGAGCTATCTCTTTTTTTTTGTACAGTTATATGTTTTCAAGAATTGCTATGGAACAGTAACAATTTAGTTTAACATCAATCATTTGTTTGCACACATTTAAACTATTTGTAAGTAATTTTATTTTTAGATGATTTAGAACTAATTTGTTTGCACAAAAGTATAGCTATTGTTTCTACACACTTAAATGGTTTCAATTACAAGTTTTATTTATCACTAATTATTCTATTAAATACTATTCATTCATTTGCACACAATTAAATGGTTTCAAGTATTGCTATGTGATATTAATATTTCTCATTTGCTTGCAAACAGATTAAATATTTCTAGTATTGATATGTATCACTAACAGTTAAACATCAGTCATTCGTTTACATATAGTTAAATGGTCAAATAGTTCTATTTCTAACAATTCAGTTTAACATGAGTCATTTGTTTGCACACAGTTTAAATGTCAAACAGTTCCATTTGAACCATAGATGGAACCTTTTCAGGTGCTACCACTCCGGGTCGGAGTGACCTGGAAATAATGGCAATGAAGAGGTATTCCATATTCTCCAAAGCTCCAGAACTGGAGCTATACCATCAGATTTTTTGTATCATATTCAGGACACTCGTTGGAGGGATGTCTTACCCATCCTCAGAGATGTATATTTTAATTCGCAAGCAGATTGGGCTGAAGCTACAACTGTTTACACAATTACTTGAAATAATAATATTGCATAAATTATCAGTCACCCTGTCGCTAAAGTGGTAAGACTACACAAATAGGTGTCCTGGACTTGACATAAAACTGCATCCTGTGGTGAAGCATTAATTCTGGAGCTGTTAGTGTCCTAACTATGGGTTAAATAGATCTGCTTGAAAATTATTAATATCGGACCCATATAGCTCTGTGCAAACAAATGACTTATTATCATTTTACTCTTTTGAGAGTTTTTTTACACCAGAATCAGCTGATGGTCTTCCACAAGAGACTGAGTGACAGCAAGTCTCTAACACTCTTCTCAGTATTCTGGTAGATCTTAATAATTCTGTAATTTGGATGCCTCTCCACTCGTGTAACAAACAAAAATCACCTAGTTTTACTCATAAATTAAAACGTAAATTATGGGTGGGTTTTGAAACAGTTTAAAATGTAATTTTTGGCCGGAATAAAAAAAAATTAGGAGGTGCAGATCGGGTTGTACAAAATGGACTCAGTAAGAAAGGTTTAAACTCTGGACGTGGTTGTTTGCGTTTTACTTCACGCTAATGTCGTCAGGAAAATCATGTATTCAAATCGATTCTAACTAATTATGTTAAAATCCTAATGAAATCTGTTTGTATTTTAAATAGCTCTAATGCTCTTGGGTAGGGTATGAATCCAACTATTCTTCTCCCAGCTATGGGTAAATAGTAGGGCAGACTGAGCTCTTTAGCGTTGGTATGGCAACCGGTCAAAGAAAGAAAACTGAATTCAAACTAGATGTAGACCTGGAGAGTAATGGACTCTACCCGGAAATTCTTTTTCAAGATATGCTATATAAGTCACACCACCACAACCAAAACCAGTTTACAGCACAAGGGAGTGAGAGACTAAAGATTTGATCATCATCATCATCATCATCAAGTTGTGCTGATTGCACGGATTCTCTTTACTCTCTCTCTCTCTCTCTCTCTCTCTCTCTACACACAGGAAACTGCACTTCCAAGTCTTGGTAGGACAACTAGTCTAAGAGAAGGAAGACTCCTTATTCAAAACATGGAACTGAAGTTTGACATTGTGTTCAATCTCGTTTAGCATTGAAAGTACTGCCAAGTTGTATAGCACCTAGCCTTTCTTTCGATGTAGTAAAGAAGGGAGATGTACTGCATGGGCAAATGCTGGTTTTCCATTCAACATCATCTAGGCCTGGGACGAGATGCAGGTGAAGAGTTTTCCTACTTTTAAAATAGAGATGCTTAATCTGGTTAGAATGAAATACTTTGACAGAATAATCCATAGAAAAGAGTATTATTCCAACGAAAAATTTGTCTCTTTAATTTTTCCTAACGATTCTGTTGATTTTTAAAACTGTAACTTCCAGTTCAGCTAAACTATATAACACTAGTACAATGTTGAATTTTCGGTGATGATAATCGTTATGTCACAAGCACCTCCACTGCGGGTTACTCCTCCCAAAAAACATCTTCAGATCATTTCACAGACCTCCGTAGCAATATTGCATCTACTGAAAGCGATGCCAACATACGTATAGAAATAAGCATGGACTGATATCCACAGGTTATCGACCATGTAGAAATCTAATCACCGATAAAATAAGATGAGAATTCTTCCAAGCCGCGGCTGTGTTGGTACAATCGTACAGTTGCACCACTTAGACTTTGATGACGCGATTGGAGAAATAGCTAGATTGGAAAAGCACAATGATGCTGCTGCGTGCTGTTTTAGAAGCAATACCCCACAAAACAGAAACACTACACTCACTTGCCTCGTATCTCACAAACCGTCCAAGTGAGACGAAAAAAAAAAAACATGCAGAGAACTGCTGGAGAAGCAGTGATGAACTCAAAAGAGAAGGGAGTAGCCTCGTGGTGTAATGGTTAAAGCGATGGACTGCGAAATCGTAATAAGCGAGTTCGCAATCCAGTCGTGCTATTACGTTCACTTTCGGACAAATACCCTTGAGAAAGGTATGAACCCCCTTATCCTCCCAGCTAGGGGATAAATAGTACCACTACTGTTCCTCTAGGAGAATGGCTTTGACATTAAATAACCTAGAAAGGTTGATATGCCATTAAACGAAGAAACCAACCAACCAATCAAAAGAGAGATCTTCCATGGGCTCCTATGCATGGACACATTGGTGTTAGCCAATCAGCAAAGACTTACATTCATCAGCTCAGTGCAGATACTGGATCCCGTCTAGAGGACCTGAGAAGAACGATGGATAATAGGGACGAATGCTGATGAGAGAGAGAGAGAGAGTAAAGAGAATCCGTGCAATCAGCACAACTTGATGATGATGATGATGATCACATCTTTAGTCTCTCACTCCCTTGTGCTGTAAACTGGTTTTGGTTGTGGTGGTGTGACTTATATAGCATATCTTGAAAAAGAATTGCCGGGTAGAGTCCATTACTCTCCAGGTCTACATCTAGTTTGAATTCAGTTTTCATTCTTAGACTGGTTGCCATACCAAGGCTAAACAGCACAGTCTGCCCTACTATTTTCCCATAGCTGGGAGGAGAATAGTTGGATTCATACCCTACCCAAGAGCATTAGAGCTATTTGAAATACAAACAGATATCATTAGGATTTGAACTCGAGTAGCCAAGTCCACTACCTACGACGATAACCGTGAAACCACAAGCGCTTCTTTGGTGCTTTGCTAAAAATAAATAAATAAACAAAAATAATTTCGGTTTTTCAGTAAAATAAAGAATTATGGTTTTCCTAGAAAATAAAATGCAGTGTTCAACCACTAAAACTATCTGCTGACTTTTCTTCTTTTCTTAGAACTAAAATGTTCCGAACTAAAGGAGATTTAAGGTTTCAGCTTTCCTTTCCATCAAAACTGCACAATTTTATCGACGGGGTATTGTAATTGCAAATGACAGCGATTATATTATTGATTGATAGCGTCTAAATTTTATATGCGTTTTCATATCGTTCTTGAAAATATGATACTACTTTTCCAAACAAACTGGTTATAAACAAGTTTCATCTGATTTTTTTTTTAGGGGAAAGATGCCAGCGTTTGGGATTTGCCTAAAACAGAGAATTCTCCAGTTGCCTTTGGAGAATCATAAATTTAATTCCTCCATGTTGATTTGCATCTGTTTTCCTAAGAGCAAACTTCTAGAAACGCAATCTTCATTCATAAAAAAATGTCGGGTAATACCGGATCGAACAAAAAAACAAAGAAAAAAAAAACACTCCTCACGTTTCGGTTATATTCTTCTCATGAGAATTTTTCGATAACCGCAATACAAACATTTGTTTATGTTTGTGCTCATGATGGCTCCGATCAAGGTTGACAATGGGTGTAGCAACATTTTTTGCGGTTATTACCATATTTACCCAACCCCTCTGCTCGGGAAGGATATGACACAAGGTCAGTTTTTAAGCGAAGTTTAACAGGTTTTAATTCAGAGTTTTCTTTTTCCTAGACTAATTACCTCACCAAGGCTGAAGAACCGAGTCTGCCTTGCTATTTACCCATAGCTGGAGGGAGAATAATTGGATTCATACCTTTCCCAAGGGTATTAGTGCTATGTGAAATGCAATCAGTCTCGTCCAGGATTTGAACTCGTGTCGCCGTGTCGATTTCCCACGACGATAACCATTACACCACTGTCCGTGTGATAGTTACGGGATTGCTTGCATCACTCACCCACTCTTTTCTTCACCTACCACCGTATGCTACATACGAGACAATTTATCGCAAGAGATCTAACAATGAGACAGAGGTCAGGGTTATAAATTTCATGCCTTTCCAAAGATATTCTAACTTACGCAAGCTTAAAATATAAATATATCAACATATCAACTCCCTATGGGTTATCTAATGCCCTAATTTGATTCCTTTGTAAGTTTTTTTTATTGTAATCCGAACAATTTTCAATGTTCTATTGATTTTTTTTTAATTACACTTTTGAAGAAATCCTCTATAATCTTTTAATTGCATACAGTTTATAATATCAAGTATTCCGATCTAATATGAATAATTTGCATACAGTTTTATGGGTTCAAGTATGCCTATCAAGTACTTAATAGATGCAAACCATTAATATGATAATTATTTATTACTCAGCCAAGAAACAAAAAAAATTGCATGTCCTGGAAGATGATATAATATCAATTTTAAAAAACATTGATGTCTCTAGCGCAAAGGATGCATTTTTCACAGGACGTGTTCCAAATGACCGCCAATGTGCTTGTCTCGATAATAAATCATTATCATATTAATGGGTTACATCTATTTTGAAACACCTTGTTTTTTAAAACATATTACCGTGTGCACGTTATCTGTATTAGATAAGAATACTTGATACCAGTGGCGGATCGTGACATTGATTCTTGGTAGAGGTACTTCAGAACATATATGAAAATTATATTGATAATAATATTGTATAATACGCACACACTGATAAATACAATCCCACACAAACACACATGCGCAGTATGAAATACTAAACATTAATTCACTCCTTACGGATAAAATAGTGAAATCCCATTTTCAACATGCTTCTTTGATTTTTCATGTTTTTCACTTTATTCTTTCTCTTTGTTTATATTTCTAACGCCGTCTTCTGACCATGTTACATTAACTCTATTGTATATCTTCAGAGAGAAACGGCCAATTTTCTTGATAGCAACTTTCTCGTGAAGAGACAACGGTGAAAATTTAAGATGTTGAAGTTCCTTCACTGTCATTGGACTTGTTTCTAAAGAAAGCACGGAATCCATGATTAATTCAAATTTTTCTATACGGTAAAGTTCCTGGATTTTTTTTTAATTGTTACTACATCATATCATCTACAATTAATGATATTCAGAGAATCCAATACTCTTGAATTGATATAACAAACAACACGTAAACATAACACATGAGACAATGAAATGAGGTGTAAACAGAACTTTTCAAATTGATAAGCAGATCTGAACTGCGTAAGCTGCAATATTCGGTCCTCCTTGGGCTGCTTGCCTCTTGGACATGCGCAGAACAAAGTAAAAGACCCGTCACTAGAACTGTGGAGTAGACAATCATTTTGTTTTCTTGGAATGAGAGTTGACAAGTCATTAAGTTTAAGGATAATTGATAATGCTATTAGATATTTTTTACAGATATAAATAAATAAGCATATTTTTTTCAGTATATATCAGGAGAAAATAAGGGCTTCAATAGTTCCACAGAAACAATAGACGAGCTGCTATTATATAACTGCTAAGAAAACTATATAATTGCTATCTATTAGGTAGCTTGTCCTCTCAGGTAAAATTCAGCTGCTTCCAAGCTCAAGAAAAATTTCCACAAACGTTTTAACCTGATCTTGAGAAAAAAAATTTTGTTGAAAATGAAAAAAAAAAAAAGGAAATTACTTCGTACAAGATTTGATAAACATGGTGGATGAAGTAGAACAGACCAGTCAAAATCCAATATGTTTTCATGCGTGATTCTTGCTGAATATGGCCTCGGGTTATCTTAGAGAAGCACAACGTTTCTCCAACTGATGAGTTCTCTTAGAAGATTTTCATGCACACGTTTCAGACGTTGAGAGTATGCCTGCATTGATTGTCTGATTGCGGTTTAAAAACTGAAAATGAATAATACTGCGGTGATCCTATCATACAAACAGTATAATCTCTACCTTTATTTTGAGTAGGCTGCGGAAATTCATCCTATTTAATCGACTGCCTTTGGAGTTGAACATTATCATTAAAGACCAATTTTTCGTCGCTTATAATGATATTCTTGAGAAACTGGTCATTGAAAGAAGATTTATCGCTATGATTATACGATCTTCCTTATTCTTCTCACTAAAAGCATAAGGAAACCAAACACACAGATTTCTCACTTTTCCTATCCTTTTCAAGTGACGGCAGATTGTGGATTGGGATGGATTAAGGTCAAGTGCTAATTTTCGAATACTTTTGTATGGATTGCATTCCGCCAAATATCTTAAAGCATCTTAAAGCAACAAAAAAGATCTAATGTAACAAATTACAAAAAATAAAAACCGGATACCACACTTTTCTCCCGTGTTACGTTAGAAATCGTTTTTTTCTTTCTTTTGGGTTCTTTTTTTTTCCATAATTTATTCATTCCAGTGACGCTTATCTTTTTAGTTTGGTTTAGTTTGGTTTCTTTGTTTAATGGCATATCAACCTTTGTAGGTTATTTAATCCTATTTACCAACCCCACCGCTCGGGCAGGATATGACACCAGGTCAATTTTTAAGCGGAGTTTGACAGGTTTGAATTCAGAGTTTTCCTTCTCCTAAACTAGTTGCCTCATCAAGGCTGAAGAACCTAGTCTGCCCTACTATTTACCCATAGCTGGAGGGAGAATAATTGGATTGATACCTTTCCCAAGGGTATTAGTGCTATGTGAAATACGATCAATCTCGTCCAGGATTTGAATTCGTGTCGCCGTGCCCATTTCCTACGACGATAACCATCACACCACGGGCACCTCCTAGGTTATTTAATGCCAAAGCCATTTTCGTAGAAGAACAGCAGTGGTACTATTTAACTCATTGCTGGGAGGATAAGGGGGCTCATACCTTTCCCAAGGGTATTTCTCCGAAAGTGAACGACTGGAATTCGAACTCGCTTATTACGATTCCGCAGTCCATCGCTTTAACCATTACACCACGAAGACACACCCTTCTCTTTTTAGCGAAACATGCTCATTTGATTTTCAATACTACCTTTTTTTCATATCTGTACATGTAGGTACAAAAAAAAAAAACTCAGGTGACTCAATTGCAAACAAATTAGCTGACAGATTTTAGTGCTTTGCTTTGCTTTTTAATTCTATATAGAGATGAATAATTGTTGTTGCTTTTTTTTTTTCATCTCTGATGATGCTATCACCATTCGATCTCGATTTACAGCGTTCATTATTCAGAGTTAGAAGAGTTTCATCATCACAATTGCCATCATGTGACCCAACACCCAGGTAGGCCCTCCGAGGTGGAGTAGAGTTGTCACTGCACCAGAAACAAAGTAGCCAAGTGTCACGTACGTTGCTATTGACCAATCAGCCAGCAGAAAATTGTGTCCAAGTTAAACTGAAGTCGATTGGAAAATCGATAAACCCTATTCTCAAATGAGATATTTTTTATCATCTTTATCCTGTAATATCAACATTTTCCGTTTAGAAGCTCGCCGATAAATTTCTTCTTGGAACCAATGTGAGCGTACGAGATGTGTTCAAACAATATCGAGACTTGAAGATGTATTTACCAAGAGAGACATGAACAATGAATGAAACGTTAATTTTCTTCAAAATACGAGGTATGTTTAAACAGTATCAAGACTAAAGTTGTATTTATCAAAATAAAAAATGACAACGAATAAAATGCTAATTTTCCTCAAAAAACAAGCAGTTCCAAAAAGTATCGTGACTGAAGTTGTATTTACCCAGACACAAAATAATGTATGAAACGTTAATTTTTTTCAACATAAGACGTGCATTAAAAAGTATTGAGATTGTAGTTGTATTTACCGAGACAGAAATAAACAACAAATAAAAAGTTAATTTTCTTTAAAGTATTTATTGTGTTAAAAAAAGTATCGAGAATGCAGTGGTATTTATTAAGACAGGAATGAACAATGAATGAAAAGTTCTCTTTAAAAATTGTTCAAGAAAGTGTTCAGACTAAAATTTTATTTACCAAGACAGAAAAAGAATAATGAAGGAAATGTTAATTTTCTTTTAAATAGTCTCATTGGCATTCAACACACTTATTCCTACGACATTTTCATTAGTCGAAGCACCTCTGAACCTTCTATTTTAATGTCATTCATTCCTCAAATCTAACTCTTTGAGATGGATTTTCAGTTTAGGAAGCAAATTGTAACGTTACCTCATCGGCACGGCACCATGTCGAAATAGTAACGTTACCTCTCTGGCACGTTACCATGTCGAAATTGTAACGTTACTTCACCGGCACGGCACCATGTCGAAATAGTAACGTTACCTCACTGGCACGAAACCATATCGAAATTGTAACTTTACTTCACCGGCACGGTAGCATGTCGAAATTGTAATTGTAACGTTACCTTACTAGAACGGCACCATGTCGAAATTGTAACGTTACTTCACTGGCACGGCACCATGTCGAAAATGTAACGCTACTTCACTGGCACGGCACCATGTTGAAATGGTAACGTTACCTTACCGGAACGGTAGCGTGTCGAAATAGTAACGTTACCTCACCGGCATGGCACCATGTCGGAATTGTAACATTACTTTACCGGCACGGTAGCATGTCGAAATTGTAACGTTACCTCACTAGCACAGTACCATGTCAAGATTGTAATGTTACTTCACCGGCACGACACCATGTCGAAATTGTAGTGTTACTTCACTGGTACAGCATCATGTCGAAATTGTAACGTTTCCTCGCCGGCACGGCACCATGTCGAAATTTGTCACGCACGCAAAATACAAATGACACTGTTATTTCATGATACGCAAGGTTATTTATTGCCACGAACACTTTTTTCGTAGCAACCACGAAACGAGAGAGATAAAATAAAAGCCATGCGTCGACTCAGAGAGACAGAAACTTTAACTCGTGGCAGATGAGACGACAACCACAGACTTCATTTCTTTTTAACCCCGACCAAGACTCGTCGCAACGGGCTGCTTGTCGTCCGTCGCCTCCAACTGTCTCTGTCACCGACTGAAACTCGAACGGTTCCGAACTGACCAACTGTGTCTTAGAAATCTTATATATATTCTTCTAATTATTCTCTAAACTAATCTGATAATAACACGTAATCCGAATGTTTATTTAACATTTCTTCCACGGCCGATTTGAAAACAAACATTTATTATGACAGGGACTGACACGTGCATATGCAAAATAAGGTTTACCTGCTTCTGACCTTTCCAACTCGAAAACTTACAACTCCATACTCAAAGTTTTTAACTAGCACACAATTTATCACTAAAATAATTAGAATCCCTAATTATATTACAGAATAAAAATAGCATGAAATCAGATAATGGTAAGTACAGAGAGAGCTCACTCTTGCCAAAAACTACTAATAAAAAATATTGAGATTGCTGATCAAAAGGTTCCGATAATTAGCACCGACTCCACGAGACTTCGTCTAAACAGCAGTGTAAGAGGTTGGGTATGATAAGGATACACAAGTCTTCATTTAAGTTCTTTTAAAAACTAAGTTTGAAAAAATTGAAGATTTGGTCTCGATAGTTTCTCTGACCCAGCCAGGGAGCGGAAAAGTCACATGGCTACTTACCTACTCTTATCAAGTAAGACTTTTACTATTTTGTATCCTTCCACTTACTGTTTGCTTATTGAATTATGTGTTTATTTCTTGCTGCAGGGACACGTACGTGGATTCTTTCTTCTATGATTGATTTTAATGGCATGTCAACCCGTCTGGAGTTATTCTTTTGCCTAGAGGTTTGAGAATAAAGTTCATGGTACGTTTATATTTACATTTTTTTGTGTAGTTGTTTCTTAATTTTTTTATTCGTACACAGTCCCATCGAATAAGAATGATTTTGAAACAGATCTATTTCATTCAGAGATGGGACTCAATCAGGTACACGACCACTTCGGTTCAATGTGAACCAGAGAATAAAGGCAATGAAGGGATAACCCACATTTGGCAAACCCCAGAACTGGAGCTTAACCGTTTGGTACAGTTTAATATCATACTAAGCACACCCCTTTTGGAGGGTAGAGGATATTACCCTTTTGCAGAGGGATACAGCCAGCTTATTCTAAGCCTCGCCGACAAGGCATTCTTTCTTTTTAATAGCACTTATATGTACATTATGTATATAAAAAGCTAAATCTCCTTTTTGTATAATGTTAGTATAACTAGGATATACTCGTGCTAATATAGGTCTTGAATATACTCTTGCTAATATTCGTCTTGGGTATACTCGTGCTAATATTGGTCTTCGGGAAATGGGAAATCGACAAAATATCGTCTCTACCACCAAGCATTCCAATACAGATATTTCCTTTTCCTATTCACAAGTGAGTGAGCCTAATATATTTTCAAGTGACAAAAATTGTTTTAGAAAAGACTGATAACCACAACATAACCGAAAGTGATTTATTGATTGCAAAACAGAAATAAATCTGTCGATGCCCCAACCATGCGCATAAGAATAAAAATAAAATGTTTCTGATTCATTCGTAACAAAAAAAAAAAAAAAAAAGATAAAAAATAAAACCGACGGACATTTAAATCAATAGACTGACAAGCAAAGCAGAACCTGACCGGACAGCCAATATCGAATACTGTCACACCTGAGAATGATTTTCTTTTCTTTTTGCATAATTCAACTAGATCGAACTCAATAATCAAAATAAGCTATGATTTTAAAAAATCATTTTCTTGTTAACTCAGTGTAGTATTTGGTGGTTAGGAGAGCTAGGCTCTCAGATCATTTATACTTCTGGCCTTGTAAACAAAGCTTAAAAGTAACTAGAAGGCTAATTTGATGTGAATTATTGATTCATTGATTTTAACGGCACGTCATCTCGTCTAGAGTTATCTAATGCATAGCTGTTAGGGAATCGCATTCATTGTACACGTATATTTACAGTTTTTGTGTTGCTGTTTCTTAAGAGATTTACAGACAGTTATATGATATCAAGTATTCCTATCTAATACAAATAATTTGGATGCAATTGTATAGGGGGTCCCCGTGATGTAATCGCTAAAGTACTGGATTGCGGCCTCGAAGTGAGCGAGGTGAAATTCCAGTTATGCTATTACATTCACTTTCGGACTAATACCCTTGAGAAAGGTATGAACCCCCTTATCCGACCCAAGCTATGGGTTAAACAGTATCACATATTCTTCCACAAGGATAACTTAGGTATTAAATAACCTACGAAGGTTGATATGCTATTAAGCAAAGAAACCAAACCAAACAGTTCTATGGTTTCAAGTATTCCCAACAAATACTAAAAATGTAGACACAATTTTAGGTTTCAAGTAAATATTTCAATCTAATTATTATCACTTGTAGCATTAATGCAACGATACAACTTAAATACTACATAGAAAAGTGCGGAGGACTGATCACGGCCACCAGAAACAAGATCAGCAGAACGGAAATAACCAGCAAATAAAAATGGGAAGAAAAAGAATTCTGTGAACATTTTAAGCGACTAACAAGCGACATCCCACACGAAAAAATGTGAACGTGGTTAAAAAAGGAAATCCTAAAGAGAAAAACTGAATCTCTCCTCATAGAAGCACAAAAACAACGCCATAAGGACTAACTACATCAAAGCAAGAATAGATAAGACGCGACAAAACATTAGATGTAAGTTATGTGGAGATAGAGACGGAACTATCAACCACATAATAAGCGAATGCAGCAAATTAGCACAGAAAGAGTATAAGACTAGACACGATTGGGTGGGTAAGGTGATCCACTGGGAATTGTGCAAGAAATTTAAATTTGACCATACGAACAAATGGTATATGCACAACCCAGACTCAGTCCTGGAAAATGAGACGCACAAACTCCTCTGGGATTTTGACATACAAACGGATCACTTATTCTCGGCCAGATGAACAGACTTTATAATAATTAACAAAAAAATAGAGAACTTACAGAATCGTAGACTTTGGTTTCCCGGCTGACCACAGAGTAAAATTTAAAGAAAGCGAAAAGAAGGATAAGTACCTGGACCTTGCTAGGAAATCGAAACAATAGTGAAACATGAAAGTAACGGTTATACCAATTGTAATTATTACTCTTGGTACAGGATTGGTAAAAGGACTAGAGGATTCGGAAATAAGAGGACGAGTAGAGACAATCAAAACTGCAGCATTGTTGAGGTCGGCTAAAATACTGAGAAGAGTCTTGCTGTCACACAAACGCCTGTGAAAGACCATCAGCTAACGCTGATATGAAAATCTCTCAAAGAGTAAAAATGATAATAATTCTTAGTAAACAATTTCCGCTTTAAGCAACTATTCTTAAAACAAATAAATTACTGTTATATGGCATCAAGTATTCCCATCTAATATTGATAAGTTTCAAACAGATCATTTTGACCCATAGACCCTTACTACCTCTCCAGTAGACCTAAGAGTTAGGTACTGAAGGGGTACTCAACATTACTCAGAGCTCCAGAACTAGAGAAATGCAATTTAATGTCATACCCTGGACACCTCTTTTGGGGAGTCTTATTTCTGATCATGGGTTACAGTCAGAGTATTCTAAGACCCGCTGACAAGGGGCTAAATTTAAAGAGATAAAGAAATATGAAAGAAGAGAGAGGGTCGAAAATTAGTGAATTATCAGGGAAAATAATACGTGTATTAATGTGTATGTCGGTGTGAAAGGAAAAAGAAAGATTTTATAAAATGAAAACGTGTGTTTATGTATGAATTTTCTTCTGGCCTTAAGCAGAACAAAGTTTAGTACAATATCACCTATGAATAAGTAAACCCCTTATCTATTTTTTAAATCATTTTATTCGAAACTAAATATACCAGGATTTTATTATTTCAAGCTGGATATTATGCTATCAAAACGGATATTATTTGGTACTATGTATTACCAAACTCTGAAGTTTATCTCTGACTATATATATATATATTATGTGAGTGCAACTTTAAGAGATTTGTCTTCCTTTTGGTTTTGGTCCATGTTGTTCATCATTAGCCCACCCAGTCGGCTGGAGTTGCAAAATACGCCAACTGCATCTTTGTATAGAGATAAAACCTCCCTAACGCGTTTCCTAGATATGACACTAAACCATTTGATGGGAAACTCCAGTCTTATAGTTTGGGGAATGTGGAGTACACTTTCATTGCTTTTACTTCCAGGTCCACTCTAACCCGGAGTGGTAGTACTTGATAAAGTTCTTTCTGTGGTTCAGATAAAACTATTCAATCATTTGCTATACTTGAAGTCACTTAACTCTATGCAGACAATTGATTGATGTTAAATAGAATCATTTGTATTAGATAGCAATGCTTGAAACCTTTTAACTGTGTGCAAACAGATGAGATATAGTGCGTTTAGAAATGTTACCAAATAACTATTTGCTTACTAATTACAAATTATTTGGCATTAAATAACCCACAAGAGTTGATGTGACATAAAACTCAACCAAATTAATTTAAATACATTGCCCAGTCGGATGGGACTGTAGAATATATCGACAACATCTCTGCGGAGGGGTAAACACCCCACCAACGAGTGTCCTGGATATGACACTAAACAATCTGATGGTGTGTTTCCAGTAATGCTGGAGCTTTGGGGAAAGTAGAGTACTCTTTCATTGCCATCGCTTCCAGGTCCACTCTTGCCTGGAGTAGTAGCACTTGATAAGAGTCCTATCTATGAGTCAAATAGAATTAAACTGTACTTATGATAAATTGAAGAGTTTGAAATAGAACTGTTTTTAACATTGAAACTGCATACTTATGCTAAACTGAACTGTTTGAAATAGAACTGTTTTAAAATAGAACTAAACTGTACTTATGCTAAACTGAATTGTTTGAAAGAGAACCTTTTTAACACTTAACCCAACTGTTTTGACATTTAATATGACTAAGTACTGTCAGTAATAATGAATTAATAAACGATTGCCCAGTCGGCTGGGGCTGTTGAATATACACCCTGCACCTCTGCCGAGGGATACGTTTCATATTTAAACAACAACAGTTTCTACCCCTAAAAAAAAATAAATGTTACGAACATGAACTAGAATTTCTATTAGGGGAAAATGAGGACGTCATATCTGGTATTGATAATTTTTTCGAGCAATGGGATCTAAGCGCGGAAACACTGATGGAAGAAGTGAGTGAAATGCAGGGGGACGATGTTGAAAATAAAGTTCATTTAGTTACATTTGATGAGTGTATAAGGGTCAGTCTATAAACTTTTCGGTGGACCCTCGTATATATAGCCGTTATTGTCGTTTGGTTTCGTTTGATTCGGTTTTATGGCATAACAACCTTTGTCGGTTATTTGATGCCAAACCCTGTTTATTCATATATATCAAATATATATGATTTGTAAACAGATTTTTTTGATAACATTTTTAAATGAACCTGAGTTAATTTTTTTGCATACAGTTAAATGGTTTCAAATATTGCTATCTAATAAGAATAATTCTATTTACTATTAATCATTTGTTTGCTGACAGTGAAGTAGTTACAAGTACTGCGATATAATATTAATTCTATTCAACACTATTCATTCATTTGCACACAGTTAAATGGTTCCAAGTATTGCTATGGATCTCTAATAATTCAATTAAACTTCAGCCATTTGTTTATATACAGTCAAATTATCAATGAGTTCTATATACTAACAATTCAATTTAGAAATTGTTGGCAGAGTTTAAATATCAAACAGTTCTATTAGACTCATAGATAGGACACCATCAGGTGCAACCATTCTAGGTCTAAGTTGACCTTGGAGCAATGGCAATAAAGGGGTACTCCACATTCCCCAAAGCTCCAGGACTGGAACCTCGCCATCAGATTGTTTAGTTTCATATCCAAGACACTCGTTGGTGGTGGTTTACCCCTCTGCAGAGATGCAATCGGTGTATTCTACATCCCCAGCCGCTGGGCTCGTTATTGTCATGGTCTTTATATATGTAGGGGATCTGAGTGTGCGTAAATGGCACATTATTGCGAGATTTGTATGAAAGCAATACATTTAAAATGATCTAACTTTAAGAATAAAGCAACGCACATCCAATTTGATGATACGTTTGTGGAGTTGCACTTGTTCTGAACGTTATATCTATCTATCTCAATTCCTAAAATTCTCATTTGATATATATGTAAACTCAGCGAAAAACATTATAGCGAGATTCTTATTTCAGTAATACACAAAACATGTATGAACTTAGAAAATAAAAAGCATTTCCCGTTCAATTTCCAACAAATAGATAATTTTGTAGGGTCTTCATTCGCACTGGGTGTCATTTATAATCATCTAAATTCATGATATAACGAAGAAAATTATGAAATGCTAATTAAACTCCTTTTTACCTTAAAAAAAGTAACAATCTCATCTTGGATCGCTGTTACAACGGGAGCCCAACGGGTTTCGGGGTAATCTAATGACTATTAGTTTTTATGTGCTTGCTTTCATCTTTTTTAAAATTTTATTTTCTTTTGTTTTATGACAACTAAGTCGAATCGTTATTTATACGACAAAGAACGGTGTATATCGAAGATTCTAACAAATGGCAAATCCTTCACGGCATTTAAACTCACGCTTTTTTTTCATATCTCGGGGAAGTCTGGTTATTCGTACCAGTTGTATCAACAATGACGCTACAACACGAATTGATGTAGCAGAAACCTTAAGCACACCTATAACTCATCCAATACTTTGTCTTTTAACTTGTTGGTTCTTAATTGTAATTATATTTACTCATTTGTAATGTTTCTCCTCGGACTAGAAATAATGACCAATTTGAATTGTGATTAAAAAAAAAAAAAAGAGAAACTTAAATTGAAAATATGACATAGAATTGTTGTAGTAGTAGTTGTAGTAATAGTAGCAGGAACAGTAGTATTCTCGGCCAGACGACCAGACATTATAATAATCAACAACAAAAAAAAAAAAAAGAATTTGCCAAATAGTGGACTTTTCTGTTCCGGCTGACTACAGAGTAAAATTAAAAGAAAGAGAAAATAAAATAAATACCTTGACCTTGCTAGGGAACTGAAAAAACTGTGGAACATAAAAGTGGCGTTTATACCAATTATAATCTCTGCTCTTGGTATATTCACCAAAGGATTAATAAAGGGACTAGAGGACTTGGAAATAAAAGAACGAGTGGAAACCATCTAAACTACTACATTACTGAGATCGGTCAGAATACTGAGAAGAGTCCTGGAGACTTGCAGTCAGTCAAACTACAGTGATAGACCATGTGAAAAACTCTCAAGGAGAAATAATAATAATAATAATAATAATAATAATAATAATAATAATAATAATAATAATAATAATAATAAGAGCACAAAACTAGGCACGACTAGGAGGAAAAAGTGATCATGTAGGAATTGTGCAAGAGATTAAAATTTGACTATACAAACAAATAGTATCTGCACAGACCAGAATCTGTCCAAGAAAAGAAGTATAAAATTATCTGGAACTTTGAGATTCAAACGAACCTGATGGCCAGTGTTAGTGTTAATTAACAAGAAAAAAAAAGAACTGGCCATCTCGTTGATTTTGTAGTTCCAGTAAACCACAAAGTGAAAATGAAATAAAACGAAAAGACAGACAAATACATTTATCTTTCCAGAGAGATAAAAAAAAATATGGAACACGAGGGTGACGGTGATACTAATGATAGTTGGCGCGCTTGGAGCAGAACCAAAGGGTTGGGAAAAGAAATTGACGGAATTGGAAATTAGCAGAAGAATCGAGACCATACAGACCACAGCTTGGCTGAAATAGACTAGGATACTTAGGAGAGTCCTAGAGACCTGGGGTTTGGTTTGGTTATTTAGTTTAATGGCATGCCAAATCTTGTTTATACATATGATTTTTAAGTGAATGGTTTATAGATAACAATCTTTAAACCAGTTAGACCTCATTTGTTTACATACAATTAAATGGTTTTAAGTATTGCTATCTAACACTAATAGTTCTATTTTCTCATAGTTAAATGGTTTCAAGTATTGCTATCTAACGCTAATAGTTTCATATGTACACAGTTAAATGATTTCAAGTATTGCATTAACTTTTAATCATATTTCTTTGATCGCTACAAAAAAACAACAAAAAAAAAAATTATATCATTTTCAATATTCATACTTTCTACACAATTGGATCTATTATTTATTAATTCTTTTTGGCGATTTTATTCTTTAGGTTGAGGGTCTCAATCGAGTTTGACTGAGGGTAGTTTAAATGCGCTTCCCGGTCTTTTATTGTTCACTTTGTTATTGATATATGTTTTTCTAGATTAGTCAATGGGTGCTTCTAGTTTTTCCTTAATTGGTTCTAAGTTTTCGAGAGACAAGTTTTTTCGTCTGTCTTTGATGGTTTTTAGTGAGCAGATTGAACATCTATGTGGCCTTTCTTTTGTAAGAGATTTTGTATCTTTTGCGGGAGATGTCTGTGTTGGAGCGAGAGATTTTTGTATATGATTTTTCTTTAATTCATTGGATTTTTTTCTTTGTTGGTTGTAAGATCCTTTAGATTATTTTGTGTTACAACAATTGAGATGGCATTGTTTTTGTAATGTTCAAATGAGGCTTTTAAATCATTAATGAGGCTTTCCCAATGGTCGGTTTCCTGCTGAATTAATTTTTTCACAATTTCTTATCCTGGACATGTGGAGTTTTTTCTCGATGGACTGTTTGGAAATAGGCGGTTGTCTCAGACCATTCTTCAATTTTCCGTGCTTCATGGTAAGAAATGTTATCTTTATATTTTATAGCCAGAATTTCTTTCTCTAGTTCGAGCTGTACCCAAATCTTACGTAAACAGGATAGTCACTGCCACAGTTGGCACAGTTGTGGGGAAGTTTACATTCATTAATTTGGTGAAGTTCTTGTTGACCACATTTCCCTCACACTTCTCGCCCATTACAGTTGTCTTCATAATGGTTGTATTTCTGTTATTTGTAGCATCTGAGCGGATTTGGAATGTACTATTCCACCCTTTCCATGATGAAACCTACTTTTATTTTTTCTGATATTTTTGATGTGACGAATGTGATTATATAAAAATTGGTCACTATTATCTTTTCATACTCTTTTCACTTCTGTCACCCATTATTTGTTTGTTCTCTTTTCATTTCATCGATCGTACAAAACGAACGTTCTCACAACTCCCTTACTAATGTTTAAGGATTTTTGAGGGTACATTTTGAACGGAGTGTTGTGGAATTTAGTCATTTTTAGCAGTATTTGTTTGTTTATTGTTTAATGACAAATCAACCTTCTTGGGTTATTTAATGCCAAATCCATCCCTATAGAAGAACAGTATTAGTACTATTTAACCCATAGCTGGGAGGATAAGGGTGGGCTTCATACCTTTCCCAAGGGTATTTGTCCGAAAGTGAACGTAATAGCACGACTGGAGTTCGAACTCGCTTACAACGATTCTGCTGTTCAGTGCTTTAACCATTACATCACGAGGACACCCTTCATTTTTACCAGTAAGGCATCTTGTTTCTTATTTTTACTTCTATATGTAGAGTTTCGTTTTTTAGTATTTTTAACGGATTCTAGGCTGATATCAACTTTATTTTTATGTAGGTGAATTGGCTTATGATAACTGTTAGTAGATTTCTATGATTATAAAACTTGGGAAAAGTAAATCTGTTTCATTGTCTAAAGAATCTAATTCAGTGAAGTCACGTTTAAGTCTTTTGTTTGAACTTGCCATATGCTGTATTTGCTGTTGCTGTTGTTTTTTGTCTTGTGCTCCACCACTTACCATGGAGTTAAATTTTTGTAGGGAATTTATCCCGGAGAAGCCCGTTCACATTGGTTGAGACAAGGAATTCATTACCAGTATACTCGATTCGAGAGTAAGATTTTGAGCTCCAGCTAATTTCAGGTGTTTCAAAAACAATATTTTGCACAGTCGGCTAGGGCTGTAGAATATACCGACTGCTTCTCTGCAGAAGGGTAAAATCCCCCCACCACCACCACCAACGAGTGTCTTGGGTATGACACTAAACAATGTGATAGTGAGGCTCCAGTAACGCTGGAGCTTTGGGGAATGCAGAGTACTCCTTCATTGCCATCGCTTTGAAGTCCACTCTGGCCCTGAGTGGTAGCACCTGATAGGTTCCTATCATTGAGTCAAATAGAACTAAATTGTGTACTTATGCTAAGCATATTCTACAGCCCGTGCCGACAAGGTAAGAAGAGCTGAAGAGAATTGATGTCGTTCAGACTCCGGTGAAAGACCACTAGCGAAGGTTGGTGTGTGAAAAACTCGAAAGAAGTGAAATAATAAATTGTTGTTCCAGCGAATTTACTGAGTGAAAATGAAAATTTACAGAGTGAAAACGAAAAAAAGGGTGAAGATAAACATATACCTGGATCTTTCCGGAGAGTTGAAAAAGTTAGGAAACATGAAGGTGGCAGTGATATCAGTGATATCAATTGTAGTTGGTGTCCTTGGATCAATCTACAAAAGTCCTGGAAATGAGACTGTACAGACCAGAGCATTGTTGAGATCGGCTAGATTACTTAGAAGAGTTCTAGAGATCTGAGGAAACTTGCTGTCAGTTAGACTTTAATGAAAAACCACATGAGAAAGCAGGTGAAGAAAACTCCAATGGAGCGAAAATGATAAACGCTATAACATCAAAGTCAAAGATCGTAAGCCATCAACTGCAAGAGAATTATTAGTTGGCCGACAGTAGTTGAGGGCTACCTGAATGCTCCCATTTCAATAGCTGCTACATAGGTGTAGTGGATGGCGCTACTCCATTGCCTGGAATGTTCCACTTACCCATGATCCGTACCTTTTAATACTATGTTAAGCATGGAGGTATCAAGTACCATTTAGTCTTTGGTATGACTCGATTTGGGATTAAATCCCGGTCTCCCGGACCATTGGCGAACAGTCTAACCATAATGCCAATGGGCTGGTTTAAGAAAATTAAAATTTAAGAATATTAAGTAATTAAAAAAAAATAAAGCAGTAGTCACTTTCAGTTTCAGTAGTGCCGAAGTATTTCAGCAAGAGGGAGGGAGTAAAGTAAAGAGCTGTTCGCACGAACAGGTTTCCCAGCGAAGTCGTTATTGAGAGAGCTGGTGTGCTAATTTCGTAACCTGGTTTGCCTAATGAGCCATGTTGCAAAAGGATACGAGCGTGGATTTAGGTAGGGATCGGTTTTACTAAGCTTAATCTATTTACACTTCCCTCCCATCACGCTATCAGTGAGGTTTAGAATACGTCGACTGTATCCTTTGCAAAGGCGGAAAAAACACCAAGGGGTGTCCTGAGTATGACAATGAACCGCTTCTCTGGTGAGGCTCCAATTCAAGAGCTCTGATGAGTGAAGATTGCCTTTTCAATGTCATTACCGTCTGGTCAGCTCTGATATGGAGTGGAAGTACCTGCGAGGATCTCATCAATGGATCGAATAGATTTGTTTAAAAATTATTTGTATTGGGTAGGAATGCGTGAAAGTATGTAACTGTATGCAAACAAATAATTATCATTAGATATTATCATATGGGAACTACACAAGAATGCTACGAGGTACTTTGAACAAATCCTGGAAGCAACACCTCATGAAACAACAGCTGTACGGCCACTTACCTCCCATATGCAAACAAATAATTATCATTAGATATTATCATATGGGAACTACACAAGAATGCTACGAGGTACTTTGAACAAATCCTGGAAGCAACACCTCATGAAACAACAGCTGTACGGCCACTTACCTCCCATATCAAAAACCATCAAAGTAAGACGAACAAGACATGGTGGTCACTGATGGAGAAGCAAGAACGAACTCATAAGTAACATTCTTCTATGGACCCCTACACATAGACGTGCCAGTTTTGGCCGACCAGCAAGAACATTAACATCAGATTTGTGTGGACACGGGATGTAATTTGGAAGACCTGTCGGAAGCGATAGATGATAGGGACGGATGGAGGGAGAGAGAGAGAGAGACAGAGAGAGAGAGAACCTGGAAAATCCGTGCAGTCAGCGCGACTTGATGATGATGATGATGATAATTATATTAATGTTAGATAGGAATACTTGAAACCATTTAACTGTTAGGAAATTATTTTTGTTAAGAATTGTTACTTGAAGCTATAATTATTTACTAAATATTATTATTAGTTAATTGAAACCATAAAACTGTTCAAATGATTAATATTAAATAGAAATAGTTACTTGAAACCATATATTTGCCCGGGAATTATTGGCGCTAGATAAGCATATTTGCTGGGGCTGTAGAATACACTGAGTGCATCTCTGCAGAGTGGTAAGACCCCCCCCAATGAGTGTCCCCGGATATGACACAAAACAATCCGGGAATACGAAGTACTCCTTCATTGTCATAGGCCCCAGGTCTACTCTGACCTGAAGTCATCACACCTAATAGGGTCCTATCTATGGGCCAAATAGAAGTTTGACATTTAAACTGAGTCCAAACGAATGACTTGTGTTAAATTGACTTGATTGAAATATATGTATAAACAAATGACTGATGTTTTATTGAATTATTAGTGTTAAATAGCATTACTTGAAAACATTTAACTGTGTGCAAACAAATGATTAATAGTAAATGATTAATAGTAAATAGAATTATTATAGAAATACTTGAAAACATTTAACTGTGAGCAAAAACAAATGAACTCAGTTTGTTATCCACAAAATATGTGTAGAAATCATATGTGTGTGTGTGTGTGTGTGTGTGTGTGTGTGTGTGTGTGTGTGTGTGTGTGTGTGTGTGTGTGTATAAAAAGAGGATTTGGCATTAAATAAACTGCAAGGTTGATATGCCTTAAAACAAAACAAAACAAAACCCTCTCACCCACGGATGTAGGTAGGTGTTTACAACGGTATTTACATTTATTTACCCAACCCCTCCACCAGGATATGACTCAAGACTAATTTTTAAGAGGAATAAAGCTAGCTTGAATTCAATTTTTTTTTTATCTCATAGACTAGTTGTCTAACCAAAACTAAAAAAATCAAGTTTTCCCAACTATTTTCCCATAACTGGAGGGAACACACATGAATTCATGTCTTTCTGAAGGGCATTAGTACGAAGTGAAAGACAAAAAAGCTTCGACCAGAATTTAAACTTAGGTTTATCGATTCCATTTTCAACAAAAAATAACTGTTACGCGCCTCAGCACCAGTATTATTATATAGTTAGCAAATATTCAGTTTTTATTTTCATATTAGGTTAAAAAAAATTAACTAATTCTTTATTAGAGTTTTGAATTTTTTATTTAAAGATCTATACTAGTTCGTGATTTGAAAAAGTTAAATCGAGGAATGGGTACAATGGGTGATAAATATATTAACTGGCTGAAAAAAATAACAGTAACATTAAACTAATATTTAGATGTCTTTTATTGGTTACAACGAAATGTACTGGATAATAAAAAAGAATAAGAATCCCTTGAGATGCGCGTCCTCAATTCGACGACGACGACAAATGGCGATGTTCATTTTTAGTTGTTTCCATTTGCGTTTCAATTCGCAAAGAGAAAGATTTTCTTTCTTTTGAAAAAGTCGTGAAAACTGTAACATGTCAGCTGATACGACTTACCTAATTTTTTTGGTTTTTTTTTGTTAGCATTTTCAATTAAATTCTTTTCACTGTTTTTGAAAACACGATTATACGTGCTCTACTCTCGTACTGGACAAAGAAGCGGCCTCAAAATAATTTTTTTTCCTATTACTTTGCAACGTTTTTGATTCACCTTAATGAAGAAAGAGATTTTTTTTCTTCTAAAATGTCACTATATTTCTGGATGCACTCCAACTGAGGAAAATGGGCATTATTCTGAACGCACTATTATTTTCAGCTCTCAATCTTTTTTCTTTTACTTCATTATTTTTCTTTTTTTCCTTCTTTTTCTCTTTTTATTCCTTTTTTTATAATCTTTTTCCTTTCCTTTTTTTATTTTTCTTATGTACGAGATGATTTTATAAACATTTTATACTTGTCTCTCTCTCTTTTTTTTTTTTTTTTTTTGAGGTCTTTCTTTGTTATAAACAATTTATCTGTTTACTAGCTGAAGTACTCGTCTACGTCAAGTAAGAGAAAAATAGGAACCCTGCTGGCTATTTTAAAGTCTTTGTAATCGATTCAAATTCGATACTCAACAATTATAAACGCTACTTTTAATTATAAGAATAAATCGATTTGACAGAAAAGCGAATTACCAAATATATTGTTTTGTGAAAAATTCCCCAAAATTTTATGGAGAAATCTTTTAGATCTAGATTTGTGACACTTAAGAGATTTATTAGTAATATTTGTAATGAATGTAGCACGGAATTTTGCCGCAACTCTTTGGGAGTTGTATTCTTTGTGAGACAGTATACATGCCAAAGTAAATTACTTTGAATGAGGTAGTAGAAAGACGTTAGAGTAAATAATTTGATAGTGTAGTGAAAGTAATATTTATCAAATATTCCACATTTGTGTCCCTATCCCAAACTAAATTAATTTTAATAAATAGATATCTTGAGCGTTTACCCACTTACCACTATACTGTTTTATTTGCACTGAGTATTTCATGACTGAGGCATTGTACTAGATTCAGGTATGTTTAGTAAATAACTATTAGTTTTGCTGATTACCAGATTGAATTTATTTCACAGCATTTTACACGCAATGTATATATAACTTAGAAAAAAATATACAGCTGTTGTCAATTAATTTGACTAAATACCACAATGATTTCCTATACATTATGAGATAGACTAAATATGAAACCTTGAAAGAGTTACGGTTTTACATAATTAGGTCTAGAGACTACAAAAGACAAAAATGTATTCAATTTTTTGTCTGAAACTTTTTAAAAATCTGACCTTGAGCCAAACTTAGTTTATTAATATCAAAATGAAAACTCTATCAGTCATAACAAGTATCTAATGAGGAGTATTTGTCATCATCATAATTAAGGCGCTCAAACAACATTAATATTCTCTCTCTCTCTCTCGCTCGCTCTCTCTCGCTCTCTCTCTCTCTCTGTCCCATTCAATCGTCACTTTTGTTAGGTCCTCTAGATGATGCCCAGTGTCCGCACAGAGTTGATGGATGTAAGCTATTGCTGATCGGCCAACACTTATGGGCTCGTGTGTAGGAGTCAAGAGGAGAACGTCGCTTATGAGTTCATCCTTACTTCTCGATAAGTGCTCAACTTGACTTACTCGTCTTACTTGGATAGTGTCTAAGATGGAAGGTATGTGGCCGTACAGTTGCAGGATTTTTTTTTCAAAACAGCATGAAGCATCCTTGTGTAGTTTCCATCTAGCTTTTTTAAGGAAATGGCTTTCTGATCTTGGCAGGGAGCAATAATGAGTGCTATGTAAGAACATAGTTTCAGGTCAGATGGCGTGGATTGAAATTTAGCATAAATGCCTGCCTGATTTGGGACTCGAGCAGAATTAAAGAGAGGTTACAAAGAGAAGCAGAAGCTCATACTCCCAGAATTTAGAAATTTCTGTTGCATTTACTGAATACAAAATTTACCTTCGATTCATTGCTTCTCACCTTTTCGAACAATAATGTGCTACCATCTTTCAACAAGTACATATTTTCTTTACCAGTATAAAATTCTGTTATTAAATAAATCATGAATATCTTTATTTTTCTGGCAAGTAAATGAAATAACAGAATCATTTTCTTCAGATTCAATCACAGATTTTAAAATACGACAGCTCACTAAAAATAGGAGAAAAGTTCACTTTTCTTCTTCTTCAGCAAGTACACAACGAGAACACAACGAATACCAATATCTACTGGACTACATGACCAATAGACTAGACATTGATTTCATTAGTCCAGTTAATCCCAGTAACTAATACGGGCAGAGATGCGACTCCAATCCAACAAACAAAGGACATATTGAAGCAGCATGTCTGAGAGAATGGAAGAGATAGAAGGAGGGACCAAATGAAGGAATATTGATTATACAACCATACACTAGTACTGACACGGCTACAGCTTGGATGCCAAGTCGGCTGGCACTATAGAATACACCGACTGCACCTATGCAGAAGGGTTAAACCCCCCAAAGAGAGTCCTGGATATGACACTAAACAATCTGATGGCGAGGTTCCAGTAATGCTGAAGCTTTGGGGAATATGAAGCACCCCTTCATTGCCATCGTTCCCAGGTTCACTCTGGCCTGGAGTGGTTGCACCTGATAGGATTCTATCTATGAGTTGGTTGGTTGGTTGGGTTTTTATGGAATATCAACCTTTGTAGATTATTTAATGCCAAATCCATTTTTATAAAAATAATCAGTTCTATTTCAAACAATTCAATTTAGCAAGAGTACATAGTTTAATTGTAAAAAAAAAAAAAATTCTATTTCAAGCTATTCAGTTTAGTCAAACAGTTCTAATTCAAACAATTCAATTTAGTATAAGTATATATTTTGTTTCCACACAGTTAAATATCAAAACAGTTCTATCTTAAACAATTCAGTTTAGCGTAAGTACAGACTCAATGTCAAATAAGTTTCATTTAAAACAATTCAGTTTAGCATATAAAAACAGTTCCATTTCAATCAATTCAATTTAGCATAAATACGCAGTTTAGTTCTATTTGATCCAGAGATAGGGCTCTATCAGGTACTACCATACCGGGCCAGAGTTGACCTGGGAGCGATAGCAATAAAGGGGTACTCCACACTCCCCAAAGTTCCAGCATCATTGGAACCTCACCATCAGACCATTTAGGGTCATATCCAGGACACTCGTAGGGGTGGGGTCTTACCTACCACCTGCAGAGGTGCAGTCAGTGTACAGACCCAATTGACTGGGAAACCTATCTATGGGTGAAATAGATATAAATGCGTACTTATGCTAAACTGAACTGCTTGACATAGAGCTGTTTTGACATGTAAACTGCGTACTTATGCTAAACTGAATTGTTTGAAATAAAACTGTTCAGTTGTACAAAAAATCAATTTTGCATTAAACAATCGCCAGGGGTTGATATGCCTTAAAACAAACGAACAAGCTACGACTTGGAAAAATTTCAGATTTATTTCATCAGAGAGATTAGATTTTCATCTGGTCGACAATCTGTCGATATGAGTCCATTCTTTACCTATGTGTATGTTGATATCGGTTTGATTTTGTTGTGTTTTCTGGCATATCAACCCTTATGGGTTATTTAATGCACCATCTTGTTTATATTATATTATATATTTGATTTGTATGCGAATACTTTGTGGTTAATTTTATTTTTAAATGAGCCACAACTCATTTGTTTACACACATTTAAATACTTTCAAGTTTTATAAATCAACACAAATAATTCAAATTGATATTAATCATTTTTGTACTGTTAAATGCTTTCAAGTATTACAATCTAAAACTAAATTCGATTTAATATTAATAATCTGTCTGACGGTCGACCGGAGATGTAGAATATACCAACCGCATCTCGGCTGAGGAGTAAGTCCCCTCACAACGAGTGTCCTGGATATGACACCAAACAATCTCATGGTAAAGCTCCAGTATTGGAGTTATAGGGAATGTATAGTACTCCTTCACTGCCCATGCTCCCAGGTCCACTCTGACCCGAAGTAGAAGTACTTGATTGAGTCCAATCTATCAGTCAAATAGAACTGCTTGACATAAAAAATGTGGAAACAAATGACTAAAGCTAAATTGAATTGTTAGAAATAGAGCTGTTTGATTATTTAACTATGTTTAATGAATGATGTTTAATTAAATTGATAGTGATATATAGTAATAGTTGTGCCCGTGGTGTAATGGACGTAGGAAATGGACACGGCAACACGAATTCAAATCCTGGGCGAGACTGATTGCATTTCACATAGCACTAATACCCTTGGGAAAGGTATCAATCCAATTATTCTCCCTCCAGCTATGGGTAAATAGTAGGACAGATTGGGGTCTTTAGCCTTGGTGAGGCAACTAGTCTAGGAGAAGGAAAACTCTGAATTCAAACCTGTTAAACTCCGCTTAAAATTGACCTTGTGTCATATCCTGCCCGAGCGGAGGGGTTGGTATATATATATATATATATATATATATATATATATATATATATATATATATAGTAATAGTTGAAATCATCTTACTCTGTGCAAAAAAATTTAGTTCAGGCTTGTTTAAAAATATTATCAACAAAATATGTTTATAAATCATATATATCTAATATATACGTATAAACTGGATTCGGCATTGAACAACCTTTAATGGTTGATATGCCATAAAATCCAACAGAACCAAATCATATATATTTGATGTATATGTATAAACAGGATTTGGCATTAAATAACCTACAATGGTTGATATGCCATAAATGTAACCAAACCAGGAATCTGTTTGGCTACAGCTAAGTGGTCACAAGTATTGCTATTTGGCATTAGTAATTCTAGTTATCAAGAATTCTTATCAAGAACGATGAACTTGTAGATAGCAGTATGGTTTCAAATAGCTAATAATGATAATCTCTAGAAAAAGATTGAGCAGTTCTATTTGACTAATAGATGTGACATTAACAAGTACTACCACTCCGGTCAGAGTGGACCTAAGTGTAATGATAATGAAGAAGTACTCCATATTCCCTAAACTCAAGGATTGGAGCCTCACCATCAGATGCAGTTTAATGTCCTACCTAGGACACTAAATGATTTCAAGTTTGGCTATCTACTACTAACAATTCTATTCAAAATTATTCATTCGTTTACACAAAATTAAATGGTTGCAAATATTGCTATCTAATACAAATAATTTAACTTAGTATTAATCCTTCTTTGCACACTGTTGAATGGCTTCAGGTATAGTAAATGATTATATAGTTCTATTTGACCCACAGATGGAACCCTAATAGGTACTACCACTCCGAGTTAGAGAGGACCTAGAAATAATGGCAGTAAAGTAGTATTCCACATTCCCCGAAGCTCTAGAACTGGAGCCTCACTATCGGAGGGGGTGTCCTCGTGGTGTAATGGTTAAAGCGATGGACTGCGGAATCGTAGTAAGCGAGTTCGTACTCCAGTTGCGCTATCACGTTCACCTTCGGGCAAATACCCTTGGGAAAGATATGAAACCCCCTTATCCTCCCAGCTATGGGTTAAATAGCACCACTACTATTCTTCTAGGAGAATGGCTTTGGCGTTAAATAACCCGCAAAGGTTGATATGCCATTAAACAAAGAAACCGAATCACTATCAGATGGTTTACTGCCAGAACACTCTTTTCACGGGGAGGGGAAACCTTATCTTCACAGGTGCAATCGGAGTATTCTACAGTCCCAGCAGTCAGGACGGGTTGACATCGGTTTCGATCTATCAATTTCAGAGGCTGGCCATTTAACGAGAAAAGCCAAATGTCCGTAGCGTAATGGCTAAAGTGCTGGACTGCAACCTCGAAATAAGCGAGTTCGAGCTCCAGTCACGCTATTACTGTCACTTTCCGACTAATATCCTTGGGAAAGGTATGAATCCCCTTACTCTACAACTATGTATTAGATAGTATCACTGCCGTTCTTCGACAAGAATGTCTTTAGCATTTAATACCCGACGAAGTGTAACATACCCATGATACGGATATGTAAAATAGACATAATATTCATAAAATGTTCATAAACATATAGAGGAATCCGAAAACACGAAATTGGTTCAGGTACGAAACTTTTATTCACCTTTTTGAGTTTAAAGGTTTTTCGACACGAGGAGAGAGAGACACAATCTTTCTATGCTGACTGCTTTTACATCGTCAGCTCTCAACTCAACCAACGTGCGGCGCCCGTAGCGCACAAAGTCGTCTGGCCTCGTCCAGGTCTGAATCTCGACTCTCTCGTTCGGAGGCAGGAACTCAACTAACTGACTTTTTCTCAAATCCCCAAATCCTCAGCCCACGCTACCGGTGCGTGACGTCACTCACATCCCCTGGTCTCAACTCTAATCTGGGATTTTTATTTTGACATCTCTGAATGACACATCCTCTCCGCGCGCGCGTGAACGCCTGCGTTAATGTTGCACCTAACTAACCCATTCGCTAAGCGAAAGGTTCTCAGCCTAACTAAACCGAAAGGCAAGATATACAAATCAAAATCCCTCTGCAATTATATTACAGAAGGTTGATATGCCATTAAACATAGAAACCAAACCTTAATAAGGAGATGGCAATATCTTAATAAAAAAAAAAGTATCACAGCAGTAGAATTAAATCATCAAGTAGAGAATCAAAACTCTCAATTCAAACTTAATCTTCAGGATAATCCGTTTTACATAACGAGAAAATTTAGTTTTAAAAAGAAATTTCTTTTAAGACATACGGTATTATCAGAAGACAACCTACGAATAAAAATTTATGTCTGCCGAATGTAACTCTGTAAGCAAATACTAATGGGACATAAGTTCAACATCTTTTCCAGTGCGCCAGCTTTAACATGTTTCCTCTAGCAGTAAGGTCTCAGTGATAGGGAGCTAGTTCTGTCACCTACCCGAAGCAGTGAGGTGTTCAGTGAACTCCAGTATATATCACGGATTTCGTAATTCGGTCTCTTTTTTTCTCTTTTCGAGGCTTGGGTGCAAGGAGTCAAATGTTTACAGTGAACAGAGAAAAAGGAATGAATCAAAGATACTAGAAGAGTCCAGTTCATTGTAAAATGAAGAAGCTTACTCCACACGTGGTGTCCGATGTCCATTTCTTCCAGCTTCCCTGACCTGAAAGACTGAGAAGAAAGAGAAAAAAAAAGAAGAGAAAAAACCCAACCTTCTCTGCCGACGAATAGCTCTCACTGATATAGCAGCCATTGATGACTGCGTTATATGAAGAAGAGTTTTCGTTTTCTCTGTTGTGATAACTGTGTAAAATGGCGTCCGGCGAAGATGCCTAATATATGTGTCGTATTAAACGCGTAATCGGTTCTTTTCACCAACGCAAAAATCAATCAAGATATAAAATAAAGGAAACGCAGAAGAAATAAAGAATGTTGTTATCTTTTTCTATCTTTTTTCCGTCTCTGAAACTGTTCTCAATTTTGGTTTGGTTTGTTTGGTTTTATGGCATATCAACCTTTGTAGGTTATTTAACGCCAAATCCATTTTTATGTAAATAATCTGTTCTATTGAAAACAGTTCAGTTTAGCATAAGTACACAGTTTAATTGTCAAAAACATTTCCATTTCAAACTAGTCAAGCAGTTATATGTAATAATTCAGTTAAGTGTAAATACAATTTTAATGTCGAAAAACAGTTCTATTTGAAATAATTCAGTTAAGCATAAGCACGCAGTTTAAGTGTAAGTACGGTTTAATAGTCCTGGGAGCGATGGCAATGAAAGGGTACTCCGCATTCCCCAAAGCTCCAGAACTGCTGGAACCCCACCATCAGATTGTTTAGTGTCATATCCAGGACACTCATTGGGGGGGGTCTTACCCCTCTGCAGAGGTGCAGTCAGTGTATTCTACAGCCCCAGCTGACTGGGCAATGTTCTCAATTTTGTTCTACACGATTGAGTCAAAAATTTCGAAATATGCATACGTGCCATGCATAGTGTGTATATCACATGACCGAGGTAGTTGAAGCCATTGTAGGTACCCACTATGGATGATAGCTCGGCATCTCCCAGTCCAGTGTGATTGGTCACCTTCATAACCTCGGCAAATCCGGTAAGAAGCACTTGGAAAGTATCAGGCGAGCTCGATATCTCCCAGACCACTGTGATTGGTCACCTTCATAACCTCGGCAAATCAGGCAAGAAGAACCAGGAAAATATCAGTCGAGCTCGGCATCTCCCAGTCCAGTGTGATTGGTCATCTTCATAACCTCAACAAATCCATCAAGAAGCACTTGGAAAGCATCAGGCGAGCTCAGTATCTACCAGTCCTGTGTGGTTGGTTACCTTCACGACCACAGCAAAAGCATCTGGAGCTACTGCATTGTGCCTCATGTACTAACAAAATATTGCAAAACTTTGACTCATCCTAGTAATTTCATTGCTATCGAAGATTTGACTGTAGTTGTTTTTCGCATGACCAGTTTATAAAGTCATCAAATTCGTCTTCCTCTGATTGAGGGATCATCAGAGTGGTTGATATTGACAACTGAGGGTTGACTGGACTCTCTAAGAGGTCGATAAATGCCAGGAGTCAGGAAATGGTCGATAATCACAGAGAAGGTCGTAAGCTGACATTAGAAAAGTCAAAATAGAGTGATTACTTTACCAATGCCAAATGACAGCAAACAGGTTCTCCACACTTTGCATTTCTCTTTACTCTAGGCTCACCCTTTCGGCTGGGGCTGTAGAATACACCAACTGCTCTAATGCAGAGGAATAAGACTTCCAAACGAGTGTCTAAGGCATGACACTAAACGATCTGATGGTGAGGCTCCAGTCTGGGAGCTTTGGAGGAATGTAAAGTACTCTTTCATTGCAATTACTTCCAGGTCCACTCTGACCCAGAGCGGTAATTCCTATTTGGGTCTCATCTATGAATCAAATAGAACTATTCAACCATTTACTATGAACGAAACCATTTAACTGTGTGCAAACAATTGATTAATATATAATATAACTATTTAAAATTATTAGTGTTAAACAGCAATTCTTGAAACTATTCAACGGATTATTAGAGTTAGATAGAAATACTTGAAACCGTTTAACTGTGTGCAAGCAAATGAGCTTTGGTTCGTTTTAAAACAATGTTACGTACAAACGATCTGTTTACAAATTTTATACATATATATATATATATATACATCGTTATAATGGTTAGAGTGTTCGCCAATGATCCGGGAGATTGGAGTTCAATCGAGGTCTAGTCATACCCAAGTGGAGCAAGCCTGGGAAAGAAGTAGAGCCCTCCTTTACACCTCATTGTAGTAGCTATTGAAAAAGGAGCTTTCGAGTCGGCCAACTACGTATATATATATATATATATATATATAAATAGAATTTACCATTTATTTACCTACAAGGGTTGATATGCCATAAAACCCACCTAACCAACCACGCTATCCTAACACACACACACACACACACATGTATATATTGACCATATTTGAACCCGAGGCATTAGTACAGCTCTCAGATACTAGAAAAACAATAAAGATACAAATGAAAACAGAAAAAAAATAGAAGACATACATTAGATATGGTACTTGGAGAACAACACCCTCTTCCCAGCCACATCCATACCACTCTCTGAATTTATGATTATATATATTATGATCGAAGCTAAGTAAATATCTACACGTGAAAGATGCGTTCAGTTTAACCTTCTTTCCTCGAGATTTTAGCTCTAAGTCTTATCTCGTCTTAAATGCGTGTAAACAATCTGGGTAACATCCAAACCTTATCTCACAATATGAATGCAGCCCTATTCATTCGCTCATAGGGTTGGTTAATCTTTCTCGTCGTGGGTCTATTCACTGACTCACTTTTTAAAGTGTTTTTTTTTTTACTCTTTTCTTTCTGCTCTTATTGTTTCTCTTGATCATTATCTCATTGTTCATGGCTTCTCATTTTCTGCTTCTCTTTACCACTCTCTTTTAAACTATGTGTTTCTCTCTCTCTCTCTTTCTCTCTCTCTCTCTATCCACACACACACACACACATTATATATATATATATATATACACTGCTATATGGATGCACTACATGGACGCTAACCAAACGGCTGGAGAAGAAACTTGAGGGCAACTACACAAGAATGTTGAGAGCAATATTGAACAAGTCCTGGCGACAACACCCCACGAGACGCCAACTGTACGGCCACTTGCCTCCCATCACGAAAACTATACAGGTTAGACGAGCCAGACACGCCGGACACTGCTGGAGAAGCAAGGACGAGCTCGTAAGTGACGTACTCCTATGGACCCCCACATATGGCCAAGCAAAAGCAGGACGACCAGCCCGAACTTACATACAGCAGCTATATGAGGACACAGGATGTAACTCAGAAGACCTGCCGGAGGCGATGAATGAGAGGGAGAAGTGGCGAGAGATGGTCAAGGATATCCGTGCTGGCGGCACGACATGATGATATATATATATATATATATATATATATATATATTGACTGCTTCTCTTTGCCACTCTCTTTTCAAAACTGTTTCTCTTTTTTCCCTCTCTATCCATTGTCTGCTTCTCTTTACCCCTCTCTTCTTAAAACTTTATTTCTCTCTTTACTCTCTTTTCTCATTTTCCGTTTCTCTTGACTAATTCTGTTTAATTTCGTTCTAAAAGCCTCTTCGTCCAACCAATTTCTTTTCCCCTTTAATCTTTAATAAAAATAAATAAATAAATAAAATAAAATAAAAAGGAGTGCAGAGAAAAAACAAAGAAAAAAAAGTCATGTGTGCAATTTACAATTCATTGCTTTTCGTCGGCAATTTCGTTATACATGTTACCTGCATATCGCAAATCAAACGATAGAATGTTTGTTGTTTTTTTACTATTTTCTTTATCGTAAATATATATTTTTTATAATCAACTAGTTACCACGTGGGTATCGAAAATTTAGACGTGTGTCTGCTGGCTTTTATTTTCTTTCTTTGTGCTTAAACTCATAGTTACCATCTTTAAATTAAAAAAATTATTATTGTTTACAACTGTAGCAAAATTGAATCTTCATAGCGGGATTTTCATTAGAGCCATGCACTTAAAATGATCTAAGTTTCAAGTAAAATTTGTGACTAAACGAAATTTTTGTGGTGTCTGCGTATGCTGAACGTTATTTTTATTTCTCCAAATTTTTAAGATAACGAAGAAATGAAATGCTAATTTGAATTATTCACTCGATTCTGAAGAGAATCATCATGGATCACTGTTACAACGGGAAACAAACGGGTTCACGAGTCATCTAGGATTTTACAAGAAATGAACTAACAAAAGATGGCTGAAGATTAAGATTGTTGTCAATAGCGCTAGAATGCACTTACCGAACCCTGTGCAGGAAAGTAAGACCCCCTACACATCAAAAAAGTTTTCCTAAGTATGACACTAAGTTGTATCTGATGGTGAAGCTCTAATTGGGGGGGATCCAGAGAGGGTGGGGTGCTCCTTCCTTACCATTACTCCCAGGTCTACTCAGACCCTAACTGGTAGTACCTTTTAGGATCCTATCTGTGGATCAAATAGTTTTGTTTAAAGATTATTTGTATTCGATAGGACCGTATGCAAAAAAAAAAAAATATATTAAAAAACGACTGAAAATGTAAAAAGAACGAACAATAAACGCGATTCCCTAACTACTGGGCATAAAATAAGCCTAGACGGGTTGATATGTCATTAACATCAACCAGTCAGTCAGTCAATCCATTAATAATCCTTAAGCTTAATGTCTTCCATGACTAACCCAAAAGTTAGGGATTACAGCTGTTTTTTTTTTTGTTTTGTTTTGCTTCTTGTTTTGTTTTGTTTTGTTTTTATTCAACGATGTCTTTCGCTAGACTGATTGCTCACCCCAGAGAACACAGTCTGTCCAACTATTATTAAGAATTGAGCGTAAAATATTAAAAGATATTTTAATGTTAAATCACAGACATGCATTTATTGTTTGATTGGTTGACTTATTTACAGACTACTAGATTAAATGTTCATTTCTATTGATTGGAACAAGGATTTAAGAAAGAAATGATTATCTCATAATCATTTCTAAACCGCTTAATCTAACGTTTTTCCTAAACCCCACGCATAAACATATTCTAGATTATTATTAATTTACTGCAAGAGATCTCCTCTCCATGAAAACAATACTTTCTCTAGGAAGACAAAAAAAAAGACATCTAAAGCTTCCTCTGAATCCAATAAATTTGTATATAAAATTTGGTAATTCTGCTTGCTTGCTCGATTGATTGAGTCTAACCGCTTGTTTACCAGTCTAAGGTTATTTTATAACAAAGCGGTTAGGGACTAGCGTTCTTTGTACATTTTTTTGTGGAGTTGTTTCTTAAGAGTTTATTCGCACACAATTATATATCAGATATTCTTATCTGATACAAATATTTTAGACACAGTTCTATAGTTTTAAGTATTTCTATCTAATACTATAATCTTATATGGTTTCAAGTAATTATTTCCATTTGGTCATGGTTTTGTTGCGAGCAATACTGAACAAGTCCTGGAGACGGCACCCGACTAAGCAACAGCTATAAGGCCACCTACCACCCATCACGAAAACTATCAAAATTTGACGAATCAGACATGCGGGACACAGCTGGAGAAGTAGGGACGAGCTCATAAGTGATGTACTCCAATGGGCCTCTCCCCATGGACGAGCAAAGACAGGACGTCCAGCTCAAACCTACATACAGCAGCTCTGTGCCGATACGGGATGTAGTCCTGAGGATCTGCCGAAAGCAATGGACGATAGGGAGACGTGGAGAGAGAGGGTCAGGAATATCTGTACTGATAGCGCGAGATGATGATGATGATGATTTCCATTTAATGATAGTAATTTGTTTCAAGTAAATAATAATCTTTTGTAAACAATTATAGCTTCAAGTAACCATTATCAATAAAAATAATCTATAGTTTGGTGTGGTTGTATTTTACGGTATATAAACCCTAGCGGGTTATATAATGCCAAATCCGGTTTATGCGCGCACACAAACACACACATATTTTTGTTTTGTTGATAACATTTTTAAATGAAGCGGAGATCATTTGTTTGCACACAGTTAATAGGTTTCACGTATTGATATCTAACACTAATAATTCTTCAAGTATTGCTAACACAAATAATTCTATTTAATATTAATCATTTGTTTGCACCTAGTTAAACAGTTTCATGTATTGATATTTAACATTAGAATTATTATTCGATAAGTAAAGTAAAAGTAAAGTTGGCGAACCGAAGGCTCCCATTTCATTAGCTACTACACCGAGGGGTAGGAGAGGGCGCTACTCCTTTCCCTAGATTGCTCCACTTTACCCTTGATACGTACCTTCTAATGCTGGGTGTTAAACAAGGAAGTATCAAGTACCATTTTTTGAGTCTTTGGTATGACTCGACCAGGGATTGAACTCTGATCACCTGGACCATTGGCGAACATTCTACTCACTTAGCCAAAGTATTTTTAATGTTATTTTTTTTTTTTGGATACTGATTCTCACTGAGTGCTCAATACTTCTGTCCTCGTACCAGACTAAGCTTAACTTAGGAAAAAACATTAATACATATGTATTAATAAGTATTCTCATCTAATACAAACAATTTGGACACAGTTGTATAGTTTCAAATTACTAATCATAATAATAATCCCTAGCAAATGATTGAAACACTTCTATTTGACTCATAGATGAAACCCTAATAGGGACTACCACTCCGAATCAGAGTAAACCTGGGAGTAATGGCAATGAATAGATTATCAACATTCCCCAAATCTCCAGTACTGGAATTTCACCATCAGATCGTCTAGTTTCATAATTAGGACACTGTTTCAAGTATTTCTATCTAATACTAATAATTCTATTTAATATTAATTTATTGTTTGCATAGAGTTAAATGGTTTCAAGTATGGCTATTTAACATTAATAATTCTGAATAATTCTATTGAATATTAATCATTTGTTTGCACACTGTTAAATGGTTTCAAGTATAGTAAATAATTGAATAGTATTATTTGACTCAAAGATGAGACCTTAACTGGTATTACCACTCCGAGTCAGAATTAACTTCGGAGTAATAATATTGAAGGGATACTCCACATTCCCCAAAGTTCTAAGATAGGAGCCTCACCATCAAATGTTTTAGTATCCTACCCAATACACTCATTTGAGGAATTCTGACCCTATATACAAAGTTCTTGAATTTGATATAAACAAATTGCACACATATTTGAAATTTCAAGTATTTTTATTTATTACAAATAATTATATGGTTTCAAACAACTATTTCTATTTCATAAGTCATTTGTTTGTGCACAGTTAAATAGTTTCAATTAATTAATGATAAGCATCCTTAGTAAACAATTACAGCTTCAAATACCTATTCTTAATGCAAATAATTTTCAATTATATGGTATCAAGTATTCCCATCTAATACAAATAACATTCCGACAGATCAATTTGAAGCATAAGTTGAACCTTAATTAGTGTCATCACTCCGGGTAAAAGTAGACCTGAGAGTAATGGCTGTGAAGGAGTACTCCTCATTCCCCAGATGTGAAGTCTACCCATCGGATGCAGTTTAGTTTGATCCTCATGACATTCTTTTCTTTTGGGGGGGTGGGGAGAGATCTTACCCTTCTGCAGGGGATACAGTCAGTTCCACTGATAGGGTAAAGCAGTTCTGCTTCAATCCGATCGACTGTAATTTTTTTTTTTTTTTTTTTTTAGAAGAACTTGTTCACTGAGGGAAGAGCCACGGTTTGCTATTCTAATTATAGAGTGGCGGGTTGTAAAAGATTCTTTAGGTGGAGGAAGGTCACCCACCTGGAGTGTAGCAGAAAGTGACTGGGCTGTTCTTATTGGCATCGGATTGGTCGAAACGTTGTGGGCTTGCTGCTGCTATGGTGGTAATGGAAGAGTCAGAGGTTCTTTTTTAAAAGTAGGAGATGGAGGAAAAATTTCGGCCGCTTCTTTCGATAACACACCACAGGGTGAGAACGTGCCGGAGATAGCTCTTTGCAGAAGTTTTATTTTAAATGGCCAAGCAGAGAGACTAGTAGTTTTTGAGAGGTGCAAGCCAGGAGTTCTTTTAGAAGCTCACTTTTATGGTCAAGCAGAGAGACGGCTAAATCTCTTAGACATACTGACTAGAAGTTGCCAATTTGTTTATTAGCTATCTCTCGGGAAAACAAACCTGAATAATTTAGGTCAAAAGGACCCGTAGATTCCAAACAGAAAGAAAGAATAAACGAAAGAAAAAGAAAAAGAGAAATAAAAAGAAAAGATTAAAGAAACGAAAGAAAAAAGAAGAGGTCTCTGATTAAACTACAATCTTTCCCCACAGACAAGAAAAGATATAAAAGAAAAGATATAAAAGAAAAGATATAAAAGAAAAGAAAAGATTAAAGAAACGTAAGAAAAAAAGAAGATATAAAAGAAAAGATATAAAAGAAAAGATATAAAAGAAAAGAAAAGATTAAAGAAACGTAAGAAAAAAAGAAGAGGTCTCTGACCAAGCTACAAACTTTCCCTACTGACAACATGAGCAAAGAAGTATTTAGCGTTCTCCTAGTTGAAGAGAATGAAAAAAGAAGGATGCTGGTTTCTGTCACTTAAAGGGAAGTAAGAGATATGTAATTCTTACTAATATTTTTAATGTTATCTTTGTTTTATGTATGTTTTGTTAATGAATAATTTCCTGTACTAAGACTTTTATGCATTATCCATAAAATAAAGCATTTATAACTCGAGGAATAAGTGTCTCATTTGTTTTTTTGTTTGTTTTAGCTCCAACTTATTTATTTTTAGCATCAGGACCTTTCCGTCCAGTAGTTTTTTTGTTTTGTTAATATTTTAAAGTCGGATGTTAGTAACGACCGCTTACAAAAGAACAGACAAACCAACTCTACTCAAATATTGATATAGACATCGGGTCTTATGACATCGTAACGACTTGAGAGAATGCAACAATGTTGATATTGAAAAATAACTAAATCTCTCCAGGTAATGTTTGTCTGTGTCAGTCTAACACGTCGAGTATTTTTCTAAGCCGTAGTTGTCTCTTGATTGAGCGGGACCGGCGTACAAACTGCTGAGACTAAAATAGCAATAGATTTTTTTAGCAATATTAAATAGAACAATAATAGCCGGTCTGTTCACAGAGAGAGAGAGAGAGAGAGAGAGAAGCACGTGGATCTTATCGAGATGGAATAGATGGAAAGAAAAAAAAAGGATTAGTAAAAGGAATATGTGTTCAGGAAATGAACAGAATTCTAAGCAATCATATTAGAATTATGCATTAAAAAAGAAGTTAATCTTAGACTCTATTATATATCATCATCATCATATCGTGCTGGCAGCACGGATATCCCTGACCCTCTCTCGCCACTCCTCCCTATCGTTCATCGCCCTAGGCAGGTCTTCAGGACAACAACCTGTATCCTCACATAGCTGCTGAATGTACGTTCGTGCTGGTCGTCCTGCTTTTGCGCGGCCATGTGTGGGGATCCATAAGAGTACATCTCTGCTTCTCCAGCAATGTCCTGCATATCTGGTTCGCCTAACTTGAATAGTTTTCGTGATAGGGGGCAAGTGGCCGTACAGTTGGTGTCTTGTTCAGGATTGCACGCAGCATTCTTGTGTAATTGCCATCTAGTTTCTTCTCCAGCCGTTTTGTTAGCGTCCATGTAGTGCATCCATATAGCAGTATCGATGTGACCGCTGCCTGGAAGAAACTGCGTTTCATTTTATCGGTTAGGTCTGATTTCCATATAGTCGATAGCCTATTGATAGCTGTCCATGCTTTCGTTAACCTCGTTTCGATGTCCTTTTCGGTTGATTCGACGCTGCTTCCTAGGTACGTGAATTTGTCTACTAGTTTAAGAGGGGTTCCTTTTAGAGTGGAGATGTCCCCCGTTTGGTTATAGCACATATATTCCGTTTTGTGTGCATTAACATGGAGGCCTATGCTTGCTGCTGCTCGTTCCAAACTATGCAAAAGTGTTTCGGCTTGGTCAGGTGTATTTGCTAGTATCGCTATGTCATCGGCGTAGTCGGCGTCGGTAATTGTTGTTGCGGGGTATCTTCTGCTTCTTTTCTTCGTCAGTTCGAAGCCATTCTCTTTGATTTTGTCAATCCCTCGCCTTATATTTTGAATATTTTTTGTAAACTTGTCAAAGTGAAAATATCCATTGTTAGCTTGATGTAAAAGTTCATTGCACCATAATTTCTATAACATTAGAAACATATTCCTTACTGTATTCCCTGCTGAGAGGTACTATTTACCAACCCCTCCGCTCGGGCAGGATATGACACAAGGTCAGTTTTTAAGCGGAGTTTAACAGGTTTGAATTCAGAGTTTTCCTTCTCCTAGACTAGTTGCCTCACCAAGGCTGAAGAACCTAGTCCGTCCTACTATTTACCCATAGCTGGAGGGAGAATAAGGGGGTTCATACCTTTCCCAAGGGTATTTGCCCGAAAGTGAACGTAATAGCGCGACTGGAGTACGAACTCGCGTACTGCGATTCCGCAGTTCATCGCTTTAACCATTACACCACGAGGATTCCCTGCTGAGAGGTAATACAACCCTCCATAAAAAAAAAAAAAAACGGAGCGAATAATAGGAATATTAGATGCTTTATAACCGTAAATTATATGTATTGAGAATAGTTAGTTACTTGTAGCTATAGTTGTTTACTAAGGATTATTATTAGTTACATGAAGCCATATAACTGTGACCAAACAAAAGATTATTATTAAATAGAAATAATTACTTGAAATTATATAATTATTAAAATTAGAGGGGAATACTTGAGACTATACAGCTATTGTATAAAAGGACTCTTAAGAAACAACTTCATAAAAGACGTAAATATAAACGTATAATGAACGCGATTCCCTAACCTCTCGGCATAAAATAACTCTAGATGGGTTGACATGTAAAAATCAATCAATCAAAGAAATCTTGAATATTATAGATAAGATTACAGGAAATCAAGTTTCAAGTAACTAATAATAATCGTTGGTAAACAAATATAGCTTCAAGTAACTATTCTTAATACAAAGAATTTGCACACAATTATATGATATCAAGTAGTGAGTAGAGTGTTCGCTAATGACCTGGAATACCAGATCGAGTCATACAAAAGACTCAAAAATGGTACTTGATGCCTCATTGCTTAACACTCCTCATTATAAGGTATGGATCAAGGGTAAAGTGGAGTAATCCAGGGAAAAGGCCGAAGAATTTCAGGTGTGTTCACTGTTTAATGAAAGAAATATCATTTTTAAATTTTTGTCTTAATTTCCGAGACGAGATCTTGCAATTATATATTTATCCTTTACAACGAGTTTCCTTGTCTTTGTTATTTTTATCATGTTTTCACTGCTCTACTCTCCGACTCTCTCTCTCCATATTGATATTATCATATGTATATTGTTCTTTTTGACCAGTTTCCTCATCTTTATTTTCATCACAACGTTTTGGCAACTCGACATCCATTTCTATTATTATGTATTGATCTTTTCAACAGAGAATCCTCACCTTTGTTATCTGGTTTTTGACCGTTGCACACTGAAGCCTTCTTTCTGTCTGCGTTTCTGATTCGAGATGTCGTTACTATTATAATTTAACTCTTTTTGGCCGGTTTTATAGATTTTTTTTTCTGGATCATAACGTTCCGACCGTTGCACTCTGAAGCCTTCTTTCTATCTGAATTTCGGAAACAGGAGCGTTGTGGCAATCATATATTGTCTTTTTCCGATTAGTTTCTTCCTTTTGTTTCCTCATCCCAACATCACGATCGTTCCGCTCAGCGGCCTTCTTTTTATCTAAATTTCGAGGACGAAGCGTTGTGCTGTTATATATAGATTACTTCTGACTAGTTTCTTCGCCTTTATTTTGACTGCTTCAATCTCCAGTCTTTTGTTCCATGGATGATTATGGTGCCCGTACGAAAAATGACATGTCATGATTTTTGACATAGCATGGAAATTGAAAGAGAACGATCCAACTCACACTTTTCAATAATTACCGCCCGGACGTTCCAGTTATCGACTGCCTCATGTCGTCTGGCAAGGCATAAATGACAATGAGAACATGACAGGCAACACGGAATGATAATGCGGTTTATATCTAGGAAAAAGTTATTACAAGATCTTTTTAGAAAGACAAACACAGACTGTGTGTGTGAGAGAGAGAAAGAGAAGGGATAGGGTGTAAGTAGATAAAAAGATGGAAGATTTGGATGAAGATGCAATGCAAACATACGGATAATACAACAAGATTTATCTAATCATATAGAAGAATATAGTTGCATACAAGGGAAATATATTGATTAGTAAAACATTCTCTTTCTCTCTCAACACACACACACACACACACACACACACACACACACACGGAGGAGTTCTAATGGCGTAGTGACAAACGTGCTGGACTGCAAATCGCAGTAAGCAAGTTCGAGTACCAGTCGCGCTATGTTCCCTTTCGGACTCATACCTTTGGGAAATGTATGAATCCCCTTATTCCCCATGTATATATTAAACAGTACTGCTAGTGTTCTAGCTGTCCATGCCTTTGTTAGTCGCGTGTCGATGTCTGTCTCGGTCGATGAAAAACCGTTTCCTAGGTAGGTGAATTTGTCTGCCAGTTTCAGAGAGCTACCGTTTAGTGTGGAAATGTCTCCTGTTTGATTATAGCACATATATTCCGTTTTGTGTGCATCGACATAGAGGCCAATGCCTGCGGCAGCTCGTTCCAGTGAAACGCGGTTTCTTCCAAGCAGCGATCGTGTCGATACTGCTATATAGATGCACTACATGGACGCTAACTAAATAGCTGGAGAAAAGGCTTGAAGGCAACTACAAAAGAATGCTGTGAGCAATATTGAACAGGTCCTGGAGGCAACACCCCACAAAGCAGCAGCTTTACGGCCACCTACCACCCATTACGAAAACTATCCAAATTAGACGAACCAGACATGCAGGACACTGCTGGAGAAGTAAGGACGAGCTCATAAGTGATGTACTTCTGTGGACCCCTTCACATGGCCGAGCGAAAGCAGGACGACCAGCTCGAACCAACATACAGCAGCTCTGTGAGGATACGGATGTAGCCCTGAAGACCTGCCGGAAGCGATGAACGATCGGGAGAGGTGGTGAGAAAGGGCCAGGGATATCCGTGCTGATGGCACTACATGATGATGATGATGATGCCTTGTGTTCTTCTACAAGAATGGGTTTGACATTAAATAACCCACGAACGTTTATATGCCTTTTGAGAAAGAAACCAAACCAACAAAACAAAAACACACGCGGATAGATAGATAGATAGATAGATAGATCCCCCTTATTTTTAGAATGACCTTGATAGTTTGTTTGAGTTTAATTGCATATCAATCTTTGCAGGCTATTTAATGCCGAATCCATTTTTACATAAATAAACAGTTCTATTTTAAACAATTCAGCCTTGCATAAGTACACAGTTTAATAGTCAAAAACATTTCTATTTCAAGTTATTCGGTTTAATTAAACAGTTCTATTTCAAACAATTCAGTTTAGGATACAAAACAGTTCCATTTCGATCAATTCAGTTTAGCATAAGTACACATTTTATTTCTATTTGACCCATACATAGGACCCTATCAGGTGCTATCACTCCGGTCCAGAATGGACCCGGGAGCGATGGCAATGAAAGGGTACTCTGTATTCCCCAAAACTCCAGCATTACTAGAACATCACCATCAAACTTTTTAGTGTCATACCCAGTACACTCGTTGAGGGGTCTTACCCTCTGCAGAGATGCAGTCGGTGTATTCTATATCCCCAACCGATTGGGCAAGATAGATAGATAGATAGATAGAATAGCGTAGACCTGGAGTGAACGGCATTTGAAGACTGTCAATTTCTCGCCTGTATGATCATCAGAACAAGCTTGCTTTTCTGTGGTGAATAATGCTTTTAATAACTTCATTGAGTTGAAAAAATATTCAACTCAAGACCTATGCCCATGACTGAAAAAGGTGCTATAAGACAATCCCTACAATTTTGTACTTGATTATATATACATGAGAGAGAGAGAGAGAGAGAGAGAGAGAGAGAGAGATGTCAGTTAGGATAGCCTAGACAAAGAGTCAATGGTACTTTGTGTCAATCAGTTCTACGCCAATGTGATCATCAAGAGTTCTTGGTCTGATAGTCACATAGGCGAGAAACTGATAGTTACCAAATGCCGTTGACAGTGTGTCTACATCATTCTAATTTAGATTTAATGTGCTCTATCACCTATTAGCACTTTTTATTTATTGATATATAAAAAAAAATAACATGATTGTTGAGGTTCGTTAGTTCCCTGAAAAGTCAGTAGTTTAATGCCAAGGTCGGCGAAAGACAATCCAAAAAGTATGCAACCATAGGAACCGTATTTTAAGCCTCTCTGACAGGGTGACTCCAGGAATTAAGCTGTTTGTTAATATCTTCACCCGGCATGCACCTAATCGGAGGAGCTCAGAATACGGAGATTATATTCCCTGCAGGAAGGGTCAGACTCCTTTTGTCGGGTTTTCTTTGGTATCGCACCAAACGGCTTATGATGGCGAGTTACCAGTTCTGGAGAGTGTGGAGTACTCCTTTCATTGCCATTACTCTCAGGTCAACCATGAACCGGAGGATAGTACCTGTTAGGATACCCAGCCCAATCGGCTGGGGCTGTAGAATACGTTAACTGCATCTCTGCAGTTGTGTAAGACTCCCCCAACGAGTGTCCTGATATGATATTAAACAATCTGATGAGGAGGCTCTAATCTTGGAGTTTTGCGGAATGTGGAGTACTTCTTCATCACCATTGCTCCCAGGTTCACTCTGTCCTGGAGTAGTTGCACTTGATAGAGTCCCATCTATAGGTCAAATAGAACTGATTGATATTTAAACTGTGCGTAAACAAAAATGACTTACGCTAAATTTAATTGTTTTAAATAGAACTGTTAAGATCATTGAACAGTGTGTAAATAAATGATACATGTTTAATTGAGTTATTAAGGATACATAGCAATACTTTGAACTGAGTGCGAACGAATGGGTAATTTTGAATAGAATCATTAGTTTTAAATAGCAATATTTGTAACCACTTCACTGTGCGCAAAAAATGATTAATGGTAAATAAAATTATTCGTGTTGGATAAAAATACTTGAAACCATTTCACTGTGGGGAAAAAAGCTCAGGCTCATTTAAAAAGGTTTTGAACAAAATGAGTTTACAAATCATGCATATTTAATATACATGTATAAAGAGGATTTGACATTAAATAATCTATAATGGTTGATATGCCATAAAACCCAAGTAAACTAAATCATATTTAATATATATGTATAACGAGGATTTGACATTAAATAACCTATAATGGTTGATATGCCATAAAAACAAACAAAAAAACCTTATATATTTAATATATATGCATAAAGAGGATTTGGCATTCAATGACCTACAATGGTTGATATGCCATAAAACAAAACCTTTTATGTTTAATATATATGTATAAAGAGTATTTAGCATTAAATAACCTACAATGGTTGATATGCCATAAAACCCAACTAAACTAAATCATATATATATATATATATATATATATATATATATATATATATATATATATGTGTGTGTGTGTGTGTATACAGACGATTTGGTATTAAATAACCTACAATGATTGATATGCCATGAAACAAAACCTTATATATTTAATATATATGTATAAAGAGGATTTGGTATTAAATAACCTACAATGGTTGATATGCCTTAAAGCCCAACGAGTGTTAGGGCCCCACTCATGAGTCAAGTAGATCTGTTTAAAGATTATAAGCAATCGATAAGACCGTGCACACAAAACCCCTCAAAAAACGATATAAACAATGTACATATAATCGCACAATAAACGCGATTCTCTAACCTCAGGGCATAAAATAACCTTAGATGTGTTGATATGCCGTTAAAATCAATCAACTAATAAATCTACCGGGCCCATTGGTATAATGGTTAAAGTGTTCGCTAATGGTTCGGGAAACCGGGGTTCAGCCCCAGGTCGAGTTATACCAATGCCTAATTGCTGAACACTCAGCAGTATAAGGTACGGATCAAGGATAAGTGGAGAAATCCAGGGAAAGGAGTAGCGACCTCCCCTACACCTTGGTGTAGTATCTATTGAAAAGGGTCAACCAACTTACAGCAAAAAAGTATAGCAACAGCTGGAAGGTTCTGATAAAATAAAATTTAAAAGACAAAAATAAATAGATCAAAACAGAGTTGAGAAAATGAAAGGTTCAGCATTTTTTTTTTTTTTTTACTTGATGCTTTTCAGTAAATCAACTTCAGATCTTTGCGATTGACCTTTATATTCAATAATATACGGACATTGAAATGACCTCATAAACCACTTATTTCCCACTTTAAAAAAAATCATTTTTACATCAAACTCAATTGTATTTTTATTTATTCATTTATTTTTTTTGCTGGAGGATTGTTAAATAAAGTGCCTTATCTCAAGGTCGTTGTGATCCTGTCTCAGCGTATCATTACACCAGCTGGTAATATCTTCAACAGCTGTTCGTTCAATAGAAAAAGATATAGAGAAATACAAAATATGTTAATAGCAACGTGTAACTTGTATTAAACCATGTCAATCAATAATACAGCATACGAAAATATCTTATACAGCAATATCCGCTAGGAGAGAAATATGTCTGCTACAAGATTATTATAATAGAGAACTTACTAAAGACTGGACGCGCTAGTAAGATTAGATTGATTGATTCATTCAAACGGCATGTCAATCCGTTCGGGTTTGGTTGGGTTTGGTTAGGTTTTATGGCATATCAACCATTGTTGCTTATTTGATGCCAAATCCTCTTTTTACATATATATTAAATATCTGATTTGCAAAAGAATTTTGTGGATACACCCGGTTAAATGATCAAACAGTTCTACTTCTAACAATTTAGCATGTCAAGTTAAATGGTTCCATTTGATCGAAAGTTCTATTTCAAACAACTCAATTTAGTATAAATCATTTGTTGCGTACAGTTTATTTGTCAAACAGTTCTATTTAACCCATAGATAAGTCCCTATAAGGTTCTATCACTCCGGGCCAGAGTGGACCTGAAAGTGATGGTAACAAAGGATATTCCGCATTCCCTAAAGCTCCAGCATTATTGGAGCTTCACCATCTGATTTTTTATTGTCATATCCAGACACTCGTTGGGGAAGTCTTACCCTTTTGCAGAGATACAGCCGATGTATTTTACAGCCCCAGCCGACCGGGCCAAATCCGTTCGGGGTTATCTTATGCCAAGACGTTTGATAATTACTAACATTGGACATCTATATTTACATTTTTTTAGAGTTTCCTTTTTCTCTTTTTTCTTCTTTTTTCTTGCACACAGTTATATGATAACAAACATTCCTTTCTAACACAAATAATTTGTAAATACATCTATTTGACCCATAGATGGGATCCCAACAGGTACTACCACTCCGAGTCCTAATTGACTTTGGAGTAATTGCAATGAAGGGGTACTCCACACTCCACAGAGCTCCAAAACTGGAGCCTCACCATGAGATGCACTTTAATGTCATACCCAGAACACCACCTTGTTTAACGGGAAGGAGGGATCTTGCACGATGTCAGAAGTAAAGCATACTCTGTGAGAACTGAACTCACCAACAACGATCTTCTAGCCGAGCTCACTAAGTTGCAACGTGAGGTGCCTATTTTTTCCGAGAGTGCACCTCATGATCCCGTGTTAAGCGTAGTGATATAAAAAGTCAGTGATACTCAGTTCGATCCTGGAGTGGTCACAGACTAAGTAAAGATTATTAGATATCTCTGCGCACCGATATGTACTGAAGTCTATATAATTCAACCCATCCCTTCTACCACGACAGAATGTGACACAAGGTCAATTCTTAAGGAAAGTTCAACTGGCTTTAAAATTCATAGTTTTCCTTCTCTTAGACTTGTTACTTTATCAAGACTAAAGAGAGTGAAACTCAAACGGCTTCGTCCAGGATTTGAACCAGGGTCGCCATGTTCATTTCTTAAGATGCGTTTTCCAATAAACACTCGTATACAAGTGCGTGACTTACGCTGTTTACAATTGGCTGCCTCTTTTGCATTGTGTTTCCCTAATCACTAAACTACACCCATACTCATGAAAAAAAAAAAATTAGAGGCGCTAGTGATGTAATGGTTATCGTTGTAGCAAATGGACACGGTGATCCGAGTTCGAATCCTGGACAAAGCTGTTTGCATTTCACATAGCATTAATACCCTTGGGGAAAAGTATGAGTCCAACTATTCTCTCTCCAGCTATGAGTAAATAGTAGGGCAGACGGGGTTCTATAATCTTGGTAAGACAATCGGTCTCGCAGAAAAAAAATCTTAATTTAAACCTGTTAAACTCTGCATAAAAACTGACCTTGTGTCTCATACTATTCACACGGAGGCGTTGGTATATATATATATATATATATATATATATATATATATACACACACACACACAAAATTATCAAAAAAAAACAATATCTGCTAGGGACACATATTTAAACAACAAACCAATATATTTTCTTAGTGAAAGATTGAAAATTCCAAAATATCTATAGATAAAATTGGTTTGTTGTGCTTTATGGTATATCAACCATTGTTGGTTATTTAATGCCAAATCCTATTTTTACATATATATTAAATATATATGATTTGTAAAGTTATTTTGTAGATACATTCTTAAACGAACACGAGCTCATTCTTTTGTACACGGTTAAATGGTTTCAAGTATTTCTAACAGGAATATTTCTATTTGCTATTAATCATTTGTTTGCACACAGTTAAATGGTTTCAAGTATTGCTATGTAACAGTAACAATGTAGCATCAGTAATTTGTTTGCACATAGTTAAATGATTCGAAGATTTGCTATGAATCACTAATAATTCAAATAAACATCAGTCATTTGTTTACAAGCAGTTAAATGATCAAACAGTTTTATTTCTAACAATTCAATTTAGCGTAAGTCATTTGTTTGCACTCAGTTTAAATGTCAAGCAGTTCTTTTTGACCCATTGATAGGATCCTATCAGATGCAACCACTCCCGGACAGAGTGGACCTGGGAGCAATGGCAATGAAAGGATACTTCGCTTTCCCAAAAGCTACAACATTACTGGAGCTTCACCATCAGATTTTTAGCATCATATCTAGAACACTCGTTGGTGGCGGGTCTTACCCCTCTGCAGAAAAGAAGTCGATGTATTCTGTCGATATAAGTAAAAGGCTCTTGTAAACATTTTGAAAAGAAAAAAGAGGCTCTAATTAATCAAATAATATTTTGGTTAAGCGTATAAGAAAATTTATATAGCCTCGTCAATAGACTAAGATAATCAATGAAACTAAGAAAATAAACATTGACTATCAATATTTAGAAGTTGGGATCACAGTGTCTCGTTTTGGTCCAACCGATGGTTAGGCTTGAACAGAGTTTGTTTTTTTTTTACCTCCCCAAAAAGAGATTTCCAATATATTGACAATGTCTAAGTCAATGTCAGTCAATTTTTGTGTGAGCAAGGCTAATAAGTTGTCTGTATTTGGTAGAACTACAGGATGAATGGCGAGTACAAGACTTTCGCTATCGACAAACGATTTAAAGAATTGAAAAACAACAGCTGTTACTTTTACTAACATCACCACTACTGCTAATACTAACCCAAATAATACATATATTACTAATAAATGATAAATTTTCTAACCATTTCGTTAGAGTCCAATTCGTGCAAGTATACAGATGAACTGACACGGCAACAGCTTGGAAGATATATAATTTATTTAGCCAAAACTTGAATGAAGAAAATAAGAGAATTTCGTTGAGTCAGTATTCTAAGTTGGCTATATCAGCCTTGAAAATCTATACAGATTTTCAAGGCTGATATAGCCAACTTCGAATCAAAGGGAAATCATTTTTTATTTTAGCAGAAAGACATCAATGATTATATTAAGTGATACTTGAACACCACACTTTCAAAGAGAAAGACTATCACAAGTGGGTGCTATCCAAAATTGGCGTAAAATTTGATAAGATTGAGCATTTCATTATTTCATTGAAAATTTCAAACAAATCTCTTCAACTAGGAAATGTATAACTTGATTTTCTACCGTTTAATTTTCACTTTTTCAGTGATGAGATCCTGTAGTTCCTTAAGACCTCGGATTATTGATTAAGTATTTCGTATCACTGACGTAATCACTGACAAACTTTTTCTTCCTAGTTTACTAGGAATAATTAACATTACTAACAAATACACGCAAACCACTAAGAATTAGTATTATGACTCTTTCCTAAAGTGGACTTCAATAGATCACTGAGCTAAAGGTCCTCGGCATGATGTAAGGGTTAAGAAGTGTTGGGTACCCTTAAAAAGGTTAAATGAAAGTTACTTAAAAGAAATTACCTAAAACTCGGACACCTCGGGTGGTGTAATGGTTAGAAAGCTTGGCAAGCAAACCTTCAGGAGTGAGTTCGAGTCTCATTGTCTACCCCATTTATTCGGCTTTGTACAACATCTAAGCAAAAAGCTTAGTAAATTACTATATGATTATTTCCTTTTTTGATGTTCATTATTGTAGGGGTATTAAATAGGGTACAGAAAGCAAAGGGTATTTTGGTGCAACTGTGATTGTATGAATGAATGTATTGTAAATACTTTTCTTTCTTTCGTTCTAGTGGCGTATCAACATTTTTGGGCTATTTAATGCCAAAGCATAACTGCAGAAGAACAGTAATGGTACTGTTTAATCCATAGCTGGAGAAATAAGGAGGTTCATGCCTTTCCCAAGAGTACAAGTACGAAATTAAAAGTTATAACGAGACTGGAGCTCGAACTTGCTTCCTACGGTGTCGCAGTTCCGCAAGTTATCAACCCCGACATAAATGTGCATACGTTTGTATGTATTTATCCAACCCCTCCGCACGAGAACGAGGCGACACAAGGTCAATTGTTTAAGCGGTTTAACAAGGTTTGAATTCAGAGTTTTCCTTTGCCCTGACCAGTTGCTATAACAAGGTTAAAAGCCCAGTTTACCCTACCATTTTATCGATAGGGAGAGAAAAAATAGTTGTATCCATACCTTTCCCAAGAGTTTTAGCGCTATGTGAAATACAAACAGCTCTGCCCAGATTTGAACTCGGGTTGCCATGTTCATTTCCTACAATGATCTACAATGTCATGGGTGTTTCTTGTGGCGTAATGGTTAAATTGCAGGACTGCAGCCTTGAAGTAAACAAGTTCGAACTCCAGTCACACTATTACGTTCACTTTCCGACAAATACTACTGGAAAAGATATTGAACCCTATTATTCCTCCATCTATGGGTTAAATAGTATCACTGATGTTCTCCAACAAAAATTGATTTGGCATTAAATAACTCAGAAGGGTTGATATGCTGTTAGACAAAGAAACCGAAACCGGTGTTATGACGCAGTTCGTACTTCATCTGTGCAGCTTTCAAATCATACATGGAATGAAGCAAAGTACAATGCGCACCAACTACCAAGATAGAGTGAATACCTTTCATGATTTGAACTCCTTTGGTCACGTTATATACACACTGCAAACTAGCAAGAAGTAAAGTACTGTACATCTTTTGACTCACCCAAGTATATGTATATATCTATATGTGTGTTTGTGATGAAGTACCTAAATGCTCAGTTATAAAGATTGTGAACAAAAGGTCAAAAGGAGTTAAATGGTATGACGACAAACCAAAAAATCTCTAAAACAAACAGGCAAAATTCTCGGGGATTAACTGAAGAACACCAAATCTCGTGAAAGAATAAGAGAAAGGATTTTAGCGTCGACCAAAATATATTCCAATGTAAACATTTCCAAGAAAGCAGACATCAAAGAAAAAGACACAAAGCAAATGACGTTGAGATCTCAATGAATGAGAACTGTTATTTAAAGCTTACAATACACAATGTGGTAAATAAGTTGGTTGGGTTTTATGGCATATCAACCTTTGTAGGTTATTTAACACCAAATCCATTTTTATGAAACTAGTTCTATTTCAAACAATAAGTACGCAGTTTAAATGGAAGTACAGTTTAATTGTGAAAACCATTTCTATTTCAAGCTATTCAGTTTACTCAAGCAGTTCTAATTCAGTTTAGAATAAGTACAGATTTTGTTTACACACAGTTAAATATCAAAACAGTTCTATATTAAACAAATCAGTTTAGTGTAAGTACAGTTTCAATGTCAAAAAACAGTTCCATTTCAAATAATTCAGTTTAGCATAAGCACGCAGTTTAAATGTAAGTACGGTTTAATTGTCAAAAACATTTTAATTTCAAGCAATTCAGTTTAGTCAAACAATCCAGTTTAGCATAAGTATGCTGTTAGTTCTATTTAGCTCATAGATAGGGCCCTATCAGGTGCTACCTCACCGGACCAGAGTGGACCTGGGAGCAATGGCAATGAAGGGGTGCTCTGCATTCTCAAAAGCTCCAGCATGTGAGAAATAAGTTTGCTTACTAACAACTTAACTTTTAAACGCAATGAACCAATACCTATTAGTATTGATAGACGAAACCTCCAAAGTCTCTTATTTCACAAATTACAGTAAGTTCCTGCGGCTAACATATACGAGGTGTATTCAAAATAGTATTTTGTATTTACCAAGACAGAAATGAACGATGAATGGAACATTCATTTTCTTTTTTTTAAAGACTACTAATATTGAATAGGAATTCTTGAAACCATATAACTGTATGCAAACAAATGACTATTTTTTTCTCCTTCCGAGTTTTTCCCACCAGTTTCAAATGGTTATTTTTCATTAAACTTTGAGTGGCACCAAATCTCGTCAGGTCTTTAAGAGGGGTTGGTAAATATGATTAAATAAAGAAAACAAATTAAACCATATCGAACGGATGGCAAATAAATATGTATTCTCTTTTCCTTATCGTTTTCTACTCAAATTAGATACTTGGTATCTGCTCTATGATTGATTGATGATTTTAACGGCATGTCTAACCGTCTAGAGTTATTTTATGCGAAGACGTTAGGAAATTGCAGACATTGTACGTTTATCATATTTACCCAACCCATCCGCTCAGGCAGGATATGACACAAGGTCAATTTTTAAGCGGAGTTTAACAGGTTTGAATTCAGAGTTTTCCTTCTCCTAAACTAGTTGCCTCATCAAGGCTGAAGAACCTAGTCTGCCCTACTATTTACCCATAGCTGGAGGGAGAATAATTGGATTGATACCTTTCCCAAGGGTATTAGTGCTATGTGAAATACGATCAGTCTCGTCCAGGATTTGAACTCATGTCGCCGTGTCCATTTCCTATGACGATAACCATTACACCACGGGCACTTCCTTTGTACGTTTACATTTACATATTTTGTATAGTTTCTCAATAGCTTTTTTTCTTTGCACGTGATCATATCATCATCATCATCATCATGACGTGCGGCTAGCACGGATATCCCTGACCCTCTCTCTCCACGTCTCCCTATCATTCATCGCCTCCGGCAGGTCTTCAGGGTTACATCCCGTATCATCACATAGCTGCTGTATGAATGTTCGAGCTGGTCGTCCTGCTTTTGATTGGCCATATGCAGGGGTCCACAGGAGCACATCACTTACGATCTCGTCCTTGCTTCTCCAGCAGTGTCTGGCATGTCTGGTTCGTCTGGCTTGAATAGTTTTCGTGATAGGTGGTAGGTGGCCGTACAGTTGGCGCCTTGTGGGGTGTTGCTGCCAGGACCTGTTCAATATTGCTCGCAACATTCTTAATACAAATAGTTTGCAAACAGATTAATTTGTTCCATCGATGGGACAACAACTCTGAGTGGGTCTGGGAGTAATGGCAATAAAATGAGTACTGTACATGACTCAGAACTTCAGAAGAGGAGCTTCACTATCAGATGCAGTTAAGTGTTATACCCAGAACATAACTTTTTTTAAGATGGAGGGATACAGTCAGCGTATTCTAAACTTCACCGACAGAGCGGGATTTTGCTGTAGATTACTGGATAGAAAACTTATCGCAAAAAATCAATCACCTGTGTTGAGTTTGATCTTTACTGCGCGCTCGTCTACTTGAGCCTTGTGCCAAGCTAAACGGTCGACTGTCGTAGAATAATGATTAACAAGTTAACCTCAAAGCTTAATGCTGTGAGCTCAATCTTTTCTGGATACCTTACCTCATGGAAGAAATCAAATTTCTATGATAAACTAAAACGGAAATTTTTCCAAAATGTAGTCATGTCGGTACTTTTGTATGGTTGCACCACCTGGACTTAAATGAAACGCCTGGAGAAAAAACTAGATGGGAACTACACAAAGATCCTAGGTACTATTTTGAACAACTCCAGGAAGTAGCACCCCAGAAAATAGCAGCTTAACAACCACTTACTTCCCATCTCACAAACCATCCAAGTAAGACGAACAAGAGATGCTGGTGAAGTTAAGACAAAGTCGTAAGCGACGTTCTCCAATGGACTCCAACATATGGACACACCAGTGTTAATCGACAAGCAAAAACTTACATTTATCAGTTCTGATCGGACACTTGTTACCGTCTAGAGGACTTACCAAGATCGATAACCGAGAAAGATGTATGGCGAGAGAGTCAAAGGAATCCATACTGGCAGCATACTTTGATGATGATAATAATTTGACAAAGATATAATTATCTCGGGGTACTTAGTATAGAGCGGTGATTAGCAATTTTTTTTTGTAAGTACCCCACTATTGTGACCATGTGCCAGACTTGGCTAAACTCAGTAAATATCAAGTCCATTTAGGGTATTTTACGATTAATTAACTGATAATAATAGAAAGTAGATGAGTTGCTCCTTTTGTTAAGAACCCTGATTAATATGAAATTGAATTTCAACCTTTTTTTTATCTTGAATCCCTTTAAAGCAATGCGCATTTGAAAGAAAAAACTACATTAGTTCATATTGACGACTTTCCCAAACAATAAAAGGTCGGAGAAGCGAGACTTAAAGACTGGAATTGGTTCTTTAGATTCTTCCTAAATGATGACAATGTAATAAGGTTTTCCAAATCACTGACTGATTGTTTTTCCATTGGCTTGTTTTCAAATAATTTTCCGAATCAATCTATATGCAAATGCATGGAGGGGATAGATTCTGAATGACCTGAGATAGAAAAAAATATTATAACTAAGAGTAACATAGTTGTGATCATAAATGTACTCGATGAATGTTTAGTGGAAAGAAAGAAAAAAAAAGAAAGGCAGAAAGAATGTTAAAGTGAAAAATGAATGAATAAATAAGGAAAGAAAATTATAGTGAGAAAGTGGGGAAGAATCTTAGAGTGAAAAATGAATGAATAAATAAGGAAAGAAACTTATAGTGAGAAAGTGAGGAAGAATGTTAAAGTGAAAAATGAATGAATAAATAAGGAAAGAAACTTATAGTGAGAAAGTGGGGAAGAATCTTAGAGTGAAAAATGAATGAATAAATAAGGAAAGAAACTTATAGTGAGAAAGTGAGGAAGAATGTTAAAGTGAAAAATGAATGAATAAATAAGGAAAGAAACTTATAGTGAGAAAGTGAGGAAGAATCTTAGAGTGAAAGATGAACGATGATGAGTTAAGAAAGACAGAAAGAAAGATAGAAAGTCTTAGTGAAAGATGAAGAATGAAGATGAAAGAAAAAATTATAGCGAAAGAATGGGAAGAAATATATATATATATATATATATATATATATATATATATATATATATATATATATATATATATAACATTGCAACTCTATAACCAAAAAATATGAACATATAGCAATAAAAAAAAAGTATACTCCTACAAAAAGTTCAATATGGCAAGTATATTTTCAAACAAATTTAATTTTTTCTTAGTTTCAATGCTGTAGAGTTTGGTAATAAATAATACTTAACAGTATTCGTTTTGATTGTATAAGGTTCAATCAAAAATCCTGATTAAAATTTTTTTTTAAAGGAAAACGAATTGGGAGGCGTGGGCTTATTTATGGGCCATACCGTAAGTAGTCAGTAAAGTTAGCGACTGTAGTCCCTTTTCAATAGCTACTACACCGAGGTGTAGGAGAGGGCGCTACTCCTTTCCCTGGATTGCTCCACTTTACCCTTGATACATACCTTATATTGCTGAGTGTTAAGCAAGGAGGTGTCAAGTACCATTTTTAAAGTCTTTGGTATGACGCGACCTGGGACTGAACCCCGGTCTCTCGGATTGGCGAACACTCTACCTACTAGTCCAATGAACCGGTCTAAATACAATAAGTATAATAAGAGGGTTTTAAATAATAAAGCAAAATATCTTTTTTCAAAAATCTAAACTCTGCGTTGTTTGGGATTGTTTTTCAGCAAAAATTATTTCAGTCTTTCAAAAATATCGTTTGAGGCTATTTAAAATGGCTGGAAATCAAACAGAGTGATCCAAGGTTGAACAGACGTATATCATCAAATTTTTGCTAACTGAGAAATGCAAACATGTGAAATCTGCAGGAAAATGTGTATGCAAAAGCATGTTTTATTTTTTTTTTAGATATTTACAAATGGGCTAAACATGGGTTGCGACTACAAACCTGAATCGAAATGGCAGTGTGAAAGCACACTGACTCTCCGGTAAAGAAAAATACCCGACACAGCCGTCAGTAAAGAAGGTGATCCTGACAGTCTTTTGGGACATGAAACGATCTATCAAAATTGATTTCCTTGGCAAAGGTGCAACTTTAAATAGTGCTTTATATCGTCAACTCCTTCCTAAGACGGAATATATGTGCTTTAATCAAAGAGGCGACTTCTTCACACTAAAGGGTGGCTCTCTAAAACTAGTAGACAAGTTTACCTACCTAGGAAGCAGTGTTTCATCAACCGAGACAGACATCAATAGGCGACTAGCAAAGGCATGGACAGCTATCGATAGGCTATCGGTCGTATGGAAATCAGACCTGACTGATAGAATAAAACACAGTTTCTTCCAAGCAACGGTCGTATCGATACTGCTATATGGATGCACTACATGGACGTTAAGTAAACGAATGGAGAAAAAGCTTGACGGCAACTACACAAGAATCCTGCGGGAAATATCGAACAAGTCATGGAGGCAGCACCCTACAAAGAAGCTGTACGGCCACCTACCACCCATCACGAAAACTATCAAAGTTAGACGAACCAGACATGTAGGACACTGCTGGAGAAGTAAGGACGAGCTCATAAGTGATGTACTTCTGTGGATCTCTTCACATGGACGAGCAAAGGCAGCACGACCAGCTAGAATCTACATACAGCAGCTCTGTGCCGATACGGGATGTAACCCTGAAGACCTACTGGAAGCAATGGACGATAGAGAGGGATGGCGAGAGAGGGTCAGGGATATCCGTGCTGATAGCCCGATGTGATGATTGAATGATCCTCCTATATCAATACACCAGAAAACAAATTTCAAAAATTAACCCGTTCAATTATTACCGGTCCATTGGCATAATGGTTTCAGTGTTCGCCAATGGTCTGGGAGACCAGGGTTCAATCCCACGTCAATTAATTTCGAAGACTCAAAATATGGTACTTGATGTCTCCTTGCTTAACACAGCATTATCCTATTTACCAACCCCTCCGCTCGGGCAGGATATGACACAAGGTCAATTTTTAAGCGGAGTTTAACAGGTTTTAATTCAGAGTTTTCCTTCTCCTAGACTAGTTGCCTCACCAAGGCTGAAGAACCTAGTCTGTCCTACTATTTATCAATAGTTGGAGGGAGAATAATTGGATTCATACCTTTCCCAAGGGTATTAGTGCTATGTGAAATGCAATCAGTCTCGTCCAGGATTTGAACTCGTGTTGCCGTGTTCATTTCCTACGACGATAACAATTACACCACGGGCACCTCCAAATTACACCACAGGCACCTAACACAGCATTATGAGGTAAGGACCAAGGGAATGGAGTAGCCCCCTCTCCTTTACCTCGGTGTAGTAGCTTTTGAAAAATGAGCCTTCGAGGTCACCCTCGACTACAGTCGGCCAACTTACTATAACCTATTCTTGTAATCATAAGTAAGTTCTTAATAGCGAGCACCAATGTAAACCTTTCAAGTCGTCTATCATAGTTGAATAAGCTTTCAGGACGTCTGTTTAATATCATTCTCTTATTTCATCGGTCAGTCTCGTCTGACATTAGAGACGACATTCTTTCCTTTCCCTTCACGATTAATCACTGATTTGAATGTCTGGTAGGATTATTCATACCCTTTCATCACGCAGATTAAGCCTATCTCACTGTTTGCATTGTCTATTTATCCAAGAACCAGCATTTCTTTTAATTAGTTGCTGGCAAATACAAACTACTTTCCTTAAGAAAAAAAAAACGTACACACCGTTGTGGTATTACAGTTAGAAAGCTAGCTTTGCTGAAGCATTGGTAGTGAGTTCGATTCTCTTTAAATTCAGTATGTTATATTAAATGTAAATTGCAGTTTTTTTTCTTCTTTTTGGAAAGGTATTCCGAGGAGGAGAAATACTTAGTAAGAAAAGCCAATAGACTTGTTACAGAGATTTTCAGTATCCCATATTTCTGACTGGCCCAGTCAGCTGGGGCTGCAGAATTCACCGATTGCATCTTTACAGAGGGGTAAAACTCCCCCAACGAGTCTGCTGGATATGACACTAAACAATCTGATGTCAATGGTCCAGTAATGCTGGAGCTTTGGTGAATGTGGGGTACTCACTCTGACCTGGAGTGGTCGCACCTTATAGGGTCCTGTCTATGAGTCAAATAGAACTAAACAGTGTATTTATGCTAAACTAAATTGTTTGAAATAGAACTGTTTTGACATTTAAACTGTGCTCTTATGCTAAACTGAATTGTTTGAAACAGAACTGTTTTTATGTATCGAAATGGATTTGGCATTAAATAACTTACAATGATAGATATGCCATCAAACCAAACCAAACTGTATTTCTGACCTGGCGCCAAGCTAAGCTAAGCTTAATAGATAAGTAACTAAAACCAATCACAAATAACGACTGAAATTTTATTCGAAACAAGAATTCTTCCCAGCTGTAGCTGTGTCAATACTACTGCATAGTTTCACCACTTTAACGAAATGCTTGAAAAAAAAAGCTAAATGGAAACTATACAAGGACACTGCCTGCTGTTTTAAACAAATCCTGGAAACAGCATTCCACAAAACAGATGTTGTACGGCCACTTACCTCCTGTCTCTCAAACTAACCCCTGCTGAAGAAGTAAAGACGAACTTATAGGCAACGTTTTCCTTTGGACTTATACTCATGAATACATCAGTGTCGACCAACCCGCAAAAATTTACATTCATCGACTGTGTTGACACAGGATGCCATATAGAAGACTTACCAAGAGCGATGGTTGATAGGGACGGATGGTGAGAGAGAGAGAGAGCGAAAGGAATCCATGCTGTTGGCACCCTCTGACGATAATGATATATCAAACTCAAAACCACAAGGGCTGTGTTACAGCGCCTACCTCGGTCACAGACACAGGTCTTAGGTTTAATATTTTTCAAACTCATTAAAATCATTATTTAACACAAAAATCAATATTTTCCGTTGAAATACTTTTTAGATTCGGACAGAAACATATGAAATGCCAAGTGTTCATATTTTAATAAAACAATTTCAGAGAATGATGTAGAACTTATATGTCATTGAAATGGTAGTAGCAAGCATCTCTTATCAAAATACAAATATTGGAATATTTTCAGATAATATTCATCTCCGGATATACCCAAATTTAGACACCTTCTAGCTGCTAAATTGTACAAACTATCAATTCCATCTTTGGTATTCCCATTCTCCGTTAAGATTTAAATATCATTGAAAAAAATTATGCTACCCGACCAGTTATTTATTTATTTTGCAGCTCAAAGTAAACAAAATCTCAATTTTCGGATTTTTTAGGATTTTTTTGCCAACTTGGGTGTGATTTTCAATGTGTAGTCTTTTGAAATTTGATTTCTAACGAGGCATATAACACAATTTCATCCCTTAACAATGAATTAACGTCACGAAGACCAGCGATGGCTAAACTTCGCTTTCATCATTTTGAATTTTGGTTCTTTAAAGAATGCAAATATTAACTGCGATTTTTTCAGGAAAAGAAAAGGATAAAAACTAGTCACGGGTGATTTTTGGAAAGCTCAAATAAGGCTCTTTCTCCGCTAATGAAAACTTTTCGACTGAAATGTCGTCAGCAGGAGTTAAAACTGACTTCAAAATGGATCACTTTTGTTAAAAATAAAAAAATAAAATAAAAAAACATAAAATCTTCCTCCGATTTTGTGACGTCAGCATGATGTCATAATAACGTCTAAAAATTCATAAAACCTAAGCTAAGATTTTAATAGCTGTGTTCGTAAAAAGCTGTATCTTTTACACTCCCCCTCTAAAAAAATGGTACAGAAGGATCTAAAATGTCTCTTAATGATAATAACTCATTCAACACTTCTAACTTTGTGTATATCACATGCCCTAATGGTACGATTAAAATGCATTTAGTCGGAAAGTATTTTGCTCAGTCGGCTGGGGCTGTAGAATATACCGACTCCTTCTCTACAGAGGGGTAAACACTCTTCCCCCAATGAGTGTCCTAGATAATCTAAAACAATCTGATGGTTCTAGTAATGCTGGAGCTTTGGGGAATGCGGAGTATCCCTTCATTACCATCACTCCCAGGTTTACTCTGGCCCGGAGTGGTAGCACCTGATAGGGTCAGATAGAACTAAACTTTATACTTATGCTAAACTGAATTGTTTGAAATAGAACTGTTTGACATTTAAACTGTGTATTTATGCGAAACTGAATTGTTTAAATTAGAAATGCTTTGAAATTTAACTATGTAAACAAAAAAACTATACTTATACTAAACTGATTTTTTTTAAATAGAACTTTATATTTATAAAAATGGATTTGGCATTAAATAACATTCAATGGTTGATATGCCATAAAACTAAATCAGAGGTGGCCGTGGTGTAATGATTATCGTCGTAGGAAATGGAAATGGACACGGCGACACGAGTTCAAATCCTGGACGAGAATGATTGCATTTCACATAGCATTAATACCCTTGGGAAAGGTATCAATCCAATTATTCTCCCTCCAGCTATGGGCAAATAGTAGGGCAGACTAAGTTCTTCAGCCTTGGTGAGGCAACTAGTCTAGGAGAAGGAAAACTCTGAATTAAAACCTGTTAAACTCCGCTTAAAAATTGACCTTGTGTTATATCCTGCCCGAGCGGGGGGGTTGCTGAATATGATAAAACTAAATCAAACCAAATCGATAAGTATTCAAGTTGACGGGGGCATGTAAAAAAGGCGCTGGGCTCTTGCCAGGGCCCAAATGTGTATGTGTTTGTGTTTGTTCATACAACCCTAACCTCCCCAAAACTGCACGCTATAGTGAAATTTTGTTAAATGCGCCTAAAAAGTTGTCTATGAAACGTAGAGATGAAAGTTATTCTCAGATTAATTTCCAGTTGAATTAAAATTTCTTGGAGTCTGCATTCTGACTGTACATCATTTTATCATGATCTAAATTCTCGATATAACGGATGTAAACATGAAATATATCAATAAGAACCCTTTACTCGTTCCAAAATAAAAGTATCAATATCATCAGACTGCTGTTACAACGGATACGAGAATCGTGCAATATATATATATATATATATATATATACACACACACGGAAATAAGTATTGGAAAGGAATCCAAAATTGATGAATTATTAGGAAAGTCGACGTTAAAACGTTTCGGTTTTAATGAACCTTCGTCAGGAGTGTAGAATGGTCAAACAAGTGTTGATATAACAACGATGGGTGTTTAAGGTCGACTTTCCTTCGAATAAATTCATCAATTTTGGATAACTTTGTTTTTCAATTTCTCTCTCTCTCTCTATATATATATATATACATATATATATGGAAGCAAATAACGGAAATGAATCCGACAGTATAGAGAAAATTGACAAACTGAGTTGTCCAAAAGTGCTGAATTCATTAAGCAGGAAAGTCGACGCTATAATTCTTCGGTATTAATATACCATCACCAGGACTTTAAAAGGTGACAAGTGTTGAAGAAATAACCATGGCTGTTGAAACACGAAACAATAGAGGAAATATGTAAACAAAGAAAGAAAAAAACTCTGAAGATCGTATGACCAAGAAACAGTCAAAACTCCAAGTAATGGAAGGCAAGTAAAATGATAAACCATTTTAATGTTTTACATATTACAGTGTAACCCGGATATAAGAGAGTTGTCAGGACCGGAGAATAAGTCTCTCATATCCAGATTTCTCTTATATCCAGGTTTGGCCTTTTTTTTTTTTTTTTTAGGTAACACAGGCTCTAATTTAGGATCAGAGAAAATCTCTCTTATATCCGGGTTACGCTGTATTGAGCATTTTAAAAGAAGTTTTGCTTAATTTTTTGATAAATAATAAAAAACGTCCTTTTCATATATATATCAAAAATCTAAAAATTAAACAACCAGCCCATGGCTAGAGTGTTCGCCAATGGTCCGGGAGACCCGTGTTCAATCCCAGGTTGAGTCATACATACCAAAGACTCAAAAAATGGTACTTGATATGTCATTGCTTAACACTCAGCATTATAAGGTACGTATCGAAAGTAAAGTGGAGCAATCTAGGGAAAGGATTAGCGCCCTCCCCTACACTTCAGTGTAGTAGCTATTGAAAAGGAGTCTTGAGGTCGCTCTAGGCTACCTTCGCCAACTTTACTTACTTTATATATATATATATATATATATATATATATTAGTTTTTATATATATTTAATAGCATAGATGCTTATCTGCGACCACTGGTTTCATGCCGTCTTATTACAACAATCATCAGGCAGAGAAAGAAAGATATTAGAGAAATCAAAAATACATTGAAAAGACTTCAGCTACAGATCGCTACACTTATTTAGGACACAACCTCAAATCTGCTGCGAGGTGTATGTATCATCATACACACGCACAGATATTAACGATCACATATACGACTACACACAATAATATGTTAATATAATCCACACACACACACACAGAGTTATACGCAATCCCAATGTAAACATTCTTTTGACAGTATTTTCGATTTTGTAATAAGAAGGCATGAAAGCAGTAGTCGCAGTTTTAAATATATTTAAAAATTTAATATTTTCAACCGGTTTTCAACTGTTTTCTCTCTCTATATATATATATATCAAGAACGTGTACTGGAAACCTTTGCACACTCCTAATGCAAAATTTTATATCTATATATATTGCCAATTTTGATATATGAAAACTAGAATCTTCATGCATTTGAATTATTTCCACACCTCAGAACTTCTGAATGAAACATGGGGATGTATGGATAGCAATGCACGTCTCTGTAGGCATAAAAGGCGATGCGACAGCTGTGAATTCGAACAAAGACCGCAAGAAAACCAAAAGTCGACATTCGATTCTGTGAATTCGTGGCAAATATTTCCACATTAAATACATTTTCTCATAAAACGAGCCTCATAAATTTAGGATGAGTATATGCAGCTATATTGATTACACACACACACACGCATATATATATATATATATATATATATATATATATAAGCATCTAAATTCTCGACCTAACGGAAAGATAAAACTGTCAAGCGATTCGAGCCAGCATGTAGAACAAGAGAGAGATCAAGAACAAAATGGAAGTCTATTGCAGTCGGTGATGTGAAAAATCCTGACCAATAAGGGAATACCGAAGATAGATAGATAGATAGATAGATAGATAGATAGATAGGTAGATAGATAGATAGATAGAAAATGAGAGAAAAAAGATAGATAGATAGATATGTGTGACAGAGTAAATACTCCGCTTTACGTCATTTTGGCAAAATCAAGTTCATCTTTACGCCTTTTTACTAAACTAAATTAAACTAAGAAGGATTTAAGATACGATAAAAACACACTTAAAAATGTATGTACAGTACAACAGAATATTCAGTAATTTATTAAGCTTTTTGCTTAGATGTAGCACAAGGCCGTATGAATGGGGCACCCAATCACAATAGAACTACTTACATAAAAAATGTACGCCATTAACTCCGGTTTACGTCAGAACTGTGTTACGTCACGGCTTTTGGAAACAATTAATGACGTAGAGCGGATTATGACTAAATTTATCAATTGTTTAAATAAGTATGATTAAAATGTGTTTTCAATGTTCTTTAAGATTTCGCGATAGTTATATTCTTTCGTGAGTTATTTACTCTAGTTTTACGGGGTTCTAATTTTAAGGTATTATGTCAGGTTCACATATGTGATTTGGAACCAATTAATGACGTAGGGTAGGTTTGGCTTGGTTTCTTTGTTTTAACGGCATATCAGTCTTCGTGGGTTATTTAATGCCGAAACTTCTTATAGAAGAACATTAGGGGTACAATTTAATCGATAGTTGGGGTGAAGTATGGCTATAGAAAGAAAGAAAGAAAGAAAGAAAGAAAGAAAGAAAGAAAGAAAGAGACAAACAAAATGAGAAAGAAACAAACAAGAAAGAAAACGTGTGAGAAAGAAAGGATGGAAGGAAGAGAAGAGAAGAGAGATAAAAGTAAAATAAATAAGCGAATACCAAATACTTAGTCCGCATTGGTATCAGAAATGTTTTTAATGATTCAGAAATATATCTACACTCTTTCTATTCCATTTGTCTTAAACTGATAAATACAAACGAGCTACAGAAATCAAAACCTCCCGTTCTTCAGTCTAACAATCGAGCTGGATTTTTCTCCTCTGTGATGAAAGAGAGAAATCAACCATTCAGTTACTCCCTCGCGCATTAATCTTGTCGCTTTTAAGTGGATTAACTCCCTTATCACATCTCACACAATCCCACCATCTTTACCACTCAAAGAGGAAAACCGAATGTCGAGGTTTCACGCTAATTCCTATCTAGAAGCTTAGTTTCTCATAAACACTTCTTTCTAATTTCTTCTATATTTGCCTTTTCAAAATTAAGAAATCAGGATTTTGGATAAATGATAAATCTGTTACCACAGTCGCAAAAATTTGCAAAAAGCGTGAACCTTAAAACTTCCGATTATACCACACTGATGCATTCCTGCTATAACAGCACCCAAAATGATATTTATGCAGTTATTTCGGGAAAAGGGAAAGAATCTACTAAACATTCTATTGTTATCACTGTCACATCGAAAATGTGAAGGAATAAAAAAAAAAAAGAAATTCAGCAAAGATCCAGATTCCATAAAGTTATTATTCGGTCGCAAATTTGAATAGAAACTGATTTATTCTCTTAGATTAAATCACATAAAGAAAAAGATCAATGATGTGCTGTTTTGCTGGGTTATATATTCATTTCGTTGCCTACCTAACCACCGATATTTTTTAACTTAAATATTAATGGTCTAGTTGGCTGGAGCTGTAGAATTCACAGACTGCATATCTGCAGAGGGGTAAAACCCCTCCAGCGAGTGGCCTAGTTGGCTGGAGGTGTAGAATGCACCGAATGCATCTCTGCAGAGGGGTAAGACTCCTCCAGCGATTGGCCTAGTTGGCTGGAGCTGTTGAATACACTGACGGCATCTCTGCAGAGGGATAAGACTCCTCCAGCGAGTGGCCTAGTTGGCTGGAGCTGTTGAATACACAGACTGCATCTCTACAGAGGGGTAAGAAATGCAGTCGGTGTATTCGACCGCTCCAGCCAACTCGGCCTGGATAAGATACTGAACAATCTGATGGTGAGGCTCCGGTAATGCTGGACCTTTGGTGAATGCAGAATATCTCTTTATTGCCATCGCTCCCAGATCCACTCTGGCCTGGAGTAGTAGCACCTGATATGGTCCTAACTATAAGTCAAATAGAACTAAACTGTGTGCTTATGCCAAACTGTATTGTTTTGAAATAGAACTGTTTTTTATATACAACTCTGAGTAAACAAATGACTGATGTTTAATTGAATTTTTAATGGTACATAGCAATACTTGGAACAAAAAACTGTGTTTATATTAAGCAGAATTGTTTGAAAAAGAACTGTTTATATGCATAAAAATGGAATTGGCATTAAATAACCTGCCATGGTTGATATGCCATCAAACCAAACTAAACTTTTAAATACTTGGAAAATTTTTGCGAATTTTAACATTCTCTTTTAATTACATATTGCTTTACCAATAGAATATTAAACATTCACGTAATGGCACATCAGTCTTCGTAGTTTATCTAATGACAATGCCATCCTTATAGAAGAACAGTAGTGGTACTATTTAATCTATAGCTGGGGAATAAGGGGCTTCATGCCTTTCCTAAGGATATTAGATCAAAAGTGAATGTTATAGCGCGACTGGAGTTCGAACTCGTTTATTACTTTGCACAGATCACCACGGTAGCCAATACACCCGAAGACTCCCTTTCATTGATTAGGTAACTGGTTCAAAAGTTAAATTCCAAATTCAAACCAGCTGCTCTCTGCTATGAATTGCCGCATCCTACTCATGACGGAGAAGATAGATAAATACATATTCGTGTCTTATGTATTCGATCCTAAGTGGTTGCTTCACATTTATGGCCTTCATAAATACAGCTATCTAAGGACCATCGCAGAACTAAGTGATTGTCTTTACAATAGAAATTTTCATGACAAATCAGTTTTTCTATTATCAGTTCTTGCAGATAAAACGGATTTTTTTTTCAGTGGTGTAGAATGAATAATGGTCAATTTCATAACAAGTGCCGAAGTCGCGTAAATTGCAGAGTAGCACTAAATCCTAAGCTTCTCATATGCAATTCAGATAAACCACAAATATTATGAAATTCAGCATTACCGTCCTTCTAACGTAAAAGTCCTGAAAAGGGAAATAGTTTGAAGCTATAAAATGGCCGATTTATGGTAATTATCGGAGCTTATTGAATTTTTTTCTGCAAGCAGAGAAACCTCATAAGTTATTAGCTCTTAATAGAGAGAATTTTGTCAGGTACCTTTACACACCACTTATACTTTTAAGACGCCAGCGTTTTTAAGGCCACCTGTAAGTCAGATTAAAACAATCCAAGGGATGCAAAAAAAAAAGTTGCTGAACTAATTGGAACAGAGGATAATTAGCAGATTTACCGATCGGAAAAATGGCGAGACAATTTATTTGCGGCATTTCAAGTCTCTCCGAGGAACCGTTCCAGAAATTTCTTTAAAATATTGCATTTCTTCTCTCATTTCCTTCTTTAAGGAAATGCATGCTCCAATTTTTTGAATCCTTAATTCCTAAAATAACTTTTCACATGTTAATTGAAAGATTTTTTTCTCAGTACACTTCATGAATAAAAAAATTCTAGCTTCCGCTCTACTCAAAAATGTGTCAAGAGTATTAAAGACATAATCAATTATTCGTGTCGTGGTTAATGTGGTCTCCCAAATTCATTAACTAAACGGCACAAAAGGATGACATAACACGTTGCAAATCACGTGTCATGTGTACTGTTTCGCAGAACAAACTCTAGGATTCGGTTGGTTGCATCATTAGTGATGTCTTTAGTTCATTGGAGGGTTCAGGTTGTTTGGCATCATAACACCTCGATGAAGTTTCACCTGACAAAACTTCAAACCAAGCAACTACACAATTTAAACTTCAATTTGAACTTCGAATTAATTTGTTGAATTTCAGTTTCAAACTCACCCTCGATATTTGTCTTTCCTCATACCAGACAGGACTTGACACAAAGTCATTTTATCATAGTGGTTAGGGAGAGAGAGGTTTCACACGAGCCGAAATTCGTGCGCTGCTGAACAATGCTGGTCATAGGATCACAAGATGCCATGTGAACTATGCTAGCCTTTGCCATGTCTCCCCGCACGTATACCAGGTGACCTTGCTGGTCATAGATTCACTAGACGTGAAGGTCTAGCGCCACATTGTCATTGATCCTTCTCCCACTCGAAGGTGGCCAGACCGGACCTGGGAGTCATTCGGCCTCGAACTCAACTTCGTTGCATCTGAGAGTGAGTAATTTCGTAAAAAAATAATAGATAACGCACAAACCCTAGCACACACCCACATCTCCACCCCCCACACACAAAGAGTACGCCCGTATTTGCTATATAAACAATTAATAGTAACTAAATGCACATCAGACACTAAATGAGGAACCTGAGTGATGTAGTGGTTAAAGAGCAGGACTGCGACATCGCTGTCAGCGAGTTCGAACCCCAGTCGCGCTATTACGTTTAATTTCAAACTGATACCTTTGAGAAAGATATGAACACCCTTGTCTCCACAGTTATGGCTTAAATAGCAACACTACTCTCTTTCTACAAAGATGGCTTTGGCATTAAATAACCCACAAAGGTTGATATGCCATAAAAACAAAGAAATCAAACCAAGACACAAGATGACCAAATCTAAATCAAGACTTCATTATGTGCTAGAATAAATGGTTTATCTCTGCTCAATATGCTGCAAGGAAGGAAACTGATACACTAACAGTCGATATATAGAGAAAGAAATTTACAATCTTGGCAAACCGGAAACAGAAGCTCATTGTTCAAATAACAGGTCATAAATATAAAGGACGAATCTTGAAGCCATTTAAAAGTTAGCCAGTTGCGATGAAGGAAGTGCTAAAGAAACACCGATGTTAGATGCAGGCTGGGATATGATTAACTTTGGCCGGGTCACTTTAGCGGGAAAGAAAAAAAAAAGACCAGAAAACCTGAATGAACTAAAGACATCCTTGACGGTGCATCCTATAGCATTCTTGAAATTTATTTTACAAAACGTTAGTAACGTGATTCACGTACTTATTAACAACGTGATTCACGATGTGTTACGTCATCCTTTCATACCGTTAAGTCACTAAATTTGAGAGACCACACCAGCTATGACTATGTTCAAATTATGCTATATTGCAAATATCCTTCTTTATAGCATTTGATTGTTTTCTAATAAACCTTCTTTATATATTTTCTTTTTATATAGACAGACGAATTAAAAGGAATTTAATTTCGAACTATTACACGGATTATCTATTGGTTATATCCGAGGAATACGCCGAAACGAAAATACATGGGAACCTGATTTTTTATGGATATCGACTGGAGTTCAGACTTCAACACAGACGGTATGACTGATTTTTGAGGCTATTCAAGGTCAGTGAAATTCTTCAGAAGACAAAACCTTAATTACCAAACAGAGATTGATACGAAGAGCAAATATATATATTTCTAAAGAATCAACTTAGTTTTGTTTAGTCTTGTATACATTTCTATGATTGCTTTCAATACCGGCTGTTCTAAAGTGGTCACTTATCCAAGTTCTGGGCAAGTTTAACGAAGCTTAAGCTTTGAGATCTAGTGGGAACCGGCTCTTTGAGCAAGATTTGACAGTGAGTACAAATATATTTTTGACCTCATAAAAGGCGGGCAGGTAGTGAAAAAGAACTTTATATATTTGCAAAAGATGCAGAAACAAGAAACAGAATGAGTAAAGAGGCTCTCAGAAACCAATCAGAATGTTTATTTATGTTTAAAAGTCTTTTTGTTGTATGTTTGTGTCGTCTTCCTATTTCTGAGACGCAATCGCTAAAGTGTTGGATTTCAGCCCTAAAGTAAGTGAGTTCGAACTCCAGTCACGCTATTACGTACACTTTCGGACTACTACTCTTTGGAAAAGTATAAACATTGTTATTCCTCCACAGCTAAGGGTTAAACATTATCACTGCTATTCTTCTTTAAGGATGGCTTTGGAATTAAATAACCCATGAAGGTTGATATATCATTAAAGAAAGAACCCAAACCAAACTTTGATGATACTTCGCAAATTAAGTCTTTTCATCTAAAGGAGTTTTCAATGTCATATTTTGATTGGGGCAGTGAACAGAGCCTTCTACATGCTCCTTGAGGTGTACGGAATGTTTCAACTAAAAATTGATCAAGAAGGTCTAATTTGTCTAAAAAGCAAATAAAATCGTCATTCATAACAGTTCCCTCTTTCACGATACCTTTACCACAACTTTTGAGAGGAAAATTACTCTGAAAAGACGCAAGTAATTCGCAGAGTCATGGGTCAGTTTTGATGAAATTTGCCATGTTAACTCCCTTGTCTTATTTAAAGAGAATTTTTAAAAAATCTAAAATAGAGTGATGTTGAGGCGCTACTCCAACCACTATGTTCTTTAGACTTTGTTCCTTCCGATTACTATCTAGTTAGAAGTTTGCAAATTCATTTGGATTGAATTAATCCAATTTCACAAGAACAAGTCAAAAAAGAATTAGCCTCGTTGTTGCATATCGACCTTTGATTGAGCTGACATGTTACAGCTATATAAGCAGGATGCACCTGTGTAAACAGGTGGAAGCAGATGCATGCGTTGACAGCCAGAAGGACGAACCGGAAACACGTTGTGAAATCATATATGCAGATACCCACAGCAGATACCGTCATTCTTGCAGTCAGCAATCATAGAGTTACGGTCAGTTTCAGTCTCGGATACACGGTCAGACAGTCAAGAGGTTTGGAGAGCGCTAGCGAGTGCCCGGCAGACGCCCGAGGTAGGGGCAACGGCCCACAATGGCCCTCGATTGACTAATTCTCTTCAAAGAAACAGAAGAAGTGCTAAGGCCCTGAATATGGCGCAATGCTGCTAAGAAGTTATGGGTCAATATAGCAGTCCTCCGTCTGTCTTCGTCTTCTTGTCTCTCCCACACACCCATAGAGTTTTGACCCTAAGAAGTAATAAAGTATTGTACTCCCTTCATAATGGACTCACCCTCTTCCATAAATATACGTCAATGGGGAGTTCACCAAAGTTGATCCGAACCTACGTGACATAATCACGTGAGACACTACTAGCGTAGTGGACCATAGTCGCTACCCGACTAGACTCTCAGCTAACTACTATCTAACCCAGTTCACTTGTATCTTGTTTCTATTTCTCGAATATATATGTTTTTCTATCTACATTTTTGTGTTCCCCGTGTCTTTCTTTTGTCAGCATCATAACATAAAGTGAGAGTTATATTTTTATAACGAAGTGTTATGGTTTTATCATTCATCATGGTAAACAACATCTTTCTTCAACTCAAAACCGAAAGAATTTTATACATATGGCATCAAAAAGCTTATTGACAAATGGGATAAGATCAATAAAAACGATGGTGACTATATTCATGAGTAAATACATCTTTCTTGTTGCATTCATAATTGAAAAGAATTATCAAAAATTCCATTACAACCATGCAAAACCGAGTAAAAAAAAAGTGCTCAACATCAGTAGATAGAGCAAGCGGATATTTTAAGGGACCGATAATTCGCTACCAAAAGCTTCACAGATATTAGACGATCATCAGGAGATTAAAGAGTTTATAAAATTATATATTATATAAAATCATATATCAATTATGATAACAGTAAATATATATATATATATATATATGTGTGTGTGTGTGTGTGTTTGTGTGTGTGTGTGTGTATAAGAAGAAGAAGAAGAAGAAGAAGATATAATGCAAATAAGAAAAGTGTATAAAAAGTTCTCGCAGCCACAATAGTGGAGCAATTCTAAAACCTAAACAATCAAATTATATATTCTTAAAGTCCGTTATGTGGATTACACAATCATCCAATATATATATATATATATATATATATATGTGTGTGTGTGTGTGTGTGATAACTTAAAAATATAATTTCCGAAATGAATTTTGAATAGAATTAAAAACGAACATTAAATGCAAACATAAATCGCAACTGGTAGTTTCACGATTTCATGATCATCAGGAAATAAGAGAAGACTACCAGAAGTTTTCAGTTTCTCTCTTTGTCTCTCTCTCTCTCTCTCTATATATATATATATATATATATATATATATATATATATATATTGATTATGCATAACTGTCGTCAAAAAAGAAAAACGACTATTCGGAGAACTAAGTAAAATAAGTGGCCATTATAAGATACTAGAGAAGTAAAAGTCGTTATTTTAAAACACAAACAACTATGAGTAAATAGTATGGTAAACCGGGTTCAGTGACCTTGATTATGCAACCAATCTAGAAGAAGGAAAACTTATAAGTGAACCCAACTTTACTCCGCTTGAAAAATTGATCTAGTGGCTTATTCTGCTCGCAGTAAAATGAAAAAAATAAATTGAAAATTCTTGTCAAAATTAATATTAATAATACACAGAAGAATATCAACTGTAGGTTATATGGAGACAAAGATGAAACGGATAATCATATAATAAGTGAATGTTGTGAACTGACACGAAAGGTGCACAAAACTAGGCCTGGGGTAGAACGGTGATCCACTGGGAATTGTGCAAGAAATTAAAACTTGAACATACAGAGAGATATTATATACAGAAACCAGAATCTCTCGGTTATAGCGCTGGACTTGCGGAATCGTAGTCGCGCTATTACGTTCGCTTTCGGATAAGTACCCTTAGGAAAGGCATGAATCCCCATATCCTCCCAGTTATGGATTAAATAGTTCTACTAGAGTCCTTCTTAAAAAAAAGATGGATTTGGCATTGAATAACTCGAGGAAGTTGATATGCCATTAAATCACAAACAAACAGAATCTCTCCTAGAATATAAGACGTATAAAATTCTCTGTGACTTTTCGATAGAAACGGATCATTCAATCTCGGCCAGAAAACCAGAACTGGATTTAATTAAGAAGAAGAAAAGAAAACGTCATCAAGTGGATTTTTCTAAGCCAGTGGACCAAAAAGTGAAAAGAAAAAGTAAACAAATACTTGGATCTTTCCAGTGATCTGAAAGAAGTTTAGTACTTGAGGGTGGTGGTGGTGGTGGTGATACCAATTATAGGTGATGCGCAAGGAACGGTCTCCAAGGGTATGTTTGTTTGTTTGGTTGGGTTTTATGGCACATCAACTTTTATTTTAATGCCAAATCCATTTTATACAATAAACAGTTCTATTTCAAACACTTAGTTTAACGTAAGTACGCAGTTAAATAGTCAAAAACATTTCTATTTCAAGCTATTCAGTTTAGTCAAATAGTTTTAATTGAAACAATTCAGTTAAGTATAAATATAGTTTTTGTCCGATCACAATTGAATGTCAAAAGCAGTTCTATTTCAAGGAATTCAGTTTAGCATAAGTACGCAGTTTAAATGCAAAAACAGTAAACTCTCGAAGCCACAATTTAGTTCTATTTAACCCATAGATAGGACCCTTTATCAGGTGCTACCACTCCGGGCCAGAATGGACTTAGGAACGATGGCAATGAAAGGGTGCTCCGCAATTCCCCAATCTCCAGCATTACTTGAACCTCATCATGAGATTGTTTAGTGTCATATCAGGACACCCGATTACCCCTCTGCAGAGAAGCAATCGAGGCAACCCAAGAGTATGGGTAGAAGATTGAAGAAACTGAAGATCAGAGGATGATTCGAGACCATCCAGACCACAGCACAGTTAAGATCAGCTAGAATACTTAGAAGAATTCAGGAGTCCTGAGGAGATTTGGTGCCACTCTAACTTAAAAAAAAAAACACCAATTAAAACTGGTGTGAAAAGCGCATAAAGAAGATGATAATAAGAGAAATAATAATAATGTCGCGCCATCAGCACAGATATCCCTAACGCTCTCTCGCCACCCCTCCCTATCGTCCATTGCTTCCGGTAGGTATTCAGGGCTACATCCCGTATCGGCACAGAGCTACTGTATGTAGGTTCTAGTTGGTCGTTCTGCCTTTGCTCGTCCATGTGAAAGGGTCCACAGGAGTATATCACTTATGAGCTTGATAATAATAATTACCGTAGAAAAACGACGATAAATTTAATATACAATTATAATAACCATCTCCACCAGCACTATAAGTGCCCGCTCTAGCAGAGGTGTGACTGACCGGGGTTGGTGAACGGTTCAGTCGTTACTGAGGTAAGCCTAGGTTCTGAGGAAATGGAATTGGCCCTCGTGATTGCCTGTGAGTTTTCACGTGAGATTTAAGAAATATATTGAAAAAAAAGTTAGTTGAGTTTCAGACCTGAAGAGAGACAGTCGAATGATTTCGGGCTTAAGCAAAATCGTACCGCCCCATTGGACGTTTGATAATTGAAATAGTAAATATTTCCTCAATCGGCTAAACAAACCACAGCACTTCTGAAAAGGATGAAGACAATCTGACTGTTTTAGGGATTCCATCTTTTAAGGGGACGGTGGAGGGTAATTCAGAGTCCTTCTTGCTCTACTAAGGCTTAGGAACCTGCAGTTATTATTTTACCAGTAACTAGAGGAAGAGAAATGAATTCGGGTCTTTCTCCAAAGGGTTTAGTGGTAAGTGAAATAAAACAGCCTCAGCCAGAATTTGAACTCAGCTGGATATGTCCATTTTTTTGTGACAATAATAGTTATACAAATTTCACCTTTATATTTATACATAAGTAGAATTCTGAAAGAAAATTTTCAGTTTTCAAGTAAAAAAAATCGATTTAAACATAATTATTCTGTAAGATTAAAATTCAAACAAGATGCGAGGGATAAAAAGCAACGTCTAGCTTCAAAAATTAGCAAGCCCAGTCGGTGAAGTATAGAATTCTTTCTCCCCTGCAAAAGAGTAAGACCCCCCCCACCTCTTTCAAAAGACAGGGCCCTGGGTATAACACTAAATTGCATTTGGTCGTGAGATTCCAGTTGTGGAAATCTGGGAAATGTAGAGTACCTCTTCATTGCTATTACTCCCAGGTCCACTCTGATCGGAGTTATAGTACCTGTTAGGTTCCCATCTTGTGGTCAAATGAATCTGTTTTAAAATTATTTATATTCGGTAGGACCTTGAGCAAAAAATTTAAAAAAATTTTTAAAATAAGAAACAACTGCACAAAAATGTAAGTATGAACATGATTCCCTAACCTCTGGGCATAAGATAACCCTAGACTGGTTGACATGCCGTTAAAATCAATCAAACAATCATTAATTTTTAATCAAAAAGTAGGGGTTCGACCTATTCACGAGTATTAATGCTGTAAGACTAAAATTCAAACTTAGTGGGAAGGACAAGGAGCAATACAATTAGTTCCATATATGAATAACCAAGCCAGACACAAGATCGACTTGTACACGAGTACATACGTCATTTCATGAGCACTGCCCTGTTTCGTTGACTCCGGCAATAAAAACTGTAAAATTTATGAGCATTGCAGCAATTTAGACATAGTCTTAAACCTAAGGATCTTCTTTTTTTTTGTAAAGAAAAGCATTAATTTTCAACTGAGTAAGTGAACAATTACCGAACAAATTTCGCTTCCTTTCTCTTTTGTCAAATCACTTCTCTCTGACCATCCAAACATTTCCGGCATGGACATTTCAGTTTTGTTCATTTTTTTAAAAATTCTTTTTTTAAGTCATTTGCATAATTTAACGTTATTATCTTTCTGTTTGGACATTTAAATACCGCGTATCACTAAGCTAATGGCATATTTCTCTATTTAATGGTTTTAGATTTCTTCTTATTCGAATTATTCAGGTGGTGAAGTGGAATCTGACGAAAAAAAATTTGATTATCGAAACCTTTACTCTCAGCCGAATCAATCAAGATTTATGCACGGTATTTCTTCGAGAAGACATTATTTATTCGTTCAGATGAGACTGAAGATAGGGTTATTAAAGATTTTAGTAAACGGCCTCTACATTGGTGATTCTCAAACAGTACTTGACTCTGTGGTAAGATTTTAAAAATCCCCTATGGCAGGATTTTACAAGCAAGCGGTAATAACGATGTTGCAGTCCAGCATGTTAGCCAGTACACCACGGAGAATAACCTCATGTCTTTCTGGATTTTGTTATTTATATTTTACAAATTTGAAACTGCGGTATTCTTGATTCGAACCCTCGTAGCCACCTCGTCAAGCAGTAAGGCATGCAACTAGCTGGTCAGATCAAAGAGCACAAAGCTTAATAGTCTGTATTTTCTAACCCTACTGCAGTGGTCAGGTTTAGCGCAAGGTCATCCGAAACTAGAAAAGGAGAAATTTGTACAACAGGTCAACAGGAATGTATTTAACGTCTCCTCTACACCCTCTGCAAAATTTAGATATGACACAAGGCCGGGATTTGAGCAGAGATGTACCGTATATTGAAGGGTAGCGATCAGAATTGTCTAGCACCGTTAGCATTCCCTTCTAAGGCATCTCGAGTATCCGACGGTAATTATGTCCCTACAGGTTTTAATTGAAGCAAGTAGGTGTTGTCTGAGCCGGAGGTGGTTTCCTCAGAGACTAAACAGAATCTATTTTCCGTCTAAAGTCAGAGAATTAGAAATTGTGCAACATGTGAAGGTATTTATCAGCCTTTCCTCCACCCCACTCTTCGGTGGCAAGATGTGACACAAAGTCAGGCTTTATACGGGTAGCAAAAATTATCCAGCCGAGACCTATTCTTCAGAATTTAAAAACAAGCACAACTAGGGCTAAAAGAGAGACTCGGTGAACAGTTACAAGGTGATAATCTACATTTGAAACCGAGTCAGACCACAAATTATTTATTGATGAATGCAAAATTGAACTACATTTAATTTTTAAAATTCTTTTCATTTGCTTTCTGTACAAATGACTGCATATCTGGAAGGGATTCATATAGATGACGATTTCATATGCTTTCCGAACGAATTAGACCTTACTGATCAGTTTTAAGCTAAAATGTTACGGATACTTCAAGAGGGTGGGAATCGAAAAGTCAAAGAATGAGTCACGATGAAATCGTCAAGGAGCAAGGAACATCGAGACAATTCGACCAAATCTCCCAGCATGCTGATATTCGTAGTGTTTTTGGATAGGGAAAATATCTTTAGAATAATATGAAAGAGATCAAAGAATAGAAATTATGTGATAAGCATCCGAAATTAAGTGTTTTTCAAGTAATAGATAAAAGAAATATAAAGAGTGAAGCGTTAGTTTATTCATTAAGAAGGAACTTATGTTAAAATAACCTAGATAAACGTGTTGCAACAAAAATGTTATCACTAACCAAAAAATATCGAAGATGAAAATGCAGGATAAAAAATATCTACGATTGGATTATGATACTGTAAGATCTTCATATTTAAGTGAAATTATGTATATGCATGTGGGGGAGAGTATGTCTATATAAGTATGTATGCGTGTTGGTTGGTTTCATTATATGGCATATCAACCCTTGCAGGATATTTAATGCCAACACCTATATATATATGTATATATATTAAATATATGATTTGTAAAAGAATGGTTTATTGGTAACATTATCTTTAAACGAACCAGAGCTCCTTTGTTTGCACACAGTTAAATGGTTTCAAGTATTGCAATGTAATGCTAATAATTCAATTTAACAGTCATTTATTTGCACACAGTTAAATGGTTGCAAGTGTTGTAAATGATTAAACAGTACTATCTGACTCTTAGATGGGACCCTATCATGTACTACCAATTCGGGTCAGAGTGAACTGGAAGTAATGGCAAGAAGAAGAGATACTTCACATTCCCCAAAAGCTCCTGCGCTGGAACCTCAATATCAGATTGTTTAGTGTCATATCCAGAACACTCGTTGGGAGGTTTGGTTTGGTTTCTTTGTTTAATGGCATATCAAACTTTGTAGGTTATTTAATGCCAAAGCCATTCTCCTTGAACAACAGTAGCGGTACTATTTAACCCATAGCTGGGAGGATAAGGGGATTCATACCTTTCCTAAGGGTATTTGCCCGAAAGTGAACGTAATAACGCGACTGGAGTACGAACTCGCGTAATACGATTCCGCAGTCCATCGCTTTTACCGTTACACCACGAGGACACCCCTCGTTGGGAGGGTCTTACTCCTTCTGCTGAGATGCAGTCGATGTATTCTACAGCCCTGACCAGCCAACGAGGCTACATAGCGACCAGGATAAATCAGAAGTGAAACTGTCATCAATAAAGATGACTATACTGGGCCATTGGCCTAATGAGTAGAGTGTTCGCCAATTGTCCGGGAGACCGATGTTCAATCCCAGGTAGAGTCATACCAAAGACTCAAAAAATGGTACTTGATACCGCCTTGTTTAACACTCAGCATTATAAGGTAACGGCAAAGTAGAGCAATTCAGGGATTAGAATAGCTCCCTTCCCTACACATCGGTTTAGTAGCTATTGAAAAGGGAGCCTTCGGGTCACCCTAGACTAAGGTCGCCAACTTTACTTATATGTGCAAATCCTGAAATACGTGTTTGAGCCTTTTTCTTTCTTTCTTTCTTTGTTGATCTAACCCGTGGCTTGTAGGGTTTTGACAAAACTCGATGCCCGATAGATCTCTTTTTGTAAACAAACAGCGTGGGAAAAGAGTTATTGGAAACCCGACGATAAAGGACAGGCTGCAACGAAGACTACCACAAGATAATAAAAAATGAACATCTGATATTTAGCGGCAAAAGCAAAAGTGATCAAAATTCCAGCCCAGTCGCCTGAGAGAGGAGTGTCTGAAGAACATACTGACTGCATCTCTACATAAAGATAAGACATCCTTCCCAAAGAGTGTCCTGTATATGACACTAATTAGCATCGGGTGGTGAGGCTAGAGTCCTGTAGCTTTGCAAAATATGAAGTACACCTTTATTTCTATTACTCCCAGGTTTACCTTGACCTGGAGTGGTAGTACCTGTTAGTGTCCCATCTATAGGTTAAATAGAACTATCTAATAATTTTCTATACTTAAAATCATTTAACTGTGTAAAAACAATTGAATTACGAGTATTAAATTGAATTATTAGTATTACATAGAAATACTTGGAACTATTTAACTGTGTACAAACGAATAAATAATGTTGAATAGAATTACAAGTGTGAAATAGCAATACTTAACTGTGAGCAAATAAAACTTATTGTATTTAATATCAATAAATAAAACCATATCACTATAAGTAAATGAGTGAGATTTGGCTCATTTAAAAATCTTACCTACAAATTATTTGTTTACAAAACATATTTAATATATATGTATAAACTGTATTTGGCATTAAATAACCTACAAGGGTTGATATGCCGTAAAACACAACCAGTCAACCCGATTCACATTCTAATGCAAAAGTTTGTTAGTGTCAGCGACTGAAAACCCAAAATGAAGAACTATTTGCTTAGGTCCAGGCGGGACCCCAGCCAAACTTGTTTCATATGTACATGGCCTAATGTAACAGTCATTGCCATAGGAAATGGAATCGAGTCCAGTTATTATTTACTATGCTTTGCATACCTACCTCATGCTGCTTACACTACCAACCATTCCTAAGTGGTCACCCATATAAGTTCTAAACAGGCTCATAGATGATTAACTTCGGTGATTTGAAAGGAATTGGTGCTTTCGTCATGACTTGACTGTAAGTCTTTTTTTTATTACTTGATGTTATTATTAAGCTTTGTTTAGTCTGATATACATACAACAGGTTACTTATAATATCTGCGGTTACTGAGTAGTCACCCATCTACGTACTGAACAGACTCATTACTGCTTAACTTTGATAATCTAATGAGAATGGATACATACAAGTGACTTGACTGTAAGTTTTTTTTTTAAAATCTTATTTGATGTTAGTTACTGAGCTTTACTTAATAAAGCATATGAACCTCATATTGCTCACTCTAACTCCAGTTTTTGAGTGGTCACCCACCTATGTACTGAACAGATTTGTTGCTACTTAACTTTGATGCTCTGATACGAATCGGTGATTTCACCATGATTTGTTAGAAGGCCACTTGGTACAAGAAAGAACCCAAAATATACGAGAAAGACAGTACAATTTGGTAGTAGGTGTCTCATGGTTTGGAACGACATCAAAAGCAATAGAGGTACCTTACGTGGTCTCATGTTTAGGAAACAAGATTAAACTATGTACATCAAAACTAAACCAAAGAGATCAAAGAAAGTTATTTAGTATCCAACCCAAATTTAACGGCTTGAAAGAGTGAAAGTATCAACAATGAAGTATCACTTCATAAAATAAGAAAAATATGACGTGGAAGTAATCTAAATGGCGCCATTGTAGCAACAACTGCAAAAAAAAGCCAACACTAACCAAAAATATCGGACAAGAATTTATTAAAACATAGTATGACACAAGGCTAAAATAAATAAATAAATAAATAAATAAATAAAATAAATGAGTGTGTGTTACAACAATATTCTAAGTCGAGAAAGACTGCCAATCCACCATGAAAAATCATCAATTAAAATTTTGACCTCTATATATACTCGAAGACCCACATCTTTCTGCTGTTGTTAAATGTTACCACATAATATTGCTTAGTAATTTTTATTCTGTAGTTCAACAAAATAGAACATTGAATTATTGTCGATTTGAGTTGATATTGTTAGTACTAGTAAGCGACTTATTTACACTGCCTTACCGACTTGGTTGGTTGATTGGTTAGTGTTTTTTGTAAGGAGTTACATGGTTTCAAGTAACTATTCCTATTGAATAATAATTGTTATTCATTTGCATACAATAATATGGAGTACAACAAATGATAAAGTAAGTGTGTATTAATCTAAATTGTTCTAATAAAAGTAACAATAGAATATAGAAAAAAACTAGAAATAGAATAAAAGTAATAATAGAGTATATGAATCCAGAATATTGTGATAAAGCAATGATAATACAACTTATAATTTGTTATGATAACAATGTTGCTTGGTTTTATAGCATGTCAAACTTTGATGGATTATCTAATGTTGAAATCAGTCATTTTTAGCAAGTAATTATGTTTTCATATAACTAATAATACTCATTTGTAAAGAATTAAAGCTTCAAGTAACTATTCTAAACGCTAATAATTAGTACATGATTATATGGTTGAAAGTATTCTTATCTAAAACTAACAATTCGCAAGGACTTATATGGTTACAAAATTTTCAATGCCAAATAGTTTCGCAATTTAAAAATCTTTTAAAATTAATCATTTTCTAAGATTTAATAAGATAGTAAAATATTGTATTTATTTACTTTATAAAAAATAAGACCAAATATTTTCCTGTAAGTTCAGCTCTTTATTTAGATTTCAAACATGTCAATAAATATCTGTTGTAACTTTGTTGCATATTGACCTTTGACAGAGCCGTCAATCAGGGATTTCTCTGCACAGGATACACCTGTGTGTAAACAAGCGGAAGCAGCTCACACAGGTTGATAACTGGAATCAGGTCACGTGAGTTGACAACCGGAAGAACGAGTAGGCGTTATGAAATTATGTATACACAGGTACCCCTGGCCGATACGGTCACTCTCTGATACAAAGTCGGGCAGTCAAGAGAGCCGGAGAGCGCCAGCGAGTGGCCGGCGGGCGCACAGGGGGAGAGCAGTGGCCACAGCAGAACCCAGTTGAGAACCTTCCGTCAGAGAAGTGTTAAGTGGGACCAGTTAAAGGTATATATGTAGTAAAAAGACTGATAAAGACTTATCTTTATCACCTCCACCTTCACTTTTATCGACTGCCTCATTCTTTTTTATTGTTTCGGATTCCCTAACTATTTATCCAACTGTTAGATATATATTTATATATATAAGGCAATTTTTAAAGTCTGAAATTTTTTTAAAGATATCAATCGTGGGTGACGACACCTGGTATTAAAATGCTGCTGAAATTACCGCCCTTGCTAATAATGTTTTTAGTTGCTGCAGCCGAGGTGATTTATTTCTCATTTCTCTCCTAGCTAAGGGTTAAATAATACTACTACTGTTCTTCTAGAAGGATGGTTTTGGCATAAATAACCTACAAAGGTTGATATGCCATTAAACAAAAAAAGCCAAACCAAACTGTCTCGAGTTTCCGTCTCCCTGTCTGTCTCACACTCACAGAAGTTTTGACCCATTCGAGAAATAGTGAGAGTTATATTTTTGTAAAAGAATGTGTTCTGGTCCTTCATTCAACAACCTAACGATAGAGAAAAAAAGGTCTCAAACTCAAAGACTCAAAAGAGCTATTATGTCCTGGGGGAGGGAGGCACAGCAAGCCAGAAGAGATATAAAGGGGCAGGCATAATTTTCACCGGTTATAATTACAACGGATAAGCTGTTATTTTTCTTTTCATCAAAATGAATATGCATGTGATTGTAATAGGAAAATTCGAATAAGTACAAAATGAAGGAGAAATTTTCCGTTTCAAGTTTCCTTTAATTCTATTTTTATTTTTGTTAAATTTATTTTTTCCTTTTACACTTTCATAAATTCATGTTTTTTTTTTCCATTTTATAGGATTTCAGGGATAAATTTCAATATATTGTACGACAAATATTAAAACAGAGAAAACATTAAAATTCAGAATCTTATCACATTTAAAGAAATAGCAGCTATGATTTCTATTTATTTATTTATCTATTTACGACAAAACAGTTTTATTTTAGATAATTCAGTTTAGCACAAGTACGCAGTTTAAATGTCAAAAACAGTTCTATTTTAAACAATTCAGTTTAGCATTAATATGTAGTTTAAATGCAAAAAACAGTCAAGTCAAGAAAGCACAGTTTTGTTCTATTTAACCCATAGATAGGACCCTTATCAGGTGCTACCACTCTAGGCCATAGTGGACCTGAGAGCAATGACAATAAAGGGGTACTTCACATTCCCCAAAGCTCCAGTATTACTGGAACCTCCCCATCAGATTGTTTAATGTCATATCCAGGATACTCGTTGGGGGAGGGGGTCTTACCCCTCTGCAGAGAAGCAGTCGGCGTATTCTACAGCCCCAGCCGACAAGACTGCTTTTAACCTGGACTACATGGGATATAACACCACTTTGAAAAGTTTTGTAGCTCCCTAAACTTCTGAACATTGAATGAAAATACAAAGGAATAAATGAATGAGTGAATAAAGACGACGTTGATGTAATGTGGGGAGAAGATCAACGTCAGGTGATTGGAATGATTGTGTCATAGTCTGACTCATAAATAATTTCTTTTTAGGGTCAGCATTTGTCTTTCCCACAGAAATCGATAAGCTGAATATGATAAATAGCAATTTTCATGACTTGGCAAGGTCACGTTCTTAACATAGAAAAACGCTGGTAGTCACCCCGTTTCTTGCTTCTGATTCTGACAAGGGGAATCATTAAATGATGACTTTACAATGAAAAAAAAACTGTTTAAAAAAACTCTAAAATGAAAAGCGAATTGTGTATTGCTTTTTATCTTCTATGTTGTTTACTTAAGCTTTGGGGAGCTCTCTCTCTCTCTCTCTCTCTCTCTCTCTCTCTCTCCCTCTCTCTCTCGTACTCACTATCTCTTTTATTGCCTTAATCACTCACTCTCACCCCCTCTCTCAATCACTCTCTCTTACTCACTCTCTTTATATATATATATATATATATATATATATAACATACATTCACTTATCTCTCTCTTTCTTTTGCTCCCCCTCTCTCTCTCTATCTATCTCTCTCTCTCTCTCTCTTAATCTTCACTCCTTTTTCTCTCACTTTCACCCTCACTCATAATCTTTTTCACACTGCCTTGCTCACTCTCTCAATTAATCACAATCTATCTCTCTTTCTCTCTCTCACACACACACTCATCATCTCACTCTCTCTTCTTCTTATTCTTTCTCACTCTCTCTCTCTCTCTTTTACTGTCTCTTACTTACACACTCACTCTTACGCCCCCCTCTCTATATATATCGTTCACTTTCCCCGCTCTGTCTGTCTGTCTCTCTCTCTCTCAGACTGATAACGCCAGAGAAAACCAGTGTTCCGATGACTGATTCAGACACTGGAGATTGACAAGCAATAGTCTGTTTTTAAAATAAAAAAAAAAGAAATCTTTCAAATGAAAAGCAAATCGCATGTCCGAGACGACCCATGAACCGTAAAGTTCATGTTGTAACAATGGTCCTTGATGATGTTAATGCTTCTATTTAGAAAAGAGAGAGGACGAATCTAAATTGTATTTCATGGCATTTCATCTCTGTTATACCGATAATTTGGATTATAAAAAAAATGATTTTCAGCGCGGTGCAGACCCCACAAAATTATCATTCATCTGCAAAATCAATCAGAAACAATTCTACTCCTTAAATTAGGACATTTTAAATAAACTGCCAAAATAAAAAAAAATTAATTTGTTCTAGACAGGATTTCTTATCTTGGAATTTTTGTATTATGAACAAGATTTACCCTATCAATAGCATAATTCGTTCCAGCCCCCAAAAATAGTTATGTAAAGTGTAAATATTATACTCACCCGTCGGAATATATATGTTTGCCAATAACAACATAGTCATTTACATAAATGTTAAAAAAACATTGAGAAAATAATGAAATCAATGAAAAATAATAATAAATGTAGTTACAAATAATAATACTTTATCTTTCAAGTTAGGCACTTTCGATTTTTGTTTATGAATCTTGAATATTTTTTTGTTAAATGGTATAGAAATTTCTTCAAAGGCCGTTTCGTATTCTGAATTTTTCGTATAATAGGGTTTTCATAAGTTACGCTACGATATGCCGTTTTTGTGGCATATCAACTCCTTTTGGGTTGAAATTTTATTAATTTATAAATTTAAATAAGTATTCATATTTTCAGTTTGCACCTGGCATTTGTGCCCGATGGTTATATTTGCATTCAAAACTTGGCCTCAGTGAGGTCGTCTCTGCCGGACTAAGTTTAATGCTTAGGGCCAGAGGTGTCCTATTAGGGGAATGCTGACGGGGTCAGGAATTTTCGCACCTGCTGCACATGAGTCTCGATTCGTGCAAGGCTCACGCCATAAAACAGCCTTGTGCCATATACTGAAACGGTGGGATGTCAGATAAATCAAAGTATTTATATTTTCAATGTTCAATTTCAAACATTTTTTAATCAAATTTTTATATATTTCTATGATAATCATTTGTTTGTACACAGTTATAAATCAAGGGCACCTCCGGTGGTGTAATGGTTAGCAAGTTAGACTAGCAAACCTACACGAGTGAGTTCGAGTCTCATTGGGTGCCCCATTCATTTGGTCTTGTGCTAAATCGAAGTAAAGACCTTCGTAAATTACTACACAGTTATAAATCAAGTAGTTCTATTTAATACAGACAATACGCACGCAGTTATTTGGTTATATGATATCAAGTATTTCTATTTAATACAGAATACGCACGCAGTTATTTGGTTATATGATATCAAGTAGTTCTATTTAATACAGACAATACGCACGCAGTTATTTGGTTATATGATATCAAGTAGTTCTATTTAATACAGACAATACGCACGCAGTTATTTGGTTATATGATATCAAGTAGTTCTATTTAATACAGAATACGCACGCAGTTATTTGGTTATATGATATCAAGTAGTTCTATTTAATACAGAATACGCACGCAGTTATTTGGTTATATGATATCAAGTAGTTCTATTTAATACAGAATACGCACGCAGTTATTTGGTTATATGATATCAAGTAGTTTTATTTAATACAGACAATACGAACGCAGTCATTTGGTTATATGATATCAAGTAGTTCTATTTAATACAGACAATACGCACGCAGTTATTTGGTTTCATATATTCTTATTCAGTATTTATGAGGGCGTAGTGACTAACGTGCTTGACTCCAAAATCAAAAGTGAGTTCAAATTCCAGTCGTGCAATTGCCTTCAATTTTAGACTAATACTCTTGGGAGAGGTATAAACTACTCGTATCCCCTTCAGCTATGGGTTAAATAGTACCCCTACTGTTCTACAACAAGGATGACTTTGGTATTAAATATCTTTTGTGTGGTGAGTTGTAAGAGTCGACACACATGTAAGTTAAGAGATATTTTTGTTATGGCGAGTAATACAGTTCGCTAACTAATGTAAACAACTGAAATGGTATCAAGTATTCCTTTCGAATACGAATGATTTTCAAATAGATCTATTTGACCCATAGATAGGACCCGAACAAGTACAACCACTTCGGGTCAGATTGGACCAGGAAGTAATGATAATGAAAGGGTACTTCACGTTCTCCAAAGTTCCAAAATAGGAGTCAGACCATCGGAAGCAATTTAGAATCATACCCAGAACACCGATTCAGACATTATTCAGATCTACAAATTTAGAGATGATTATTTTGGCTAATTTATATATTTCTACCATAGCTTAATAAAAAGGATTTTAATGTGGTAAAAGTCATTGAATGAAAAAGTAATTAGAGCTTGAATTTTGCTCATTGTGAATTTTTAATATTAACATTTTGATTCTATGCAATTGAAAAAATACGTTAAGATTTGGTTGCGTTTCGTTTTATGGCATATCAACCATTGTAGGTTATTTAATGCCAAATATATTTTTATGCATATAAACAGTTCTATTCCAAATAATTAAGTTTAAAATAAGTACAATTTAAATGTCAAAAACAGTTTTATTCCAAACAATTCAATTTAGAATAAGAACAGTTTTTTGTTTACACTCAGATATAAAACAATTCTATTTCAAACAATTCGATTTAGCATAAGTACGCATTGTTCGCCAATGGCCCGGGAGACCTGGGTTCAATCCCAGGTCGAGTCATACCAAAGACTTTAAAAATGGTACTTGATACCACCTTGCTTAACACTCAGCATTATAAGGTACGGTTCAAGGGTAAAGTGGAGCAATCCTGGGAATGGAGTAGCGCCCTCCCCTACACCTTGGTGTAGTAGCTATCGAAAAGGGAGCCTTCGGGTCACCCTCGACTATGGTCGCTAACTTTACTTTACTATTTCAAACAATTCGGTTTAACATACGTACACAGTTTAAATGTCAAAAACAGCTCTATTTTAAACAATCCAGTTTAGCATAAGTACAGTTTAAATATCAAACACTTCTACTTGACTCATATATAAATCGCTATCAGGTGCTACCACGCCGGGCCAGAGTAAACCAGTGAGCGATGGCAATAAAGGGGTGCTCTGCATCCCCCACCTCCACAAAGCTCCAGTATTACTGGAGCCTTACCATCAGAATTTTTACTGTCATATCCAGGATACTCGTTGGGGGAGTTTTACCCCTAGGCTGAGATGTAGTCGGTGTATTCTGCAGCCCCAGCCGACTGAACCAAGATGTTAAGGAGCGAATTAAGTTGCTCGGTTTGAGTTGGATTTTGATGGTCGTTTGGATCAAAACTTGCAATTAATTCAAGTCATCCCTTTCTATAGTCTAAAAAATCAGTTAGCGGTTTAGAGCTTTTCTTTGTTGTAAAGACTGCATTAAAAATAAACTCTCACTTTTGATCGATCGAGGAATGAACTCGGTATCAGACAAATTAACATACTGAAAGATAAACATTAGCTTCAACTTACGTTTCTGACGAGGTAAAGAAATCTGGTTCTCCCTCCAAAGGTTCTTCATTGGCTAAACGGCCGCGGAGCTCTCCAATCAGTTTATCCTTGTCACCCATTTTGCCTGCGGCAACTAAAAATGAAAGAAAAAAAAAGAATTATTGTAAATATTTATTCTTGTGTTGCGTAGTTTCAACCACTGCTACATCGATGATGGCTAATCACCGGGGAGGGAAAGATAACGTTCTCGTGTTTTAAATGTTCGAACTTCTCTTACTCTATTCTCACTGTTTAGTGTCTGAGGCCGTGGAAGTATGCATTTCTCCAACTCCATCGCATAGAGCAGGAAGACACACAAAATCAATGTTATTTTAAAACAGAGTACAACTTGTTTGAAATCAGAGTTTTTCTTTTCTTAGGCCGGTTGCCATAAGAAGATTAACGGGGGCCAGCCTGCCCTACTATTTACCCATAAGCGGAGGTAGAATAGTTAGATTCATACCTTTCCCAATGGTCTTAGCGCTATGTGAAATCCAAACAGCTTCGTATAGGATTTGAAGTAGAGTTGCCAAGTTCATTTCCTACGATGATAACCGTTATACCACTAGCGCGGCTGTGGAAGGGAGAGGTAATTGATAATGAACACTGCGTCAGAGATAGTTCTAGGAGGAACTGACTCTTCTTGTATCTTTGAATCGTTCTTTGTTCTCCGTTCACTTGAACGCTTGTTTCGTCACCCTCCACCTTCAGCCACCAAAAGAGAGGGAAATCAAGAAATCCCTTCGTCTTTTATTGGAGTCCACATAAATCACTACTACTACAACCACCAACACCACCACTTAGATGGCCGATCGAGTCTGGTGACCGCGGCAAGTTCTGGTTAACAGCAGTTTTCAGTCGTGAATGCAAGATCAAGTATAGTCGACTAGACGAGCTGTTGTACTTTGTCAACTTGTCTTTTTTCCGGTTGTTGGCTTTATATATATATATATATATATATATATATATATATATATATATATATATCTTCTCTATTTGCAACCCAGTATCCCTTCATTTACAGAATTACACTCGATATAACATTGAAGAATCTTACTTAAATATCAATCGGGTAGAACAGTACGGCAACGCAAGGCAACATACACATTGAAAATCCGATATCTGATTTTAGGAAATATGCGTGACAGCAAGAATTGCCCAAAGGAGGAATGCTTCAATTTCAAATTAAAGCAACATTTACCTCTAGCGGTAATTCTTGTGTTGATATGGTATGAAGATAAACCTCCTTTGCTTTCAAGGTTAACAATTTTATAATTTTTCAAAACGGATATATTTTTTCTATTTTTTTTTTCACTCTCTCTCTCTCTTTCTCTGTGTGTGTGTGTGTGTATGTGTGTGTGTGTGAATTACAAGAACTCCTGATGATTGAAGACGTGATACTCGGAGTCGTATGTTATTACCCTGCTTTACATTTTTGTTAATATATTGGGATATTGTCCATATATCCTGTGTATTTAGACCTGCTTTTTAGCACCAGAATCTAACCATAATATATATATATATAATTTAACTAACTATGCTAAAGGAGAAACAAGCTGCCATAAACACACCACTAACACTGATTGATTCACTAGTTCTACAAACAATAAGCTTCGAAATTTACAATTCAAATTAATAGAAAAAACATACTCGCTATTCTAAACAATATGTAGAGAAACCAGAATGGCCGTTCAGTTTTAAAATAAACAATTGATACACGATTAAATCTCCGAATTATAATAAACCTTTCTCAGTAGAACAACATTTCATCTTAACAGACTATAAATTTTTCAGAAACGATATTCTCCACTATATTAGAGACGATCAAAAATAAATTTACCAAACAGTACATTAATTCTAAAACCCCATAAAGTAAGATAAATACAACATCCTAAAATCTTTATCCCAAATGGATTTAACAAGATAAACCACCCAAATATATTACATTTTTACACTTAAATACCTCATAAATGATTTTAAAAAATCATTATCAAACGTTTTGTAGATTGATCTTCCTAATTAACATCAGGGAATGTTCCGCGGTGCAGTGGCTAATGTGCTGGACTATGACACAATAGTAATTGAGTTCGAACTCCAGTCGTGCATTTAAGTTCATTTCAAGACAAATACCCTTGGAAAAGGTATGAACTCTCTTATCCTGCAATTATGGGTTAAAATATTCCCATAACTGTTCTTCTACAAAGATGGCTATGGCGTTAAATAACCCACGAAGGTTCATATCCCTTTAAACAAAAATAAACTACATAACATCATATTCGAGAGGAAAAAATGAAATTATTAGTAATCGCGAAAAGAATTATACAAAATGGCACCAACGTTGGAATAACAACATACACAATAAACTCTTCCAGATAAAACTCATGCAACGAGAATGGAAACCAGCTTTCAGAAAATCCAGACAGAAACAAGTCACTCTATCCTGATTGTGCATTGGTTACACAACTTACACACTTCTTAATGCCCAAACACGAAGAACAACCAAAGTCATGTCAAACAATCTACACTGTTAGACATTCTTCTCATAGAATGTGAAGATTTAGCTCTCATTAGAGTGTTCGCCAATGGTCCAGGGTTCAGTCCCAGGTCGAGTCATACCAAAGATTCAAAAAAATAGTACTTGATGCCATCTTGCTTAACACTCGACATTTTAAAGTATGGATCAAGGGTAAAGTAGAGCAATCCAGTGAATGGAGTAGCGCCCTTCCCTACACCTCGGTGTTGTATCTATTGAAAAGAGAGCCTTCGGGACACCCTAGACTAAGGTTACCAACTTTACTTTTACTAAACAATGTTTTTTCAGTACAAACAATATGAAGCACCTATTTGAAAATATCGACATTCTATTCTTCTTGAGAGAAATAAAATTATACCAAAACATAAACATGTTCAGTACCATACTAAATAATTATTTTAAAAAAAAACTCTCCCAGAGCATTTTGAAATATTATCAAAACGAGTTATAAAAAAAATTCTAAAGCAACTATTCAAAAATGTAAATAAAAACATACCATATACCCGATTACTGAACCTCTAGGGATAAAATAACCCTAGATGGGTTGAGATGCTCTAAAAATCAATCATTATGAAGAATCGGGTGATACAATCGTTAAGCTAAAATCTAAATTATATTCAGCCGTAAAGACAATCCTTTGGCATTTATAACCCTTTAAGTCTTGAAATGTAAACAGTCATGAAATAAATACCCTCTGATGATTGTGATGGGCGAAGATTGATACGCATCTTATTAATGAATTTATTTTAAAAAGTTTTTATAGATATTTATGTATCTGTTAATTCGTTCATAATCATAATGTATGTGTGTGTGTAAAATCTACTGATTTCCATACTAAAAAAATTGTTAATCTTTATGAAAAATAGGCCCGAGAAGCTGTAAATTTTTTATCTGTATTTTTAAATTTATTAACCAATTGGCGCTTACGCCATCTTCTTAAAATTTCTTTGAGGTATTTGCAGATATTCAACTTGCCGCGAAAAATTTGAAGGATCAAAACACTAAATAATTTTAAAAAGTTTTTTCTCTCCTAGATTATTTAAAACACATTTTTACCTCAATTTTATAAATAAACAATAGAATAGATAATTCTTTAGTTAGTTTTAGATTAATTCTGTAAATCTACGCAAAACTTTCGAATTGATTTCTTTCGAGTGAAAATCTAACTTTCTGTTCCTTCAAGGATGCATTTAATTTCAACATCACTTAATTATTTTGAATTGAGCGAAAATATTTTTGTTTACATAAATATTTCTATTACCGTTTCAGTCTGTTCCTGTTGATGAAATATTTTAACGGCATTCGCTTACATATTAACGCAAAAGTTTACTTTCTCTCCTACATAGTGACCGACTCACACAAAAATCTTTTATATGCACAAAATATATCTACTAGATTTAGACAACGCAACTGCAATATTAAATGTGTGAACTTTTCTTTCTTGTAATGTAAATATCGGAAAATATTTACGCTCTAACTAATATTATCTTTTCTTACAAGAAAAGACTGTAACTTCTGTTTTGTCAACAAACTTTTCACTCTATTTAAAGAAATAGAATGTATTCTATTTGTAGATCAGTGTTTTATTCAATTATTTACACATTTATCCCCCCTATATATATATATATATTAGAGTTCATTTAATATTTATTTATTTTGCATAATAATCTTTTAGCCCTGCTCTTTTGATTTTGAATAGAGGACATCAACCTAAAAATATGCCGTGAAAAAAAAAATCTAATGATTATGTCATGCAGTGGCATTAATCCAACTTCGTATGTATATATAAGTCAGAAGTAATCTACCAAGGTTTCACTGAACTGGATCATCAGAATAATTCTGAATTATCCTAATGATCCGGTAACATGAAACCTAGGTAGATTACTTCTAACTCTGTACGTGTTCACATTTCACTCTACTTAGTGTATTGAACACTCTTACGTTTTAACTTAAGGTTTTCTCTCGGTATTTTTTTCTTTTGACTAGGCATTACGTTATTGATTGATTATTTTCAAGTAGTGTAATATACCCATAATACAGATGTGTGAAATGGACATAGGGAATCCGAAAACACGAAAAACTTTACGACTTCTTAGTTCAGGCACGAAACTTTTTATTACCTTTGAGTTAAAGGTTTTTCGACATGAAGAGAGAGAGACACACAATCTTTCTATGCTGACTGCTTTTACATCGTCAGCTCTCAATCCAAACAACGCGCGGCGCCTGTAGCGCACAAAGTCGTCTGGCCTCGCTCAGCTCTGAATCTCGACTCTCTCGTTCAGAGGCAGGAACTCAACAAACTGACTTTTCTCAAATCCCCAAAAATCCTCAGCCCATGCTTCCGGTGCATGACGTCAGTCATACCCTTTGGTTCCATTTCCTATTTGGGGTTTTATTTTGACATCTGTGAATAACTTATCCTCCCTGCGGACGCGTGAACACCTATGCTCATGTTTGCACCTAATTAACCCATGCACTGAGCCGAAAGGTTCTCATCCTAACTAAACCGGAAGGCAAGATATACAAAACGAAATCCCTCCGCAATTATATTACAGTAGTATGAATGTTTTTTTTGTCTTTTCTTTTTTATCAGTTTGTGTAATTTTCTTTTATTTGCAAATTGTATTATGTTTTTTTCACGCCGTCAGAATTATAAAATAGGTATGAAAATAAAATAAACACACACACACATACATATCACTGAAATTAAAATCCCATTTTGCAACTTATAGTTTCCGTTGTTGCAACGTGTGGTTTTAATTTCTGTGTTAAACTGCCAATATATTCTCTAAACAGATACTGACTTCTCTATCTCCGTAGATACTGCAACCTTTTAAAACGATAACAATATATCTATATATAAAGCGGCTTAATCTGCTAGGGAAAATTTTGTAATTTTTTTTCTTTTAATGATTCTCTTAATTCTCTTGAGTGAATAAATAGTTTGAAAAAATTAAAAAGGTAAAAGGCAATGTGTAAAAGCTATTAGACACAAGGTAAAAATTAAAAGATACTTTGTAAAAAGTAAACGATAAAAAATAAGGAATATAAGTAATATTTCTCTATAAATGATGCAAATTTTTAATAATATTATAGTTAATATGCATTTGGCAGTAAGTAATATGGAAGAAGATCTGAGGTAAAAGATGAATAATGGCTTACAGATAAAATCTAGCCAAAGCAAATCAAACGAACGAACCTTCGGAAATCAAACCTTTAATACCTATCCTTTCTGAGTCAGCCTCCCTGGTTTTCAAATCAAACAAGTCTATTCTAGAATATCAAGCTTTAAAAATTTTGATCAATTATGATAATTGGATTGGATTACAATTTTTGTGTTCAGAAATCTGAGTGAATCAATTAAGGAATCCGCCCCAAAAATCTAAAAGAATAAAAAGATAATTTAAAGATCTTGGACACAATAGGGGATGGGTCACGCCGAAACCCAAATACGGAAATATTTAATTGACAAACCTTTCGCAAAGCGGCTAAGGATGTGGGCATAGTGAGCCTGTTGTGAAGAGACCAAGTCGTCTGCAGGTCATAGTGAAAAGCACTGTTACGTGAGTCGAATTCACAAATCATAATAATAATAATAATAATAATAGTGTCACGGCTGACCACAGAGTAAAATTAAAAGGAAGCAGAAAGAAAGATAAGTACCAGGACCTTGCCAGGGAATTGCAAAAAAAAAAACAACAGTGGAACGTGAAAGTGACGGTGATACTAACTGTAGTCGGTACTCTTGGGACAGGTAAAAGGATTGGAAGACCTAGAAATAAGAGGACGGGTTGAGACAATCCAAATTATAGCATTGTTGAGATCGACCAGAATACCGAGAAGAATCATTGAGACTTGAGGAGACTTGTTGTCACTCAAACTCTAGTGGAAAACCATCAGCGTTAGCTGATGTGAAAAAACTCTCAAGGAGTATTATAATAATGTAAAAATAGTTTGTCACATGAGAAGCGAATGTAGCAAAGTAGCACAAAAGGAGTAGAATAGGCACGATTGGGTGGGAAAGGTGATTTACTTGGAATTGTGCAAGAGATTAAAATTTGACCATACTACCAAATGGTATATGCACAAACCAGAATCCGTCCGAGAGAAGGAGGCACATAAGATTCTCTGGGATTTTGAGATAGAAACGGATCTCCTAATTCCGGCCAGAAGACCAGACCTGCAGTTGATTAACAAGAAAAAAGAACTTGTTGCCTTGTAGATTTTACCATTCCAATGGAACATTGAGTGAAAATAAAAGAAAACGAAAATATAGACTTATACTCTGACTTTGCCGGAGAATTAAAAAAAACAAATTGTGGAACATGAGGGCGATGATGACACCAATTATAACTGGTGCTCTTGAAACAGTTCCCAAAGGCCTGAAAAAATGACAGGCGAGATTGGAAATCAGAGGAAGAATCGAGACTATCCAAACCAGTGCATTTTTAAGATCGGCCAGAATACTGAGAAGAGTCCTGGTCACCGGAGGAGACTTGCTGTCACTCGGATTCTAAAGAAGTACTGCCAGCGTTAGCTGGTGTAAAAAGTCGCAAGGAGTGAAATAATGATGGAAAAGACCTGGAAATTTGAGGACAAGTAGAGACCATCCAAACTACAGCATTTTAAAGATCGGCCAGAATACTGAGAAGAGTGCTGGAGACTTCAGGGGACTTGTTGTCACTCAAACTTCTGTGAAAGACCATCAGCTAACGTTAGTGTGAAATACTGTCTAAGAAGTAAATAATAAGAGGGGCATGCGATAGGTTTCCTGACTTTTTTTCGTACGGGCATTTAAAATTGTCGTAGACTCTTGAAAATTCAGTATCTTATTGCTATACATCTTATGAGATGACTGACCAATTTTTATGATTTCAGATTCAAATGAACAGCAACAGCAGGAACTGGAAAACACCCTACTAAAACCTGATTGTCACAGCTGGTAAATTTCAAAAATGCAATCTGACACTTGAGAAGAACGATATGCAATTAAATTCTGTTTTAAACTTGAAAAATATGCCACGGAAACGTATGGAATGCTTCAGACTGCTTTTCGACCATCTTGCATGAATCGAGCTGCAGTTTTTGAGTGGCATAAGAGATTCAAGGAAGGCAGGGAGTCTGTGAGGGATGTTGGAGGAGTAAGGAAGTCAATAGACCAGAGTTGATTGGCCAAAGGGTTAGGGTTAGGGTTACTATGTTGAGGTTTTAAGGGAGTTCAGGAAGATATTCCTTGGGAAGAGGCCAGCACTCTTCAAATGGGGTCAGTGGCATTTCCAGCAGGACAATGCACCAGTCCACAACTCCATCCTTGTCACAGACTATTTGTGCAAGATGGGCATCAAGACAGTTCCCCACCGTCCCTATAGTCCAGACCTTGCCCCCTGTGACTTATGGTTATTCCCTAAGCTCATAGGCTGTCGTTATGAGACAATTGAGGAGATGAAAGAGGCTGTGACGAAGGTCATTGACACGCTCACACAAGAGGACTTCCATGGGGCCTTCCAGAAGTTGTTGGAACGGCCGGAGGAGATTACTTCGCAGGGGACTATAGTTTCATGTGTGTACTATCAATAAAAGTACCCATACGAAAAAAGTTTCGTAATTTATCGTATGCACCTCGTAATTATAAAGTTTTCTGATCGACAAAGAATAGAATAATCTAAAGGCATGAAACGTACATGATATTCCACATATTCAAAATGTAGTTCATTACACTAAGGACATCCTTTATTTAACCTATTTAACCCCACAAAAAAAAAAAAATCAGTAGCTCTTTTTTATGTCATTCCCCTCTTGGCCGGAATCAAAGATATTCTTTTAATTCTTTTATATCAGGTATAATGTAGGGGAAAAGTCTACAAAAATACTATACGCATGAAATTCACTAAGACTTTAAAATACAAATGGTCAAAAGCCAAAAACTAATGTTAATTAAGAAGAAAGAGAAAAGAACTTTCGATGTTTCCAATTGAAAATAAAAGAAAACCAAAAGCTATACAAATACTTAGACCTTGCCAGAGAACTGAAAAAGCTGTGGAACACGAAGGTGACGGTGACACCAGTTGTAATTAGAGCTTTTAGAACGGTCTCCAAAGGCCTGTAAAATACCCGTGGTGTAAAGGAGGTGCCCGAGGTGTAATGGTTACCGTCGTAGGAAATGGACACGGCGACATGAGTTCAAATCCTGGATGAGACTAATAGCATTTCATATAGCACTAATACCCTTGGGAAAGTTATCAATCCAATTATTCTCCCTCCAGCTATGGGTAAATAGTAGGACAGACTGGGTTCTTTAGCCTTGGTAAGGTAACTAGTCCAGGAGAAGGAAAACTCTGAATTCAAACCTGTTAAACTCCGCTTAAAAATCGACCTTGTGTCATATCCGGCCGAGCGGAGGGGTTGGGTAAATAGGGTAAAATCAGCTTCAATAATTATAAAAGTTCTAGAGACCTGAAGAGACTTGCAGTCACGCAAACAACAGTGAAAAACCATCAGTATGAAAAACTCGCAAACACTAAAATCATCTGAAGGAGTCATTGATATTTTTAGTCGGATACATAATACATGCTTTGAACAAGAGGTCTGAAAAAAAAGATCTCAATAAATCCTAATAATAGACTTAATAATTTTTTTCAGCTGGCTGAATTCTAAGATTTATATAATTCATTTTTAACTAATTTATCATTGACATTATTGCCACTATTTACCGCAAAGATAAATTTCACTGATGCTTCCATATACGCAGACAAGAAAAAGGATGTTAAAAGCTTTGCAGACGTTGGTCTAAAATGTGTTTTCGAATCGATATTATGTGTGGGTAAAGAGTCTTGTCTCAGACAGTAAAGAAGGGCGTGGTAGCCTTAACGTACGTCCAATAACACAATTATTCAAGTCATTTGATGCCATAATGTTTCACAAGGATAAATATATTGAAATGAATCTTATTCAAGAATAACACTGGGTTGAACGACTTCGCAATGTAAATACATACACAAAGGAAAAAGAAAAAAAGGGCATTTATTTATGCGAGTTCTTTAAAGTGAAACACGCAGAGAGAGAGAGAGAGAAGAGCTAGGTAACAGAGCAACAGACTGAAAGCCGAGAGGTCTAGTTATTTGATCTCAGCCGACTGAACCTAAGCAACGATTAAGATTAAACCAAAATAATTCCTTATTCCAGATCTTAAGTTCAGTTTAGTCAGGTCTAAATCATAACGGGAGTTGAAAGACTGTGTTGCGTCGATCTAATCCTCAGCCAGTATAAATATTTATACACATACACCTAAAATGAACAAAACGGATAAGAGAAACATGAATATTTTATTCTTAATATACATATATACATACATACATACATATATATATATATATATATATATATATATATATATATATATATATATATATATACCGGTCCATTGGACTAGTGGGTAGAGGATTCACCAATATCCCGGGAGACCGAGATTCAATCCCAGGTCAAGTCATACCAATGACTCAAAAAATGATACTCGATACCTCCTTACTTAACACTCAGCATTATAACGTACGTATCAAAGGTAAAGTGGAGCGATCCAAGGAAAGGAGTAGCTATTGAAAAGGAAACCTTCGAGTGGCCCTCGACTACAGTCGCCAACTTTACTTTTATATATATACAATAGTCTCTCTTATTGATCTCGACCTATGAGGGCTAAGCAGTTTGTTTAAAGATATAAAATGTTAAACTATCTACACAGGTGATTGTTTTATAGGGGTGAAGGTTTGCCTATAACCAGCCACACTTTTTGTTTAAGCTAATAACTGAAGAATAGTTAACCAATATGCCACATACTCTCTGAGATAACATTCCTCAGGTTTTGAATTCATAATTTTTCCTTCTCCCAGACCGGTTACCCAATCAAAGCAAGAGAGTCCAATCTACCCTACAATTTTATCCAATGCTAGTATATATATATATATATATATATATATATATATATATACTTACTTCAGTTTGTGTTAGTGCAAGCGTAAAAACAAGAAATTAGTAAATTAAACTAGTATTTGAAATTGGTAAATTTAACTAGTACTAGAACTGCGTTTTGTACTGAACAGTTACTTTTCTAATATCATAAAACTAGTAGCTGTACATAAGATGTTGATGCTACAGAGTCTTTTAAGAAATATCACCTCCACCAAGACATTACAGTCTAATTAAACATTTACTAAAAAGTTTTGTTCGAAGATTTTGAAACATGTCAAAGAAGAATCGAGACGAGAGAACGTAAAAATCAAATACAGACGATACTTCATAACTCCTTTTCAAAGATGTAATTAGTCAGACTATAGTGAATCACGTTTGCCTCCATGTTTGTTCGTGAACGGTTATAATTGCTACCCACTGGCACCGAATGCGAACTTTCCTTCTATTAAATTTTCTTCAATTTTTTTTTTTTTGCGATTTCTATCCATTAATGAAGTTATTCAATGTACTTTTGTGATTATTCACCTTTAAATATCTTAGAGAGTTAAACGAAACTGGGCGAATTCGTCAAATCAAAAAAGACTCATATCTTTCTATATATCTATTAGTCTGTTGGTTTATTGGTTAATACTTTATGGCATATCAAACCGTGTGGGTTATTTAATGTCAAATCTTGCTTATATATATATATATATATATATATATATATATATATATATATATATATTTCTTTAAGAAAAAACAAAACTGGTCACATTAGGATTATGAATTTATTTCCATCCCGTTATGTGTTTTTGATAAAATCAAAAAGCACGAAAAAATATTAACAGGACTTCTTCAGATCTTATGGATAAATGCCCTTCTTATCCATAAGATCTGAAGAAATCCTGTTAATTTTTTTTTCGTGTTTTTTGATTTTATCAAAAACACATAACAGGATGGAAATAAATTCGTAATCCTAATGTGACCGGTTTTGTTTTTTCTTAAAGAAATCATTGCTTTTTAATGTCAGTTACATTGAGCTCTTTACCAGGAAAATTTAAATGTTCACTGTTGAATTTTTTTTGTCCTGATGGAATTCCTCCCAACTCCGGTTTAACTGGACCGAATAATATTATATATTTGTAAGAAAATAATTTGTAGGTAACTTTAGTGTTTAACGAATTGCTAAAGCCCATTTGTTTGTGGAGTTAAATAGTTTTAAGTATTTCTATCAAATACTAATAGTTCTATTTAATATCAATCATTTGTTGGCGCACGGTTAAATGGTTACAAGTATTCCTAAATAACACAAATAATTCAATTTAATATTAATCCTTGTTCATAAACAAGTAAATGGTTACATTCCGATAAAACACTAATAATTTTATTGATTATAACTCATTTGTTTGCACACAGTTAAATGGTTTCAAGTATTATTACCTAACACTAACAATTCTGTTTAATGTTGATTATTTGTTTGTATAGTTAAATGGTTACAAATATTGCTATTTAACATTAGTAATTCTATTTATCAAGTATTTCTATTTAATATAGATGATTTTCACACATCTGTATAACTTCAAATAACTATTTGACGCATACATGACATCCTAACAAGTACAACCAATCCGAGTCAGAGTGGACCTGGGAGTAATGGCAATGAAAAAGTACTCTACATTCTCCAAAACTTAAAGACTGGAGAATCATCATCAGATGGTTTAATGTCATACCCAAGACACTCGTTGAGGTCTGTCTCTGTCTCTCTCTCTGCTTTTTATGAAGACATAATCTTCCTCACTGAAGAAAGTGCGTTTTAATGTATCACTTAGCTTCCGAATGCTCGCGAGATGTGCTGGCCCAGTCGGTTGAGACAGCAGAATACACCGACTTCATCTCACCAGCCACCAACGAGTGTCCTTGATATGACACTAAACAATCTGATTGTGAGGTTCCACTAATGCTGGAGCTTTAAGGGGAATACGGGGTACTCCTTTATTGCCATCGCTCCCAGGTCCACTCTGGCCCGGAGTGGTAGCCTCTGATTGGGTCCTATCTATGGGTCAAATATTAAACTGTGTGTTTATGTAAAACTGAATTGTTTGAAATAAAACTACAAGTATTTTGACATTTAAACTGCGCAATTATGCTTAACTAAATTGTTTGAAATAGAACTATTTTACTTCTAACTGTGTGTAAATAAACGAACGACGTTTAATTGAATTTTTAGTTATACATAGCAATACTTGGAACCATTTACCTTCGTTGACTAAACTGAATAGCTTGAAATAAAAATGTTTTTGACATTCAAACTGTGTACATATGCTAAACTGAATTGTTTGAAATAGAACTGTTTATATGTATGAAAATGGATTTGGCATTAAATAACCTACAATGGTTAATATGCCATAAAACCAAACCAAACCAAACCAAACCATAGCCAGATGTACAAGCTACTGGGGTATAATAACAGTTCACGCTAAAATCTATCCGAGGGATGTCCTCATGATGTTATGGTTAACGTGCTGGACTGTGGCATCGAAGTAAGCCAGTTCGAACCCTAAACGCGTCATCACGTTCAATTTCGGATTAAAATCCTTGGGAAAGGTATGAACCCCATATCCTTCCAACTATGGATTGAATAGTATCACTTTTGTTCTTTACAAGGATGACTTTGACATTTAATAACACAGGAATTTTGATATGCCATTAAATAAAAAGAACCAAGCAAAACTCATCGAACAAAAAGGCTATTTCGAAATTGACATGTTTCGTCTAGCGCCAGTTGTTTCATTACCAACTCTATATTAAATAGAGATAAACATAATTCATGTAAAACGTCTGGATATTTAATATGAAAAATATAACTGCAGTACGAGAGAGAGAGAGAGAGAGAGTTTTCAAGCAGTCATACTCATTCTTTGATGTTTATATCATTCAGTATTCTGTGCGTATTAATTTGGTGAGGAACAGAGATATGCTGTAAAAATCCGAACATAAGTTGGCTACTCACAACTCAGAGGTCAATGTACTTTCTATAATGTACTTACTTTTGGCTATGGATCAACGTACTTTCTATACTTATTTTTGGCTACAGCGGACTCTTGGAGTTGGCTACTCACAACTCAGAGGTCAATATACTTTCTATAATGTACTTACTTTTGGCTACAGTGAACTTATGGATCAATGTACTGTCTATACTTATTTTTGGCTGCAGCAAACTCATGGATCAACATACTCACGAACTCATGGATCAACGTACTTATTTTTGGCTACAGCGATTGCCTACATTTATGTACTTTCTATTCCTATTTTTGGCTACATCAGACTCATGGTTCAATGTACTTTGTATACTTGTTTTTGACTATAGCAGACTTAGGGATCAATGCGCTTTTTATCATATTTACCCAACCCCTCCGCTCAGGCAGGATATGACACAAGGTCAATTTTTTTAAGTTTCAGGTTTGAATTCAGAGTTTTCCTTCTCCTAGACTAGTTGCCTCACCAAGGCTGAAGAACCTAGTCTGCCCTACTATTTACCCATAGCTGGGGGGAGAATAATTGGATTTATACCTTTCCCAAGGGTATTAGTGCTATGTGAAATGCAATCAGTCCAGGATTTGAACTCGTGTCGCCGTGTCCAGTTCCTGCGACGATAACCATTACACCACGGGCACCTCTCTCATCAATGCGCTTTTTATAGATCGTTATAATAAACTGTTGTTGTTGGGGGGTTTTTGTCATTAAAATGTATTTCTAAGATGAGAATTTTGATTCAAAATGTTACGGAAATATACTATTGTGTGAAGTGTCTTGGGAGTTTCTTCGATGTATTTGGCAGGGAACATTGCTTACAAACTATTTCATAAATTCCACAAGTTTACAGGTCTGTTATCAGATGTGTATTTAACACTGAATAAATCTTTAATCGTTTTAGAGATCTTTGTTACTAACTTTATGCTGAAAAAGATTGAATGTCTTCCAAGGGGTTATAGTATTTGCTTATAATATCCAAATTTTATCATACAACATGTGAAAGCGCGTGCGATATTCTATCCTATTCAGCCACCAACCAGAGGTTATACCACCGTTTCGGTGGCTAATGTGGTACTGCCATCCCTGGCGCCACCAGCAACCTTTGCCACCGAACAGTTTATGAAGACAAACAGAGCGAAAGTTCCTCTTTGAGGCTTAATACAAGTGTGGTGGTTATAATATTTGCTGGTAACGTAAGTAAGTAAGTAAAGTGGGTGACCATAGTCAAGGGTGACCCAAAGGCTCCCTTTTCGATCGCTACTACACCGAGGTGTAGGGGAGGGCGCTACTCCTTTCCCTGGATTGCTCCACTTTACCCTTGATACTTAGCTTATAATGTTGAGTGCTAAGCAAGGTAGCATCAAATACCATTTTTGGAGTTTTTGGTATGACTCGACCTGAGATTGAACCCAGGTCTCCCGGGCCATTGGCGAACACTCGAAATATTATGCCAAATATAAATTCAAATTATCATTAGGCTGCAAAGAACTATATCAACTATTCAAAACATCATCTACACTCGGAACTTACATAAACCCCTTTGACTGGGTCAAAAAAAAAAGGAATTCAGTAATCTAATCAAAAGTATTTAACGATTTTGCAAACAGAAGTCCCCATAATGGAGTGACCTAATAAGCGAAGACACAAAACTATCATTGAAAACAGAAAAAAATCTGACAAAAGGACAGAATGAATGCTAGTCTAATGTAGACAAATATGTGCAAAGAACTTTTGAGGACTTATGACGACAAGAAGAAGTCGTCTCGGACGAGGTTGTTTAGGTTTCCTTTTAAATTGACGCCCTTGGGACAGATATGAATCCACCCATTCTCGCCACCGTCAGTTATGGTTAAATAGCTGACTGGGATCCCTTACTTTGATAGAGTAACCAGTCTCAGTGAGAGAATTTAATCCCCTTGCAAACTCACCATGGGCTTGTGTATCCAACAAATCCTGGGAAAGGACCGAGTCCAGTCGAAGGCTAAAATATAGGCTGATGGCAAGGGTGAAATAGATAGATAGATAGAGAGAGAGAGAGAGAGAGAGAGAGAGAAAGAAAGAAAGAAAGAATGAGAAATGCTCCTTTGTTATGGTTACCGTCATGGGAAGTGCACACGGCGACCCGAGTTCAAATCCTGGACGAGGCTGTTTGCATTTTACATAGCACTAATAGCCATTGAAAAAGTATGAATCAAAATATTTTCCCTCCAGCAATGGGTAAATATTAGGGCAGATTAGCCTCTTCAACATTAGTATGGCAACTGGTCTAAGAGAAGGAAAACTCTGAATTCAAACCTGTTAGACTCCACTCAAAAATTGACCTTGTGTTGCATCCTGTTCGTACGAAGGAGTTAAGTATAAATATATATATATATCACTCTATTCTGAGGAGAAAATTTGACTGATTGAAAAAGAGAAACTAAATGTCCAGTTCTTCAATGACAAGGGGTGGAGAACATGGTTAGGTTTAGATTTAGGGAAAATGATATATGTAAACATTTAGTCTCCTATAAAGACCATGGGATATTTTTGGTGTGTAGATACAGATAAGTCATACTAAAAGTCGTCTGTCACATGAAACTGGAATAAAAGGGGGGTTCGGACATATAGACACAATTTTTAGACTTGCTAACACTGTGTTGACGGCTGATATCAGTAGACAATCAGGCTTTCGGTGAGAATAGTCACTTTTATAGAAGGTGTAAGTGAGACGCAAAAAAGAGAAGGCAATGATTTAAAAAAAAGTAAGAAAAGAGGAAACGAAATGAGAGATAAAAAAATCGAAAGTCTGTACGTATTTGCCAAACACCACCGCTAGTGTGTGAGACAAGTTCAAGAGGCACAAAGTGAAACACAAACAGCCTCGTCCAGGATTTGAACTCGGGTTTCCAATTTCATTTCCTTCGACGATAACCGAAATGCTAATGGTAGGAAAAGAGGAAGCGAAATGAAAGATCGAAAGAGAAATCCCGACAGAGGAAGGAGATAGAAAATAACGAAAAAACAAACAGACAATAAGGAGATTATAATTATTATTTGAAATTAAATCCTTTCCTAATATTGATAATAATGATAGAGAGGAGTTCTCGTAGTCACAGATATAAGTAAATAGAACATGCTTGAGAAATAAAAAAAAACAAAACAATAGAACATGAAGGTGGTGGTGATACCAGTAGTGGTTGGTGCACTTGGAACAACCCCAAAGGATTGATAAAGGGACTGGAAGATTTGTAAATAAGAGGATAAGTAGAAACCATTCAGACAACAGCATTGTAAAGATCGGACAGAATACAGAGTAGAGTCCTGGAGACTTGAGGAGACTTGTTGTCACGCAAACTCCAATGAGAAACCATCAACAATTATGAATAAGTTTTCTATTGGTTTAAAATGCTAGTTAAGGGCATAAAGGTACTCGAGAATGTGAGGTGTGTCATTTTTTCATTATATTTATATTGTCAACAATCTACCCCAAATTGTGTCATGATGTCTTACATAAAACATGTAGACTTGATTTTGTTAAATTTTGTCTAGGTTGGTTGGTTTAAGGCGAATCAATACTTTTCGGGTCATTTAACACTGAATCTTGTCATTTTAATGAAAGTTTGTTTCAAGTTCTTCATATCTTTAAACATTTATTCATGGTGTACTGTAATTTTCAGATAGTTTCTCTAATATATAATATGTGCATAGACTATTGTTTAATGTATAAATGTGTATAGCTGTAATTGACCAAGAAAAAAGCCAATTTTGGTTGGTTGATTCGTGTTTGATGGTATATCAACCCTTAAGGGTTATCTAATGCCAAATTATATATATATATATATATATATAGTCATCCACAGACAGATCTGTTTCGTTCTATCAGAACTCATCAGTGTGGCTAGACAGTATCTTTCCGTAGCTGGGATCGAAACCCAGTTGACTCAAACGTCAAACCAAAGCTTCTAACCATTCAGCCACGAGGAGATATTAGCTGCGAAGTAAATTTTAAACGGTTATGAATCACAATTACTATTGTTTACATACATCCGTTCAACGGTAGCCGAGACCTCAATTCAACTACGAAGAGGCTTGCAATAGACGCTAATGGCAACACGATTACTTCTTCGCCAGAGAACTCAACCCCACGGGGGTAGGGGAGTATATATATATATGTGTGTGTGTGTGTGTGTGTATGTGAATTGTAAGCGGATGGTTTCTGGATTAAATGAGTTGTTAGAGCTCATTTGCTCAACATTGGCCAAAGCTCCTAGACTAGAGTCTCACTATCTTATACGGTTTAGCGTCATGCACTTGACACTCGTTGAGGGAAGGGGTCTTGCTCCTCCGCAGAGATGCAGTCAATGTATTCTTCAGGTCCAGCCTACAAAGCAGGAAAATGGCAGATGATGGTGATGGTTACACGCACGCACGTGATTCAGATATAAAAGTTATTTATAAAGAGAAATTGCTCCATGAGTAATTTTTTGTCAGTAATACCCCTCATAGTCGGAGCACACAGAACTATCCTGAAAAGGTTTTTTAATAATTGATAAATAAATAAATGTACATATGGTACTATTTACCAACCCCTCCGCTCGGGCAGGATATGACACAAGGTCAAATTTTAAGCGGAGTTTAACAGGTTTGAATTCAAAGTTTTCCTTCTCCTAGACTAGTTGCCTCACCAAGGCTGAAGAACCTAGTCCGTCCTACTATTTATCCATAGCTGGAGGGAGAATAAGGGGGTTCATACCTTTCCCAAGGGTATTTGCCCGAAAGTGAACGTAATAGCGCGACTGGAGTACGAACTCGCGTACTACGATTCCGCAGTTCAGCGCTTTAACCATTACACCACGAGGACACCCATAAATGTACATATGGTACAATAAAATATTTACATCGAAAAATTGTAAACAAAATTCTTCGATAATAATAATAATAATAAATGAAAAGAAGGATAAGTACCTCGACCATGCTAGAGAATTGAAGAAACTGTGGAACATGAAAGTGACGTTTATACCAATTGTAATTGGTGCTCTTAGTACAGTCACCAAAGGATTAATAAAGGGACTGGAGGACTAGGAAATAAGAGGACAAAAGAGAGTCCACTCAAACTACTGCGTTATAGAGATCGGCCAGAATACTCCTGGAGAATTGAGGAAACTTGCGGTCACTCAAAATTCTGTGAAAGACCATCAGTTAACGCTGTTGTGAAAAACTTTCATGGAGTAATAATAATAATAATAATAATGGCAAATTGGTAAAATCTCACACGAGAAAATATGGACATGGTTACGAAAGAAAAACTTCAAAAGAGGAACTGAATCTCTTCAAACAGCAACACAAAACAATGACATAAGGACCAATTATGTTAAATCGAAAATCGATTATTCGCAACAGAATAGCAAGTGTAGGTTCTGTAGTGATAGAGACGAACCCATTAATCTAATACTAAGCCAATATAGCAAACTAGCGCAAAGGGAGTATAAGAACTACACATGACTGGGTGGGAGAGGTGATCCACAGAGAATTATGCAAAAAAATTTAATTTGACCATACTACCAAATGGTATATACACAAACCAAAATCCATCCTGAAGAATGAGACGCATAAACTTCATTAGGATTTAGAGATACAAACAGATTACTTAATCCCGACCTGAAGACCAGATAATTAACAACAAAAAGAAAAGAAAAAAGATAACAAGCCTTCTCATAGATTTTGTCGTTCTAGCGGACCATAGAGTGAAAATAAAAGAAAACGAAAAGAGAGACAAGTACTTGGACCTTGGCTGAGAACTAAGAAAGTTGTGGAACATGAGTGATGGTGATACCAGTTATAATTGGCGCACCTGGAACGAGCCCCAAAGGGTTGGAAAGGGGCTGGAAGATTTGGAAATCAGAGGACGAGCCGAGACCATCCAAATTACAAAATTGTTAAGATCGGCCAGAATACTGAGAAGAGTCCTGGAGACTTGCTCTCCATGTAACGCTGGTGTGAAAAACAAGCAAACAGTAAAATGATAACGTAAATTTCTGGTTAGCGAACATCATTATGTCCGAGGTGACGTCACTCAGTAACATCTATTACGTCATAATAATTCAAAATGTATATGATATATCTTTTACTCTATTATTTATCGATGCGTCCTACCAACGCACGAATATGGCACAAGGCCGTTTTTAAGGTGGGTCCGGTCGCAGAGCCGAAGCCCACATGCGTCCGGCAAGACCAAAAATACCTTCGACCCCGTCGGGATTCCCCTTTTAGGGGCGCCTCAGGCGCCAGGCAATAAACCTAAAAAAACCGAAGAGGGTAAAAGCCTGGGAGGATGGCCCCCTGAGGCCGGAGGAACTCTCCAGTGCCGAGGCACACCCGGCAGAACCGCCTAGAGGTAAAACGGCCTACCGAATGCGAACCAACAACTGGAGGGGAAAAGCCACACAAACGCTCTAAAAAACATACTTAGCTTTACTCTAAGGCTAAGTATGTTTTTATGGCCTCGTCTTTACAATCGGCTGGCTTCATTTTTCGGTCGACTCGTGTCGCCATCTTTATGACACCATCTTCTTTTTTTGTTCGTTGTCTTTTGCCATCATCTCCTGTTGTTCTAAATTCTTCTCGACTCAGATGAGGAATGACAATGCGACCATAACCTTTATTTCTTTAGCGACCACATTTTCATCAACCGTCCGACTAAACGAGGAACCAGAGAGCAAGATGGAATATTCAACCGCTTGAACAAACTTATTTCTAACTTCTAGAACTGTTCTGGTCACCTGACTGAAACCATTCAATGAAAGCTGTGGTCTCAGATTGACCTTGGGTTCAATAACTGTCAATCATTCTGCTGTATTTTTCCGCACGTTTGACGGCTAGTAACTTTACTTGAATGCTACACTACATGTCAATAATACATCTCAACAATTTATGATTTAAAAATAAAAGGACGTAAAATAAATACATCTTTTCCTAGAGAATATATTTAGAGTAAATAAAATAAATTAAAATAAACAATAAAAGATAAAAGAAGCGAAAAATTTAGTCAGCACTGCCTTGGGACACTACACTTATATGCACATGATTATAGTTTGGTTTAGTTTTATGGCATATCAAATATTGTTGGTTATTTAATGCCAAATCCTGTTTTTACATATATATTAAATATATGATTTGTCAACACATTTTGTAGATACGCACAGTTCAATGTACAAACAGTTATATTTCTAACAATTCAGTTTAGCATTAGTCAACGGAGTTAAATGGTTGCATGTATTGTTAGTATCACTAACAATTCAATTAACCATCTGTGGTCCTATGCTAATCACGCAACTTGATTGTGGCTGAGATTCCGTGACTACCACATGCGTTTCCGACTCGTTTGTTTATCAATTTTCTCTGTACCCACTTTGTGTAAGAAAGAGCCACAAATGGGGGACGACACAATCCATCCAGAACTTCTGACGGTTGGAGTGGTTCGTTGTAACAAGTTGCCTAGGTGCTGACAACTCAAGTCAAGAAAAACTCACCGTTAATAATTAGCAACTATTTATTGAAACACAAAGGTGTAACAACAATATACATATATATAACTTGTGGCTTTTTGTTGTATTTGAGAGACAGACAAGTGAGGTATTTGTCTGGTGCAGTCTTTTTATCATTTTCGGAGAGAGAGGCTTTAGTTCTTGGAGACATTTCTTTTCTTATTCTCTTGTTTTCGGTACGGACATCGGGTCTCTACTTTCATTTAACCCTAAAAACAACTATTTTTATAAAGGATTCTCCTGGGGGACAAACATTCCCGATTAGCTAACCAATCACGGATCATATCGTATTCTTCTACTACTTTTTGATAAGTCAGAGAATCAAATGCACTGATCTACGTCTGTAGGAAGAGTATCCCTTCCATGTATCAGATTTTAATTGGTTATCCAATCAAACCACAATATAAGGGTTTGGTTAATGAAAGGTCCCAGCCCAAGCCTTGTGGAAGAGTATCTCTTTTCACATTAACCAAAACGAAAATCAAAGATCTGATTAATCTATCCAAAGGTTTGACCTTTTAACTCCAACAGGTGAGCAAGTTAAAATTAATTAATGCACCGACAAATCCCAAGTCTGCTTACTATTTGTTTTGGCAATTTGAAATTCGGTTAGTACTGACTTTTTAAAATGACTTAAATTTTTTTCAAAGGCAAATAATTATTTATGTTATTATAATAGAAAAATTACCCTTCCTAAATTAAAAACATTGCATCATACGCTCCATAAGTTTTTCGCACCAGTAAATACCTCATATTGTCATACATCAATCATTTGTTTATAAATAGATGATCAAACAGCTCTTTTTCTAACAATTCAATTTATCATAAGTAGACAAAAATAAATAGTTCCAAGTATTGCTATGTATCACTAACAATTCAATTAGATATAAGTCATTTGTTTACTCACAGTTAAATGATCAAACATGTCTATTTCTAATAATTCAATTTAGCATATGTCATTTGTTTGTACACAGTTTGAACGTCAAACAGTTCTATTTGGCCCATATTTTGGATGCTATCAGGTGCTACCACTGCGGGTCAGAGTGAATCTGGGAGTAATGTCAATGAAGGGATATTCGGCATTCCCCAAAGCTCCAGCATTACTGGAGCATGACCATCAGATTGTTTAGTGTCATAACCAGGACACTCGTTAGGGGAGTCTTACCTCTTTGCAGAAACGCAGACGGTGTATTCTACAGCCCCAGCCGGCTGGGATAACATGATTATGTAAATCTGATATAATTTAACTAAAGTTTAGTAGATTTCATTTCCATTTAAATATTTCTCAAGCAATGGATCAATTTCCATTATATGTTAATAATAAGCAGTCGTAAAAACCACTTGATATTAAAATATGTTAAATAAGCTTTTTCTGCACAATTGCATTTTATCTTTAAAAACAATGAATAACACTTATGTTAAAAGTAAAAACGGAAAGAAATTCTAAGTGATTTTTTTATGTTGTCCCTTATTAAGGCAAATGGTAATAATAATAAAGATTATGTGGGTCTGTAACCGAAATTCGTCACTACCGACATTCTCAATGATTATTAAATAATCGTTATCTAATCTTTATTAGCATCTTATTTATCAACAAGGGTCATATTGAAGTGTAGCTGAACTATATTTGCCTAAAAACAGCCCATGTTATTAATTCGTTTAAAATCCGACAATGTGTATAATATATCACTAAGACTGGGTTTATTAAATAACTAAATGTTATTGATTTCTAATATTATTAATTTATTCTCAAATATATCAAAAGCAATCCTGAGTATAATCTTATAGAAAACCCAATTAAAATAAGATATTCAGAAGAGTCCGGGAGATTGAGGAATCTTGCTGTTACTCAGACTCCAATGAAATACCATTAGTTAATTCCGTTGTTATCATATTTACCAACCCCTCCGCTTGGGCAGGATATGACACAAGGTCAATGTTTTAAGCGGAGTTTAACAGGTTTGAATTCAGAGTTTTCCTTCTCCTAGACTAGTTGCCTCACCAAGGCTGAAGAATCTAGTCTGCCCTACTATTTACCCATAACCGGAGGGAGAATAATTGGATTCATACCTTTCCCAAGGGTATTAGTGCTATGTGAAATGCAATCAGTCTCGTCCAGGATTTGAACTCGTGTCGCTGTGTCCATTTCCTACGACGATAACCCTTTCACCATTTGCACTTAATTCCGTTGTTATATTTTCTCTTTGTTGTATTATTCATTTTTGGTCAAACTTCAGTCTACTGGAAGCTGTATATTAAAATAATGATAATTTCATAAATGCATTATATTAATTCTTAAAATTTTTTGTTCCTTTTTTTAAATTCTATATCTGATTGTTTTTCCGAATAACTGTTGGATTTTCAGTAGAATTAGCTCCCTTATAGACGTACAGAGTAGTGACACTTTGATCCTAGGCTAAGCACACAGATACTACACTTTCTTCTTAGCAGATGTATCGATACATACATAAATAATCCCATCCTTTCTGATGGGAATATTCTAGTCATAATAATAATGTTATTATCTTTCGTAATGATATTTTCAATAGCTTCGGGCATAAGTATTGAGTAAACATTAACTTGAAACCAATGTCCGGTTCAAATAGTTTGGGCAGTTCATTCTTCTCTCAAGAGTCAATAACTCCTATCTAAATTATCAGTAGGCATAAACAGCAATGATATCGAACGCAAAAGAACTCATTAAAAAAGAACGAGTTGGTACTGTATGTCACCTGATAAATATGGTTAAGGTTATTTCAATTTGGAGTTTATATGGGGACGGTCAAGAAAGTAATTTTTCAGGTCGACAACCCTGATTAAAACTTAGCTGATCAATGGTAACATATGATAAAAACATTCAGTCGATCCACTCAGAATTCGCGTTCAGCTGAGTAATCTTGCATTTAGATAATTGTGTAACGAAAATGGAACACAAGAGTAAATTCTGGGTCAAACTTCAGGACAATGCAACAAAAGCTTATCTTTGGTGCAGGTTTTTATGTAGTAGAAGGGATTTTGGGTAGCACAGAGAGATTTAGGGAGAAGAGATCACAAAGAGAGTGGGGTGGTAGATCACAGAGAGATTTGGGAGGTTGATTACAGAGATGGGGGGGAGTAAATCCCCGAGAGATTTTTGGGGAGGTAGATCACCAAGAGATTTTAGAAGATGAGCCCCGTTCTGGTTGACTATTCACTTTACGAAGAGAAGAAAATGCGACAGAAGTGAAAATTTTCATCCGATATGATCGATGTTTAGTTGATTTCTTTGTTTAATGGAATATCGACTTTCGTGGGTTATTCAATTCAAAAGCCATCCTTGTCGAGGAACAATTGTGATACTATTTAACCCATAACTAGAGGGATAAGGAGGGTCATACCTTTCGCAAAACTGAACATAATAGAGCGACTGGGGTTCGAATACAATTACTACAATATCGCAGTTTTAGTGCATTAGACACAACGCCACAGGAACTCCAACTCCGATAGATAGATAGATAGATAGATAGATAGATAGATAGATAGATGATTACATTTACAATGGCGCATAAGGCCTTGAGTTTGTGTGTGTGCGCGTGATAGATAGTTAGATAGATAGATATTAGACTGAAAGCAACGGAATGATCAAACCTTGATAGATAGATAGATAGATAGATAGATAGATAGATAGATAGATAGATAGATAGATAGATATGAAAAGAGTGCAATAGATAGATCAATAAATAAGTATGAGTACGCTGACAAAATTATATTAATGCTAAGATTCCTGAGAATTTACTAAGCTTTGCCGAGTCTGGCATAGAAGCCTCAGTTTTTAAACAGAAAATATCGAACATAAATAGTCAGCCATTTAAGTACTGAATAGGCTTACTACTACTTAGCTTCGTTGATAAAGCGGGAACTTATGTTTTTAACCTGACTTTTCCGTACGTTGATGCATGAATTTCTTCCTTATCTAACGCAGAAAAAAAATTTGGCGTGTTGATCCATTCTTCATATAGAATTTGAAAAAATAAAATTTACACATAAATGTAATGAAATTATTAGATAACGTGCTAAAACATATTTTAAAGTTATAATTACGAGTTTCTTGCAAAAAATATTCCTTGCAGATCAGATTGAGGCTTCGTCTGTAATTGGGTTATGTATCACACACCCATATATATATATATATATATATATATGTGATTCTATTGATTTATGTATTGTCCATAGTTGCATGTATCCCTAGTACTTTCTGCCCGACTTTGGGCCATCATCAGGGGAGGATCTACTACAAAAGTGATGTAACTTTTGTTTTAGCATATTACAACTGTGTAAGGGCGTCTTTGCCGTTGAAGGTTTTGGCGTTTGTTTTTGAATGTGATTCTATTGATTTATGTATTGTCCATAGTTGCATGTATCCCTAGTACTTTCTGCCCGACCTTGGGCCATCATCAGGGGAGGATCTACTACAAAAGTGATGTAACTTTTGTTTTAGCATATTACAACTGTGTAAGTAACTATGGACAATACATAAATCAATAGAATCACATTCAAAAACAAACGCCAAAACCTTCAACGGCAAAGACGCCCTTACACAGTTGTAATATGCTAAAACAAAAGTTACATCACTTTTGTAGTAGATCCTCCCCTGATGATGGCCCAAAGTCGGGCAGAAAGTACTAGGGATACATGCAACTATGGACAATACATAAATCAATAGAATCACATTCAAAAACAAACGCCAAAACCTTCAACGGCAAAGACGCCCTTACACAGTTGTAATATGCTAAAACAAAAGTTACATCACTTTTGTAGTAGATCCTCCCCTGATGATGTCCCAAAGTCGGGCAGAAAGTACTAGGGATACATGCAACTATGGACAATACATAAATCAATAGAATCACATTCAAAAACAAACGCCAAAACCTTCAACGGCAAAGACGCCCTTACACAGTTGTAATATGCTAAAACAAAAGTTACATCACTTTTGTAGTAGATCCTCCCCTGATGATGGCCCAAAGTCGGGCAGAAAGTACTAGGGATACATGCAAATGTATATATATATAAACATGCTAAAAGGTGATTACTTACAATATTGTCTCTTAGTGTGTTGAAAAGTATCAATACGGTCGTCAGACACGACAAGAATGTTGAGAGCAATATTGAACAAGTCCTGGCGACAACACCCCACGAGACGCCAACTGTACGGCCACTTGCCTCCCATCACGAAAACTATACAGGTCAGACGAGCCAGACACGCCGGACACTGTTGGAGAAGCAAGGACGAGCTCGTAAGTGACGTACTCCTATGGACCCCCACATATGGCCAAGCAAAAGCAGGACGACCAGCCCGAACTTACATACAGCAGCTATGTGAGGACACAGGATGTAACCCAGAAGACTTGCCGGAGGCGATGAACGATAGGGAAAAGTGGCGAGAGATGGTCAAGGATATCCGTGCTGGCGGCACGACATGATGATGATGATGATATATATGTAAATAAGTAAGTTGGCCGATCGTAGTCAAGGGCGACCCGAAGACGCCTATTTTCAAAAGGTACTCCACCGAGGTGTCGGGGAGGGTGTTACTCCTTTACCTGGATTTCTCCACTTACCATTGATTCACACCTTCTAATGCTGAGAGTTAGGCAAGGAATCATCAAGTACTACTTTTTGAGTCTATGGTATGACTCGACCTGGGATTGAACCTCAGTCTGCCGGATCATTGGTGAATACTCGAATCATTATGCCAATGGGCCGGTTATATATATATATATATATATATATATATATATATATATATATATATATATAATCAGTTTTGCGTTGCTTTAACCCTCTTAAGGTGAGAACCATCTTCACCACTAGACGTGCATTTCAGTCTTCTCAGAAGTATGTCCTGCCAATACAATAATAAAATAAGATGGTTTATAAATTTCACTGTCAGTCGGCATTCCCTTAAAAAATGGCGCCTTAGGCGCCTGGCGATAAGCCTAGCCCCTCCAAAGAGGGTTAGAGCCTGGGAGGACGGCCTCCTGAGGCTCGAGAAAGCCGGTCTTGGCGCGCCCGACATGAATGCCGGCTAACCGAAATCCACGTCAGACAGCCTCGACCACTACTAGCTGAGCCAGAACACAAGTCAGTGTTAAGTAGCACGTCCCACTTGAATTATTAAGACGACCTCGAAACGCTACATCTGGGTCTTCTTAGTTACAAGAGTCAGCCACTGGCGATCATCAGGCTGATCCCTATATATGTAGAACTAATTATTCAGATGACTACTTCTCTGTCTTGTACAAGGCTAAATCTAAATAACATCTTGCCTTTTTCGTGGCTATAACTATTTTGCTAAACTGCCCTACCTTGTTCAGACAGAGAAGATAATATTTTGTCGGTTGTCTGGGGATTTTGAGGTAATCGTTGTAGTTGATGGTTTTTTAATTCCCCCACCACAAAAAGGGCCCTAATAATTTGCTTTATCTTGATTAATCAATAAATATGATTCCCTTACTTTTCGTCATAAGATTTTCTTGTTCCAAAAATCTATTCACAAATTATATATATATATATATATATATATATATATATATATATATATATAATCAACAATAGGTCACATTAAGGTAATAAATCTATTTCCATCCTGTTAAAAAGCATTGATATAAATCAATGCTCTAAAAGATTTGACAGGACTTCTTCAGATCAAACAAGAAAATGGATTAAAATAAGTCTTTCACATTTACAACCAGACTTTAAAAAAACTTATTTCTCCTACATAAACGTAACCCTTCTAATTCAAGTAGCAATAAGTATCAATCTATTTTGGCATGTAAAGAACATCCGGTTTCATCATATTTCAAATTTAACATTGGAAAATTTTACAGCTATGAATACTGGATTAAATACTGTCATATATATATATATATATATATATATATATATATATATATATATATATATATATATATATATATATATCGAGCTTAATTTTTAGCACAAAGCCATACGTATGGAACCTCCAGGGTGGATTGAGCTTTTGATTCGGTAGCGAATTTTAGAGTCGAGACCAGTTTACTGGGCATTACTCTACAAGAAGTTTCCCCTCCCCCCACACACACATATACATGAATAAGTGTGTAGATAGGTAAATATCAAACAATTTCAGGTTTGACTATTGAAAGACTATAAAAACTTGCTAATATCACTTTTTTTGTTTTTTACACATGTTTCTGAAAGTTGTTTTTTTGTTGCTGTTTTTTTCTGCTTGTCTCCTGTTAAGTTTTTCTATTGTTTTCCAACTTTTGATCTTGATTATTCTTTCTGAAATTGGATAGCACAAAAATGATTAGTTCTCCAAGCGATCAAGAAAAACTGTCATCACGTCAAAAACATTTTTCCCTTTCGATTTCAATCATTAACGAGAACTTCATGCATATTTTTTTCATACGTATGTGTAAGTTATTAAATGACTTCATTTCATAAATGATTTTGTTTTCATTATCTTTTAGTTATTTGTCGTTAGTTTTTTTTCCATATCCAATTTCTATTTTTATCGTAATTGTTTTATTCTTTCTTTTGTGCTTGTAATATTTACTAAACTAAGTGGCACAAGGCCAAGAATATAGAAGCATGCCCTGTCAACGGGGCTTAAAATACGCTGACTGTATCATCTTCAGAGAGTTAAGACTCTCTCCACTGCCCCCTCCCTATAAAAAGGGGTATACTGAGTATGAGACTAAACTGCCTCTGATGGTGAGGCTACGGTTCAGGAAATCTGGAACCCCAGTCGGCTGGAGTTGTAGAATACGCTGACTACATCCCTGCAGATGGGTAAGACCCTTGCCCTAACGAATATCCTAGATAAGACATTAAGCTGTATTTGGTTGCTCTACTTCTGAAGTTTTGGGAATGTGGAGTACTCATTCTTTGCCGTTATTTTCAGGTCAATTCTAATCTTGTGAGGTAATATCTACTAGGATCCCATCTATGGGTCAAATAGAAATATTTAATCATTTCCTAGACTTGAAACCATTTATCTATGTGCAAAAGAATGAGCTCTGGCACGTTTTAAAATTATGTTACCTTCAAACATTTTTTTTCAAATTTCAATATATATATATATATATGTTGCATTAGATACCCAACAAGAGTTCATATGCTATAAAACATAACCGACCAACCTGGAAATCTGGAGTGTAGAGTATTCTCTCATTGCCATTACCCCTAGGTCCACTCTGACCCAGAGTGGTAGTAATAGTTGTGATTTCATCAATGGATGAAATAGATATGTTTAGAACTTATTTGTATTCGATAGAACTAAAAACGTCTTAAGAAAAATTTAAACATACAATGAACGTTATTCCCAAACCACCGGGTGTAAAATAAACCTAGAAAGATTGAAATGCAGTAGATATCGTATTAATAATGTATATGTTCAGTGTAAAAAAAACTTTTTTTTGAAGGTTGTTAAGTGAAGATAGTAAAAAGGGGAGATGCCCAAGGAGGCATAGTTTAGTTTTGTTTGGTTTTATGGCATATCAACCATTGTAGATTATTTAATGCCAAATCCATTCTTATCTATATAAACAGTTCTATTTCAAACAATTCAGTTTAGCATAAGTACACAGTTTAAAGATAAAAACAGTTCTATTACAAACTATTCATTTTAGTCAACAAAGTTAAATAGTTCCAAATATTGTTGTTAAACATCAGTCATGTTAAATGGATTAAAGCAATTCAGTTTAGTATAATACGCAGATTTAAATGTCAAAACAGTTCTATTTCAAACGATTCAGTTTAGCATAAGTACACAATTTAGTTCTATTTGACCCATGAATCGGACCCTATCAGGTACTACCACTCCAGGCACGAGTTGACTTGGGAGCGATGGTAATGAAGGGGTACTCCCTTTTCCCCAAAGCTCCAGCATTACTGGAGCCTAATCATCAGATTGTTTAATGTCATATCCAGGACACTCGTTGTTAGGAGTCTTAACCCTTTGCAGAGATGCAGTCGGTGTATTCTATAGCCCTAGCCGACTGGGTTGTAGTATTAGATTAGAATAGTGGAAATCGTATAATTTTGATGAAGAATTGATTTTAATGGTATGTCAACCGGGCTATTTTATGCCAAGTGGTTTCAGAATCGCGTTCATTGGATATTAATATTAGCATTATTTGTGTAGTTGTTTCTTAAGAGTTTTTTTTTTTTTTTTTTTTTGGTACACGGTCTTATTGAGACTCGATTGACACTTCTGCTCTTGTGCGCAGATATATGCACTTGTGTCATTGCTGTTATAACTATATGAGTAGTTGTGTATATATATATATTAAGAGAGGCATATATGTGCAGGTATGTATACGTATATAAACGAGAGAGTGGACATAACTTTGGATATATATATATATATATATATATGCATATGCGTATAGGCTATAAAGTATATGAATTTCTGCGCATGGATGTGTGAGTTTGGTGATCTCAAGAGAATAGTAGATAAACTGGGCAAGTGGGTTTAATTTTTAGAAAATTTGAGAAGCGATGAAATTGAACTTGAAAGAATTTATTTTCATTTCCATTGTAAATATACATTTCTGGTGTTAGGGTACAGTTTTAGGTCGGTAGATAAAAGTCTGGTCAGTTTAAATACCTAAAAGATGGATGGTCTGTATTCGAGAGGTGGTAAGGATAAGCACTCCATATATGCAGGTTGAGACCGAGGCATAGTAGTTTGAGGTTGTTTTTGTTTGTTTTGTTTTTTTAAACTGGCTTGTGATAGTGAACAGATCAACTGAGAGTTGAAGAAGTAGACTTGGGAGCAGCCCCCACCTCTTTCCGCTATGAGTGATGAGAGCTGAGAGTCACGACTGAAAATAAGGAAACTTGCAAGCAGTCCATGTTGCAATAGCAGTACCCGAAACCAGTTTTTGTGGAGGGTTACACACACCCTTCTTTATTAAGCAAGATATCATCGGATTTTGTCCTTGTTCTTTTCTTTCCCTTTTGTGACACTGTCTCGTGGCTTGTGCAACTTGGATTCGAACCTGCAAAACAACTGAATAACGAGTGGTTGACATCATTATGCAGCAAAGTGCGCAGGTGGTGTTATACTAGGGAATACGGATAATCTTTAAATAGATCTCACCCACAGAAGAGACTCTAACAGGTAATATCACTCCGAGTTAGCGTGAGCCTGGGAGTAATGATAATGAAGGGGCACTTCACACTTACCAAATCTCAAGAACTGGAGTCTCAACATCACATTCAGTTTAATGTTATTACAAGGATAGCCTATTTTTTTTGGAGTGTCAGGGAGTTCGTATCTTTCTGCAGGGAATACAATCAGCGTATTCTATGCTCTACCAACAGGGCAGCCATATTATTAATATAAGAAAGGAATACTTGTAACCATATAAGTTGTTGGCGACCGCAGTCGAGGGTAACCTGAAAGCTTCCTTTTCGATAGCTACTACCCCGAGGTGTAGGGAAGGGCGCTACTACTTTCCCTGTGTAGCCATATAACTGTGTGCAAACAAATGATCATCATTATTAAACAGGTACAGTTCCTTAAGCTCACGTGGGCACGATTAGAGCAACGGTTATTGCCGAAAGAATTGGAATCGGCAACACGAGTTCAAACCCTGGACGAAGCTGTTTGCGTTTTACTTTGTGCTAATACCCTTAGAAAAAGCATGAATCCTCCTTTTCTCCACACACTCCTCCACACACATAGAGCAATAGGTAAATAGTAAGGCAGACTGTGTTCTTAAGCCTTGGTCAAGCAATCAGTCTAGAAGAAAGAAAACTATGAATTCAGACCAGCTACACAGCGCTTAAGAATTGACTTTGTGTCATATCCGGCTCATGATAGAAGGGTTGGGTAAATGTATAATTGAAACCACATAATTGTATAGATTATTTGCATTAAGAACAGTTGATTGAAACCATATAATTGCTTGATAAAAGGAACTCACTTCGGCATTACATACCCCAAGAAGAGTTGACATGTCGTAAAACCACCCCAACAACGGGCAGTGGCCAACCTTTTGTAATTCAATTTAAACTTGATGCTGTTTCTTTTTAACTAACAATTCCATTTTGAATAGTTATCGATTGGTTTGGTTTAGTTTGGTTTTATGGTATATCAACCATTGATTGTTATTTAATGTCAAATCCTCTTTATATATATATATGATTTGTGAACACATTTTGTTGATAACATTTTTAAATGACCCTAAACTCATTATTTTGCACACAGTTAAATGGTTTCAAGTATTGCTATGTATCACTAACGACTCAATTAGACACAGTTAAATGATCAAATAGTTTTATTTAAAATAATTCAATTTTGCATAAGTCATTTGTTTGCACTCAGTTAAATGTTGAACAGTTCTATTTGACCCATAGATAGGACCCTATCAGGTGCTACCACCCCGGAACAGAGTAGACATGGGAGTGATGGCCAGGAAGTACTCTGCATTCCCCAAGCTCCAGCATTACTGGAACCTCACTATCAGATTATTTAATGTTATATTCAGGAAACTCGTTGGAGTGGAGATTGGTTTCTGCAGAGATGCCGTCGGTGTATTCTACAGAACCCTCCCCCAGCCGACTGGGCCTGAAGAATTTTCGAAAAAATTTCACAAGCGTTGCAGGGATTAACTCAGAGATTAATTCAGCTCTGTTATTTGTGCTTTGCATTGTTTGAAACTCTTAAAAAAGTCAAGTGCATGGAAAATAATTTCTGTATAAATTCGTCTCTTCCTGTTCACTATAAAACATAATTCTCAAATACATTACAATAATCATATAACTCAGTCGGCTGGGGTTGTAAAATACACCGACTGCGTCTCTGCAGAAAGGTAAGACCTCTCTCCCAATGAGTGTCCTTGATATTACACTAAACAATCTGATGGTGAGGCTCCAGTAATACTGGAGCTTTGGGGAATGCGGAGTACCTTTTCATTACCATTGCTCCCAGGTCCACTCTGGCCCGGAATCATTTAACTTTGACTTATACTAAATTGATTTGTTTGAAACAGAACTTTACGACCATTTAACTTAGTGTAAACAAATTTTGATGTTTAATTGAATTGTTAGTGAACTTGTAACTATTTAACTTTGTTGATTTATGTTTACAAATCATATATATATATATATATATATATATATATATGATTTGTAAACATATATATATATATATATATATAAACCGGATTTGGTATTAAATAACCTACAGTGGTTGATATGCCATAAAACCAAGCCAAATCAACAATAATCATAAAAGGCACTCATGGCATAACAGTTAATGCCGTAGAAAATGGACTCAGCGGGCCGAGTTCAAATCATGGACGAAGCTTTTTGATTGGTTTGGTTGGTTTGGTTTCTTTGTTTAATAGCATATCAACCTTTGTAGGTTATTTAATGCCAAAGCCATTCTCCAAGAAGAACAGTAGTGGTACTATTTAATCCATAGCTGGAAGAGGATAAGGAGGTTCATACCTTTCCCAAGGGTATTTGTCCGAAAGTGAACGTAGTAACGCGACTGGAGTACGAACTCGCTTACTACGATTTCGCAGTCCATCACTTTAACCATTACACCACGAGGACATCCCCGAAGCTTTTTGAGTTTCACTTAGAGCTAGTACCATTGGTAAAGGCATGAATCCGTCTCTTCTCCCCACCCCAGCAATAAGTAGGCAACCAATCAAGGAGAAGTATAACTCTGAAATCAAACCAGCTGTACCCCGCTTAAAAAATTGATATTGTATCACATCCTGTCGGTGGTGAAGATAATGGTCAGTGAACCTCATCACCTACAAATGTCTGCGAGGGACCAAGGTATTGTTATTCAATATTAAACGACTAATGAACTCGTTTTGGTTCCCATTATAACAATTGATGCTTCTTTTGACATAATGGTTTGAGTGTTCGCTAATGGTTCGGGAGACCGGATTTCAATCCCAAGTCAAGTAATGCCAAAGACTCAAAAATTGGTACTTGATACCACCCTGCTTAACACTTAGCATTATAAGGTACACATCAAGGGTAAGTGGAGCAATCCAGGGAAAGGAGTAGTGCTCTTCCCTGCACCGAGGTGTAGTAGCTATTGAAAAGGGAGCCTTCGGGTCGCCCTCCACAACGATCGGCCAACTTATTTACTTTGGAGTTCTAATTAATAATAATTCTAAGTATTCTAGTCAACATTTCATAATCACAAACTTGTGACAAACTTCTGGATGATTAAAAATGACATCAGTGAAAGTATAAGCCCAACAAAATTATCATTCAGTTACAAATTGAACAGGAAATTGCCTTATTCTCTAAGCTAGCGCATAATGAGAGTATTGCTTAAACAAAAGATGTTGCTGTGATGTATCATTTTTGCTAGTTATATATACAAACATAATGAGAACTTTATAGTCAAGTCACACTGAAAGCACAAGTCTCCGCTAGATCACGAAGTTAAGCAGCAATAACCTAGTTAAGTACTTAGGTGGGTGACCACCCTAATAATAGAAGATACTGTAAGCAATTTGTGATCTATGTGCCAGACAAAGAAAAGCTACGAAAATTCTAAGTAAGCAATTATATCTTCAATTAATCCTTAGTAAGCAATTTTATCTTCCCTGTTAGTAATGTTCGATTTTCACTGAGTGAAAGCAAAGGGACAGTATTCAGAAGAAAGCGAAAACATGTGAATTACAGCCGTATAATAAGAATCATTGTAATTAGCAAGAATATGTACCCTCTAAGCGTAAGTATTTAATTTTTAATCAAATAAAATAAATTAGAAAGACTAACAGAACTAGATAAGAATGTATATAAAAAACTTTCACTTATTTTTATTCTGTTATAATGGATTTCTACATAAAATTAAACTTAGGATTCCTTTTAATACGTTTGAAAATAATGTAATAATGTTAAAAATCAACAATACCGAAAAATTATTTCTCAATATTGGGTAAAGCAAAAGAAAAATTAATAAAATAAAAAAGAGCATTTAATATCATTTCAAATTAGATTATTATGTTAAACATATTTGAAGCAGTGTAGGTATAATCTAAGAATAAAACAGCTTGAACGCTAGTTCTTCTTATCACTCCCGGTTTTCATTGCTATTTTTTAATTCAACTACAATAGACAGTAAGGAATAAAATTGGTTATTTCTTTTTGTTAATTGATTTCTTTTAAGATTTATCGGCGGGAATTTTGCTCATATTTATCAAGATAAAACCAAACAATAAGAAATCAATAATACAAGCAAATATTTATTCAAATCAAATTCTTAATGTCAATAGACAAATTAGCCTTCCCGTTCTCACTGTAAACCGCTATTGGGTTGTAAATAAAGTAAAATTGCACGTTATTTATATGTAAAGACTAACAGTATCAATAATATTTAACATTCTTGGCTCATTGTCCATGTGGGTAGAGTGTTGATGGTATATGTTTCTAATATATACAGGTATTTGTCGTTTTCTTTTTCTCACATTGTCTTGTATCTTATTCTTATAATGAAAAAACGGAAAAAGAAAAACAGAAGAAATACAATCACCTAATAAAGAAAGATAAAATAGATACTGATTGATTTTAACGTCATGTCAACCCGTTCAGGGTTCATTGGCCTAGTGGGTAGTGTGTTCGCCAATGGTCCGGGAGACCTGGGTTCAATCCCAGGTCGAGTCATACCAAGGACTTTAAAAATGGTACTTGATACCTCATTGCATAACACTCAGAAATATAAGGTACGTATCGAGGGTAAAGTGGAGCAATTCAGAGAACGGAGAAGCGCCCTCCCCTACACCTTGGTGTAGTAGCTATTGAAAAGGGAGCATTCAGGTCGCCCTCGACTACGGTCGCTAACTTTACTTACTTATATCTAAATCAGTCAGTCAGCTCTTTATTTGTGTAGTATGTCGTTTGAAATCTTTAGGAAAAGTATGATGTCAGGAAATTAGGTTCCTTTTGAATGTCTGTCAGTCTCTATTTGATCAAGCTCAACACTTAGCTATGCTCAGTAAATAACAACTAAGACTAAGTTTTCCCCAAGACTAGGAGTGCGGAGAACCCACTAAGATAAAATAGTAATTTTTGTTATTATTTACTCAATTTTGCATAGTCCCACACGGAGGCGTCCTCCTGCTGTTTAGAGTACCAGCTGTTTCTAACTTGACACCCAACAAAGTATTGAGTAGGCTCTTCACTGCTTAAATTAGGTGATCTAGCGGGAACCCGGTGTTTTCAGCATTACATGACTGCAAGCTCATAAGACGGTATCTTTTATTTTCAAAAAAGAATAAAACTATAGTTTTATAATTTTTGGAAGCATAAAGCCCATAAGACAGTATTTGTTGTAGGCAAATGGATTTATTATAAGAATTTAAATCGAAAGAAATTTAATGCTAAAGCCATCTTTTCAAAAGAACTGTAGTGGCACTGTTTGATCCATAGCTGGAATGATTAGGGGGGCTTCATACCTTTCTAAAGGGCATTAATCCAAATGTGAACGTAACAGCCCGACTGGCGATCGAACTCGCTGATTACGATGTCGCAGTCCAGGTCGTTAGCCTCAACACCCCAAAATTGCTCAGAACAGACTTCAACATTTCAATCTCTACTTAATATACTCGGTAAATTTATTCTCCGTCTTCAGAATTATTCAAAGACAATTCTTTATTTACGGTTTGCTGGAACCTTTACAACTGCGCAATGCGTCAGCGAGACGTTGGCTGGATTGGACGACGCATTGGAATAGAAAAAAAACTTGTTTGCAAGGATGGTGATCGGGAATTTGGCTGTATGACAATGCCAGTCCTCAGGTTGCAAATGCGACGCAGTTAAAAATCCTTAAGGTCTCTATTTAACTATGTCATTTTAAAAAATATAACAGAATAGCTTCAAAACAAAATTCAAATGTTACAAAACAGTTTAATTTATATAGATATGACCACTCGATGGATTCTTTTTTCAAAGAAAAATAAGGCTTTATCTGAATAATCGAGGATTGGTTTACAGTTAAAATTTAATGCTTTATATTTAAAAAATCATAAATCACCTATTTATGTAACCCTAATAGAACTTGTAATTTCGTAGTTATTTCACTAGGATCTGAAATAAATCCGCTTCCCATATTTGAACGAATCTATCTGGTTGGGTTTATTTGTCTCCCGGCGTATCAAAATCTCATAGCTTATGTAATGCTAGCTATGGGTTAAATTGTTTCACTGGTGTTTTTTTTACAAGGGTGGCTTTGGTATTAAATTGGCCAAGAAGGTTGATATGCCATTAAACAAAGAAGCCGAAATTTAATTCCTTTGTTAATGTTTAATTACAGTCATAATTCGTAATTTTCAGTCCAATTTCCCACCGAATAATTTTGTAGGGGTCTGCGTGTTCTATAACCGTCATTTTTAAGAAAGTAAAATAATATTTTACTATCATGGAGATTTATGTGTCTCTCTGATTGTAACAGAAACTACGTCACCACCATCGTCACAATTCCCTTAGTTATTTATGTCACATTCTCGATGATTTTGATTTTATCTAAATTTTGATTATTGTGAAGAAAAGTAGTAAAGTTGGCGACCGTAGAAAAGGGTGACCAGAAAGCTCCTTTTTCAATAGCTACTACACCGAGGTGTAGGGGAGGGCGCTTCTCCTTTCCCTGGATTGTTCCACTACCCTCGATACGTACCTTATATCGCTGAGTGTTATGCAAGGAGGTATCAAGTACCATTTTTAAAGTCTTTAGTATGACTCGACCTGGGATTTAACCCAGGTCTCCCGAACCATTGGAGAACACTCTACGCACTAGGCCAATGAACCCTGAACGAGTTGACATGACGTTAAAATCAATCAGTATCTATTTTATCTTTCTTTATTAGGTGATTGTATTTCTTCTGTTGTTTTTCTTTTTCTGTTTTTTCATTATAAGAATAAGATACAATACAGTGTGAGAAAAAGAAAACGACAAATACCTGTATATATTAGAAACATATACCATCAAGTAAAACGGAGATGAAAGAAAAAGTAATAAATATCTCAGAAGAACAAGAAAAATTCTCGAAACTAACCTCGAAAGAGAAATCTAATCAAAGTAATAAATACCCGGGCAGTGTACCTTATAAGATACTCTGGACCCTTCCTTAAATAAACAAGAGAAGAAATCAGACATATAGACCGAAGAACAAGATAATAATTGACGAGGAACAATGCCTTACACCCGAGGTTAGGTTTAGTTTGGTTTTATGGCATATCAACCATTTTAGATTATTTAATGTCAAATCCTCTTTATGCGCGTGCGCGCACACACACACACACACACACATATATATATATATATTAAATATATAGGACTTGTAAACACATCTTGTTGATAAAGTTTTTAAAGGAGACTAATCTCATTATTTTGTACACAGTTATATGGTTTCAAGTATTTCAATGTATCACTTACAATTCCTTTAAACATCAGTCATCTGTTTACACACAGTTAAATGATCAAACCGTTCTATTCTAACAATTCAATTTAGCATGTCATTTTTCTGCACACAGTTTAAGTCAAATAGTTCTATTTGACCCATACATAGGACCCTATCAGGTGCTACTACTGCGGGCCAGAGTGGACCTGAGAGCGATGGCAATGAAGGGGTACTCTGCATTCCTACAAAGCTCCAGCGCTACAGGAACCTCATCATCAGATTGTTTAGTGTCATAATCAGGACACTCAAAGGGAGAGGAGTCTTACTTGTCTGCATTCTACAGCCCCAGCCAACTGAGCTGCTAACACCCTTGGACTTTCTGTCTCAAGAGAAGAAGCAAGTAGAGGACACGTTAGCATTGAGGATTGCGAGGATGATTCAATTCAGGGACAAGGTCTTTTTAATCAAAGAAAGACAGAGTACAACAGAGAGTAACAGCAATATCAACATAAAAAAAAACTTTAAGACGAACAGGAAAAGAACAATAAAAAATTTCGAAAACAAAAATGGTAAAAAAAATAACTATATAGATATTTCAAGCAACAAACAAAGGAAATTGCACATGAGATGATCTGGATATGTCTACGAAGGGGACACCTGAAGAGAGAAACTGAATCTCTTCGAATAGTAACAAAAAACGAATCCTGGAGATCTGATCTTTCCATTTAAAACCAATGCTTTTGCAGTTGTTGAGTCGTTGATTTGACGTCGGGACAACATTCCAATCCCGAAGACTTATAGGTTTGATCAGTATTTAGAGAGGGTACCACTAAAGACACAGGACATTCTAGTTCAGAGTTTTTAAATATAAATGTACTTGTTTACATAGTGTCACCTGTTACGATAAGATTTTGGCATAACTTACAGTTATTTCAATACTTTTAAGGGGAATTGCCAAAGTGCGGGACTGTAGCATCGAAGTAAGCGACTTTGAACTCAAATCGCACTATTACGTTTACTTTCGAGCTAATACCCTTAGGAAAGGTGTGAATCTTATTATTTCCCCAGCTAAGGATTAAATAGTATCACCACTGTTGTACTACAATGATGGCTTTGACATTAAACAATCCACGAAGGTTGATATGCCAATAAACAAACAAACCAAACCAAACATTTTTTCTCAAACTATAGCTTTCGGTCGCATTTTACAGCATTTGCTAAGTATGGTACAAGGTGATATTTGCTAAGTCCTCAAGAAGAATTGAATTCATTTTACTTTCAAACTGGTCTATGAGACGCGCTCGAGCTAATATAGGCGAAGTTATAGGTTTATTTTAGTGTCTAGAGAGGAGAAAAAACGAAGAAGGTAGAATGAAATGTTCAAATAAAAATTCTATTTCATAAGATTTAACGCCAGAAACTGAATTTATAAATAATAAAAAAAGAATAGATGAATAAAAATAGCTGCGCATTCCAGGACTTTCGCTATGTCTCGGCCAAGAAATCGTTAATTTTGTTAATGGATCTTCAAGAAGTTTTGACATTTCCTCAAATCAAAGATGAAAAATGGTGTCTACAGCCGTTCTTTTCTCAAATAGCAACACATGAATATTCAATTACGACTTTGATAAAAAAAAATCAAATATTATTACCAAACGTGGCATTGCGTGGACTCTATAATAATCAAGAAACGTAGTGTGATGGTTATTTCCAAGGAAATGGACACAGCGACCAGAATTCAAATCCTAAACAAGGCTGTTTGCATTTCAAATAGCGTTTATATTCTTGGGAAAGGTATGAATCCTACTATTCTCCCTCGGGCTATGAGTAAATAGCAAGGTAGACTGGGCACTTCAACCTTAATATGGCAACCAGTCAAGGAGAATAAAAATTCTGAATTCAAACCTACAAAAATTCCGTCAAAAAATTGACCTTATGTCACATCCTGCTCGTGCGGAAGATTTGGTAAACACAATAATTGAGCAACATTTTATCTCTTAAGAAATCATCAGTCATCCAGTCGCATTGACAACACAGAATTCTCTGACTCTTTCTCCCCACCCATCCCTATCATCCATTGAATCTGGTTGGTCTTCTAGACAGCATCCAGTGTCGGCACAGAGGTGATGCATGTAAGTTTTTGCAAGTCGGCCAACACTGGCACAACCATGAATAAGAGTCCATAAGAGAAAGTTACTTATGAGTTAGTCCTCATTTCTCCAGTTGTGCCCTGCATGTCTTGTTCGTCTTACCTGGATAGTTTGTGAGATGGGAAGTACGTGTCCGTATAACTGCTAAATTTAATAGTCGGAACGGAGCACAAAATATACATGATTCCTGATTGTTGGGTTTTTTGTTTTTTGTTTTTTAAGTGGCGTGTGAGGGCGCCTTACATATTACAATCTGACCGGGTATGCTACATTAAAGTCACACCCAACTCATGCAAAAGGGCTGGGTAAATTGATATACTTGAGTTCATACGCAATCTTGACTATAAAAAGTGTGCCCTGAAACTAATGCCTCCAATTTGTTTCAAAGGAAGCTACAATAACAGTGAATATGTGGGTGAGGGGGTGTAGTTAATTTTTTTTTAGCAAAAACTTGCTCGGTCTAACATTTGCCATCGCGGGTCCAGTCTGAGTTGGAGTTGGAGTTTTTATGGAAATAAACTAAAAGCATTACTTTCGGAACATCTCTTGTAATTTCCCCAGCTCTCAATTACTTGACCTTTCCGCCGAATTTCACAGTTCATCTCAAAAGGATGCTTCTGATTTAGGGTCAATTATTTCTTCGATACTTTCATATTCTTAGTTTTGCTTGATTTAATTTGATCTGTTTAGCGGCAGATCAACTCCTTATGTGTTATTTAATGCCGAAATTTGATTCATTTTTAAATATTTGTTTACAATCATAACTATATTTTCAATATTCTGTTGCATTTTTTACGGCAGATTTTTTTACTATAACAATTTGTTTGCACATAGTTATATGGTTTCAAGTATTCCTGTTTGATACAAACAATTTGCTCACAACAGTATGGCTTCAAGCATTTACCTAATATTAATAACTTATACACAATTAACTATTCCAATTTAATAATAGTCATTTCTTTTTCATTTATATGGTTTCAATTAAGTGATGATAATAATCCATAGTAAATAATCATTAATTCTTCTTAATTTTCTCATAGCTACATGGCATCAATAACTCCTATCTAATACAAATGATTTGCAGTTATATGGTTTCATGCATTCCTGTCTAATACTAATAATTATATGGTTTCAAGCAATTAGTTATATTCAATAGTAGTTATTAGTTTACACATAGTATATGGTTTCAAGTATTCCTATCTAATAGGAATAATTTGCACACAAAATTGTATAGTTTCAAATATTCCTATAAACTGCTAATAATTTACACAGAATCATATGGTTTTAAGTAACTATTTCTATTAAATAATAATCATTTGTTTTCACATAGTTATATGGTTTTAAGTATTTTTATCAATACTAATAATTTATACACAATTATATGGTTTTAAGCAACTATTTCTGTTAAAAAAATAATCATTTGTTTGCACAATTATATGGTTTCAAGTATTCTTATCTAATACTAATAATTTACACTCAATTATAGATTTTTTAGTAATCATTTTTATTTGATAATCATTTGTTTACACAAAATTATATAGTTTCCAGTATTCTTATTGAATATTAATAATTAATACGCAATTATATGGTTTCAAATGATTAATAGTAATAACCCTTAGGACGACTCAACGAAAGGGCTATCATATACTTAAAACCTCATTACTTATGGTAGAATAAGAAATAATCAGAAGGTAGAATGTTCTGAGAATAGATTGTATGTGTAAGAGCACTCCGAAAGAAAGAAAGAAAGAATTTGATTTACTATAAACTTAATGTGTCGATGTCTTTTTTTTTTCGACACACGGCTAACAAAAGCATAGACAGCTATCGATAGGCTCTCGATCATATGGAAATCAGACCTGACCGATAAAATAAAACGCAGTTTCTTCCAGGCAGCGGTCGTATCGATACTGCTACATGGATGCACTACTTGGACGCTAACTAAACGGCTGAAGAAGAAGCTAGACGGCAATTACACAAGAATGTTGCGAGCAATATTGAACAAGTCCTGGCAGCAACATCCCACAAGGCACCAACTATACGGCCACCTGCATCCTATCACGAAAACTATACAAGTTAGACAAGCCAGACACACAGGACACTGCTGAAGAAGCAAGGACGAACTCATCAGTAATGTACTCCTATGGACCCCCGCATATGGCCAAGCAAAAGCAGGACGACCAGCTCGAACATACATACAGCAGCTATGTGAGGATACGGGATGTAGCCCCGAAGACCTGCCAGAAGCGATGAATGATAGGGAGAAGTGGCGAGAGAGGGTCAAGGATATCCGTGCTAGCGGTACGACATGATGATGATGATGATGATGATGATGATAAACTTAAGCATTTTAAGAGGAAAGTGATCTTACCTTAAAAAGTACTCTCCCACCCAACTCACCAAGAAACTAGAATTACAAAAAAAAAAAAAAAAAAAAAAAAAAGCAGCAAAGTAACATCAAAGCAATAAACGACTATGTGGTGGAGCGTTACGAAATAATGTTTTTTAAGATTTAAGACAAACCGACTGAATCATTAGACTTCCTCGTAAAAAAAAAAAATTAAATAAAAATTGGCGGAACAGGATCAGAAAAATCTTCCCAAAACATCCAAAAAGTATCTCTTTTTTCTATAGATAATTTAATAAATTTAATTATTAAATGATAAATTTAGATATTGCCCAGTCAGCTGGGGCTGTAGAATACACTGACTGCACCTCTGCAGAGGGGTAAGACCCCCCCCCAACGAGTATCCTGGGTATGACACTAAACAATCTGATGGTGAGGTTCTAGCAATGCTGGAGCTTTGGGGAATGCGGAGTACCCCTTTATTGCCATCGCTCCCAGGTCCACTCTGGCCCGGAGTGGTAGCACCTGATAGGGTCCTATCTATGGGTTAAATAGAACAGCATACTAATGCTAAACTGAATTGCTTGAATAAACTGAACAGCTTGAAAAAGAAATGTTTTTGACAATTAAACCGTACTTACATTTAAACTGTGGGCTTATGCTTAACTGAATTATTTCAAATAGAACTGTTTTTCGACATTAAAACTGTATTTACACTTAACTGAATTGTTACATATAACTGCTTGAATAGTTTGAAATAGAAATGTTTTTAACCATTAAACTGTGTACTTATGCTAAACTGAATTGTTTTAAAAAGAACAGATTATTTACATAAAAATGGATTTGGCGTTAAATAACCTACAAAGGTTGATATGCCATAAAACCCAACCAACCAACTAAAGAGGCTGATATGCCGTTAAACAAATAAACCAACTGTACAACGTGAGTAAAGTCTGTTAGGGCAAGCCGCTAACCTCAGCGCTATAAATGTATGTACAAGACAAGAAAAGAATTTCTTTATTCTGGCCAGCATGTTTAGTAAATCATAGAAGACGCTGAACATTTTTAAAATCTGATTTGAAAGAAACTTCTACTATAATGGAATTGATTTAGATATCGCTTGTTCATGTTCAGAAAAGAAACATAAAGGGTGCGTTTTTACTGGACGAAGACATTCGAGGCACGTTGATATTTATGTGGGTCAGATGATTTAAAATGTACAACCCACCCATCAACAATCACAATGCAACAACAACAAAAAATACTTATACCTCTGGAGAAATATACGTAATTTTCAAATTATAATTTTTATTTTTACAATAATTTTTTCTGTTTATTAATTAAGCTTTATTTAATTATCCAAGAAGTAAAATATTGAATTAATTAAGATTGCAATTATTATCGAATTTTAATTGAATTCTCAGCGGCGCTGAGAATACGCCGACTGTATCTCTTGTAGCGAGGTAATACCCCCCCCCCACAAAGGGGTGCCCTTGAAATGAAACTAAACTGTACCTGTTAGTAAGGCTCGAGGTCTGAATATTATGGAGTACCCCTTCATGGACATTACTCCCTGGTCTACTCTGACCCGGGGTGGTAGTACCTCTTCGGGTCCCACCTATGATTTAAAAAGATCTGTTTGAAAACGATTCATATTCGATAGGACCGAATGTAAAAAAATCTCTGAAGAAAAAGCAACACCTATGAATGTAAACATAAACACAATTCCCAAACCCCAAGGCATGAAATAACCCTGAACGGGTTGACATGTCGTTAAAATCAATCACTTAAATTTTTGGACAGAAATAGAAAAGTATCCGTACGGAGCTTGTTGAAAATGACTTAAAAATATTTACAAGATGCAATTTTTTGTATTACCACGAGAAGGCTGGTTGGTGTTTCATAGCATATCAACTCTAGTGGGTTATTTAATGGCAAATCCTGTATTCAAAGATATATAACTTGTAAGCAAATAGTTTTTTTGGTAACTTTGTCTTTAAACGAGTTGTTAGAGCTCATTTGTTTGCACGCTGTTAAATAATTACAATTATTGCTATCTAACATTAAAAATTCTATTTAATATAAATCAATTGTTTACACACAGTTACATGGTTTCAATTATTGCTATTTAAAATTAGTAATTTTATCTATCGAGTATCCCTATGTCTAATGAATAATTTACACACAGCTGTATAGTTTCAAATGACTAATGTAAATAATCCTTAGTAAATGATTAAACAGTTCTATCTGGCCCATGGATGGGACTCTAACCGGTACGATCACTCCGAGTTAGAGTGGACCTGGGACTAACGGCAATTAATGGGCACTAAACATTCCCCCAAAGCTCCAGGACGTGAGCCTCACCATCAGATTCAGTTTGGTGCAATACCCAGGATATTTGTAAGGGGGGAGGATTTTACTTCCTCTGCAGAGGTGCGCTCAGCGTATTCTACAGCCCTAGTCGACAGGGCGATTTTTGAATTGCTTAAAGAAAGTAGAGGATTTTTTGTTTGATTTTTTTTAGTTGTTTTTCTTCGTTGCTTGTTTTCAGGGTTTTTTTTTTAATCCGAGGTAGTTAAACATGAATAAACAAACACGAAAGTAGGATTTATTTAAATTGCAAATCTAAAATAAAACAATTCTAGCTGTATCAATTATCAACGCTCTTTTGATTTTAATAAAACATGCCAGACGATAGTTGTGAGTTCAATTTATGCAAATTGGGGACATTATTTCAATTTAAGTTCATTCATACGTTAAAAAGAAAAATTAACCCAAAACTGAAAACAAATTTTCTGGTATATCGTCTTTAATCAATACATATATATATATATATATATATATATATATATATATATATATATATATATATATATATATATACACTAGCAGAAGAAATCGGTCCATGACCGTACCAAAAGGAATTTTGGAATAGTGAGTGAAATAGAAAGAGGAAACAGAGGAGCAAGCTATGAATTAAAAATGCGTCTTTATTTGTTGTTGAAAGATTTTGCCTATTAATTCAGATCAAAAGTATTCTTTGATTTTATGAATGGTTTCTTTTTCATTCTTTTTAGTTTAATTTTAGAATTATGTAACCATATATTGATGAAAGGTTTTAAATATTTCCTGGTTTATTGGGTGGTTGGGTCACGAATGACTTTTTTTTACAATTACTGTTCAGTTACAGAATAATTTTTAGTTAATAATTTTCGAAAAAGCAATATAATTTTAATTCAAATTTTTAATTACTCTCTAAAAAGTTAACAATGAAAGAAGCTAAGAATTTTTTATTGAAAAAATGTAACCCTAAACTTGTGAGTGGTTTGAAACAATAATAATCTTACTTTTCCAAAGACCTTTATAAATAATGACAAAAATTTAAATTCAATTCTCAATTGCATCTTGAGTTAGTGATAAAAATGTATTCGTTTAATTTATATCTTTTTACCCCATAAAAATGTAACAATAAACTTAGAATTAAAAATGTGTTCTTATTTTATGATGGAAAATTGCGCGTATCAATTTAAATGAAATTATTCGTTTATTCTACAAAACATTTTTTCTTTTACAAAAAAATTTTTTGAGTTCGAATGATTAAAAATGGATATATTTTTTCCAAAGAAATCTGAAAAATATTCGTTTAAAAAAATCAGTTTTTAAGTTATCAATAAACTATTCTTTCGTTTAATTTTGGTTATTTTTTTCTTTTTCACCCTCTAAAAATGTAACGTTTTGGTAGGTACAATAAAAAAAGCTAAGAATTAAAAATGTGTCTTTATAATAAAAAGAAGCTAAGATTTAAAAATGTAATTTTTTTGTATTACAATTTCTTTTTTTTTTTTTTACAAAAAAAAAAAAGGTACCCTTTGTTTTGAAACATTTTCATGATTTTTTTAGTTCACCAAAACATTAAGATTTTTTTTTTTTTTTTTACAATTAGCTCTATCATACAAAATAATTTTCCAAAAAGCATTGAATTCAAATTTTGTCAATGGAAACTGTGTGATAGTTGAATATCACAGAGAAGAACTGAACGTGCTTTTTTGTACTTACTAATAAAGAACTGTGAAGAGTTCCATAAATCGATTGATTTTTAATTATTGAATTATATTTAATCAGTAAAAAATCAAAAATAAAATTTTGCACTTTTCCTTATTATAAACGTATTAAAGTGTAATACGAAATCTTAATGATTTATGACATCTCTTTTCTGAGTTGTAAGTCAACTCATACATTCCAAAACAGACACAGCTCCTCTATGTATTTATATAATGTATAACAAAAAACGCCTGCAAATCTTTGACGTCACCAGTAAGGAATATCATACCTTTCCAAAGGCTATTAGTCCAAAAGTAAACGAAATAGCATGATTGGAATCCAGAACATCAACCACTATGCAAGAGGAACTGCTCCAAGACAAAATGGAATATTTCTATTTATTGATTCATTCATTGTTCTCGGCTACTTTCGGCCCAAAGTAATTGTCGGAAAAAAGATTTTTGAAGAAAAGTTTTTCAAGAGTACATATGTTATTTAAAAAAAAGGAAGCGACGAAAACTAAACAAGTAACGTAGCATATCCATTCATAAAAAATGATTTTGGGTTATATATATATATATAATGGAGGTGCCCGTGGTGTAATGGTTATCGTCGTAGGAAATGGACACGGTGATACGAGTTCAAATCCTGGACGAGTCTGATTGCATTTCACATAGCACTAATACCCTTGGGGAAGGTATGAATCTAATTATTCTCCCTCTGGCTATGGGTAAATAATAGCTTTGGTGAGGCAACTAGTCTAGGAGAAGGAAAACACTGAATTCAAACCTGTTATCTCCGCTTAACAATTGACCTTGTGTCATATCCTGCTCGAGGGGGTTGGTAAATATGTATATTAGTTAATTAGTTGCCTGACCGAGGTGTAAGCGAAGGCGCAATTTATTTCCCTGGATTGCTCCACTTATCCTTGATCCCTACCTTATAATACTGAGCGTTAATCAAGGAGGAATCAGGTACCATATTTTGAGTCATTGGTATTACTCGACCTGGGATTGAACCCCGGTCTCCCAGACAAACACTCTAAGTATTATGCCAATAGGCCGGTTATATGTATATATAAAATAGAGGAAATGGATAATGTATGGAATGAATAAAAAATAAGCAACGTGGTGCAATGTTATCTTCCCAGGAAATGGATACGGTGACCCGAGTTCAAAACCTGGATGCAACTGTTTGCATTTCACATAGCGCTAAAAACTTTGCGGGAGGGATGTACCCAATTATTCAACTTCCAATTATGGATAAATATTCTCTCTCCAACTTTGGGCCGACTGGACTCTTCAACATTAATATGGCAACTGGTCTAGAAGGAAAACTCGAAATTCATTGCTCCCAGGTCCACTCTGAAGCAAAGTGACAGCATATATGTGTCAAATAGAACAAATTATACGTGCAAACAAATGACTGATATTAAATTGTGACTGTTATATAGTAATACTTGAAACCATTTAAATGTGTGCAATAAAAGAGCTCAGGCTTGTTTAAGAATATTATCTTTAAAATGTGTTCACAAATCACACACACACACACATATATACACACACACACACACATATATATATATATATATATATATATATATATATATATATACATACGAGGTGCATACGATCAGTTTCCAGACTTTTTTCGTATGGGCATTTAAAATTGTTGTAGGCTCTTGAAAATTCAGTATGTTATTGCTATACATCTTATGAGATGACTGACCAATTTTTATGAACAGCTACAGAAGCAATTGGAATACACCCTACTAAAACCTGGTTGTCACAGCTGGTGAATTTCAAATATGCAATCTGACATTTTGGAAGAACGATATGCACTAAAATTTTGTTTTAAACTTGGGAAAATGCCACAGAAGTGTATGAAATGCTTCAGACTACTTTTCGACCATCTTGTATGAATCGAGCATCAGTTTTTGAGTGGCATAAGAGATTCAAGGAAGGCAGGGAGTCTGTGAGGGATGATGAGAGGTGTGGGAGGAGTAAGGAAGTCAATACACCACAGTTGATTGGCCAAAGGGTTAGGGTTAGGGTTACTATGTTGAGGTTTTAAGGGAGTTCAGGAAGATATTCCTTGGGAAGAGGCCCGCACACTTCAAATCGGGTCAGTGGCATTTCCAGCAGGACAATGCACCAGTCCACAACTCCATCCTTGTCACAGACTATTTGAGCAAGATGGGCATCAAGACAGTTCCCCACCGTCCCTATAGTCCAGACCTTGCTCCCTGTGACTTATGGTTATTCCCTAAGCTCAGAGGCTGTCGTTATGAGACAATTGAGGAGATGAAAGAGGCTGTGACGAAGGTCATTGACACGCTCACACAAGAGGACTTCCATGGGGCCTTCCAGAAGTTGTTGGAACGGTACAAGTGCATTGCAGCCGGAGGAGATTACTTCGAAGGGGACTAGAGTTTTATGTGTGTACTATCCATAAAAGTGGCTAGACGAAAAAAGTCTGGAAACTTATCGTATTCACCTCGTATATATATATATATATATATATAGGATTTGGCATTAAATAACCTACAAGGGTTAATATACTATAAAAACTAAATAAAACTAAACCAATTCACTGTGTACAAACAAAAGATTAATATTGAATAGAATTATAAGGGTTAAATAGCAATAATTGAAACCATTTTATTACGTAGAAACTATAGCAATACTAGAGTGCAAACATAAGTTCAAAGTCATTTATAATTGAAATTAGCGATAAACTTATCTCTTACATATCATATATATCAATATGAATGTGTGCAAACAAATGACTTATGTTAAATTGTGACAGTTATATAGCAATAATGGAAACCATTTAACTGTGTGCAAAAAATAGATCATGTTTGTTTTAGAATGTTACCTACATAATGTGTTTACAAATCATATAGATATTTAACATATATATATAAACAGGATTTTGCATCAAATAACCTAAAAGGGTTGATATGCTATAAAAACCAAACTAAACAGAAATCGAAATTCAGAACAGTTAAACATCACTTAAAATTGACCTTGTGTTGCATCCTACTCATGCGAAGGAATTAGTATATATATATATATATATATGGAAAAAAGAGGGGCACTACATCATTTACTGCCAATACTTTAAGTTTCACGTATGGTATGTTCAGGTGATCTACAGATGAGTAATAGTACTCTAGGTTTCTGCTTCACATTATCACTTCATCTCCGTGGCAAAGAATCTATCAGTTCATACAAAATGTGTGGCTTGTTCTACACAAGCCTTCATCCCGATAAATAAACTACCTGTACAGGATGTTCAATGGTTCTCATCTTCAACTTAAATTACATACGACGGGAACAACATGAAAGTCTATCATATATATATATATATATATATATATACATGTGTGTGTGAGTGAGAACACTATATATGCCGGACAAATTACTCAGGTGATTGTTTCTCTGTCTTGCATAAGGCTAGGCACAAGAAACATCAGGTCATTCTTAAAGTCATATACCTATCACGCTATTTCACCTTAGCTTGTGTAGATAGAGATAAAAAAAATTTACTTATTTGGAGAGTCTAGTGGGAATTTGGAGAGTTGAGGGTTTTTTACCTCCTTTCAAAGTTTTTTTTACTCCACTTGTTTACAAAAAAATGGTTTATATATATATGTGTGTGTGTGTGTGTGTGCGCGCGCGCGTAAGTAAGTATGTATGTATGTATATTGCAAAATAAATGTTTTATGCGCAAGGGGATGTCGTCAATGATGCAATGTTCTTGGGATCCTTGGGAGTTTCAGATGTTTCCCTACCCCACGCGACCCAATCAAGGCTGATTGAATGACAATTCTCCCTCCAGCAGCTGATATTTGCAATATTAGCCTCCATTTTTACAACTGGAACTCAATATGGCTACTTGGAAGCATCATGACTTTATGTTACGACACCACCGAACAATGAGCATGAATACCTTTTTCCTATATATATATATATATATATATATATATATATATATATTAGCGGTTCCGTGATTTCGTTGGGATCCTATTGTTATTGCAATCCAAGATAATATTGATGTTTATAATTAGGAATGATTGAAAGATTCTAATTAGCATTACATATTTATTTCCGTTGTATCAAGAAATTGTTTAATTAAAAATTGACATTCATCGCAGAATTGTTATTCAGTTGCGAATTGGACTAAAAATTCTTAAGTATAGATTAAGTCTCTAAGTATTGATATTTTTAGTTTATCGCTCCGATATCAATTTCACTACGATGTGCCGTTAGTTCCGGGTTATAGTTACGTGTAAATGTACCAATATGAGAGCTTTCACGTACGATCAATTTCCGTATTCAGATTGTAAGAAAAGGTTCTGTCAGAAACCTAAAGTATGTATGCTAGATTAAACAAAACTTTCTCAATAAAAACAATATAATGGGAATCACATATATATATATGTGTGTGTGTGTGCGTGCGTGTGTGTGTGTATAACTATCAAATCATAAAACATTTTTTCTGTTATTGCGATCATAATATATATATATATATATGGTGCAATCAAATAGAGACTCAAACTCGGTTAAGCCGTCATAATAAATTTATTTCGGCGGAGAATATTGTTGGTATATTCTCCGTCTCGTCGGATGAGACGGAGAATATACCAACAATATTCTCCGCCGAAATAAATTTATTATGACGGCTTAACCGAGTTTGAGTCTCCATTTAATTGTACTATATACGCTCTGAATGTGAATTTTGTTATACCCTAGAGAATAAATAGGGAACTAACAATAGCCATACATTGAGCACTCTCATAGATTTATATGATTACCCTCATATATTCTATGTAAAACAATAATCCACAAATACTGTCCTTGGACACTAACTGGATAATTTATATATATATATATATATATATATATAATTAATATGCATAATCTGTCTGTTTGCACAAACTACGCAAGTTTCAACTCAAAGTTTCACTGTGTGTGTGTGAGAGAGAGAAAGTGTGTGTGTGTATTAATAAATAGGTATATATATTGATATATATTTCTTAAAATAGATGTATATATTCATATATATAAGTGAAATAAGTCGGCCAACTACAGCGCCTTTTCTTGGATTCCTCTACTTACCCTTGATTCGTACTTTATAACGCTGAGTGTTAATCAAGGAGGTATCAAGTACCATGACCCGACTTGGGATTAAACTCCAGTCTCCTGGATCAGTGGGGAACATTTATATATATATGTCAAAGTAAAGAATTAAAATTGGCAATCTAAGTTTCACTATTACTGCTACTAGTAGTACTAAAAAAATCTTTTATTAGTATTAAATGGTTTATTCCAGCCAACGTCATTCTTAAAACTACTGAAAACGAATGAAATATCTGCTCATCAAATGGCTGTGTGCCAGTTGGTTAAAACTGTTTTCACCTGAAAGCGGGCGGCTAGTGCCGACTACTTTTGTAGCCATTGTTCCAGAATGAGTATTGACCAAAAAATGGAGTGGGAGTAAGGGAAAACTAGAGATTCCAAATTTGGCAAAACTTATAAAAACATCAAACCACAAATAGTCTTTTGCCAGTTCAGAAAGGCAGAGAAATTATTTCGGGCCTTTATTATTCAATCGCTAATATCTGTTGAATTATTAATCATCGACCTTTCATGTATATTTACGGCCATAGACTGAGGAACATTTGTCAAATAACGAAAGATACTTGTGACAGATACAGAGGTTCTTCTCGTAAATTTGATGGAGATATTTGGGCGTTATTTATTAAACTTTACTGACCCCCTTGTCAAATAGGGTTAGAATACATAGACTATATCCTCTGTAGAAGGGTAAGATAACTCCTAAAAAGTGGGTGTTCTGGGGATACAGTTTGTGGACAGCAATATATTCGGAAAATTTGAAATTCTAGCAAAAATATTGAAATACATCGCGACTATCATGTTAATATTATTAGGAACACAAATCGAGAGAGAGAGAGAGAGAGAGAGAGAGAGAATAGAAAAACACAGACATCCAAAAGTAATGACTTTATAACGAAGGAGAGTCAACGTTAAAACGTTTCGGTTTTAGTAAACCTTCATCAGGACTTTAAGATGAATAATCATAAATTCATCACTTTTGGATCACTTTTTCTATTTTGTTCATTCTTTCGGATTCATTTCCATTATTTACTTATATATATATATATATATATATATATATATATATATAATGGGTACACTGGTTGTTGGCTACTCACCCTTGATATATATATATATATATATATATATATATATATGTGTGTGTGTGTGTGTGTGTGTGTGTGTGTGTGTGTGTGTGTGTGTGTGTGTGAGAGAGAGAGTGAATTCCAACAGCTAGGGTTATTCTAGTAAACCATTGTCAGTTAGTTTGATTCTCAGGCACTATATTTTGTGGGTTTATGCCAGACTTATCGAGGCTCTATCAATAGCTTCATTTAAGAGAAATGGAGAGCCAAAATGGAAAGATACAAGTATATTACGTCAAGTATGCGTACAAGAGAGAAAATAAAAGATTGTTTTCAGCAACAATTCTGATCTTCACAAAAACCGATCAACTTCATTCAACTAAATATAGAATCCTTACCAAGATGCTCTTCTGCAGAATCTGACAAATACTTCTGGTGAGAATCTAATTCCCGGAAATCACGCAGATTCACAACCCAAATGTCAAAATGTTAATATTTCCCTTTTAGCTTTCTCTTAACTGCTATATCTGGATAATACATGCAGAAATAATACGATCTCTTGAATGCATTGTGAACATCTATCTATATATTACTCACTTTCCTTGCCACAACTCCCAGGTCCACTCTGACCCGGAATGGTTATTAAGTAAGAGTTAAGAACACACTAGCATTACCAAATATATAAAACTAAATTATACACGTGGAGTGGTCTTTATTTCCACTGAAACTACAACAGATAGAAAGAACACTATAACTCTGTTAAATAGTGCAAGTTTTCATAACACAATTTTATACACTTAGTCACAATAATTGGTTATGTCTCTTCGCCAACGATGAACAAGAGCATGTATCTCACGCCAGTAAGAGGGTCATTCCGAAAGTACTGCCTTTTATTTTATGATGTTATCCCAAAACACCAGAATCAGATGTTAGTTGTATTGTAGTAAAGATTAAACCCTCCCCTTTTTGCCACGTAACAGATAGCAGACATGTGACAGCTCAACAAAATGGAGTTTGACGTAAAAATAAAGTTATCATATTTACCCAACCCTCCCACTCAGGCAGGATATGACACAAGGTCAGTCTTGATGTCACTCAAGCTCCATTAAAAGATTATCAGCAAACTCTAAGTTGAAAATTCGCATGGAGTAAAATTGTCGAAGAAAATGAAACACTTAAGCTTCACTGGGACTTTAACATACAAATGGGTCACCCAATTCAAGCCTGGAGGTCAAACAGTTTTTGCCATCAAGAAGAAAACTTGTCATCACGTGGATTTTGCCGTTCCAGTGAACCATAGAATGAAAATGAAAGCGGGTTAAAAGTCGGATAAATACCTGGACCTTGCCCGAGAACACAAAACATTGTGAACTATGAAGGTTACGGTGATACTAATCACTGCTGATGTCTTTGGAGTAGGAGAAATGGCGATCAGAAGACTAATCAAGAACAACTAGACCACAGCACTATCAAAATCGGTTAGAATAATTAGAAGAGTCCTGGAGATCTAAGAAGATTTGCTCTTACTCAGTATTTACAGAAAAAAAACACCAGTTCGAGTTGGTGTGAAAAACTCACGAGGAGTATAATAATAATAATAATAATAGCAAGAACAACTTACCTCTGCTTTTTAGCTAGTCTACTCACAGGCAGCGAAAACTTAAATTCCTATATTTTTATTTGAAAAAAGGCTGTTCACCGCATAAATGTTGACAAAAAATATGAGACATCCTTGAGAAAGAAAAAAACAAAAAAAAAAAAAAACTAAATAACACGTGATGCGTGACGTCAAATAAGGATCACGTATTTTTTCTTAGTTTTTTTTATTGCTGATAACATTTTTTCGGTTTGATTTTTTTATGCAAGATTATCTAGTCTTAACTTTGTCCCCGTTAAAGGTATTTTGTAGGATTCTTCGATTTTCCATTGCCGGAATCGGCGAAAGTATTCGGCTTAGATCATCTTGTACTCAAAATATTCTTTCCAAATCTGAGTCAAGACTTCGGATGACGCAACAATTAACTGTCATGGCAACACTGATCACTCAGATTCTATGTGTTGTCATAGCAACAAATTCATCCTTTACCGGCTAAAAGTCTATCGTATTTAATTTTCGTTTTATTTAAGTATCTCACTAACGTAAATATGAGAATATTTAATTGAAGTTTTGTATATTGATTTATTTTCAAATTGTACACAAATAATGTTAGTTTTGGTTTGGTTTCTTTATTTAATGGCATAACAACTTTTGTGGGTTATCTAGTGTGAAAGCCATTCTTGAAGAAGAAGAAGAGCAGTGATACTATTTAACCCATAGCTGGGAGTATAAAGGGGTTCATACCTCTCCCAAGGGTATTAACACGAAAATGAACATAATAACGTGACTGAAGTTCGAACTCGCTTACTTCGAGGAAGCAGTCTATGTTAGCTTTCATTATCTGTCATCAAACCACCCTGTAACGAAATATGCTAATCAATATTTATGGGAGCAAATTACATTTTTATCTTTAAAAAAAAAATTTAAAAAGTGAAAACTGTTTGCTATTCAAAGTGTTTTTTCATGTTATCTGTCAACAAAGTGATGTGTCATGGACTAGTAATAATAATTATAATGATGAATTGTATTTCTAAATCTTTGCCTGAAAATATGAAAAGTCCTTTAGATGTTTGCTACTTGTGTGGGGTTTAAAATTTTTATGAAGGTCAGTGGCTAAGGGCAAGACTGTGTTGCCGTAAGATATCTGACTCCATATTTTGGTTATTTTGCTTTACCCCACGTTGACGTGGCTGGCGCAATGCCTTGCCCAAAGAAGGTCCATAGGAAATATAAAAAAAGAGAAGATAGGAACAGACAGGAGACGAAACATTTCTTTCAGACTTTCCTTTATTTACCTGGTGAATGGACTAACCAACGCTATGTCCCAAGACACAGCGTGGTGCCCAAACACCAGATAGTAAAAACGGTGTTGTCGGTTCGACGTCACTACCCGAAAAGAGATAGGTTCACAGAAAACCTGAGTATTTATCTCTTTTCACCGGCTCCAAATTCGCTACGCCAAAATCCTTCTAATTTTGGCGCGACCGCTTCTCATTGGCTACTTTACATTTTATTATTTTTCTTTTTTCTGATTTTAAACCGGATGGATGCGTGGAGCCTTATGCGTGGCGACGCATTTATACATTTTGTATCAGGCAGCCGACGAGTCTACATCCGGTTGGGAGTCCTTTGGTAATTCCTAAATCGCCACACTTGTGACACCTCGTGTATTGTATTTCTAAATCTTTGCCTGAAAATATGTAAAGTCCTTTATTACTACTTGTGACACCTCGTGTATCACTTATAACAACAGTTACGAAGCTACATCAGCAGTTTCAGTCGTATAGGCTTCGCTCAGTAATGCTTCGTAAATAATAACAATTACGAATATCTCTAAAGTTCCAATATTGGTTTAAAATGATAGTTAATGGCTTAGAATTATTCGAGTATGTGAGGTTTTTCACTGTTTCTTGATATTAGTTACATTAATTGTCGACAATTTACGCCAAATGGTGCCATGATGCTTTAAATAAAAGATGTGGATTTGTTTTTGTTAAATTTTAATTGTTTAATGTAAAAATGCAGATATAGTACACTGCGATTATTTGTAGATGATTATGTAAATTTGAGAAAATTTAACTAAAGTTTTGTATAATTGATTTCCTTTTGAAGTTCTCACATAATAGATTAGTTTTCATTACTTTTTAATTATAAACAGTCATAAAAACCACTTTATAATAAAATATGTAAATTAAGATCTTTTTGCACAATTGCATTTTATTTCTGAAAAGAAATATAAAAAAGTGAAAACTGTTTGTCATTCAAAGTGATTTTTTTTCATCTTATCTATCAGCGAAATGATATGTTGTGGTCTAGTACTAATATGAATAATAATTAATAGTATTACTTTTTCCTTCTTCTGAAAATATGTTAGTAAAAGTAAAGTTGGCGACTGTAGTCGAGGGTGACCAGGAGGCTCCCCTTTTAATAGCTACTACACCGAGGTGTAGAGGAGGGTGCTACTCCTTTCCCTGGATTGCTCCACTTTACTCTTGATGCATACCTTATAATCATATTTACCAACCCCTCCGCTCGGGCAGGATATGACACAAGGTCAATGTTTTTTAAGCGGAGTTTAACAGGTTTGAATTCAGAGTTTTCCTTCTCCTTGACTAGTTGCCTCAATAAGGCTGAAGAACCTAGTCTACCCTACTAAATTACTATTTACCCATAGCTGGAGGGAGAATAATAGGATTCATACCTTTCCCAAGGGTATTAGTGCTATGTGAAATGCAATCAGTCTCGTCCATGATTTGAACTCGCATCGCTGTGTCCATTTCCTAAGACGATAACCATTACACCACGGGCACCTTATAATGCTGAATGTTAAGCAAGGCGACATCAAGTACCATTTTTGAGTCTTTGGTATCACACGACCTTGGATTGAACCCCGGTCTCCCAGACCATTGGCGAACACTCAAACAATTATGCCAATGGCCCGGTCTGAAAACATGTAAGAGCCCTTTATTACAACCTGGAGACATTTAATGCATCACAGATCATGTGAAAAGTATCTTTGTGCTTCATATCAATTAACATTGTTTAGCTTGATTGTCAAGATCAAGTCAATATTCCTTTTAAAAATCAGAACCATGGGACTTTACGTTTGGCCATAATGTACACACAAATGTACAAATTTCAGAAGAGTAATAAAGATTATATATCATACAAATACTGTTAAAAAGTTCTAAACCTCACCCAGGTTTTATATTTGTTTCACAGTTCTCACCTATGTATGGGCCTAACCTGCACAGAAACTAAGATAGAAATCTGAATTAGTTTTTCTGATTTTATAAGAAGTGGTAGTGTGTTGTCACAATAAAAATGTCTAGTTATGGGTCTTTTTTTTGGTGAGGCATATAACTTTTGAACGACTCCCGTGTGCGTGTGTCTGTATATATATATATATATATATATATATATATATATATATATGAGGCGAGCGTAGTGTAATTGTTTTATCGTAGGAAATAGGCACGATGACCCAAGTTCAAATCCTGTATGGTACTGTATTTCACATAATGCTAAAACCTTTAGGATAGGTATGTATCCAATTATTCTTACTCCATCTATGAGTAAATAGTAGGGCAGACTGAGCTCTTTAACCTTGGTTTGACAACCAGTCAAGGAAAAGGGAACTAAATTCAGAGCGGTTAAACTCACCTTAAAAATTACCAATTGTCAGATCCTGCTCGTTTAAATAAGTTGATATATATATATATATATATATATATATATATATATATATATATATATATATATATATATATATATATATATGTGTGTGTGTGTGTGTGTGTGTGTGTGTGTGTGTGTGTTCGAAAAGTATTAGTTGTGGCAAAAGTTATGGAATTAGCACACTGAGTCAATGTTCACCAAGGATTTTTTTATTTCCAATTCCTTTCATAGTAAAAACCATTTGCAATGACTTTTTTTTTATAGTAAAAACCATTTGCAATGACTTTTTTTTTATAGTAAAAACCATTTCCAATGTATTTTCTACTATCCCTAGCAAAAAAAAAATGGAATTAGCTCGCTTAGAGGAGGTCACCTTGGTTTTTTTTAAATTTCCAATGCATTTTTATAATAAAAATTATTTGCCATAAATTTTTATTATAAAAACCATTTCCAATGTATTTTTCTACTACCCATAGCTAAAATTATGGAATTAGCAAACTTAGGGGATGTTCACCTTGGTTTTTATCCAGCAGTAAATAAACTACTAACAGATAAGACATAAAATATTTTTTTTTTTTATAACTGAGCATTTTAGTTGGTTAGGTTTTATGGCATATCAATTATTGTAAGTTATTTAATGTCAATATATATATGTCATCCACTAACAAAACTTTTTCGTTCTATAACAACACTTCAGTGAGGCTAGACACGCGAGACGCTCCAGGCTGGGATCGAAACCCGCCTAACTTTACATATTTACCAACCCCCTCCGCTTGGGCAGGATATGACACAAGGTCAGTTTTTTAAGCGGAGTTTAACAGGTGTCAATTCAGAGTTTTCCTTCTCCTAGACTAGTTGCCTCAGCAAAGCTGAAGAACCTAGTCTGTCCTACTATTTACCCATAGCTGGAGGGAGAATAATTGGATTCATACCTTTCCCAAGGGTATTAGTGCTATGTGAAATGCAATCAGTCTCGTTCTGGATTTGAACTCGTGTCGCCGTGTCCATTTCCTACGACGATAACCATTACACCACGGGCACCCCCTTACTTTACGTCAGGCTAATTACATACTCCTAAGCCAAGCCTGCGACTCAACATCTTCTCGGGAATTAACGCATATGTTTGTTCACATTTTGCGCTATCGGATACCGAAGTGTTCAATTCGTTAGGAGAGCTTTGCATTACGCGATTGGCAACCAGTAATTCCTTCGCTAAAGTGCTCAACCCCTGGTGGGGGAAAATATATTATTTGTAAATGAATTCTATGCAGATAAAATTTTAAAAATAACTAGAGCTCCTTTGTTTGCTAAAAATGAAATGGTTTCAAGTATTTCTATGTAACACTAACAATTTAATATAAAATTAATCATTTGTTTGCACCTAGTGAAATGGTTATACGTATAATTTCTCAGAGAGTATTTCGTCAGTAATCTTATTTTTAAATGATTTAGAGCTAATGCGTTTGCACAAAAGTATTGCTATTGTTTGCACAAAGTTAAACAGTTGCAATTATTGCTATCAAGAAACTAATAATCCTATTTGATATCAATCATTTGTTTTCACACGACGAACTAGTTTCAAATATTGCTATCTAACACTAAAAATTCTATTCAACACTATATATTCATTTGTAAACAGTTCAATGGTTCCAAGTATTTCTATGCAATACCAATAAATCAATTTTTGCACACGGATAAATGGTTTCGCATATTGCTATGAAACACCAACAGTTTTATTTGCACACAGTTAAATGATCTAAGTATTGCTATGTAGCACGAACAATTCAATTTAACATCAGTCATTTGTTTGATTACAGTTAAATGATCAAACAGTTCTATTTGACACATAGATAGGACCCTATCAGGTATTACCACTCCTGGTCAAAGTGGACCATAACCTTTAAAACTCCAGGACGGGAGCCTCGCCATCCAGGATTCTCGATGGTGTGGGTCTTACCATTCCACAAGGATGCAGTCAGCATATCCTACAGCCCCAACTGACAGCACCAGCACATTTTGGTTTCATAAAATATACTTTAAACAAATTCCTCCTTGAGCTTTTCTAACGGCCTTAATTCTTTCAGGTAGGAATTTCACAAATTCAAAGCAATATTCTTTATCAAAGTGGTTCTAACTTTTCCAAATAACAGTTAATAGATCCTCCCTAAATTATATTTGGAAGAGATTTGATTTATGAGCATAATAAGAGGTAGCCAAGTTATTTACTAAGCTTAGTTTACCTATAGCACAAGGCCAGAAGTATGTGACCCTCAGTGAGAATCGGACTCATAAACAATAGTCTGCTAATCTAGCTTGCTAACCATTACACTACATGAGAACAGCTGGTGGTCAATGTGAATATATATATATATATATAAGATAATTTAACATAGCCGTAACGAAGGTAATATGGCTGCCATACCAAATTTAATGTTTGTTTACGCGCCTTAATTCTCTTTTGTTGATGCCTATATTGATTAGACACACCTAAAAGGCTAATAATTTCTCCTTGCGCTTTCTTATTTGATATTCAATCGAAATTAATTTGATTAATCAGTTTCTGAGCTAACAACCAGGATAAGTATATCAGAAAGGAAAAAGGCTTCAGGTACTACTTTACCCCAGGTAACGAGAAAGTGACATCTAACGGACGGGAGGTAGTGTAACGATGAGCCATACGGTAATAAAATAAAATGGAAGAACAAAATTCGCATTCAAGTAGCAACTGTTTATACTACCCCTGACACTGTTGACATGGACCAGCAAACGTCTTCACCATACCATATTTACCAACCCCTCCGCTCAGGCAGGATATGACACAACGTCAGTTTTTAAGCGGAGTTTAACAGGTTTAAATTCAGAGTTTTCCTTCTCCTAGACTAGTCGCCTCACCAAGGCTGAAGAATCTAGTCTGTCCTACTATTGACCCATAACTGGAGGGGGAATAATTGGATTCATAGCTTTCCCAAGGGTATTAGTGCTATGTGAAATGCAATCAGCCTCATCCAAGATTTGAACTCGTATCGCCGTGCCCATTTCCTACGACGATAACCATCACACCACGAGCACCATACCCTGCAATTGATCATCCGTTTGAATAAGTTTTCTTTCTCTTTGACCAATTTGCCATACCAGTGTTCAAGATTCCGGTTTGCACTACTATTTACTAATAGCTGGAGGGAGTTGATGGATTCATGCTTTTTCTAAGGGCATAAGCGCGAAAGCGAAACACAAACAGCCTCAACCAGGATTTGAACTCACGTCAGCGTGTCCTAGGATGTTAACCGTGAGGCCACACGCCTCAATCGTAAGATCATTTACAATATATTTTATAGTAAAACCAATTACTGTATATTTCTATTGTAATATCAATTTCAGTATATTTCTAGAGTAAAACCATTTATAATATATTACTATAGTAAAATCATTTACAGTATGTTTCTATCGTAAAATCATTTACAATATATTTCGGTAATAAAATTGATTGCAATATATTTCTTTAGTAAAAAATATATGCAATATATTTCTATAATAAAATCAAAGTATATTGCAATAGTAAAAATCATTTATAACGTATTTCTGTTAAGTTTTTAATGGAAATTTGTCTATGAAACTAATCAAAACCATCTTAATTGATAATTGGAGAATAATTAATTCATAACCACTGAGAACTCTTTAGTTTCGGAGTTTTAATACATCTGTCAAATAGAATTATTTTAAAACATTTCTATAGTAAATTCATTTACAATATATTTCAATACTAAAATCACTTACAGTACGTATATTTCCATAGTAAAATCATTTGAAATATTCTATTTAATAGTATTGAATTAATTTAGAGGGCTATTGCAATGCGAAATAGTAATTATTTGAGTTTAATTAATTTCAAAGTAAAACTTCATCGTCAGAGATTTTTTTTATAAATGAACACGATGTTGGAGGTTCAATTTTTTTAACGTTGTAAACATGATGTCACGTAGGGTGTTAGAACACCATGTTGAATGAAGTTTTACTTTGAGATTAATTAGACTCAAATAATTATTATTTCGCATTGCAATAGCTCTCTAAATTAATTCGATACCACAAAATAAAATAATTTGTGCAATGCGTCAAGCAAATTACAAAATTTATTTTCAATATATTTCTATTATAAAATCTTTCAAAATATAGTAAATTCATTTACAATGCATTTCCGTAGTTGGTTGGTTGGTTGGTGTTTTATAGCATATCAGCCCTTGCGGGTTATCTAACGGTAAATCCTGCTTATATATATATATATATATATATATATATATATATAACTTAAATCGCGAGTCGGAAATCTTCTACTAAAGTTTCACCTTATCGGATCATCAGGAAGTCTAACTCCGACTATATATATATACATATATATATATATATATATATATGATTTCTTAGTGATAGTTTGTTGGTAACTTTATTTTTAAACGAATTGTTAGAGCTCATTGGTGTGTACACAGTTAAGTGATTTCAAGTATTCCTACGAAACACTAATATTTCTATTTGATATTAATCATTTGTTTGCACACAGTTACGTGGTTTCAAATATTTCTATTCAACGTTAGTAATTCTATATATTCAAGTATTCCTATGCAATATAAATAATTTGCGCACAGCTGTATGGCTTCAAATAACTAATAATAATCCTTTGTAAATGACTGAACAGATCTATTTCACCCATAGATGCGACCCTCATAGGCACTACCATTCAAGACCAGATTGAATCTGGGAGTACTCTACATTTCCAAAAGATCCCGGATTGGAGCCTCACCTCCAGATGTAGTTTATTGTTATACCAAGGACAGTTGTTGTGGTGGGAGGTCTTACTCTTTGCAAAGATGTAGTTGGCTTCTTCTACAGCCCTAGCAAACAGGCCAGACGTTTCTGTAATGTTAGTATTGGATGTTTATCTATGGCACAAACCAATACCATCTTGAACGACAAAGAAAAATGACACACAATAATGAGGTGCTCCAATCATTGAAAACAGATCAGTCACAACATCAAAGTAAAATCAATTAATCCAAGATAACTTAAGAAATTGAAAGTACTTGACGCCAAGAAGAAATTAACCTCCATGAAAGCCAATATTTGTAAAATCTTATTCGAGATTCACGCTTGCTTGATAAATTGGTTGGGTGGTTGGTTTTATGGCATATCAACCTTTGTAGGTTATTTAACGCCAAATCCATTTTCATACTAATAGTCAGTTCTATTTCAAACAATTCAGTTTAGCGTGAGTACACAGTTTGTCAAAAACATTTCTATTTCAAGCTATTCAGTTGATTGGTTTCGGTTTGGTTTCTTTGTTTAATGGCATATCAACTCTTAGTAGGTAATTTAATGCCAAATCTATTCTCCTAGAAGAACAGTAGTGGTGCTATTTAACCCATACCTGGGAGGATAAGGGGGTTCATACCTTTCCCAAGGGTATTTGCCCGAAAGTGAATGTAATAGCGCGACTGGAGTATGAACTCGCTTACTACGATTCCACAGTCCATCGCTTTAACCATTACACTACGAGGACACCCACGCTATTCAGTTGAGTCAAACAGTTCTAATTCAAACAACTCAGTTTAGTATAAGTATAGATTTAGTTCATACACAATTAAATGTCAAAACAGTTCTATTTTAAACAATTCAGTTCAGCATAAGCACGCCGTTTCGATGTCAAAACAGTTCTATTTCAAGCAGTTCAGATTAGCATAAGTACACAGTTCAATTGTTAAAAATATTTCCTTTTCAAGCTATTTATTCTTGTAAAACAGTTCCAATTCATAAGTATGCAGATTAGTTCTATTTAATCCATAGATAGGACAATATCAGGTGCTGCCACTCTTGGCCAGAGTGGACCTGGGAGCAATAGCAATGAAGGGGTGCTCCGCATTCCCTAAAGCTCCAGCATCACTGGACCTCACCATCAGATTGTTTAATGTCATATCCAGGACACTCGTTTTGGGTGGGTGGGGGTCTTACCCCTTTAAAGAGGTGGAGTCGGTGTATTCTACAGCCCCCTCCCCACAGCCGACTGGTAATTTTGTAATAGGTAAATTGAACTACAACTTCAGTCTGTATTTTTGAAAAATGCTGAGATATGAAAATAAAATGATGATATTAGCCAATGAAGCATTACTACACTGAATTTAAATGTTTTTGATATTGATATGGTTACCGTAAAAATGATATAGTTCTTTTAGCGAACAAACAGCTTCTCTGCATCGAACTCAAATACTGTAAACAATCTGAGGCCCGTGTAAAAAATGACTTCGGCATAAAAATAACCCAACAAGGGTTGACAAGTCAAGAAACCAACCAACCCTATATATACGGGGTGCTTCAAAAATGTTAGCATTTCTATTGGCGTTCCTTTATGATATTAGGATTTTAAAGTCTCCACCTGTTCACCATCCTTATCAACTTATTTCTGGAATCTTCCCCGGGTGGTTTCCACCATATCAGCTCTGCTTTTCTAATAAAGATTCTCCTATAGAAATATTAACATTCTTATTCACCTGTGGGAGGTTCCAAGAATGTGCTGAAATGAATGGTGAACATGTAGAAACTATTATTATATCCTAAAGGTTATCCCAATAAGGAAGCTAACATTTTGTAATCACCTTGTATATGTCGTGTGCTCCAAAATACTAGCAAGCTTAGTAAATGAGTATCTATTTGCGTCGGTGGTTCTCGAACTGTTTACAGCAGCATAACTCTCTCCTGCAGAAATCTCCCAAACGTTATGCGTAAATCTTTACGTAAACGTGTACATCGACGTTTGATCATGTCCACTGTAGGTATTATGTCTACGTATTCATATTTTAATGGAATAAAGAATTGGTGTACTTCTTCAGTCAGATATATCTTTTAATATGCTGTCATAAGAATAAATTCTGAGAACCAGTGAGATAGATAGATAGATAGATAGATAGATAGATAGATAGATAGATAGATAGATAGGAGCAGTCTAAGATAGCTAGCAGGCTGTATATATCTAGCGAGCGAGATAGATAGATAGATACGAAATATTTTTCTGTACGGTTATTTTCTTTATAGGTTATTTTTTCCTAAATTCAAACAACTCATCTTGGAACAAATTCAAATTGCTTATATTTACAGGGTGGAGACGAAGTACTAGGGTAGTCAATAACAATATAATATTATTGATTTGCCTATTTCTTCTGCCCACACCCAATCTATCGTATTTACTGATTTTCTTTAGGTATTTTTTACGTTATGTTTTGTTTGCTTTCTTATTCCAGAATTTACGTTGCGCACCCCCCCAAAGAAGAAAACAGTAATTGATTTCGACTTACCATTGAAAGTAAAAAAATATGTGTTGTCAAAAGAGTTCTATTTCCGGATGGCAGAGAACCCAATTGAAACTAGCAGAATTATACAAAATGTCTCCGGGAGCAACTGACAGCGCATATTCGCTTTGGAATTATGGCACGTTAGTAATCATCATCATTATCATCAAGGTGTAAAGAGAGGACGAATTCCCCTGAATCTCTCTTGCCATCCGTCCCTAATCGACCATCACTCTTGATAGGTTCTCTAGACGGCACGCAGTGTCAAAACAGAGTTGTTTAATGCTGGTTAGCCAACACTTGTGTGTCCATGTGTAGGAGTTCATAAAAGAACGTTGCTTATGGTTCGTCTTTACCTCAACAGTAGTGCCCAGAATGTCTTGCTCACCTTGCTTGGATAGTTTGAGAGATGGGAGCTAAGTGGTCTTACAGCAGCTATTTAGCTATTTTGTGGGATCATACTTCCAGAGTTTATTCAAAACAGCACGCAGCATCCTTGAGTAGCTCCTATCTAGCTTTTCCCCCTGGTAGTAGTAGTACAACCATACAATAGTACTGACACGGCTACACCTGGGAAGAATTCCCGTTTTATCAGATAATTTGAAAAAATTATCGTTACTTCAAAGAGGAAAACCAACAAATACTAACATGCAGAAATAATATATAGTCTTGATGGGTAATTAAGAAAGGAAGAAAGAAAGAAAAGGCGACTAGATAGAAAGAAAGAAGTCAAAGAGACCAGTGAAGCCCCAGCTATGGGTTAAATAATACCACTACACTCCTTCTCCTAGAATAGTTTTGACATTAAATAACCCATGAAGGTTGATATGCCATTAAACAAATGAATCAAACCAAACCTGACAAGGAATGAAAGAACTAAAACATACCAAAAATCACAATTAGAATGCATTCAAGGCCAAAGCAATAAAATCAGAAATTCTGTAAAAGATAAACAATCACGATCGGCACAGCAGACAGCAAATAAAGTTAGTCGAAGGAAAAGCACTTCGAGATTAAAACTAAAAGTTGAGTGACAAGAAGAAAGACTTCAGAAGTGGAAAGAACATTTCAAGAATCTTCTTGGAAACCCTCCTGAAATCACAAACAAACCAACAGACGAAATTATTCCTGGCTAGTTAGAAATCAAACTTGGACAATTCAAGTAGGATGAACTTGACATAATTCTGAAAAGAATTAAAAGTAGAAAAGCTTCAGGTCTCGATGAAATACTTCCTGTAGTATGGAAACAAGGAAATTTGATTACATACTTCGATTATGCAACGCAGTGTATAAACAAAACACAATAAAGAAATGGACGAATGACAGCAGCATCCCTTTCTTAAAGAAGGGTGAACTCAGAATCACAAAGAACTACAGAGCTAAAACCTTATCACTATACTGGCTAAGGTTTATAATACTATGCTTCTCAAATGTATTCGACCTGATGTTGTTGGCACGTTGGTAGGAAAGTAAAACAAGAAATTTAAATACCGTAGTCAATGTAGCATTTGTTTCATTTGCGACTCATTTAAAATAAGGAAAGAAAAACAATTCAACTGATGGCTAATGAGTTCTTTCTCATAAGGTCAGTCTTGTACTACTTGGACGCTAACTAAACGGCTGGAGAAGAAGCTAGACGGCAATTACACAAGAATGTTGCGAGCAATATTGAACTAGTCCTGGCGGAAACACCCCACAAGGCACCAATTATACGGCCACCTACCTCCCATCATGAAAACTATCCAAGTTAGACGAACCAGACATACAGGACACTGCTGGAGAAGCAGAGACGAGCTCATTAGTGATGTACTCCTATGAACCCCAGCATATGGCCGAGCAAAAGCAGGACGACCAGCTCGAACATACATACAGCAACTATGTGAGGATACGGGATGTAGCACTGAAGATCTGCCAGAGGCTATGAACGATAGGGAGAAGTGTCGAGAGAGGGTCAGGGATATCCGTGCCACTCTTATAGATGAGCAGCAGTAGTTCCCCGATCGAACTGACGGTCCTGACCGTTGAGTCGCGAGACTCGTACGTCCAGGACCAGGTTAGGTATTGCATTAGCCCGTCAGATGGTTTATTCGCATACCTTTACGTCCATCATGCTGCTTCCCATGTGAACGTAAAGAAAAAAAGGGGCCTTTCTTTTCCAGTAAGTTTTAACTTAGTTAAAGTTCAAGACTAATGTATATTTATAGGAGATTTTTTTGGTATATTTTCACCTTTCTTCAGATATTGGCCCTAATTTCGTTATATATATATTTTTGAGGGGGTGGCATTGGGGACTTTCTTGACTTGGCTGTTTTTTTTTGTTTTGTTTTGTTTTTCTAAACTACTATGGGGGTGTCTGTGAGGATTCTAAGCTTTTTGAAAAGACTCTTCCACGCACCATGCGTGCTAGTACGTTTTACCAGGGTCAAATATTCAATTTGGATTTACGGTATAGTTGCCTTGACATTTAAAACACATTGTACAAGCGGCATTTTACAAAGAAAAAAGTATAGTTACTCAAAACTATACAATTGCTTGAAATAGATAAACCCAATATCGTTTCAAGTATTTCAAGGAATTATGTAACTATATATAAATATATATATATATAGTGTCTTGATAAGAAAGAAAGAAATTATAGGCTGATAGGAGAGTAGTCAATGGGATCAGTGAACCCGTAGCTATGGGTTAAATAGTACCACTACTGTCCTTCCCTAAGGATGGTTTTAGCATTAAATAACCCATTAAAGTTAATATGCCATTAAACAAACAAACCAAACCAGATCAAGAAAGAAAAAAAAGTAATATTCAAATTATAACAGAAGTCGACTCATCACAACGTCCCAGAATCTCATCCAGCCGACATTGTGCCCTATAAAAAGAAAACAACTCGTTCCGATCGATGTTATCACTTCATGGCATCGTTCGGTCTTCAATTGCTGCAACTTCACGCCAAAAAATTTTTTTAAAAATAATTTCAATGACGTCACCCACGCTTTCTTTCTTTGTTTCAGCCAGAGCAGCAAAAAACTCAAGTCCAGATCAAAAACAGACGATTAAGAAATCTGTTGCTTTTTACGACCACTGCATATTTGAATATTCTTCTTAATCAGTGAAAAATACAGAATGTATTATTGAACAGCAAAATAAAAAGTTTTTTTTTTCGTTTATTTTATTTTTACAGTAATACATAACAAAGCTATAAATTCACTATATGTTTTCCTTCTCCTAATATAGCTGTCTAACCAAGGCTATAGAATCCAGCCTGCTTAACTATTTAACAATAGCTAGTGGAAGAACAGATGGATTCATGCCTTTCTCCAAAATCATTAGCGCGAAGGGAAACCCAAACAGACTCGTCCAAGATTTGAACTCGTGTCACCGATTTAATTTACCACGATGATAACCGCTATGGTAAGAACGTCTTCTAAATGCATGACCATAATTATCCCCATTATGCAAAACTGGATTTAGCAACCCTTCTATTAATTAATGTTTGGTATACGAGACAATGACCTAATGGATACAATTGTGGTTTAAAGACGACCGTGAGTTCTATCCCCGAGACGGGTAGTTAATAAAAGTTTTATACTCTAATGTAGTGGAAAAGACGGAGAATCGACCTCTTAAAGATGGTTTACCGTAATTATTTGTGTATAACACGCACACCTAAATTTGGGTAATGAAATTTTGAAAAAGTATCTTGTATATAATACGTACTGACATTTTAGAATTTGTAGTAGTTAGATTTAATATTTGTTCAATTTTTTATCCGGGTCGTATAGATTAGAAATAAAAAATTATACAGATTACTAATGTCTAGAAAAGAAGACATTTATGCAGTAGTTAGAGCAAACACAATGACATTTTCACACGAAAATCCAATGAGTGTGGCAATTATAAGCTCACTCAAAGAGAAACAAAATTGTAAATAAATACACATTCCAATTATAATTTCTCTGTAGCAGTATAAAACAAAAGCGTTTGTTATGCATTAGTTTGGATCATAGATGTAACATACACTTAGTCATACTGTACTGAATATGGTGATGCATAAAAAGTCATTAATTAGTTCTCGTGTATTATACGCATCCCTAACATTTAGGTTTAAAATTGTGGGGAAAAGTGCGTGTTATACACGAATAATTACATTGACTAGGAAGAATTAATTGATAGGGATTATCCTCTAAACTAGTGATTCCCAACCGATTTTACGCCATGCTCCACTTCAGAAATTTCTAAAATTCTGATGCCCCCTCGACGCACTAGAAAACAATTCACTGTTATTAACTCATTCTTGAATTGCGCCCTTATTTTGTTGGTATAGTAAGCCGAAGGGTTCACATCCTACGCATGCCCCACCAAAATATTGGCATGCGCCCCACGTTGGGAATTACTGATCAAAACAGAATGAGAACTGTCTGCACTCGTAGATTTAAAAAAAATGGTTAAGTTTCCAGAAGTGATGGAAAAGATGTTGTTGGTAATGCATAAATCTATGGAGCTATCAGTCGACTAAACACCATTAAACCCACTATTATAGTTGAAATATTTGACTATGAGACTCATAGATACCATCCAAGTAAGTACAGCCACTCCAGATCAGAGTGGACCTATGAATAATGGCAACAAAGAGATGAATTCACACTTCCCAGAGCTTTGGAGCGAGAACCTCACCATTGGATACAGTTTAGTATTATATTCAGAACACCCCTTTTTGGGGGAGATGCAGTCGACGTATTTTAAATTCCACCATCAGCGCAATATGAGTTTATGTGTATCTATATATCATTTTTTAAAATCTTTCATATCAACGGCAACTGCCAGTTTAACGTTTTCACAATCTTCAGGTGATAATAAAAGCTTTTCTTTTTTCTGGAACTAGTTCTTCATCAATGGATGATGTTGAGTGTCAGACCCAAGAAACACTTTTGGTGGATAGCAATAACTGTAAGCCCCACCGACAAGGCATCAAAAAAATTGAAAAGGCTAGGATCCAATTTGACTGACTATTTTGGCAATCATTTCAAATTGCAATATGGTTTCGCCTTTTCAATCTCCTTGATCGGTTCTAAACAAGATTCTATTATGAAGAATTTTATCAAAAGTGTTTAAAAAATGCATTTATCAAAAATTCAATATTTAGAACTACAAAATATCACTAGATTGCAAGATAAGGACGCCTCCTGTGGTGCAATGTTTAGCAAGCTAGACTTGCAAAGAGTCACAAGTGAGTTCGAGTCTCATTGTGTGCCCCATTCATGATGCCTTGTACCATATCTAAGCAAAAAGCTTAATGAATTTCGAGATGGCAAGTTATTTTTGTTTTTCTTGTGTAATGTTCCTGTATTTATAAAAAATCATTTATACTACAGAGGAATAGTTTATAAAATATAATTCTGTGTAAATTATTTGGATTTCGATTAGTTACTTAATAAACAAACAGTTACTATTTCTATACAAATGATTATTATTTAATAGAAATAGTTACTTGAAACCATATACAAATAGTTACTATTTGTATAGAAATGATTATTATTTAATAGAAATAGTTACTTGAAACCATATACAAATAGTTACTATTTGTTTAGAAATGATTATTATTTAATAGAAATAGTTACTTGAAACCATATACAAATAGTTACTATTTGTATAGAAATGATTATTATTTAATAGAAATAGTTACTTGAAACCATATACAAATAGTTACTACTTGTATAGAAATGATTATTATTTAATAGAAATAGTTACTTGAAACCAGAAACAAATAGTTACTATTTGTATAGAAATGATTATTATTTAATAGAAATAGTTACTTGAAACCATATACAAATAGTTACTATTTGTATAGAAATGATTATTATTAAATAGAAATAGTTACTTGAAACCATATACAAATAGTTACTATTTGTACGCAAATAATTATGATTAAATAGAAATAGTTCTAAAAAAAGTTCTAAGCCATACACAAAGAAGAGCCATAACTGAACATTTTAATTGTAGCAACACGCTTCCACTTCTGAAAAAAACTAATTCAGATTTCTACCTTAATTTCTGTGCAGATGAGGTCCATACAAAGATGAAATTGTTGGTTGGATTTTACGGCATATCAAACTTGTAGATTATTCAATGCCAAACCTATTTATACATATATATTGAATATATAATTAGTTTGTAGGTAACAATTTTTAAACGAGCCAGAGCTCATTGGTTTGCACACAGGTAAATGGTTACAAGTATTGCCATGTAACAGTAATAGTTTTATTTGCACACACTAAATGGTTTCAAGTCTTGATATCTGACACCAGTGATTCTATTCAACATTGAAATGATTCTAACTATTGCTTTGTAATATAAATAATTCAGTATCAATCATTTGTTTGGTTAAATGGTTTCAAGTAGAGAGAATTATTAAATATTTTTATTTAACCAATAGATAGGACCCTAACAGGTACTATCACTTGGGCCTATGTGTACCCGGGAGTAATGGCAATGAAGAAGTACCCCACTTTCCCCAATGCTCAAGCAACTGCGAAGAAGTGGACCACGGAATTCAAGCGGGACAGGACTGTAGAAATGAATTTTAATCCCCCCATCCAAAACTGATAAACAAGTTGATGCTATTCACTGCATGGTTTTAAATGACGGACGTCTTACTGTCCCGCAGATAGCTAAGTTCATAGGCCTAAATTCTGGTTTGGTCCACACTGTTTCATCTACAGATGTTGGTTGGTTGGATTTTATGGTATATCAACCTTTGTAGGTTATTTAACACCAAATCCATTTTTATGCAAATAGTTCTATTTCAAACAATTCAGTTTAGCATGAGTACACAGTTTAATTGTCAAAAACACTTCTATTTCAAGCTACTTATTTTAATCAAACAATTCTAATTCAGCTAATTCAGTTTAGTATAGATTTTGTTTACACAGTTAAATGTCAAAACAGTTCTATATTAAAAAATTCAGTTTAGCATAAGTACACAGTATAAATGTAAGTACACAGTTTAATTGTAAAAAAAATTCTATTTCAAGCTATTCAGTTCTAATTAAAACAATTCAGTTTCAGCATACGGATGCAGTTAGTTCTATTTAACCCATAGATAGGAGCCTGTCAGTTGCTACCACTCCCGACCAGAGTGAACCTGGGAGCATTGGTAATGAAGGGGTGCTACACACCCCCATACCTTCAGCATCACTGGAACCTCACCATCAGGTTTGGTTTGGTTGGTTTCTTTGTTTAATGGCATATCAACTCTTTTTAGGTTATTTAATGCCAAAGCCATTCTCCAAGAAGAACAGTAGTGGTACTATTTAACCCATAGCTGGGAGGATAAAGGGGTTCATACCTTTCCCAAGGGTATTTGCCCGAAAGTGAACGCAATAGCGCGACTTGAGTACGAACTCGCGTACTTCGATTCCGCAGTCCATCGCTTTAACTATTACACCACGAGGACCCCCCCCCCTCACCATTAGGTTGTTTAATGTCATATCTAGGACATTCATTGTGGGGGGGGAGTCTTACCCCTCTGCAGAGGTGTAGTCGGTGTATTCTACAGCCCCAGCCGACTGGAGCACTTGCTGAGGAGGTGGATTCTTACCCCTCAGCAGAGATGCAGTCGGTGTATTCTACAGCCCCACCCCAGCAAACTGGACAATCGTACAGATTATCAAGTTGTCTGTAAGTTGAGTCCCAAGAATGTTGACGCCAGAGCACAAGCTGAAAATAGTTGACATTATCTGGACACTTCTGATTCGCTTCCTGGCTAACCCTAAGAATTTCCACTGCATATTAGTCACTCAAGATGAAACCTGGGTTTATCACGTTGAACCTGAATCAAAGATTCAAAGCCAACTCGAAACACTCTGGTTCTCCGTCCCTGATCTGTTTGAAAATTATAAGTATCAAATAGGAATACTTGAAACCATATAACAGTGTACAAATTATTTGTATTAAAAATAGTTACTTGAAGATATAATTGTTTACATAGAATTATCATTTTTATTATTTTACCTTTTGGAAAGTTTTTCACACCAGCGTTAGCTGATGGTTTCTCACTGCATTCTGAGTGACAGCAAGTCTTCACAAGTCTCCAGGACACTTCTCAGTATTCTGGTCAATCTTAATATTGCTATTGTTTTGATGGTCTCCACTCGTCCTCATTTTTTAAAGTCCTTCAGTCCCGGTACCAATCCTTTGGTGACTGTACCGAGCACACCAATTACAAATGGTATCACCGTCATTTTAATGTTCCATAGTTTTTTCACTTCTCTAGTAAGGTCTAAGTACTTAACTTTTTCTTTTCGCTTTCTTTCAGTTGTCAGCCGAAGCGGCAAAGTCCACCATTTGGCAGGTTCAAATTACTATGATTATTTACCTTACAACTAGTGTTAGGTGATGGTCTTTTACTGGGGTCTGAGTGATAGCAAATCTCCTCAGTTCTCCGAGACTCCTCTCAGTATTCTGACCGATCTCAACAATACTGTAGCCTGGATGGTCTCTGAGTTCCAACTTCTCCAGTTCTCTTTCCAAACCTTCGGGACCATCCCTAGCGCGCCAATTACAATTGATATCAACGACACCCTCATGTTCCATAGCTTTCTTAGTTCCCTAGCAAGGTCTAAGTACTTGTCTCTTTTCGCTATATTTGATTTTCACTCTATGGTCTGCTGGGACAGCAACGTCCTCTATACGGCAAGTTCTTGTTTGTTCGTTTGTTAATAATTGGTAGGTTGGGTGTTCTGACAAGGATTACGTAAACTGTTGGAATCTCAGAATTCCTGAAATCGTAATAAGCGAGTTCGAACTCCAGTCACGTTATTACGTTCACTTTCAGACAAATACCCTTGGGAAAGGTATGAACCCCCTTATCCTCCAAGCTATGGGTTAAATAGTACCACTAATGTTCCTCTAGGAGAATGGCTTTGGCATTAAATAACCTACAAAGGTTGATATGCCATTAAACAAAGAAACCAAACAACCAATCAAAATTCCTAAGAATTTTATGCGTCTCATTCTCGAGGACGGATTCTGGTTTATGCATATATCATTTCGTAATATGGTCAAATTTCAATTTCTTGCACAATTCCCAGTGGATCACCTTCCACATCCAGTCGTGTCTAGTCTTATACTCCTTTTGCGCTAGTTTGCTACATTCGCTCATAATGTGATTAATTGTTTCGTCTTTATCATCACATAACCTATACTTGCTATTCTGCTGTGTATAATTATCATTATTATTTACTAGAAACCGTTCAATTGTGTGCAGATAATAATACCAAATCCATTTTTATGCAAATAGTCAGTTGTATTTCAAAGAATTCAGTTTAGCATGAGTAAACAGTTTAATTGTCAAAAACATTTCTATTTAAAGCAATTCCGTTTATTCAAACAGTTATAATTTAGCTAATTCAATTTAGTATAAGTACATATTTCGTTTACACACAGTTAAATGTCAAAACAGTTCTATAACAAACAATTCAGTTTAGTGTAAGTATAGTTTAAATGTCAAAAACAGTTCCTTTTCAAACAATTCAGTTTAGCATAAGCACGCAGTTTAAAAGTAAGTACACAGTTTGTCAAAAACATTTCTATTTCAAGTTATTCAGTTTAGTCACACAGTTCTAATTCAAACAATTCAGTTTAGCATAAGTATGCAGTTTAGTTCTATTTAACCCATAGATATGGCCCTATCAGGTGCTACCACTCCGGGCCAGAATAGACCTGGGAGCATTGGCAATGAAGGGGTATTCCGCATTCCCCAAAGCTCAAGCATTACTGGAACCTCACCATCAGATTGTTTAGTGTCATATCCAGGACACTGGTTGGAGAAGGGGTCTTACTCCTCTGCAGAGGTGCAGTTGGTGTATTCTACAGCCCCAGGAATTGATCGGAAAGTCAGTCGTAAAATACTATGTTACAATGCACCACAAAATTGTCCAAAATATTTTACTTTTCCCAGAAGTTACGGAACACTTTTCAGTCCTAATAAATGATACGCGCGGGTGTATATGCGCGTGCGTGTTTACTGGAATTGAAAAGTTGTTTAGTTAGTTGTGTTGGTAATTTAATACCAAATCCTCAAATATATATATATATATATATATATATATATATATAATTTATAAATGAATAGTCTATGTGTAACATTTTTTAACGAGTCAGACCTCATTTGTTTGCACGCAGTTTATGTTTTCAAGTATTGCAATTTATTGTTTATCCTCAGCTAAATGTTTTCAAGTATTGCTATCTAGCACTAATAGTTCTATTCGCACAAAATTGAACGGCCTCAAGTTATGTTATTTAACATTAGTAGTTTTATTTATTAAGTATTCCTATCTAATTTAATGCTAATCATTTTTTATTATACATGGTTAAATGGTTTCAAATATTACTATTTAACCTTAATAATTCGATTCAATATTGATAATGCCTAGTAAAATATCGAACTGTTCTATTTACCCATAGATAGGGCCCTAACAAGTTTTACCTACCCGGGTCAGAGTGAACTTGGAAGTAATAGCAATAAAAGCGTACTCCACATTTCCCAAAGCTCCAGGACTGAAGCCTCACCATCATATGCTCATCATAAATATAATATATATATATATATATATATATATATTATATTATATATATATATTATATATATATTATATATTATATATATATATATTATATAAATATATATATATGCATGTGTGTGTGTGTGTGTGTCTGAAAATATATCCAACCCCAGGAATGGATTAAATAGTACCACACCCATCTATCTATTGGAGATGGAGTCCTCGTGGTGTAGTGGCTAATGTGCTAAACTGCGACAATGTAGTAATCGAGATCGAACTCCAGTCACGCTAATTTGTTCACTTTTGGACTTATATCCTTGGGAAAGATATGAACCTACTTGCCCCCACAGTTAAGTAGTACCACAACTGTTCTTCTACAAAGACAGTTTCGGTATTAAATAACCTATGAAGATTGATATGCCATTAAACAAAGAAACCAAACAAAACCAAACGCTATTACGTTAACTTTCGGACTAATACTCTAGGAGAAGGTATGAATCCCCGAATCCCACCATCTAAGGCTTAAATATTATCACTGCTGTTCTTTTACAAGGATGGCTTTGGTATTAAATAACCCAAGAAGGTTAGTATGCTATTAAACAAAGAAACAAAATAGTCAGAAGATGTAATTTTTTATGATAATATGTCAATGATTCAATTTTTTGTTAAACTAAGTAATTACAAGCAACTGTTAAAATGCTTCATCCAAAGATTATTTAATCTTTTTGATTTAAAGATATTGGCCTGTCTAATAGATAGATAGATAGATAGATAGATAGATAGATAGATAGATAGATATTAAAATGACTACGGTGCATTTGTTAGATAGAATGCCGGCATCTGGACATTGATTTACATAAGTGAAAGTGAAAGTGAAAGAGGGAACACAGTTTCTTTAATGCATAAACAAGTGCAGCTACTGATCGACTATACACCAATAAACCAGCATCTTTACAACTAACTACTTGTACTGCTATAACTTCATCGCAAAGTAGCCACACACTATTTTCTTCGTAAGCACAACATGGATCGACTACAGAAACATTTGACATTCTTTCTAATCGTAACTTTTCTTCGCCAAGTTTAAGTAAGCGACAGAGAAGCAAGGTCACTTTGCGCTATCAAGGGGAAGGTATCAGCTGAAAATAAATTGCTGCTTTTGATGACTAATTTTAACAAAGGTGGATACGTTGCAATGGATTAACAGAATATAACTGATAAATATAATTAAAAAATGGGAGCGGAGTTTTTTTTTAATTTTTTTAAATAGTTATAGATAGATAGATAGATAGATAGATAGATAGATAGATAGAAAATGGGAGAAGATAGATAGATAGATAGATAGATAGATAGATAGATAGATAGATAGATAGATAAAAAATGAGAGAAAAAGATAGATAGATAGATAGATAGATAGATAGATAGATAGATAGATAGATAGATAGATACTTTTGGTGACTTATTTTAACTAAGGTGACCACATAAAGAAGAAATGATTGGAAAATATAATTTTAAAAATGTGAGATGTTTTTTTCGTGTTTTTTCTCTTTGTCCAAACTGCTCAAAGAGACCAATTTAAAATAGACATCTTTAAATTAGGTCTATAATTTGTTATATTTTAACCTGCTATTGTAGTTGAAATAGTTTTCCCTGGCGTAATACAGTCTTCCTAGTCAAAATCATTGATCCTTCATACAAAGATAACTTTAGTAAGAAATCAATGACCATGCACTTCTCTTCAAGAAACAAAGAAAGCAAAATTCATGTCAGCTAAAAAGAACTAAGAATTCTAAACTTCACAAACTAAGGAATCAAAAGTGATTCTATTTTTTTTTTATTAATATTGATCATCAATTATCATTAAAATCAGCAAATCTGTATTGTTACAAAGTTTGTTGGAATATTGGTGCAATATGAAAGACACACGCAAATAATGGCATCAATAATCCCCACTCAAATAAGTTTACAGATGCACAACAACTGATATAGATAGACAAAATTATCACGCTATCCTCCCTTGCAATGAAAATCCGTTTTTGTTTATAAATTCATTTGTATTGTGATAACGCTACACCACTAGAGAAACATGTCAATCCTATTTTCCAAATTGTGTTCTTTCTTATTCCGTTAGTTTTTATTCCAAACATTTCTCACATACATATGTATAGATATGATGGGAATTTTAGTGATAGAATTTTAGATAGATAGATAGATAGATAGAAGACTCGTTTTGCAGACCAGTTCGCTAATGTAGTGATTTTGATTTGTGGAAGACTAAACTGAGCTTAGTAAGTAACTAGATATACACACGGATATATATATATATATATATATATATATATATATATATATATAGAGAGAGAGAGAGAGAGAGAGAGAGAGATGAATTTTAGTTTTAAGTTTTCGCTGTATAATTTACCACGGAATAAAGTGCATCAACAAGGAAGGAGATTATATTGAAAAATTAATATTTGTTGTGTAAAACAAGTATTTTTATTAAGTTGGTGGCTTACTATAGTAACTCTGTGTGTGTGTGTGTGTGTGTGTGTGTGTGTGTGTGTGTGTGTGTGGTAATAATATGCACGTAGACTAGTGGTGCCAAAATGGGGTCAATTTACACTACAAATATTCATTTGTCAGCATAGTCTCCTTCCGTGTCAATGCACTTAATTGAGCGTTGAGTATCAGTCATATGGATCTCAGAGTGAATTAGGCTGTTGAAATTTTAAAATTCAGTTAATAATTATTTAGTATAACGGACCAGGTTTCTCAAAACCAGAAGGGGACGTGAGTTCGTGTCTCACCGGAACCCTATTATCTATTTATTTACTTTTTTGTTTTGTTTTGTTTCCGATGTCCACTGTTGTTGCAGAAGTGAAGACCTGAGTGAGCAGCGATAAAAAAAAAAGAAGCAACTAGAATTCGGAAGGTAAAGGATAATATTAATCTACATTCTTAATAGTAATGACTTACAGAGTTTCATATTTAAAAAATCTATTCAATTGAAATGAATAAATAAAATTTACTGCTTAAAATTCATTAATAAACCCCCGTATATGCTACTCTGTGTGTGTGTGTGTGTGTGTGTGTGTGTGTGTGTGTGTGTGTGTGTGTGTGTGTGTGTGAATATATATACACAAGTTTTTATGTAGTCTCATATACAATGCATATGATATACGGCTGGAAATCCATTAATGCACCCACGTATATTTTACTGTGTGTGTGTGCATGTGTGTGTGTGTGTGCAGATAACGGAGACTACATTAAAACTTGTACATCACACACACACACACACACACACACACACACACACACGTGGGTCATATATGCGTGTATGCATGTGCTTGCATGCACTCATGATTGCACTTGGTTGCTGCATACACGTGTATGTAGCTTCTTTCATTTGATGAGAACCAGACGTCCTTTTCGAGGCTGCTCGAGACGACGAAGGACGTTGCAATGTCCAACAAGGTCATTGATTAATAAACACAAACACACACTGACAAACACTCACACACATATATATATATATATATATATATATATATATATATATATATATATATATATATATATATTAGCCGTAGTACTCAAACTTCCTTCTGACATTTTTTTCAAAACAGCCTTTCAATTTGCAATCATATGCAAAAAAAAAATACCCTGATTGATTTTGGTTTTAGACTTGTGTATACAAACACCCTCATACCCGATTAGAACCCGAGTGGTGCTATAAGAAATAGAAGATAGTAAGTAGCAACAAATATATGATAACTAAGTTTTGCTTAGTAGTGGCCGGATGTATAGTGCACCCAGTGAGACACGAAATCACCATATATTTGTGTGTATCTGTTGGTGTTTATGCCTTCATTTCCATTTATAGTCGTTAAAAAAACAATTTCTTTCTTAATATCTCATTTCATATCGGTGCATCAAAGTAGATGTCATAATTTTCAAAGCAATGAAAAACCCTAAACATGTAAGTAAAGTTGTCTCCCTTTAGTCGAGGGTGACCTGAAGGCCCCCTTTTCAATTGCTACAACACCAAGATGTAGGGAAGGGCACTACTCCTTTCCCTGGATTGCTCCACTTTACACTTGATACGTACCTTATATTGCTGAGTGTTAAGCAAGGAGGTATCAAGTACCATTATTAAAGTCTTTGGTATGATGCGACCTGGGATTGAACCCAGGTTTCCCGGACCATTGGCGAAAACTTTACCCACGAGGTTACGTATATTATAAGTGCCCCCTTTCATTAAAACTGCATAAAATCAAAATAATTTTTTGGCTTTCTGTAAAATTCATGTACAAAACTATTGCATATGTATGTGAAATTAGGACAATAAATTTACCAATAAATAACACAATCACTTATTAAAACTATTTTTTAAAATGATAATGTAAATTAGGTATCCTATGACTGTGATAAACGCCATTTATTTGTAATATAATACACATTACACAGTGATCATACATATTTACAATAAAATATGATGAAAGCCATTTTGATTTTAACGTAGGAGCGGAAACACGCACAAAAATTCGCATTCGTTCCATTTATTTTCAGGTTTCTGCGATGTTCACCGTCCCCTGCCGTTAACTCCCGTCCCAGGTTTTTACAGTATATCCCCTTTTATCACCAATTAATACCAAAAGAATGTGGAACACTAAACAATTAAATAAATTGACCAATACAATTTTATTTTTTTGATTACACGTCAAACAATGGCATGATGGTTAGTGTTCGCCAATGGCCCGGGAGACCTGGGTTCAATCCCAGGTCGAGTCATACCAAAGACTCAAAAAATGCTACTTGATGCCGCCTTGCTTTACACTCAGTATTATAAGGTAGGGATCAAGGGTAAAGTGGAGCAATACAGAGAAAGGAGTAGCGCCCTCCCCTACACCTTGGTGTAGTTGCTATCGAAAGGGGATCCTTCGGGTCACTCACGACTACGGTCGCCAACTTAACATTAATTTATTTTGCACGTCGGTACACTTTGCATAAATTATTATGTAACCCTCCCTTGCAACTCTGATGTGTTTTTGTTTGTAAAGTGATTTGTATTCTGATGACGCTACACCACTAGAGAAACATGTCAATCGGATTTTCCAAACTGTCTCTTTTTTAATTCCGTTGTTTTTTGTTCCAAACCTTACTCACATACATGTATATAAATATGATAAGAATTTGATAGATAGATATCTTTAAAAGAGTGATAGAAATTTTGGCTTAGATATATTTCAAAGTGTAATATAGATCTTGGGATAGATAAATAGAAAGACAGATATATAAAACTGATAATAAATCCTATAGTATCAAAATGTATAGAGATGAATAAACACAATTATCAGAGTATAATTTTATTTGTAGAAATATTTGCCAACGTTAAACGTTTCGGCTTTTAGACATTCATCAGGGCGAGTAAGTTACTAAATGAAATAAAAGAGATAAGAAAGCTTTTAAAATTCTACTTCTGCAGGTAGCGCTTTGTTTTGAATTTGGGTGATGCAACTCGCGTTCCAAAATTTATCAAAAAAATCCACATCATATCCGTCTATATATATATATATATATATATATATATATATATATATATATATATATATATATATATACGGTAATGTTTATATTATTTACTTTGTATCTATCAATTATGAATATTTCATTATACATCTATCCGTCTTTATCAGTGTTGATCTTCTTTCTATCTCTGTTTAAATTGACTATCTCCTTAACTATTTTTTCAAAATATTTATTAACAGTGAAGCCGAATAATTTTTGATAAGGGATTTTCTAACTTTTCAGTACTAATCTGACCAAAGAGATTGATAGAAATCTTAGTAAAGATAGATATATTTCAAAGAGTGGCGAAGATTTTGGTTTAGATAGATAATTTATGCAGAGTTTATCTATCTATAGATATATAGATTTTTTAAATGATGACTAAAGTGAATGTAGACCCACACAAAAATCATCATTCAATTGAAAATTAGGCTGGAAATTGCTTTTTTCTCCAAGGCAAAACATTTCAAATTTATTGCTCTAATAAAAATTTAGCTATGGTGTCTCGTCTTTTTCGTTTACCTACATAAATAGAAACATAATGAAAAGTCCGGCAAACGATGGCAGTTGGTTCGTCGGACAATGTCCTACCCCGTAATCTACTGGGACCTGAACTGAATATATAAGCCGTCTTAACTATGGAAAAATTTTAATGCGTTCTTCGCTAATCAATGAAGCGTTCATCCGGCTTCACAGCCGATTCTGTTTGACAGGAAAGTCTTAAAATTTGATTTTGGCTCCTGTGTTCTGATATTTATTAACTGATCTGGTTGTCTTGACTGACGTCACCGAGATAGTAAGATTCGAAAGTGCATTGAGGTAAAGATATTTAGCAGAACAGGGCATTGGATCTACTTAAACACTATCATCAATGTAAATAATACAGGCCAACAATATATATATATATATATATTCGGATAATGAACGACTTCGTATAATGAACGACCCATAACTTTTGGCTATGCAAGCCTACGCAAATATTTCTTCAACATTCAATGTCATAAAGAGAAGATATTCCCTTATATATTTATACTTTCTAAACTATTGTAATATATTTCAAATCAAGGTATGGCAATCCAGACCTTTATATAGCCTGCCGTGTTTACTTGGAAGATAATGAAATTTAACTTGGTTTATTATCTATGATATTTGCACATATCCTATATCATTAGGAGTTATAAATTGTAAATAGAGTAAAAACTTTATCATCTTAAGAGGAGTCGCAGTAGTGTAGTAGCTAACATGACAACGTAGTAAGCGAGTTCGAACTCCAGTCGTGCTATTACGTTCACTTTCGGACTCATACCCTTGGGAAAGAAGAAGTCATTAATCTCACGAATATATATATATATAGAGAGAGAGAGAGAGTAAATATTACATATAAGAGCCTTAAACTCAAAAGGACATAATTGATAAATTAAACCACACAAAAATGTAATTCTCAAAAACTGACACCAACATGGAAATACAAGGAATTGGGGAAGGTACGGAGGCTGAAATACATCTGAATTGACTTAGTGTAACACTTAAGATACGTGCAAATCGGAAGGATCGCCTTTCCACGACAGATTAGCTCAAAAACCAAGTATATGTCAACGATTGACAAAAATACCCAAATAGATGACCAAAAGAAAACTGCCTTGATCCAGAAAGACCATCCACTCACCAACCCCCCAAAACTGAACCATCTCAAGCATGTATAGACCAATAACATGTTTTGCCTATGATGTAGCAGATCCTAACTGCACAAATAAGAGAATAAATCAACAACTCACTTAAAAGGCACGAGCTATTTCCAGAAGAACAAAAAAACTGTGACGAAAAAAAAAATCGAAAAATAAATGATCTATTATATATAGACCAACACCTTCTAAAGATTTAGCCATGTTGTGGATAGATTACAAAAAATAGAATATTACATAATCCAGCAAATATGAATAATAGAAGTCAGTAAACGTTCATGATAGCAATAAGAGCAAATCGTGAACTTCAAGAGAGCTATGAAAAACTGATGAGGGAAATTAACAACAGGAGGACAAACATAAGCAGAGGTAAATGTAATATAATGGCCGAGGGATTTCTTTTTATATATCTTGCCTTTGGGTTTAGTTAGGATGAGCACCTTTCGGCTCAGCACATGGGTTAGTTAGATGCAAACTTGAGCACAGGTGTTGACGCGCGCGCAGGGAGGATGTGTCGTTCACAGATGTCAAAATAAAAATCCCAGATAGAAAGGTTGACCAGTGGATGTGAATGACGTCATGCACCGGAAGCGTGCGCGGAGGATTTTGGGGATTTTGAAAAAGGTCAGTGAGTTGAGAACTAGACTCCGAACGGGAAGGGTCGACTTTCGGAGCCCGCTGAGGCCAGACGAATTTGTTCGCTACGGGCGCCACACGTGTTGGGAGGCAGATGGAAAAGCCAGCATAGAAAGATTGTGCATCTCTCTCTCTCTCTCTCTCTCCTTGTATCGAAGAACCTTTAAACTCAAAGGTAATAAAAAGTTTCGTACCTGAACTAAGAAGTCGTAAGTATTTTTCGTGTTTCGGGATTCCTATGTTCTATGTATATATGTTATGAACATTCTATGTACGTTTCACATATCCGTATATCTGGCTATGTTACATAAAAATCCTAAGTAATATCTTCCAGGGTGACTCATTATAGCCTAAACTATTTAGTAATGATACCACAATTATAAGAAAGTACACAGACGGCTACACAGTTTCAGGAGAAGATAACCCATCTTATGTTCATGGATACTATTAAGATATTTGTCAAGAATGAAAAAGAACTAGAAACCTTTATACAAACTTGGCTCAGTCGGCTGGAACTGTATAATAGACCAACTGTATTTCTGCAGAGGGGTAAGACTCCCCCAACGAGTGTCCTGGTGGCCCAGTCGGCTGGAGCTGCAGAATACAATGACTGCATCTCTGCAGAGGGTAAGACTCTCCCAAAGAGAGTCCTGGATATGACACTAAACAATCTGATGGTGATGCTCCAGGAATGCTGTAGCTTTAGGAAATGCGGAGTACCCCTTTATTGCCATCACTCCCAGGTTCACTCTGGTCCGGAGTAGTAGCACCTGATAGGGTCCTATCTATGGGTTGAATAGAACTAAACAGTATACTTATGCTAAACTGAATTATTTAAGATAGAACTGTTTAGATGTATAAAAATGAATTTAGCATTGAATAACCTACAATGGTTGATATACCACCAAACCAAACCAAAACTAATACAAACTATTTGAATCTAGAGCCAAAATATAGGACTAGAATTTGGGATTGAAAAATATGCCATGCTGAAAATAAAAAGTGGTAAAACAGAAACAACGGAAGAAAGAGAACTGCCAAATAAGGAAAGCATCAGAAGAATGTAAGAAAAAAATTATTGATACTTTTAAATATTAAGAGCGAACGCTATCACAGAAACGAAGATGAAAAAATACATAAGAGTGAAAAACCTTAGAAGAACAAGAAATCTTCACGAAACCAAACTCTGCAACACAAATCTAATCAAAAGGAAGAAATACCCAGGCAGTCTCTTTTGTATGACACTCTGGGCCATTCTTAAAATGGACTTGAGAATAACTTAGTCATATGCACTAAAGAACAAGGAAGTCACTGACGATACACAAGGTCCTACACCCGAGGAATAGCAGAGATAGACACTATGTGTCAAGAAAGATAGAAGAGTATTCACCAGCATTGAGGATTGTGTCGATACAACAATTCATAGATCCAAAGATTATTTTTAAAAAGAGCAAAGTAAGATTGATTACAGCAGCCAATAACATCAAGAACAACAGAAACAAGTTAAATATAATCGAAAAATTTAGAAAACAAAAATGGAAAGAAAAACAACTATATGGATACTTCAAGCGACAAACTAAGAAAATTACACATAAGATGACCTGGACATAGCTAAGAGGACACATCACAAGAGAAAATGAATCTTTTTAACTGCAGCGCAAAATTATATCAAAACACAAATTGATTACATACAGAAGAATAGCAAGTGTGGGTTATGAGGTAACGGAGATAAAATAGTTAATCATATAATAAGTAAATGCAGCAAACTGGCACAAATGAATACAAGAGTAAACATGACAGGGTTGGAAAGATAATACACAAGAATTTGGCCATGCTGACAAATGGTATATGCACAAACCAGAATCTGTCCGAGAAAATTCGACCCATAAAATTCTCAGCGATTTTGAATTAGTTGGTTGGGTTTTATGGCATATCAACCTTTGTAGGTTATTTAATGCCAAATCAATTTTTAAACAAATAAATTGTTCAATTTCAAATAATTCAGATTGACCTAAGTACACAGTTTAAACAGAGTTAAACGTAAAGACAGTTTTATTTTAGATAGTTCAGTTTAGCATAAGTACGCAGTTTAGATGTCAAAACAGTTCTAATTCGAGCAATTCAGTTTAGCATAAATACACAGTTTAAATGTCAAAAACAGTAAACTCTCGAAACCACGGTTTAGCTCTATTTAACTCATAGATAGGACCCTATCAAATGCTACCACTCGCCAAAGCTCCAGCATTACTGGAACCTCACCGTCAGATTGTTTAATATCATAATCAGGACACTCGTTTGAGGAGGGTCTTACCCCTCTGCAGAGATGCAGTCAGTGTATTCTACAGCCGACTGGGCAATCACGATTTTGAGATACAAACGGATCACCAAATCCCAGTCAGACGACGATAACTAGTGTAAATTAACAAGAAAAAAAAAACGTGACAGCTAGTGGATTTTGAAGGTTCTTACGGAACACAGTGATAATAAAGCAAAAAGATAGACAAATACTTGGACCTTGCAGCCCAGTCGACTAGGGCTGTAGAATACACCGACTGCATCTCTTCAGAGGGGTAAGACCCCACTCCTAATGAGTGACCTGGATATGACACTAAACCGTCTGATGAAGCTTTGGAGAATATCAAATACCTCTTCATTGTCATTACTCCAAGGCCCGCTCTGACTAGATAGAGCGCTATCTATGGATGAAATAGAACTATTAGATCATTTAAACTCTATGCAAACAAATCACCGATATTTAATTGAATTGTTCGTGATTTATAGACATATTTCGAACAATTTAACTGTGTGCTAACGAATGAGTAATGTTGAATAGATTTATTAGTGTTGAATAGAAATACTTAAAACTCATTAATTGTGTGCCTAAATTGAATTGTTAGTGTTACATAGCAATGCTTGAAACCATTTAACTGTAAATAAAACTATTTATGTTAGGTAACAATATTTGAAACTATTTGAGTGTGTTCAAACAGATAATTAATACGAAATAGAACTATTTGTCTTTGAATATTTGGGATCATTTAACTGTGTGCAAACAATAGTAATACTTGTGTGCAAAAAAATAGCTCTGACTCATTTAAAAATAAGATTTCTTACAAACTATATACTGACATATCATATGTTTAACTATTTACCTGTATACAAACAAATGGGTTCTGACGCATTTGTAAGTCGATAGTTTGTAGGTAATCTTATTTCTAAATCATATGTATAGATGATTGTGTGCAAACAAATGATCTCAAGCTCGTTTATAAATGTTATCTACAAACTATGCGTTTACAAATCATATAGAATATGTATAAAGAGGATTTGACATTAAATATCCTAAAATGTTTGATATGCCATGAAGCCGCAACCAAACCAAACAAACATTGAATCTTGCCAGAGAGCTGAAAAATACGAAACTGGTGGTGGTATAAATTGTAGTTGTTGCCCTTGTTTTCTAGATTTTTTATTTTTCTGTTTAACCTCGTTATTTTCTAGGTAGCTTCAGACCACTCACCAAAGGTCAAGGAAAGAGAATGGTTAAAATCAACTAGAATACTTATAAGAGTGCCAGAATCCCGAAAAGAGTTGCTGTCTTTCAAAATTGAGTGAATCACGACCAGTTAAGATTGATGTGAAAAACTCACAAAGACTGAAAATAAAGGAGTATATGTGCAGACAGACATAAGTGGGTATGGAACGTGATCTACTAAGAATTATGCAAGCAAATAAACTTTAACCACCATAGACAAATGGTATATGTATAGACCAAGAAAATGGCGCACAAAATTCTCTGGAATTTCAAGATACAAACGAATCACACCATCCCGGCCAGAAGACCATACTTAGTTGTAGTCAAGAGGAAACGAATTTTTCAACTTGTGGATTTTACCGTTCCTGAAGACCATAGAGTAAAAGTAAAATAAACGAAAAACTGAAAAAAATGTCTGGACCTTGCAAGAGAGCGGGAAAACTATCTAACAAGACAGTAACAGTGATACCAATCCTAGTTGGAGGACTTGGAACAATCCCAAAGAACATGAAAAGAAACTAGCGATCAAAGAAAGAATCAGATCTTTCCAGACCGCGGTATAGATGAGATTCTGTACGGAAAAGTCCCGGAAAGCTGAAGACTTGCAGTCACACTATTAGACAAGATCTAAAATAGCCGTAAAACCAGTAACATTATTACAGCTCTCAATACAACAAAGTTTATAACACAGTGGGAGTACAGAGCAGATATCACAATATTATAATGCTAGCATATTTCAAGATACAAAAAATGCAAAAAAATATTAGGACTCGGAGTTTAACGGTATAGATCGTAAGGTGAGTTACTTTTAACCACGTCTGAAGGCAACTTATTTTTTTTTTAATACTTAGTGCGTTAACTGGTGATGCAATAGTAACGTTACGTAACTTCTTTTTTTTTTTTGTCACAGGATTCAATCTGACACCAAATCACAAAGCAGATGTTTAGCTACAGGGCGCCATTTTGAGACCAATTTCGATCTCTTATTTAAAAGACTACTTGTATTAGGACAATTTATGAGGTTGTTCTTTTTTTATTTTGTAAGTACAATATACATTGTTTGGCTCCCTTATTACAAACATAGGTTCTCTTTGATATTGCCCGTATGGCTTCCGGTTCATCATGTGATTTTTCTTTATTCTCCTAAGTATATTAAATCACACTATGCCCACACTCACACACACACACACACCACATCAGTGTATGGTTGTCACTATCTCACTTGATGAGTTAGTGGTAAGCCAAATGCGATATAATTTGGAGAGTGCTCAATATCTGTGATAGAACTATTATTAATATAATAAATGAATATATATATTAGCTTTTATATTCTATTAAATATGTGTGTGTGTGTGTGTGTGTGTGTGTGTGTGTGTGTGTGTGTGTGTGTGTGTGTGTGTGTGTGTAGAGCTGTCTAAATACATTTGGGAGTATAAAGAAAAAACAAAGCGCTGAACCTGAAGCTATTTGTTCGAAAGAGAATTGATGCTTCATACTTGTGACTTTGTGCCAAATCTAAACGACACTTAGTTTTTAAGGAGGAGCTCATGATGTAATGGTTTATCATCGTGAAAATGGACAGGATGATTCGAGTTCAAATCCTGGACGATGCTGTTTGCACTTCACATAGCGCTAATACTCTCGGGAAATGTATGAATCCTACTATTCTCACTCCAGCGCGGAGTAAATAGTAGGACAGACTGATTTTGTAGCAGGTGTACTGCAAGGAGACACATTAGCCCCATACCTCTTTATCATCTGTCTAGACTACGTGCTTAGAACATCTACCGATAAAATCAAAGGAAACGGTTTCAAGCTAACAAAAGAAAGAAGCAGAAGTTACCCCGCAAAAACAATAACCAACGCGGACTACGCCAATGATATAGCGCTTCTGGTTAATGCACCAACCCAAGCCGAAACCCTGCTAAATAGTCTGGAACGAACCCCTGCAGGATTCGGCCACCATGTCAAAGGACACAAGACGGAATATATGTGCTTTTATCAAACAGGCGACATTTCCACAATAAATAGTAGCTCTCTGAAACTAGTCGACAAGTTCACCTACTTAGGAAGCAGCGTCTCATTAACCGAGACAGACATCGATACACGACTAGCAAAGGGATGGACAGCCATCGATAAGCTATCGGTCATATGGAAATCAGACATGACCGATAAAATAAAGTGCAGTTTCTTCCAAGCAGCGGTCGTGTCGATACTGCTATATGGATATACTACATGGACGCTAACTAAACGTATGGAGAAAAAGCTTGACGGCAACTACACAAGAATGCTGCGTGCAATATTGAGCAAATCCTGGAGGCAGCACCCCACAAAGCAGCAGCTGTACGGCCACCTACCACCCATCACGAAAACTATCAAAATTAGACGAAGCAAATATGCGGGACACTGCTGGAGAGGTAGGGACGAGCTCATAAGTAATGTACTCCTGTGGACACCTTCACATGGATGAGCAAAGGCAGGACGACTAGCTCGAACCTACATACAGCAGCTCTATGCCGATATGGGATGTAGCCCTGAAGACCTGCCGGAAGCAATGGACGATAGGAAGAGGTGGCGAGAGAGGATCTGGTATATCCGTGCTGATAGCGCGACATGATGATGATGATGATGATAACCGGTCTAGGAAAAGGAAAACTCTGAATTCAAACCTGCTAAAACTCCACCTAAAATACTAACCTTGTGTTACATTCTGCTTATGTGGACGGGTTGATAAACATACACATTATATATAATTTCCAATATATGCTGCTAAAAAAGACAACAACTGTGCAGTTTATAACTAGCCCTACATGAGACCATTTGGCATTTGATAAAGGAACCCCCCCCCGCAATTCGTATGTTGATATTCACCAAGGTTAGCTTAATGCGGAAGAAGTCTAAAATTATGTGAATAGGAAGATCATGTCACATCAATCCTTTACATAGACAAAACTCACCGGCCTTGAAAATCAGCATCTGAAATCTTTTCTACCTCCACCCCAATCTCTCTCTCTCTCTCTCTCTCTCTCTCCCTCTCTCTCTCAGCTGGACTTGAGCATCGATCTTTGGTACGGATGTGATTAACCAACTATCCCTACCACGAGGAAGACTCAAAAAGATTTTTATTTATAATTATGTCATCGATATTTTTGGTGGTGTCTGCTCGTTTTTTAGTTTAAAAATTCATTTCTTCGGAAAATGTAATAGTTTTAAGTGCACTTTGACGGAAATTTCGACAAAGAAACAAAAATTGACAGATATTTAAAAAAGACAGACATTTTTTTAAATATTTTGTTTCAAGAAATGAATTGAAAACTTTTTTGCCGTTTGTTGAAAAATGCATAAAAAAAAGAACTAACACAGCTAATTCCAACAAGCTTTTTTCTATTCATATTTATTGATAAAATATTTATTGGTAAAATATATTTATTAGTAAAATTTTTCTTGATACAAAAATGTATCTATGGGTAATATATTTCTTGATGAAATATTTATTGGTAAAATATATTTCTGAATAAAATATATTAATTAGTAAAATATTTCTTGATACAAAAATATATTTATCGGTAATACGGGATGTAGCCCTGAAGACCTGCTTGAGGCGATGAACGATAGGGAAAAGTGGCGAGAGAGGGTCAGGGATATCCGTGCTAGCGGCACGACATGATGATGATGATGATTGGTAAAACACTTTTAGTTTGGTTTGTTTTACTTTCGGTTTTATGGCATATCAATACTTGTAGGTTATTTAATGCCAAATCCTCTTTATAAAAAAATCCTTCGTTGAGAGTGACCCGAAGGTTCCCTTTTCAATAGCTACTACACGTAGGTGTAGGGGAGGACACTACTCCATTCCCTGGATTGTTCCACTTTACCCTTGAAACGTACCTTATAATGCTGAGTGTTAAGCAAGGCGGCATCTAGTACCATTTTTTGAGTCTTTGGTATGACTCGACCTGGAATTGAACCCCGGTCTCCCGGACCATCGGTGAACACTCTACCCTTTAGAAAAAGGCTATATAATTGCTATATAATAGTCACAATTTAACATCAGCCATTTGTTTGCACACAGTTTGCAGGTAATTTCATTTTTAATTTAATTAGAACTAATTTGTTTGCACACTAGTATTGCTATTGTTTCTACAAAGTTAAATGGTTTCAGTTATTGTTATCTAACACTAATAATTCTATTCAATATTAATCATTCATTCGTACACAGTGAAATGGTTACAACTATTACTATTTGACACTAATTCTTTTATTGAACACTATTCATTCATTAGTAGACAGTCAAATGGTTCCCAGTGTTGCTATGTAAATCTAATAGTTCAATATAGCCACACAGTTAAAGAGTTTCAAGTATTATTATTTAACACTAATAATTATATTCAACAGTACTCGTTCGTTAGCACACCATTAAATGATTCAAAGTATTGCTATATATATATATATATATATATATATATATAATTAAAATTGGCAACCATAGTCGAGGGTGACCCGAAGGCTTCCTTTTCAAAAGCTAAGACACCAAGGTGTAAGGGTGGATTCAACTCCTTTCTCTGGATTGCTCCATTTTACTCTTGATACGTACCTTATAATGCTGAGTGTTGAGCAAGGAGGTACCAAGTACCATTTTTTGAATCTTTGGTATAATTTGACTTGAGATTGAACCCCGGTCTCCCGGGCCATTGGCAAACACTCTACCTACAAAGCCAAAATGCTGACCGATATATATATATATATATATATATATATATATATATATATATATATATATTCTTTTAAAGAAAAAACCAAAAGCAGTTATTTTAGGATTATAAATTTATTTCTATCCTGTTTTTCGTTTCTGGTGTGAACCAAAAACACGAAGAAAAATATAACAGGACTTCTTCAGATCTAATGGATAAATAAAACAGAATAGACACGTGGGTGGGGGGAAGACATTTAAAGAGTTACCTCCTCAATTTTATTGAATTTCCGTTTTTTTTTATTTACCTATTTATTTTATTTTCAAAATTCTTCCGTCAGTTATAATTATGGTAATTTAACTTTTTTATTTATTTTCTTTTCTTGTTAAGTTCGATAATTAACTTTTAAGGGAAATATTAATGCTTATATTAATTTCGATACTATTTATTTAGCTACCTTTTTTTTCCATGTGTGCATATTGGATACGTTTTTTGTCTGGTTTCACTATTTATTTCTATGTTTTAAAAAAAAATTTTTATTGTCTATAGTTTAAATTTTGTCCTATGTCTACATCTAGCTATTAATTCACTTCTCTTATTTAATAACTTATCAGGCAATTTATATGCCTATTTTTTAAAGATGACATACAAGGATTTAGAGTTGTTTTTTTTATAAGCCTTTTCTTCTTCGTGAATGAGATGTCACGAATGAGGATGAAGGCTTGTTAATAATTGTTCGAAATCTGATGCGACAACACGCGTACTTTCGATCTTCGTTGGTCATTGCCGAGTGTTGGTGCGAACATACTATAGGTATTTTATGTTATCAATGAATATCTTGAAAGAGAGCGTTCATGGATTGATTGATAGAAGAAGAGAGTATACGGGAATAAGACGTCTCATACTGTCAAGCACTAAAACCAAATAGAGAGAAAAAATGTATTAATTCATAGATGTGCTTGTAATTCTGACATCACATTCTAATTCGCCAAATATCCGTCCGTCCAACTTAGGTTCCACCATTTTTCGCCCGATTTCAAGAATTGTTAGAAGAATCAATCTCGGGTGAAGTATTAGATTATATTTGGAGAGCTTTCTCAGACTGGTTTTTAAGCGGGATCTGTATCTCACCTTTTCTTTATGTCCTCCTGTTCTCATGCCGAGAAAGGCTGTCTCTTTTTACGTATTCCAATCGTTCCCATTGACAAACTGTTTCCTTTTGGCATGCAACGGAGATAATTTCCAGTTTGAGGTATTTGTCTATCTTTTTGCTTTCTTTTACTTTCATTCTTTGGTCTGCTGGAACGGGCAAAATCCATTAAATGTTTTTGTATTCCTTTTGTATCAGCTTGCAGCATTCGCTTGTTATCATTATTGTTATTATTAGAAATCATTTTATGTGCTTTGCCTACTTTACCGCAAAGCAGCCAGAAGTGTAAGACACACAGTGAAAACTTAACTCACTAGGATTGGTTTCCTTGTCAAACTATTACCCAGCCCAAGGTATGAATCCAATAATTCTCCCTCCAGCTATGGGTAAATAGTAGGACACAGTGACATGAGTTCAAATCCTGGACGAGGATGATTGTATTCCACATAGCACTAATACCCTTCGGAAAGGTATGAATCCAATTATTCTCCCTCCAGCTATGGCTAAATAGTAAGGCAGACAGGGTTCTTTAGCCTTAGTGAGGCAACTAGTCTAGGAGAAGGAAAACTCTGAATTCAAACCTGTTAAACTCCGCTTAAAAACTGACCTTGTGTCATATCCTGCCCGAGTGGAGGGGTTGGTAAATATGATTACACAGCCCAATCGTCTGGGGCAGTAGAATACACTGACCGCATCTCTACAGAGGGGTAAGAAGACCTCCTCAATGAGTGTCCTGGATATGACATTAAACCATCTGATGGTAAGGCTCTAGTAATGCTGGAGATTGGGAGAATACAGAGTATCTCTGCATTGCCATTGCTTCCAGGTCTACTCTGACACGATGTGGTTGCACCCGATAGGGTCCTATCTATGGGTCAAATCGAACTGTTTGACATTTAAACTGAGTGCAGACAAATGACTTATGCTAAATTGAATTGTTAGAAATAGAACTGTTTGATCATTTAACTGTGTGTAAACAAATGACTGATGTTTAATTGAATTGTTAGTGATACATAGCAATACTTGAAACTATTTAAATTTTTATTTATGTTTACAAATCGTATATATCGAATATATATGTATAAACCGGATTTGGCATTTAATAACCAACAATGGTTGAAATGCCATTAACCCAACCAAACCATAAACTTTATACGAAACAGCCCAGTCGCCAAAGCATAAGTATAGAATACACCGACTGTATCCCAAAATTGGTTGACCTTTTTTTAGCATGACACTAAACTGAATCGGGTGGCGAAATTTCAGTTCTAGAGCTCTGGGAATTGTTAAGCACCTCTTTGTTGTCATTACTTCCAGTTCCACTCTAACTCTGAGTAGTAGTACCTGTTAGGGTACCACCTATGAGTCAAATAGATCTGTGTGAAGGTTATTAGCATTGGATAGGAATACTTTAAACCATATAACTTTATGCAAATCATTTCTATCAAATTTCAGCATTAGATAACCCATAAGGGGTTGATATGGCGTTAATCAAATAAACCCAAATCTAAATTTAAATTAGGCACCCTAAAAAGATTTTGTCGCAAGCCTGAAAGTATAGGTCACTTAAAAAAATAAAACTCACTACTCAATATTACTAATAATTTTAATTCGTTTTTTCTTTGTCATTTTGGTTGCTTTTTTAATTATAACTCACTAGGGTCATAATCTCTACGACAGTGGGAAATAGTGCAAGTCAGAAACAATAATAAAGAATAAGGTCTCGGCAAGAATCGAACTCGTGATCTCATTTTTGCACTGGAAAGTCGATATTTATCGTACGTTCCAATGGCCAGACGAGTGTGGCACAAGGCCTTGTTTTAGGTGGATCCAGGCACAGGGCCGTAGCTAGATACGCCTGGCGAGCACAAAAATGCCTCGCGCTCCGTCGACATTCCTCTAAAAAGGAGCGCCTCAAGCGCCAGCAATAAACCTAGCCCTTCCAAGGAGGGTTAGAGCCTGGGTGACGGCTCCCTGAGGCTCGAGGATGCCGGTCTTGGCGCGCCCAACATGAATGGCAGCTTCCTAGAATCCATGTCAGATGGCCTCGACAGACTGCCATCGGAACCAGGGCACACCCGACCAGATCCGTGTACCGACCAACACGGCTGACCGAAGTGTGTCCCAGCCCAGAGACGATCACAGACTGTGCATACGCACATGTCGCTCGGGGAAGTCTGCTTTTCCATATCACTAAGCTATTAGAATGATGGGGTTACACAGCAAATGACACCAAAAGCTTATCTTACATTGCAAGCAGATCTTGCTGGCACTTGTTCCCGTATAGGAGTCAAAAGCTATTGACCGTCATTCCTGTCTAGGTGAACAAAAGTGTTATATTATCTTTTTATATCTCCTTAAACCGGGCCATTTGCCTAATGAATAGTGTTCGCCAATGGTCTGGTAGACCGGGGTTCAATCCCAAGTCGAGTCATACCAAAGACTCAAAAAATGGTACTTGATGCCGCCTTGCTTAACACTCAGCATTATAAGGTAGAGATCAAGGGTAAAGTGAAGCAATCCAGGGAAAGGATTAGCGCCCTCCCCAACACCTCGGTGTCGTAGCTATAGAAAAGGGAGCCTTTGGGTCACCCTCGACTTAGGTCGCCAGCCTTACTTACTTATATCTCCCCGAATTTATTAATATGTTAAAATATTTAGACCGGTTCTGATTGTGGATTACTGAAATTCATTTATCATTAACAAAGAGAATAGAGACTCTTTTGTTATACTTTTATATGGTGACCCAAAAGGCCACAGAAAGTTCTAAAATTATGTCTTTCTTATTTGTAACCTTCTAACCGAAAACCCCAGTCTTTTTCCTTTGCTGACATGCCCAAACCAACCAATGAAAATCCATACTTTAATTAAACTTGCGTCAAACGTTCTAATTTCCGTATCCTTACCAAGGTCACACTTGACCCAATCACCAAAACACGTCGATCATTAAGCCGATAACCCTGTCGGCTCGAGCTGTAGAATACGCCGATTGCCTCTCTACAGATGGGTAAGAATTCCACTCGAATAAATGTCCTGATATGACACCGAACTATCTAAGTTTGAGGCTCCAGTTCAGGATATTTGTGGAATGTAGAGTACCCCACTTCATTACCATTACTCTCAGGCCCACTCTGCCAAGAGAGGTAGAACCAGTTAGGGTCCTATCTATCGATAAAATAAAAATATTCTATTATTTTCTGTAATTTAAACCACTTGTCTGGGTGCAAAAAAATTACTGATGTTGAGTTATTAGTATTACACTGTATTAGATCGTATTAGTCATTAATATTACATAATAATTGCATAGTAATAGTTATTAGTATTAGATTATTAGTAATACATAATAATTACAGAGTATTACATAATATCATACAGAATCGCAATGACATAGTATTACATTATTAGTACTACATAGTATTAAGTAGCAATACTTGGAGCCATTTAACTATGTACAAATTAGTGTTAGATAGCAATACTTAAAATTATTTAACTGTGTACAAACAATAAACTGCAATACTTGAAATCATTTAACTGAGTGCAAACTATATATATATATATATATATATAGAGAGAGAGAGAGAGAGAGAGAGATTAGCAGGGTTTGACATTATATAACCCACAAGATTTGATACATGATAATACAACCAATCGACCATTAAGATGTTGACGAAATTGGTCCACTATACTGAGTGTCCTTACTCACACTATTCTATTACTAATGTCTCCAACATGTAATGTTTCTCACTGTCTTAAAGGCAATGTCCCGAGCAGGTTGAAATTTGAAAGAAAAAATCTAAAATTAAGATTACGGAAAATTCGAGTTAAAAGTTATTGATAATGATTAAAAAACCTTAATCCAAAAATGAATTAATAAAAAAAAAATAAATATCGTATACACTTGGGTATCATGTTACTTTCTGAGGCCTAATTTTAGTTTAATGTTTGGAGGTCACACCATACGCGAGATACAAACTTTTTATGTGTAAATCAGTTGTTCCCAACCGATTTGGGGCTATGCCCTGTAGAATCATATTTACCAACCCCTCCGCTTGGGCAGGATGTGACACATGGTCAATTTTTAAGCGGAGTTCTATGCCCTGTAGAATAACAATAACACATACCTCCGTAAAGTTTATATAATAAAATACTTACACTTAGTTCCAAATAGCCAATGACGATCTATGCAATGGAATAGTCCACTTGTGCACAATCGGATGCACCAAGGCACCATAAATAGTTCCTGTTCCTCAATCAGGAAGAGAGTTTGCTGTTTTTACGACTGATCGCTCTTTGCTATCGCAACTAATTGCCCTATGCAACCTGACCAATTCTACATGCCCCACTTTGGTATTTCTAAAATTCTGACTCCCCACCCATTGTAATATCTTAATTCTTGTTCAAAATTTTACCGCAATTCACGTGAAGAAAGCTTGAAATGTCATCAACTTGATCTCTAAACAAGCCCCACCAAAATATTACCGTACCCCACGTTGGGAATTATTGCTTTAGATAATTGGTCAAGGCTCGACCTCGACAATTAGTTTACTTTTTCGCCAATAGAGGGCTCACGTATTAGCATCGAATCAGCTGTGTTTATATTGTCGTAGTGCGGTATTTTCGTTAAAATCATTTTTTTAAATGCGGAAAAACAAGGAAGTTGAAGAGAAAATATATTTCCACAAACATATATGAACCTTAACCTTGCATACAGAAAGTGAAACTCGCATTATACTAGGGATATATGATAAAATCATCTTTTGAAGATCGAATTTGAGGGGTCGCACGATATGCGAGATTGAATGATACTCGAGTATACACGGGACTACGATAATAGTTTTTTTTTTTTTTTTCATTTGTAGATATGATGTTAATCCTTATTGGAAACTTTAAAGAACGAGTCATTTTAGAATGCTGAAAGCCGTAATTTTCTATCATCAGGCCCCATTGAAAATAAGATGAAATCATGATGATGAGCGATTAGATATTTCAGACTGTATATTTATTTATCGATGAAAGGCACATGAAGTGGAGGGGTGCGTAAGGTTTATCTTCTAAATGAAGAAAACCTTCCTGAATTAAAAAAAAATCAGCACATGAAATCCTCTTTTTCTGGCCCTTTTAATGTTTTTAGCAAGAATGATAAAAAAATTAAATATAAAAAAATGTCTCTGGATATCAGGAAATTTAACAAAGCACATACCGGTCCCAATATAACTCAAATCAACACAACACAATTCTGTTGCAACACGATTTGGTTTGGCTCACAGCAAGTTTTTTTTAAATTGCCAAAGTTAAAAATACTTCCAATGAATTTCATGAGTTGCAAACTAAAATGAAATCCAAGATGGCGTCACCCATTCTGCTCTAGATGATGTGCGGTATATGATGACTGACGCATTTTGACGCTATTACGTTCACTTTCGGACTTGGGAAAGATATGAATTCCCTTCTCTCCTAGTTATGGGTTAAATAATACCACTGTTATTCTTTTACAAAGATGACTTTGGCATCAAATAACCCACGAAGGCTGATATAAAATAAAATAAGGAAACTAAAGAAAGACACGTCTTGACTGATGATAGCCTTTTTTGCCACCTAAATTAGAATTCAAACCTTCTGATTGATAACTAATTCAACTTGCAAAAATGTACAAGTTTTTTAAGCTAATAAGGTAGTAAAACATCTGCACGTCATCGAAATATAGTTATATATACTGGTATGACACTTACGCCACTCTCTGGATCTACATAGCTACATCCCAGTAACACGCATAGCAAGATAATTGGTGATTATGCAAACTGAAAGTTCTATTTCAGAGTACCTTCTCTAAGGCTTTTCTTGTCTAAGAATATTTAAAAGTCTTCAGAGGTTTGATGCTCGAACTTTATTCTCGAGTTTTGGTTTTGGAGTTAACACCATTTAGATAGGTTGCCTTCACCACGGCTTTGTTATTAGACTGTGTAACATACTCATATGCAGATGCATGCAGAAACATATTCAACACAATAAAGACGAGCGGACACAGTTCTTTAGAAAAATATACCTCTCATTTTATTTGAAAGGGTTCGAAAGGATTACGAAAGGTATTATCTGTGAGAGGAGGGTTGGAGACTGAACAGGACTGCAACATATTGACCCCCGAACTCTTCTGGCTACAGCAGCATTACTTTCCCGTTCTCCTGGGCTACTCAACCGGGAGCCTGGGGGCCCAGCCTCTGCTAAGACATGGTTATCATTCCAGCATCTTCTCTCCAACTAATCTGAACTTCCTGTCGTCGGGGTTATATAATAATTTGACGTCCACCTACTTCTTACGAGCGTCACAATTCGCACTCAATTCAACCCTTCGACAGTCAAGGTTGTCCTCTTGATATCTTCGACCGGATGCACTTCTTATTTACACAGGTGCATTTCTTCTTTTGACTGCTTGGCCGGGGTCAATATGTTACAACTGGAGTTCCTTCTAAACCACATGTACGATATATATATACATATATATATATGTGTGTGTGTGTGTGTGTGTGTATGCGTGAATGTGTGTGTGATCATCAAGTGGCGCTTACAGTACGGATTTTTTTCACTCTCTCCGTCCACCCCTATCGTCCATCGCTCCCGGTAGGTCCTACAAACTACACCCAGTGGTATCCATACGGACCTGATGTATGTAAATTCTTGTTGGTTAGCCAACACTAGCGCGTCCATGTGCAGGGGTCCATTGAAGAACAACACTTATGAGTTCATCTTTTCTTCTTTAGCAGTGTCCCACAGGTCGTGTTCATCTTACTTAGATGGTTTGTGAGATGAGAGTTAAGTGGTCACACAGCTGCTGTTTAGAGGGATGTTGCTTCCAGGATTTGTCGAAAACAGCGCGGAGCATTCTTGTGAAGTTCCCATCTAGTTTTTTCTCCAAGTGTTTCATTAGCTTTTTGTCGTGCATCCATACGTTAGTATCGACGTAGTCACAGTTTGGATAAATTTCTGTTTTTTAGAGGGGATAGATCAAACTTCCATATGATCGATATCCTGTCGATAGCAGTCCACGCCTCCACTCGGCGTATATTGACATCACTTTCAATAGATGAGATATTGCTACCAAGGTAAGAGCCGCATAGAGTGGAGATGGCTCCTTTTTGTTTAAAACACATGAACTCTACATTCACGTGGAGGCTTATGCTTCCCGCTGCTTGCTCTTGATTATGCAGTCGGGATTCGGCTCGTGCAGTTGTATGAGTAAGAATCAGTAGATCATCTGCATAGTCTGTATGTTTTAGTTTATATAACAACTTACTCTCTCTCTCTCTCTCTCGCTCTCTCTCTCTCACATATATATATATATATATATATTATGGTATGTACAGAATGTAGATAATGCTTTTAAATGCGTATGCATGTTAAGATTAATAAAATATTTAAAAATAATTAAAATATTGTTAAATTCTAAAAAAGGGATCCTTCGTTTCGGTCACGTCTCTTCAGAGAATTACCACTTTGATACATAAGCTTATGCATGCGGAATCCAAATTTGGAGCAGTGACCGAGGAAAAAGCAAGGAAAAAGGAAGGAATTTCAAAGAAAAAATTACCATAAGCCTAAAGAGTTGGCGCGAGTAATGAGATATATATTTATATATATATATATATATATATATATATATATATATATATATATATATATATATATATCATTAATATGTAGTAAAACTCAATAGACATAACGCCATTATAAATGCATTTCAACAATTCGTAAGTAGGAATTTTATCATCAGATGGTGAACAATTTCATAGGCGAATTACAGCTATTTCCGGGAAAGAAAGTTTATCATAAATTAAACATTTAAAATCTTATACTTCTAAGTTCATACATAAAAAAGGGGAAAAAGTTGTTTTTTTTAACCCATTTAATCCAATGAAATATAATCTAGTTGTAATCTCGTTATAATACTCAGTGTATATATATAATATGCTCGTTGATTTATAGTAGTTACCGCCAAAATCAAAACTGGAGAAGGAAGTTCCTGCATCAAACCTCTACTGATTTGTAAATATCCTTTGAGGGGAAAAGTCTAAGAGATTGTACTCAGAAAAAAAAAAAAAAAAAAAAAACTGGTGTTTTCATAGATGCTAATGCTTCATGTCAAAGGAATATGCTTTATCGTCAACCCCAGGGAATATTCCCAGAGTCACGTGAATAGAGTTCAGTTGAAGTTGCAGCTCTTTGAAGATACGGCCATCTACTCAGTATGGCAGTCATTAAAATACATGACATTAAATAAAAATCACTTTTTGTTTGCTAAATGCTATATACCCAGCACAGACCCAGGCATTCACAAAATATTATTGCTATTAACTAAACTTTCTTTAGTCTCACTCACATGCTTAATGCTGCATACTGTAACAGCTATTTCAAAGTGGTCACCCGTCTAAGTAGTGAGCAGACTCATTGCTGCTTAACTTCGGTGATTTGTCAGGAACCAATGTTTTAAGCATATCTAGTTATTGACTAAATCTTTAGTCTCACTCCCAAGCCTCATGTTGATTACAATGTTTCTATTCCAACTTGTTTGCCCGTGTAAGTACTATAATTGCTTAACTTCGGTGATCTCACTGGAACCGGTGCTTTTAACCCACACACAGAGTACAGTTGTTGTCATTTCCTAAGCTTAGAGCAGCACAAGAATACAGGGCATCCAGAGACAATCAAACTAATAAACCTAGCTTGTTAAACGTTATAGCATTCAAAACGCCTACGAAGAACTCTTATTACTCACTAAGATTTGTTTAGTCTGGCACACCGGCCTACTGCACATTGCTTACAGCACCTACTGTTCCTTAGATGTTACCTGTTTAAGTACTGATCGATCTCATAGCTACCTTTCCCCAGTGTAGAATACACCAACTGTATTTCTGAATACCCAACGAGTGTCCTAGATGTGACACTAAACAATCTGATGGTGAGGTTCCAGGGATGCTGGAGCTTTAGGGAATACGGAGCACCCCTTCATTGCCATCGCTCCCGGGCCCACTCTGGCCCGGAGTGGTAGCACCAGCTAGGACTCTATCTATGGGTTAAGTAGAACTAATCTGCGTATTTATGCTAAGCTAAATTACTTGAAATAACACTGTTTTGATATTTAAACTGCGTACTTATGCTAAACTGAATTGTCTGAAATAGAACTGTTTTTGACATGAAAATTGTACAACGCTAAATTGAATAATTCAAAAGAGAACTGTTTTGACATTTAACTGTGTGTGGACAAAAACTATACTAATACTAAACTGAATTGTGTGAATTAGAACTGTTTGACAAAACTGAATAGCTTGAAATAGAAATATTTTTGACAATTAAACTGTGTACTCATGCTAAACTGAATTGTTTAAAATAGTACTGATTATTTGTATAAAAATGGATTTGGCATTAAATAACCTACAAAGGTTAATATGCCATCAAACCCAAACAACCAACCATCATTGCTTCTTAACTTTGATGATCTAACAGGAAGTGATACTTTCATCGTAACCTAAGATACTTTATTCCGAAGAAATGTTTCATTTAATGACGTTATGCCCATTGAGTGTTACCTGACCGAAAGTTACGCACTGACTAAGCCTACAAACAAATGTATAAAATGGCATTGTTGTTTTAAGTGTATAACGTTTTGGATAGCTGTTATCTAACGAGCAGATCGTGCTTGATAAAAAATTATCAATGCATACACAATGAATGGATAAAAAAATTAACCCTTTCTAGAGTGAATTTATTTACAACTTAAACTATTTGTAAGGTAACTTAAATTTAAATTTGAGCCCACTCAGCTGGAGCTATAGAATACAACGACTGCATCTCTGCATAGGAGTGAGACTTCCCCAATGAGTGCCCGGGATACACGAAACAATCTGATGGCGAGGCTCTAGTAATGCTGGAGCGTTGGGGAATACGGAGTACCCGTTAATTCCATTGCCCCCAGATCCACTCTTACCGGGAGTGCTAGCACCTGATAGAGTCTTATCTATGAGTCAAAAAGAACTATTTTTCATTTAAACTAAGTGCAAACAAATGACGCAGGCTAAATTGAATTGTGATAAATAGAACTGTTTGATCATTTAACTGTGTGTAAACAAATAACTGATGTTTATTTGAATTGTTATTGATACATAGTAATACTTGGAACCATTTAACTGTGTGCAAAAGAATGATCTTACGCTCCTTTAAAAACGTTATCAGCAAAATGAGTTAACAAATCATATATATTTAATATACATGTATGAATAGGATTTGAAATTAAATAACCTACAATCGTTGATATGAAATAAAACCCAACCAAACTAAATCTTATATATTTGATATATATCTATAAACATGATTTGGAATTAACCTACATTGTTGATATGCCATAAAACCCAACCAAACTAAATCTTATATAATTAATTTATATGTATAAAGAGGATTTGGAATTAAATAACCGACAATCGTTGATATCCTAAATAAAACTGAATCCTATATATTTAATATTTATGTATAAAGAGGTATGGAATTAATCTACAATCGTTGATATGCAAAAAAAACAAATCCTATATATTTAATATATATGTATAAAGACGATTTGTTATTAAATAACCGACAATCATTGATATCCTAAAAAAACTGAATCCTGTATATCTAATATATATGTATAAGGACGATTTGGAATTAAATAACCGACAATCGCTGATATCCTAAAAAACTGAATCCTATATATTTAATATTTATGTATAAAGAGGTATGGAATTAACCTACAATCGTTGATATGCCAAAAAAAAACAAATCCTATATATTTAATATATATGTATAAAGACGATTTGGAATTAAATAACCAACAATCGTTGATATCCTAAAAAAACTGAATCCTACGTATCTAATATATATGTATAAAGAGGATTTGGAATTTAATAACAGACAATAGTTGATATCCAAAAAACTGAATCCTATATATTCAATATTTATGTATAAAGAGGATTTGGAATTAAATAACCGACAATCGTTGATATCCTAAAAAACTGAATCCTATATATTTAATATTTATGTATAAAGAGGTATGGAATTAATCTATAATCGTTGATATGCAAAAAAAAACCAATCCTATATATTTAATATATATATATATATATATAAAGAGGATTTGGAATTAAATAACCGACAATCGTTGATATCCTAAAAACTGAATCCTATATATTTAATATATAAGTATAAAGAGGACTTGGAATTAATTAACCGACAATCGTTGATATCCTATATAAAACTGAATCCTATATATTTAATATATATGTATAAAGAGGATTTGGAATTAAATAACCTACAATAGTTGATATCCTAAATAAAACTGAATCCTATATATCTAATATATATGTATAAAGAGGATTTGGAATTAACCTACAATCGTTGATATCCTAAAAAACTGAATCCTATATATTTAATATATATGTATAAAGAGGATTTGGCATTAAAACAATATTTAATAAAACCTAATAAACCTAAATCTAAAAGTGAAAAAATATTTTAAGTTAATTTATAAATTGCACAAACAGGTTTGCTTCGTCTGGCACACACTCTACAAGTTGCTTTTAGAGATTTTAGCTTGGTTCAGTTTCCTTGTTTAATGGCATATCAATCTTTGCGGGTTATTTAACGCCAAAACTATCCTTGTAAAAAGACAATATCATTTGTCTAAATTTCTGAGATGAAATCTGATGATTATGGTTACTTAGAATATTCTGACTATTGATCTCACCTTTATTGTTATAAACAATGCTTTGGCCAATATGTACTTCGACCTTCTTCAGGTGTTTCATGTCGAACTCGGGATTCCACACAGAATCTCGAACTGAAATCTTTATTTGAACCACAGGGATGGAGTGTTCCAATACGGTTAACCATATAGGGTTCAGTTCGAGATTCTGTCTGGACTCCTGAAGAAGACAGAAGGACATATCGGCCGAAGCATTCTGATGAAAAGAATAAAGATAAGGTCAATTATCCGAATATTCTAAGTATTAACAGAAAGACAATAGGTGTACTATTTAACCCCTAGATCAGGGAATAAGAAGGTTAATAACCTTTCGCAAAGGTATTAGTCCGAAAGTGAACGCAGTAGCATGACTGGAGTTTGATCTCGCATACTACGATGCAGCAGTCCAGTGCGATATCCAATACGCCACGGGGACTCCTCACTTGGAGGTTGTAGTAGTAGTAGAAAATGGAATTGGCGATCCGTGTTCAAATCTTGGATAAGGATGTTAATGCCCTTGGGAAAGGCATGAAACTGTCTGTTCTTCCCAACTCCAATCTGTGGCTAAATAGTTGGACAGACTTGGCTTTTAGCTGGGGTTAGGCAACCAGTCTAGACGGAGTAAATATTCCGCTTAAAAGAATTGACCTCGTAACGCATCCTGCTCGCGGCGAAAAGGTTGGGTAAATATCTGCCATTCCTGAGTGTTCACCCATTTAAATACTTGGCAAGTTTATCATTGCTTAACTTTAATGATCCAGTAAGAACCAGTGCTTTAACCCTGACTTGAACGTAAGGTCAAATCGGCTTGATCTTGTCCAGCAAGATCTGGCTAGTTTTGTCTATAAGAAAATCTAACAATACCAATTAGCCATTAAACTGGTAGGTTGGTTGGTTTGTCAACATTGTAGTTATTCTATCTCAGTCAATATCGCAATTATGGTCTCCAATGATATATTCTACCAGATTAATTGGTTTAACGGCATGTCAACTCATCTTGTGTTATATTATCCCAAGAGATTACGGAATCGCGTTCATAGTACATTTATAATTATATTTTTTTATGTAGTTGCTTAACAAGAATTTTTTACGTAGTTATATTTGATATCAAATATTCCAATCTAATACAAATAATTCATACAATAATTCATAGTTTCAAGTAATTATTTATATTTAAATGATCATTCGGATGCTTACAGTTATATTGTATCAAGTAACTAATAATAATCCTTAGTAAACAATTATAGCCTCAAGTAACTATTCTTAACACAAATAATTATAACAGTATCAAGTATCCCTATCGAATATAGATAATTCTTGAACGGACCTATTTCATTTATAGATCAGACACTAAAATGCGTTATTACCCCGATCCATAGTCCAATAATACACAATACAAAAATATACCGTCACAATCTTTTTAAACAGGTAAAAACTTCATTATCTCAGACATTTATTTGATCTATAGATAAGACCCCAATAAGTCAGAATAAACTTGAAATTAATAGCAACGAAGGAGTGACTCCTCACTACCCAAAGTTGTTGAACAGGAACCTCGCCACCAGATAAAATTTTATGCCATACTACGGAGCATCCATTTAGGGGTGTCTTATCCCTCTGCTGGACATACGGAGTATCCGAGGGGCCACAGACAGAGCAATGACCCTGGTGTGGTATACGCTGAGAAATTTATTTTTAAACCCTTTTAAAATCTATTTAATATTCCAAGTTTCCTTAAAACTGGTAAATTTTACGAAGACTTGGTTCTTGAGGTAAGAAATGATAACTACAAATATTGTTGATTACCGTAATTAATCGTCTGTAACGCACTTTTTTCGACGTTTTTAAACCTAAAAGTTAAGGGTGCGTATTATACCCAAGAACAGGCCACGTGAATCGCCATATTCAGGACGTTGGGACCAAACGTAAGTTATATCTATGATCCAAACTAACTCGTGAGAACAAACACTTCTGTTTTATGCAACTACAGAGAAATAACTACTGAAATGTGTGTTTGTTTATACTTTAGTTTCTCCTAATGTGAGCCTCATTTTGCTGCCAGCTTGTTGCATTTTTATGTGAATATGTCAGTAGGTTTGAATTAAAGACTGCGTAAATGTTTTCTTTCAAAACATACGTGGTGCTTTCAATAAGTTTCCAGACCTTCTTTTTTTGTACAGGCATTTAAAGTTGTCGTAGACTCTTGAAAATTCAGTATCTTATAGCTATACATCTTATGAGATGACTGACCAAATTTTGTGATTTCAGATTCAAATGAACAGCTACAGCAGCAATTGGAATACACCCTACTAAAGCCTGATTGTCACAGCTGGTGAATTTCAAAAATGCAATCTGGACGTCAGGACACTTTAGAAGAACGATATGCAATAAGATTCTGTTTTAAACTTGGAAAAAATGCCACAGAAACGTATGGAATGCTTCAGACTGCTTTTCGACCATCTTGCATGAATCGAGCATCAGTTTTTGAGTGGCATAAAAGATTCAAGGAAGGCAACAAGTCTGTGAGGGATGATGAGAGGTGTGGGAGGAGTAAGGAAGTCAATACACCAGAGTTGATTGGCCGAACGGTTAGGGTTAGGGTTACTATGTTGAGGTTTTAAGGGGGTTCAGGAAGAGATTCCGTCGGAAGAGGCCAGTACACTTCAAATCGGGTCAATGGCATTTCCACCAGGACAATGCACCACTCCACAACTCCATCCTTATCACAGACTATTTGACCAAGATGGGCATCAAGACAGTTCCTCACCTTCCCTATAGTCCAGACCTTGCTCCCTGTGACTCTTGCTTATTCCCTAAGCTCAAGGAAAAACTTAGAGGATGTCGTTATGAGACAGTTGAGGAGATTAAAGAGGCTGTGACGAAGGTCACTGACACGCTCACACAAGAATACTTCCATGGGAGCTTCCAGAAGTTGTTGGAACGGTACAACAAGTGCATTGCAGCCGGCGGAGATTACTTCGAAGGAGACTAGAGTTTCATGTGTGTACTATCAATAATAGTGCCCATACGAAAAAAGTCTGGAAACTTATTTAATGATCCTCGTAAGTAAGCTGTAAAATCTTAATTTTTAATCTATTCGAATCTGATAAAAAGATGAACAAATATTTGATTTGGCTCTTACAAATTTTAAAAAGTCGGTGCGTATTGTAATACACAAGATACACTTTTTCAAGAATTTCGTGCCCTAATTTAAGGGTACGTATTATACATGAATAATTTAAAATAATTACGGTACCTGAAGGTGACTTGAATATGTAAGAAAGCTGTATATGAGGAGAATAATGGATATATTACAAACAAAAGTAAACATTAGTAATTAAAAGATTTGGTTTATTTGTTTAACGGCATATCAACTCACGAGTTACTGAATACCAAAATTTGATTCATCTGTAAATATTCAATTGCAGTCATTGCTTTTAATATTTTCAACATTACATTTCAACCATTTTTCCAAATTCTTCATTTGACAATAGTAATAATGATGATAATTTTTGCACACAGTTATATGTTATCAAGTATTCTTATCCAATTCTGATAATATATAAACAGTAATATACTTTAAAGTAACTATTCCTAATTGATTTGCCCAGTCGGCAGGGGCTGTAGAATACACTGACTACACCTCTGCAGAGGGGTAAGACCCCACCATAACGAGTGTCCTGGATATGACACTAAACAATCTGATGGTGAGGTTCCAGCAGTGCTGGAGCTTTGGAGAATGCGGAGTACCCCTTTATTGCCATTGCTCCCAGGTCCACTCTGGCTCGGAGTGGTAGCATCTGATAGGGCCCTATCTATGTGTTAAATTGAACTAACAGCATACTTATGCTAAAATGAATTGTTTTAATAAACTGAATAGCTTGAAATAGAAATGTTTTTGACAATTAAACCGTACTTACATTTAAACTGCGTGCTTATGCTTAACTGAATTATTTCAAATAGAACTGTTTTTCGACATTAAAACTGTATTTACACTTAACTGAATTGTTACATATAACTGCTTGAATAGTTTGAAATAGAAATGTTTTTGACCATTAAACTGTGTACTTATGCTAAACTGAATTGTTTTAAAAAGAACAGATTTACATAAAAATGAATTTGGCGTTAAATAACCTACAAAGGTTGACATGCCATAAAACCCAATAAACCAACCAACCTAATTGATATTAATCTTATGTTGGCACTCATTTATCCGGTCTCAAATATTCCCAACACCAGTAATTTGCAAACCAAACATATGGTTTAAAGTAACTAATAATAGCTTTGAGTAACTACTCTTAATCCAAATAATTTGCTTACAGTTATATAGTATCAAGTATTCCTATCTAATACAATTAATATTCAAGTAGGTCTATTTGACTCGTAGATAGGACCATAACAGGATCTACCACTCCGGGTGAGAGTGGACCTGGGACTGATAGCAATAAACGGCTTCTCTACATTCTCTAGAGTATCTATCAAACTAACAAGCACTAACTCGATAAGACAAAGTCGAAACATTATTTCTTTATGATAGATAAGTTTGTACAGAACGAAGTACGAGGAGTGATCAAAATGTATCGAGAATGAAGCTTTAATTTTGTTAATTTCAAATTATAAATAAAGAAATTTAAACTCTCTGTCACGATACCTTTATCGCACCTCGTAGTTTGTTTTTACCTTAGCACATAACATATGATAAGAAAGAAAGAATGTGAGTATATATTTACCCAACTCCTCCATCACGAGCAGGATGCGACTCAAGGTCACTTTTAAAGCAGGATGCAACTTGTTTGAATTCAGAGTTTTCCTTCTCTAGACCGGTTGTTATACCAGGGTTAAAGAGCCAAGTCAACCCTACTATTTACCCATAGCTAGGGGGAGTTGGATTTATATCTTTCGCAAGGGTATTAGCATTATATGAAATGCAAACAGGATTTGAACTCGTATCACCTTGTTCATTGCCAACGACCATATCCATCACGCTACGTGCACCTCCAGAGAGAGTGTATGTACGAGAGTGATCAATTTGTAAGTAAGATGTTCGCTCAAAAAAGTTCTGAGCCCCACCCAGAAAGAAAAGTATAGTTGTATATTTTTGTTGTGGCAACACACTACCACAACTGATAAAACTAGAAAAATCTAAATTGTTTTTTTGTTTTTGTTTGTTTTTGTTTTTTTTGTTTTGGTTTGTTTTGTTTTTTTCTTTTTTTTTCTTTTTCTAGTTTTATAAGAAGTTGTAGTGTATTACCACAACAAAAATTCTCAGCTATGCTCTTCTTCCTATTTGACCCAAAGAACTTTTTGAACGACTGGTGATTCATAACCGTTTAAAATGTACTTCGTAGCTAATATCTCCTCGTGGCTAAATGGTTAGAAGCTTTGGCTTGGCGTTTGAGTCAACCGGGTTTCGATCCCAGCTACGGGGAGATACTGTCTAGCCACACTGATGAGTTCTGATAGAACGAAATAGATCTGTCTGTGGATGACTATATATATATATATATAAATACACACACATTAGTGGCCGACCTTCCTAGGTAGTAGGTGAACCATCCAGGTTTTTTTTCTTCTTTCATTTGCTTCAATGATTTTTACTGCAATATTTGACAACTCGTACAGATTATCAACCCAATTCCAGAATGTGTCAGGTTAAAAAGCAAAGCTACGCATAGATTAATCTATGTACGAATTATAATATACATACATACCGATACCTGATTGCATTATACAGTATTTCAGAAAAAAAGGTAGAATTTCGTAATTTAGTAAACTTGATCAATCCTTGTTCATCTTATCTCAAATTTTAACATAAGTAAAAACAACTCAATAGTCTATGTTTAATGTTTTATGGGGATTTTATATATAAATGCCATTCCCTGGGGAAGAAAAGGCGTTTAAACAATAAACATAGAATTTTGAATTTCAACACATGCAGTTAAAATTTGAGATCCCTTGAACGACAATTGATCAAGTTACTAGATTACGAAATGATGTCATATTTTTCTGAAACGACCGATACATCTCAAATGATATCAAGTTTTTTAAACCTTCTATACAATGCGAAACAATAGACAGACACAAATTTCAGTTCTTTTAAACACAATTTCGATTGTATATGTTTTACGTAATTAACATTCTACCTCTTGAATAATCAATGCACTATTGATTGGATTTGTTTTAAGGTCTTTACTTTTCCTATTCATTTCGGCAGTTGCAGATTTTACAAATTAACAAATGTGTAATTTATAGTAAGAATTCTGAGACATGGTTAGCAAGCTATGTCAGCAGACTATTGTTTGTGAGTTCGATTCGCCCTGGGTGTCCCATACGCCTGGCCTTGTACTACAACTAAGCTAAGTTTAGTAAATAACTTGCCTACTTGAGTAGGGTAATGGTTAAAAAGATAGACGAGCAGACCATGATTAGTGATTTCAAGTTTCAGAGAGAGCCCCATACTTCTGACCTTGTGCCACAACTAAGCTAAGCTTTGTAAATAACTACTGTCACATCAATAAATCAAATTCAAAGAGCGGCACGTGAAATACTGATCTCTTCGAAGACTTGAACACTAACAATTGACCCTGGGGCGTTCATTAGCGAGCCACTGAGTTACAAAAATATCCACACGTTCAGAGACAGACATTTTATTTACTAAAGTTAGTTCGTCACAGAGACTAACTCTCTCTTCCTCTAACTCTCTCTTTCTATCCCTCTCTATGAGAGAGAGAGAGAGAGAGAGAGAGAGAGAGAGAGAGAGAGAGACGCACATACGTACGTACATAACCACATTAGCTTACAAAAATAAAACAATTTTTTATGGAACATATCTACGCACACGCAAACATATTTAATAAGTTTAATTTAATCCAGTACAAAAGCAATAACTCTCTCTCTCTCTCTCTCTCTCTCTCTCTCTCTCTCAGAAAGAAAGAAAGAAAGAAAGAAAGAAAGAAAGAAATAAAGAAAGAAAGAAATGCACATATTAACATATCTGTCTCTAAAGAAAGAAATAAACAGAGACTTAAGAAGAGAAAAAAATAGATTCATTGATTCATTTCAACTGCATGTCAAGTAGTCTGGGGTTATTTTATGCATAGGGGCTAGAAATAAATAAACGTATACATTAGCTTGCTAAATAGCACAAAATCAGGTATTTCCTTTCCTTTCTTACGTAGCATTTACTTGTATAAGCAGTTTATATATCTAAGTCTCGGATATTTTCTAGTATTTACTTATCTGTGTTTCTGGCTCTCTTTATTTATCTGTCGACATATCTATTTCACTCAAGCACACACACACACACACACACACACACACACACACACACACACACACATACACGCGTGCGTGGGGAGGATAGATGAGAATGCTGTCATACAACAGCAAAAATAGGAATTATATCACGTATTCGAAAAATGATCCACTTATAAATATGTAGGTGTGTGTGGATTCAAAACAGTTCATAAATATTTTTGAAGGGACTTCACATGCTGAATAACAATGGGCCTTCATGTATATATACACTCACTTAGTAACACCTACATACATATATTAATATTCATACTATTCAAATTCATTTGGTTTCATCTAAACACACACATACACATACACACATACACACACACACAGAGGAGTAGATATAAAAATTCTGATTTTTTATACACTCAAAAGTATATTTTATTACATCATTTTCTAGATATATAGTCAAAAACGGACGTTGCTATATATATACAGATAGAGATATAAATATAGATACATAATGCGTCTTTTTTAAATTAAAACAAAAAGGTATTCTCGGCATAATTTGGCGGGCAAATAGAATAGATAAAACAGTCTAAAGTATTTGATAGATAGATAGATAGATAGATATGCTTAGGTTTAACGAGAGAGAGAGAGATGAAAAGACTTAGGTCACAAGAGAGAAAGAAAGAAAGAAAGAACACAAACCTGTTCGTACAATGCTTAGATAGATAGATAACAAGAAAGAAAGAAAGAAAGAAAGAAAGAAAGAAAAAGTGCAAACAAATCTGTTCGTATAACGCTACGATAGATAGATAGATAGATAGATAGATAGATAGATAGATAATCTATCTATCTATCTAGATCACACGAAAGAAAGAAAGAAAGCACACAAACCTGTTCGTATAATGCTCAGATAGATAGATAGATAGATAGATAGATAGATAGATATCACGAAAGAAAGAAAGGATGCACACAAACCTGTTCGTATAACGCTACGATAGATAGATAGATAGATAGATAACACGAAAGAAAGAAAGAAAGAAAGAAAGAAAGAAAGAAAGAAAGAAAGAAGAGATACCTATTCGTACAACACTACGAAAACTGAGCTAAACTCGTGAGTTCCTTTTTTTTTTTCTTTTTTGATCAAACATCTGAAAATACACAACTCTGACTGAATGTGGGTGTGTGTATATTCACACTTTAAACGTGTGCGGTTAACGTGTATTTTTGTGTGATTGTGTAAAATCACTGAGAAACAGTCAGCCGATGCGTCACAAATTGAAAACGAGCCGTTTGAGAGAACTGGATGTGAACGTACCTTAGACAATAGCGGAACGGTGGAGGCTTCTTCCCGGGAGAGGACGAGCATCCGACATAATCTTACGTAATGTTCTCAGCCCGGTCGTTTAAGTTGAATGTTATCCACCCGAATATGCTGAAATTCACCGATAGCTTCTCCAGCATTCTAGTTACCCGCCCGGCGACATAGCTACAAGCGGTGTGTTCAGGGGTGGTTGCGTAATATATGTGCGCATGTGTGAACACTGCTGCAGAGCGAGCGGCAGAGATACGATGAGGAAGGAAAACTTAAGAACAGAGACAGAGAGGAGAAAGGAACTCTGAAAATGGAGAGAAGCAAAGTCGACTTTTTTATTTGCAGATATATATATATATATATAAGAAATGAATTGAGCATAATGTAGCTTAGGAGTGAAAGACACATTGGTTGGTTGAAACTAGAATTAACCAGGACGATGCCAGAATAATACACACACACACACATATATATATATATATATATATATATATATATGTGTGTGTGTGTGTGTGTGTGTGTGTGTGTTGAAAAGATAGTAGTGAATCTGACAGTATGATGGAAATATGTGGAAAATAGGATCTATCAAACACTTAACTTAGATTTAGATGTGTGATATTTCGTTCGGGCTTTATTTCATCTTCACGAACTTCTTCAAGACTGAGACTGTTTTCTGAGTTTTTCTGTTTAAAAGCATGTGAGGAGAGTGGAGGGGGTATAGTTGTAGCAGGAAAGTTGAAATAGATTTAAAGTCAAATGTATCAGGTTTCATGAAAGTTTTTTTTTTTGCTTTGAAAGTGGAAACAGATTTTAGGGAGTTGATAAGAAAGAAGTAGGGAAGGGTTTGTGAGAAAGGGGATTTAGCAAGACTTGTTTCATGGAAAAGGTATTGACTATAATGTGATGTCACAGAAAATTGTCTATATTGTGGTATCTGGGTTGTAATTGGGGCGAGGAAGTGTTAAGGAAAAGCAAAAAAGAACTTATATATATATATATATATATATATATATATATATATATATAAGTAAAGTTGGCGACCGTGGTCGAGGGTGACCAGAAGGCTCCCTTTTCAATAGCTACTACATCGAGGTGTAGGGGAGGGCGCTACTTCTTTCCCTGGATTGCTCCACTTTACCCTTGATACGTACCTTATATTGCTGAGCGTTAAGCAAGGAGGTATCAAGTACCATTTTTAAAGTCTTTGGTATGACGCGACCTAGGATTGAACCCAGGCCTCCCGGACCATTGGCGAACACTCTAACCACTAGGCCAATGAGTATATATATATATATATATGTGTGTGTGTGTGTGTGCGTGTGTGTGTGTGTGTGTACACATATATGTAATCAGCTTTGGATGAGTGAAAAAACTCAGACCTCACAACATGATCATTCATGTGAGATAGATAGATAGATAGATAGATAGATAGATAGATAGATATTTAAGTTTATATATACATCGTAATTCAATTATATTTCGTGTTGATTGTTGTTTAATGGCATATCAACCTTCTTGGGTTTTTTTTATGCCAAATCCACCCTTTTAGAGCAGTAGTGGTACTATTTCATCCATAGCTGGGAGGATAAGAGGGTTCATACCTTTCCCAAGGGTATTTAATTCAATCATGTATATATATATATATATATAGTAACTTAAATCTATCTATCAATATATATATATATATATATATATATATATACATGTATATGTGTGTAAGTTAGAATAGTGTAGATACAGAGTCAACGGCGTTTGTATGATAGTCTAGGCCATCAAGGAGACCGCAACGACAGAGCTGAGAGGCATCCCAGAAGAATCCTTCAATCAGTGCATAGAAACGAGGCAGACAGGGATGGGAAGCTGTATAAGACTCAAGGAGGTTTACTTTGAATTGGAAACTAAGTATTTTATTTGGAATTGAAATAAATTGTTATGACACTAGACCAGTTACTTTTCAAATATATATATATATATATATATATATACGTGGGTCATTCAATGGCGTTTTTATGATAGTCAGTTTATCGCCTCTGTGATCATCCTACTAAGATCCTGTATGTACGGTATTCTACATATGCTCCATCACAAATTTTGAGCATTCTTTATTTATAAATGCACAAACTCACATTTACACACGCACACATACATACATATTTATATATATATATATAATGTTGTGTGTTCAAAAAGTTTAGTGACTGTTGTATTTTGCAAAGCAGTAACGAATAATGAATCAAACATTAATTTTCTTCAAAATTCTCCTCTCGTCATTGAACTGAGTTTTCAGTTGATAGAAGTATTTCTGTAACTTATCTTTGCGTATGATATAAAGATTTTCTTTTTTTCTCTTTATGTTCTCCCCATCCTCTTATGTTACCATTCGTATATATATATATATATATATATATATATATATATATATATATATATATATATATATATATAGTATAATCTAATGGAGACTCAAACTCGGTTAAGTCGTCATAATAAATTTATTTCGGCGGAGAATATTATTGCTATACTCTCTGTCTCGTCAGATGACTCTTTACATGCTTCCTTCCCGTCGCAGAGTAGCGACGCTCTGAATGTGAATTTTGTTATACCCTAGAGAATAAATAGGGAACTAACAATAGCCATACATTGAACACTCTCATAGATTTATATGATTACCCTCATATATTCTATATAAAGAATAATCCACACATACATACATATATATATATATATATAATTTTTGTGGTGTGAAAAACCCAAAGGATTTAATTTGTAAATAAAAAAAATATCACATAAACTGATACGTGTATCTGGAGGGGAAAATTCGATTAAAAAGTCTAAAACCATCCGTACTGCTTGAAAATAATTAACCAGAACCGCAATGTCTACCCTAAATGTCTATCGACTTAAATCACCTGTCAAAACTAACACTATATTACCCCTACCTGTCACTAATTTAATGAAAATCTGTACCATATGTACATCAAATTTTTATTTCTAATATAAAACGTTTTATAAACAGAAATCTTGAATTCCTTGAATCTGGTCTTTTTAAATATATAATCCCCATTAATCATTGTTACTTTAGATACATAGACGACATTTTCCTTTTTTATCCATAAGATCTTAACTTAAATAGGATTTCTGACAGATTAAATAATGTACAACCTTCCATAAAGTTCACATATGAACTTGAATCCAACAACACTACCTTTTTTGGATTTCTTATTTATAATGAATTAGTGACAAATTAGAGTTCAGAGTTTACCATAAACTCACCTGTAGAAATGACCACTTACATTTCTATTCAAACCACAAAACTAACACTAAAAGAGGAATTTTCATAGGTTTTTACCCGACGACCCTTCGTATTTGTCCCCCGAAATATGTAAATGATGAATTCAATTACATAGAAAATTCCTTTTTTACTCCAAACATTTTATACACTTTACTAAATCTAAAGCCCTTAAAATTCACAATAGAAATCGATCTCGAACTGCCATCAACACACCCTCTGATAATGTTAAACTTCCCTATACACACATTATTTCATCGAACAATTCTTCCGCAAAAATTATCGGAAATGATTTAAATAAACTGTCACTTTATCTTCTAAAATAATATATATATATATATATATATATATATATATATATATATATATATATATATATAAGGTCACTCTTAAAAGTAGCAGGACTAACTGTGGTGTGTGAGCTATGGGCAAAAAGAAGGATGAGAGGATGGTGTTATCAAACATGATATCTTGGAAGTATATAATTAAAATCTCGGCTTTCTGCAACCATTACGTTGTTTTGTTTTGTTTTGTTTTTTTTTGTTTTTGTTTTTTTGGCCCATTCTTTTGTTTACCCCTCCTCATTTTCAGGTGATTCAGCTATGAGCACCGAGGAACGAATAAACCAGAAATTGTTGGTCTGCTTGTGGAAAATTCCGCTCTTAAAATATCTTAGCAGAGTGTGAAGATAAGGCCATGTCACAGACACGTTTTTGGGTGGCACAATATGTTCAGAGAGGATAACGAGGAGATGAAAAATGACTCCAGGAGCGGGAGGCCTTCAACAAACAGGACTGAGGTCAACGTCGACCGAGTAAGGCAGGTAGTGTGTAGCGATCATCGGTTGACTGTTAGATTAATTGCAAGTCAGCTGGACATACATAAGTGTTTTGAAGAATTATCACCGAAGATTTGGGCATGTCTAAAAAGTAACAAGATTGGGTGTGTTGAGCATATATCAGTTCATGACCAAGTGGAACATCGCCGTCCTGGAACAACCTCCCTATTCACCTGATCTTGCTCCGAAAAACTTTTTTTCTTTTCTCTAAGCTTGAGAGGATAATCAAGGGGATCCGTTTTGAAGGCGTTTAGGCCATCAAGAAGACCGTAACGACTGAGCTGAGAGGCATCCCAAAAGAATCCTTTAAGCAGTGCATAGAAGCGAGGCAGACAAGGATGGGAAGGTGCATAAGACTCAGTGAGAGTTAATTTAAGTTGGAAACTATGTATTTTATTTGGAATTGAAATAAATTGTTTATGACACTAATCCAGTCACTTTTCAAATATATATATATATATATATATATATATATATACGAGGGTCATTCAATGAGTTTACAACTACGAGTCAGGGTCAAAAAGACAGTGGACGGAATGGAAACAACTGATTCTTCGTTAAAGAAAATGTTCCGGACGCAGCAGTCAATAAAGAATGACAGTCTTAGGCCCATTATTAATTTCCTTGATAATGGTGCAATGTAACAGTCTTTCTACCGCCAACGTCTTCGCAATATTTTCCTTTTAATTGAATGACCCTCGTGTGTGTATATATATATATATATATATATATATATATATATGTGTGTATATAAAATCAGCTGACCGTGGTCGAGAGTGACCCGAAGGCTCCCTTTTCAATAGCTACAACCTTGAGGTGTAGGGAAAGGCGCTACTCTTTTCTCTGGATTGCTCCACTTTACACTTGATACGTACTTTATAATGTTGAGTGTTAAGCAAGGAGACATTAAGTAACATCTTTTGAGTCTTTGGCATGACTCGACCTGGGATTGGACACCGGTCTCTGAGGCCATTGACCAACACTCTAACCATTATGTCAATGGAGCAGTTTATATATATATATATATATATATATATATATATATAGAGAGAGAGAGAGAGAGAGAGAGAGGTGTCCTCTTGGTGTAATGGCTAAAACGCTGGACTGCGGAATCGTAGTAAGCGAGTTGCGCTATTACGTTCACTTTCGGACAAATACCACTGGGAAAAGTATGAACCCTCTTATCCTCCCAGCTATGGGTTAAATAGTTTCACTACTGTTCTTCTAGAAGGATGGCTTTGGCATTAAATAACCCACGAAGGTTGATATGCCATTAAACAAAGGAACCAAACAAAACCTAAAAAGCCAGAAGTATTCTACAAAAGTTTCACCAGCCAAATCATCAGGACAATTCACGTTCATATTACCGTCAGCAAGTGATCTCCAAGCTCTCCTGATCCGAATCCCAAGGACTACTATATCTGGTTTGTTAACGGGTAGGAAACCAGCCAACAGCTCCACAATTCCAAGGAACCGTTCAAGACCGAAATTTCATTGCACTTACACCTATCTATCAAGGACGGTGAGTCCCCGTGGCGTAGTGGCTAACGTGCTGGACTAACGTTGGAAGCGAGTTTCTGACTAAAGAAAGTTGGCCCAAACGACATTTTATTGATAAAGCAGTCACCAGAAAGAATAAAATTTAGCATTAAAAAAAAACAAAGCCACGTTGTATTTGCCAAGTAACCAGACTTTTTTTTATGTCGACAAGCATTGAATATCTCGGATCTCTGGTTGAGTAATTCATTAGGTTTATTGTAAGAACTTTTCGCTAATTTTTTCCTCCATACATCGGAGGCAATATCTATCACCAACCTAACACTTACAGGATTTTTTACTATCTCCCATTTTAATATAGGATCTACACCTTACTTCTTTTTAATTTCCCACATAGAATTAGATAAACTGGTCCTGTGTCCAGTGCCTGAATGAATGTTTTCATTCTTTTCTTTTCTTTAATTGAATTTTTTTTTCCCCAGATATCAGTTAATGTAACATTTTTTATTTAAAAATTGTGTCATCTGGGTTTTTTCACACCGCCACGGTTGTAGTAAAGGCATAAAAAAAAAATAATTAAAATTAAAAAAAAAAAATTTTTTTTAAAAATATATATATATATATATTTATAAGAACAATAGAATTAAAGATTATGTATAATCGCCGAATTGGGTTAATGCCAGATGGACTACGTAGACACCATTTTTTATGATAACGAGGCCATCGTGGCCGTTATGAAACGATGGGTCACTCCGCTGGCACAGGTTATGCCGGCTATTATTCATCATAGGCGAAAATAAATAGCCAATGTTGTTGACTATGAGAAGAAAATTGCATTTTTTGCTGAAAATTTGCTATGTTCAACAATGTTATTGCACTCTCCGTGGCTATAGTAGTAATTTAATAAGCTTTTTGTTTAGATGTGGCACAAGGCCGTATGAATGGGGCACCCAGTGAAAATCGAACTCACTCATGAAGGTTTGGTAATCTAGCTTGCTAATCATTACACCACCCGAGGTGTCCCTCTCCGTGTCTGTAGTAGTTTTCATGGAAAATAATAAGAAGCATTACTTTCGGAGTGACACTCAAATAAGTTTAGATTTAAAATCTCTCTCTCTCTCTCTCTCTCTCTCTCTCTCTCTCTCTCTCTCTCTCTCTTGTACCCAGCATTCTAAATTTAAATTGTTACTAAATGACACAATTTCTCAGAACTTGTAGATTTGTATACTAAAGTAATACTTTATAACTCCCTCTGCTAAAGGATACAACACAATGCCTTTTTAATATGGGAGAATGTTCACGTACGCAGGATTGTGGCTATAAGATTCTTACCCCGTTTGACATTTACCTTTTACGACACCTCAGACACCAGGGATTGATGGGAAGGTAGTGCATGGATGAACAGTTTCCATGAACCGATTTTTTTTTCTTTTTTGGTGGGGAGGCTTCATATCACAAAGGGCAAGAAGGTATCTACCCCATTCCCAACGGTGCTGTTATGTGACACAAAGTTCCCCGCTGAAACATGTCTTCAAATTGCTTAGTTCCGTCGCCATCCCCTTTCAGGGGGGCACCTCAAGTGCCGGGCAATAAACTCAACCCATACCCTTTTTAAACGAGGGATCAAGCGCTGCATAGAGAAAAGTGAAGGTCCTCCAGAACTAAGCTGATTATTTTTTAAATGCACCTCCCGACACAAAGGACAAATAGTGATTGCTTCACCAAGGTCATAGTCACTGGTCAGGCATTTTGGTTTGGACATAAGGTCGCTTCCCATGGAGCGTGTCTTGAACACGAATAGCCTGACAGCACCCATCTCTCTCAAAGCCTGTTCAAGTTAATACTTAAATGATAAAGTAAAACGTCTTTACTAAATGAGCATCGTCACTTATAGAATCATCATCATCATGTCGTGCAGCTAGCACGGATATTTCTGACCCTCTCTCTCCACGTCTCCCTATCATTCATCGCCTCTGGCAGGTCTTCAGGGTTACATCCCGTATCATCACAAACCTGACCGATAAAATGAAACGCAGTTTCTTCCAGGCTGCGGTCGTGTCGATATTGCTATATGGATGGACTACTTGGACGCTAACAAAACGGTTGGAGAAGAAGCTGGACGGCACTTATACAAGAATGTTAAGAGCAATATTGAACAAGTCCTGGCAGCAACACCCCACAAGGCGCCAACTATACAGTCACCTACCACCTATCACGAAAACTATACAAGCCAGACGAACCAGACATGCCGGACACTACTGGAGAAGCAAGGACGAGATCGTAAGTGATGTACTCCTGTGGACCCCCACATATGGCCAATCAAAAGCAGGACGGCCAGCTCGAACATACATACAGCAGCTATGTCATGATACTTATAGAATAGTCATTTACTAATCTTGATTTAATTTGTCACAAGGCCAAGAGGACGCAATTCTCAATACGAATTGAACTCACTGGCAATGGCTAGCTAGCAAGCCGAAGTCGCTAACTATGCAAGGAGCCCACTCACTGTAAGACTAGAATAAAAAGCGCGCATAACGTAACGTTTCTCATCGTTGAAAATAGAATCTGCGATCCGAATTCAAATCCTGGACGAGCTTATTTGCATTTTACTTCATGCTAATACCCTTGGGAAAGGCATGAATCTATCTGTTCCTACCCTTAGCAATGGGTAATGAGTGGAGCAGACAAGGTAAATAAAACTAAATGTGGTGCATTCAATAAGTTTCCAGACTGTTTTGTACAGGCATTGAGAATTGTTATAGACTCTTGGAAATTCACTATGTTATTGCTATACATCTTATGAGATGACTGACCAATTTTTATGATTTCAGGTTCAAATGAACAGCTACAGCAGCAATTGGAACACACCCTACTAAAGCCTGTTTGAATATCCAAACCTGTAAACCTCTGCATAAAAATGACTTTGTGATATGCCATTAAACAAAGGAACCAGACGACTTACGAACACCAGGTACAATAAGCAAACTAACACTTGTGTATCAGATAGAAACAAAGCTTCGTAAATGACAACTTATACGCACTGTACTTTTTTCTTCCTACGCTTTCTTTTTTCTCTTTCAAGTAACCAGCTTGAAAGCTATAGACAAATAGAGTTACCAACCCTTATGTAAATAGCCCAATAATTTCTTACTAGTTTTCTGTTACTAAAAGAATAATCACGACAAATATTGTTTCGAGGACTCTCATGCAATTACAAAAGTCTAATTCTCACTGGATTCAGTTCTGGCCTTCTTCCAGAATGACCTAAGTTAACTGACCTGTAATTTGTATTTTCTAACCCTGCCTATATTTGTCGCTGCCTCCCACCAGACACGACTTGACACAAGGTCAAAAGCCCGAAGGCCGATTAAAGTGGGGATAAAGGGGAGGGGAAGGTCGGGAAGGAGCCGAGACTCGAACCCTGCCGTTCGAACTTCAGTCGTGTTATTGCACTCACTTTCGGACTGATACCCTTGGGAAATGTATGAAGCCAGGGCGCCTCGGTTGGCGTAATGGTTAGCAAGCTAGACTTGGAAATCTTCAAGAATGAGTTCGAGTCTTATTAGGTGCTCTATTCATACAGCTTTGTGCCACGTTACTATTTCTCTTGTAGGCACTGAGTTTTCATAATGATAAAACTGCTGATAACAGACATCAACTAAAGTCAGCTCGATTTGGAACATGTTTGTTTATTTATTTAAAATACACCAAACAGATTTTTGCTTTAGTACGAATTAACCGTCTCTCCGCTAGAAATTTTCTTCCAGTTAATTCTATGAACATGTAGCGGGTATGGTTTTTTTTTTTACGGAGGAAGGTTATTTTATTTTCTATTTATCTATTTTTATTTTATTCTGTTTTATTCTATTTATTTTTGAAAGAACAAAACAAATATCTATCTGAAAAAATACAACGGGATTTCTTCCAAACTGTGACTGACAATACTACTGCGTGGTTGCATCACCTGGACGTTCACGAAACACAATGTAGAAAAAGGTAGATGGGAACTACACAAGGATGTTACGTACTGTTTTCAACAAACTCTGAAAGCAGCACCATCATAAAACTATCCGAGTAAGAAGAACAAGCGGGTACTGCAAAAGAAGTAAGAACGAACTTATAAGCGATGTTCTCTTATGAACTCCTAGACATGGACGCGCCAGTGTCGGCAGGCCAGTAAAGACTTACATGCATTAACTCGGTGCGAGCACAAGATGCAGTCTAGAAGACCTATAAAAAGTGATGAATGATAGGGACGGATGACGAGAAAGATTCAGAGAACACCGAAACATTGATGATGTTAAATACTAGTTTTCTGGGCCTTGCTTTCAAGCCCTTGCGTTGAAATTAAAATATAATTCTCTCTCTCTCTCTCTCTCTCTCTCTCTCTCTCTCTCTCTCTCTCTCTCTCTCTCTCTCTCTTCCTGGGGATTCCAACACTTTCTTCATTACACCAAATTGTAATTAATATCTATATTCACTATGAGGTGAGATCAAAAAGTATCCAGACAGATTTTTTATATTTTTTATTTAAGAATTGGAAATTTCAGTGAAGACACATACATAACTGAACAACTTAAAAAATAAAGCGATTTAATTCGTGATTTTTTCTTGTTTCCAAGACTGTAGAGGATATTAAGAGAAATCTCACTCCAGGGTGATCGTGATCGCGGAGCCTTGCCCATAAGTACGTGCATTGCCACTCGTTAAACTGACGACGTGCATATTAATGTCAGGACAGTTAAATTTGTTTACACACAGTTGAAATGCTTTCAGGAATTGCTATCTCAACGCAATTGACCCTCAGTCACCACCTTCTAGCACTTTTAAGATAAAATAGGATTGGGAACTTGCTTGTCACCAGAGCAATTTAAAGAATACGGTCTGGAAAATCTAAGAGATGCTAGGGCTTAACATGACCAGCTGATTGATCAGATCGGGTCTCTCCGAGCACCGTCTAGCCCAGTAAGTGCCAAGTGGTGTGTTGTACGTCACTTGATCAGTTCGGTTGTCCATGGTTAACAGGGATGAGGGTTGTATTTTTCTGCAAAGGTGCAGTCTGCAAATTCTACCGCCCCAGCCGAATCAGTTTGATCATTACTACTCGAGTGGGTGTCAATACTCAGAGGGTACTTCACAATTCTGATTTTATGTCGTAGTTGGCACTCATATTGGTTTTCGAAGCATTGACGATAATTGAATTTGTAAAATCAATTTTTTTCCAAATTAAACCAAGTCGCTAACTTTATGCACTACTTGCCTAGTTAGGTTTATTTTTATCAACTATTTCTGGGGGGTTTTAATGCAGAAATCTGATTCATTTATAAAAATTACGTTTTGAATGTTCCATTGTATTTTTTAAAATCGCAACTTTTTCCTGTAATTATTTGTTTGTACTTAGTTATCCAATGAGGGCATTTTGGGGAACTATCGAATAAATTAGTCAACTTTGATTTGTATATAGATATTGTATTAATATTGTATATGTCATGCGCAAAGATGTTTTTTTAAGGTTGATGTGAGAAGATGATGAAAAGTACAGATGCACAAGGAGGCATAACAGACAAAAAATGATGTTAATAATTCATGCATAGTTAAATGATGTAAAGTAACAATTCCCATTTGATAATAATCATTGGTTTGCACACAGTAAAATTGTTTCAAGTATTCCTATCAAACACAAATAATTACATGATTTCAGTTAAATAATCCTTAGTAAACAATTAAAGCTTCAAGTAACTGTTCTTAATACAAATAAAAATTTGTATTCGTTTGAAATGTGATTCATTTGTAAATGTTTGATTGTAATATATTTTTGACGTTCCACTGCATTTTTATAAATTGCACTTTCTATTAGTCAATAATCATTTATTTACGCACAGATGGTTTTCAGCCCAGTCGGCTGAGGTTGCAGAATACACTGACTGCATCTTTGCAGAGGAGTAAGACCCCCACCCCACAACGACAACAATATATTGATAAATTTCAAAGTTTATTTGATAAGAATAAAAAGCTGTTTGCATTTTATGGTGAAGCTCGAGTAATGCTGGAGCTTTAGAGACCCCTTCATTGACACCACTCCCAGGTCCACTTTGACCTGGAGTGGTAGCACCTAATAGGGTCATATCTATGGGTAAAATAGAGCTGTTTGACTATCTAAATGGAATACAAGCAAATCAGTGATGTTTAGTTGAATTGTTGGTAATACATAGCAATGTTTGGAACCATTGGGCTGTTAGGTTAGGTTTTATTGTTTAATGGCATATCAACCTTTGTAGGTTATTTAATGCGAAAGCCATTCTCCAAGAGGAACAGTAGTGGTACTATTTAACCCATAGCTGGGTGGATAAGGGAGTTCATACTTTTCCCAAAGTGTCCGAAAGTGAACGTAATAGCACGAACTCGCTTACTACGATTTCGCAGTCCATTACTTAAACCATTACACCGCGAGGACCCCCTCCCATTTGGCTGTGTACAAGGGAATGAGCTCGGACTTGTTTAAAAATGTCATCGACAAAACATGTATATTTGATATATGGGTATAAACAGGATTTGGTATTATTAACCAACAATGATTGATATGCCATAAAACCAAACCAAATCAAACAGAAGGAGGTGCCTGTGGTGTAATGGTTAACGTCGTAGGAAATGGACGCGGTGACACGATTTCAAATCCTGGACAAGACTGACTGAATTTCACATAGCACTAATACCCTTGGGAAAGGTATGTATCCAAATATTCTCCCTCCAACTATGGGTAAAATAGTAGGACAGACTGATTTCTTCGTCCTTGGTGAGGCAACTAGTCTAGGAGAAGGAAAACTCTGAATTCAAATCTGTTAAACTCCGCTTAAAAATTGACCTTGTGTCACATCCTGCCCGAGCAGAGGGGTTGATAAATATGATAATATTCCTTGGTGAACAATTATAGTTTTAAGTAACTAATCTTAATACAAACAAGCTATTCAGGGGAATATTTGATACCAATTAGCAATCTAATACGAATGATTTTCAAACAAACTTATTTGATCCTAACAGGTATTACTTCCCCGGTTCAAATATCCACTAGTTAATTCGTCTCTAGGACGTCACTCTCACTCTCACTCACTCTCTCACTCTCTCTCTCTCTCTCTCTCTCTCTCTCTCTCAAACACACACAAAACGGCGTAAATGACGTTTTGCACAATCCAACCCAAGGATTGAACTCAAGAAGAACTAGGAGTAATTATTTCATACGGGATATCCTTGAAGAATAAACAGCGGAAATAAGAACGATCTACCCCTGCGAATTGAATAAACGAGTTTGGTTCGGGGTTTGCGGGAGATTACCGTCGACTACAGGAACCTCAAGAAAATTTGATGATGTAACTGCCGAGAAGCTGAGATCATAACAACCAAGATAAGAATACTAATCAGAGTATATACTTTACAGGCAAAAGTTTGGAGCCACCGAGTATTTCTTCTTTTTTTTTTTTAACTTAAAATTAGACATTCTTGGATTTTATAAGTAAATGTCAAAATTTCAGTAGTTAAAGTGAATTTGATTTTATTTTGACAAAAAATAGAACTTAATAATAAAATATATATATATGTTTGTGTGTGTGCGTGTGTGTGTGTGATAAAAGTCACTTCAAAAAGGACAATCTGTAATCAACATATATAATATTGCCCATAAATATATAGAGGAAAAGGCGCATTTGGTGGTGTAATGGTTAACAAGCTAAATTAGAAACCCTACACGAATGTGTTCGAGTCTCATTAAGTGCTCCATTCAATAGGCCTTGTGCCACAACTAAGCAAAAAGTTTTAGTAAATTGCGACATAAACAGAAGGACTCCTGATGACGTAGTGGTTAACGTGCTGGACAGTGACATCGTACTAAATAATTTCGAACCCCCTTATCCTCCAACAATGGATTAAATAGCACCACTACTGTTCTTCTACAATGATGAGTTTGGCATTCAATAATCCATGAAGGTTGATATGCCATTAAACAAAGAAACCCAAGCAAATATATAAATAACTACATCCCCAAACATTTTTGGATGAAAATTTCATTTTCTTATAAAGCAAAAGTGTATTATTTCTAGTGGAAATTAAGTCAAAACGGATATAATTTGATATTATTTCTTGCCAAACTCAATAGCATTGAAACTCTTTAACCAAAAATACAAATATCTAGCAATCTAAAATTAAGTATACCTCTCTCTCTCTCTCTCTCTCTCTCTCTCTCTCTCTCTCTCAATATATATATATATATATATATATATATATATAAGTTGGCCGATCGTAGTTGAGGGCGAACAGAAGTCTCTTTTTTCAATAGCTACTACACCGGGATGTAGGGGAGGCGCTACTCCTTTCCCTGGATTGCTACAATTACCTTTGATCCGTACCTTATAATGCAGTGTGTTAAGCCAGAAAGCTTCAAGTACTATTTTTTGAGTCTTTGTTATGACTCGACCTCGAATTGAACCCTGCTCTCCCGGACCACTGGCGAACTCTAACCATTATACCAATTGGCCGGTATATATATATATATATATATATATATATATATATAATTTTTATCTTTATTGCAGAGATATTGCAATTTTGTTTTCTTTATAGATTTTCAATGCTATAGAGTTTGATGATGAATAATACCTAATGATAACCGCTTTGATTGCATCATGTTCCACTAGAAATAAGAAAATTATGTTATCTTTGGCTTAGAAGAAAATTAACTTTTTTAGATAAGAAAAAGCTTTGGAAGTGAACTTATTTATGGGTGATGCTGCATGTAGGATGTTCCGAACAGAGCAAGTTTTCAGTTGAATATGCAAGCAATAACTGTCAAATCACTCTTCCATGATTACTTTACCAAACCCAGCAGCTGAATAGTCAATACGGTCAGAGTTCTAATCACACCCACCCTTAACAGTACAAGATAGACGCACGAGTGTGCTCCAAATGTAATGCCTCCTATTTATTTTAGGAAAACTAAAATAGATACAAGGAGTACATAGACACCACCGGATAGAGCAAGTTTTCAGCTACAAAACACTATTTTCTACATAGTCAGCTACACCTTTTAACTCTATCCAGTTGTGTTATTATACTCCTGCAGCATGTATTACCCAACCCCTCTGCTATTATAAGACACGCACAAGGCAAGAAGTATTGAGCACTCAATCAGAATCGAACTTACTAGTGATGGTCAGCAAGTAAGATTCTCAGCATTACCCGTTACAAAGCGCCCTCTTAAATTTGGCGCAAGGTTAGAAGTATGGAGCACCTAGTCAGAATCGAATTCACTAACTAGTTAGCTAACTATTGCACTATACAAAATGGTCTGGTGTATATTTGGCTAATTTAAAATTCTGCACCACCGGCCGACTTTTTAAAGTAATATCTTTTTTCTATAATCTTTTTCTATAATGCTTGTAATACAACATTTCGACTTGTATTCTCTGGCCTTCATCCAATTATTTTGTAGAAACTTTCGAAGTACATAGATTTTTTGTAGTACGCGTTTTATATTATGCGCTAAGAATTGTCAAATGAAATATAGCGATACAGCCATTTAGTTAACGGCATATCAACTCGTTATAGGCAATCGAATACTGAAACTTGATTCATTTCTCAACATTTGCAACTCAACTATATTTTCAATGTTTCAGTGCATTTTTATTGTACTTTCTTTATTTGTTTTCAATCATTTGTTTGCATACAGTTAAATGATATCAAGTATTTAAATCTAATACAAATAATTTGCAAACAGACGCTTGGTTTAAGTTTTCCTTTCTATTACTAATAATTTGTACATAATTCCATGGTTTAAAGTATCCCCCGCCATTCAACAACAATCATTTGCTTGCACAAATAGGCTATTTAATGCCAAAGCCATTCTTGTAGAAAAATATTAGTGTACTATTTAATCCATAGCTGAGAGGATAAGGCGTTTCATACCTTTCCTAAAGGGCATTAATCCGGAAGTAAACATAACGCAGGCGAAAATCCGGAAGTAATTTGCAGGAGCAATGGCGGCTCTAAGCTAATCCCAAACTAAAAACTCTCAGGGTGACTTTGTTTCAAAAACTAACGCAATATAAATAGTTCCTGTCCTGTCGGCAGAACTCAGTATGTTCTGACTTCATTCAGAAAGGTAAGATATCCCCCTCCACAAAAAGGAGAGTTTTAAGTATGACACTAAACTGCATCTGGTGGTGAGGTTCCTGTTCTGAAGATCTGGGGAGTGTGGAGTACCTCTTCATTGTCATTACATCCAGGTTTACTTTGACCCACAGGCGTAGTACCTGTCAGGGACCAATCTATCGGTCAAATAGATCTGATAAAATGATTTTAAGAAATGTATCTGTAAACTATTTGTATTAAGAATAGTTACTAGGAGCTATAAATATTTTCTCAGCTATGGGTTAGATAATATCACTGCTGTTTTACAAGGATGGCTTTGGCATTAAATAACCCAGGAAGGTTGATATGCAAATAAACCAATGAAACTAAACTATAAGTATTTACTAAGGATTATTATTACCGTATTTGACGGTGAATAAAACGCTTAAGATTTCAGCTGGGCAAATCAAGAAAAAATTAGTAATTACTAAAATTCTTAGTAAATGGTACAGCCGAGGTTATATTTACGAGGAGTCATTTTGGTTAAACGAGCAGTGATTACAGTTAAACAAAAAATAATAGAAAAAAAGAACATAAGCCAATAAAAACTTTATTATAATCAAAGGTAAGAAAACAAACAATTTTTTTAAAACTACAGATGGCATATAAGCTGCAGGGGAATGTTAAAAAATATTTCTAGTAAAAAAAAAAAAAAAAAAAAAAAAAAAGTGCGCTTTATATGCCATAAAATACGGTAGTTACTTGAAAACCTGTGTGTGCAAATATATCATTATTATCAAATAGTTTATTTGGTTTCTTTATTTAATAACATATCAACCCCCGTAGGCTATTTAATGCCAAAACCATCCCTATAGAAGAATAGGAGTGTACTAGTGAGGCCATAGCTGAGAGGATGTGGCGGTAGATACATTTTCCAAAGAGCATTAGTCCAAAAGTAAACATAATAGTTCGAACTGGTCTACTACGAAATCGTAGTCCAGCACATTAACCCCTATACTGCGGGGACAACCACTATTAAAATGAAATAATTGCTTTAAACCATATAATTATGTATAAAGTAAATTATAAGTGTGTATAAGTTAGTATTAGGTTTGGTTTGCTTTGGTTTTATGGGATACCAACCATTATAGGTTATTTAATACCAAATTCATTTTATACATATAAACAGTCCTATTTCAAAGTATACAGTTTAGATATTAAAAACAGTTCTATTTCAAGCTATTCAGTTTAGTCAACAAAGTTAAATGGTTCCAAGTATTGCTTTGTATCACTAACAATTCAATTAAATATCAGTCATTTATTTATACACAGTTAAATGTAAAAACAGTTCTATGTCAAACAATTTAGTTTAGCATAAGTACGCAGTTTAGTTCTATTTGACCCATAGATAGGACCCCATCAGGTGCTACCACTCCGGGCCAGAGTAAACCTGGGAGCAATAGCAATAAAATGGTACTCCGCATTCCCAAAAGCTCCAGCATTACTGTGATATCCAGGGTACTCGTTGAGGGGGGGTTACTCCTCTGCAGAGATACAATCGCTGGATTCTACAGCCCCAACCGGCTAGGCCCCAAAGAATTAGATTCGAATACTTGAAGCCATACAACTGTGTGCAAATCATTTATATTCGATAGGAATACTAGTTATTATATTACTGTCGGCAAGGCTTTGAATATGCAAACTGAATCCCTAGCAGAGAGGTAACACCCTTCCAAAAAGGAGAGTCCTTGTTATGACGCTAAACTGCATCTGATCGTGAGGCTACAATTCTGGATATATTAGATGTGTGGAGTACCTCTTCGTCGTCATTACTTCCAGGTCCACTTTGAAAAGGAGTGGTAGTACCTGCTAAGATCTTATCTGTGAGTCAAATAGATCTGTTTAAAAATGACTCCTGTTCAACAAGACCGTATGCAAAAAAAAAAATTCCTGAGTATCAAATACACAAAAATGTAAATATGAACGCGTAATGAACACGATTCCCCAACCTCGAGGCATAAAATAGCCCCAAACGAGTTGACATACCTTTAAAATCAATCAATCAATCTATAACACAAATAGAAAAAGAGCTTAGCTGCAAAATATTTTTTCACATAATCACCACCATTGGTTATACATTTTCTCCGGAAATGAACAAAAGCTTGCATGCCGCACACAGCGATGTCACTCCGAAAGTAATGCCTCCTATGTTATTATGTTGTCGGACAATGATAAAGGCGGATGCAGGTGGTATGACAGTAGAGGTTGAATATCTGAAAAATTTATTTATTCATTTATTTATCTATTTATTTATTTTGCCTGGTTACAGCTCTTGGAAAAAAAGAATGGCATCTAACGTAACCTCCAGCAGAGATGTATAATTGAATTTCTTCAATTGGCAAAGAAAAAAGACATTTATTAACATCCATCGATACTTGCTGACGGTTTGCAATGGAAAAGAAGTAGGTAACACAGTTAAGCGGTGGATAATGTGTTTCAGCAGTGATATAAGTTACAAGCCACGTACAGCATAGCTGTCAACACACGGCATAAAGAACACTTATCGCGAATCGGGTCGATGAAAGATGGACTACGCGGACCAGACTTTGTTTAAAAATAACGATGCTGTCATCACAGCAGTGAAAATGTGGGTCACCTCCAAATACATCTGGTGTGAAAACTCATTGAGTACAAATAATAATAATAATAATAATAATAATTGGTGCTTTTGGTACAGTAACTGAAGGATTATTAAAGGGACTGGAGGACTTGGAAGTCGGCGGCCGAGTGGAGACCATCCAAACGACAGCATAATTGAGAACGGCCAGAATACTGTGAAGAGCCCTGGAGACTTGAGAAGACTTGCTGTCACTCAAACTCCAGTGAAAGACTATCAGCTAACGCATATGTGAAAAACTCTAAAGGAGTAAATAATAATAATAAAGGATTACTAAAGGGACTAGAGGACTTGGAAGTTGGCGGACGGGTGGAGACCATCCAAACGACAGCATTATTGAGAACGGCCAGAATACTGAGAAGACTTGCTGTCACTCAGACTCCAGTGAAAAACCATCGGCTAAGGCTGATGTGAAAAGCTCTAATGAGAGAAGAAGAAGAAGAAGAAGAAGAAGAAGAAGAAGAAGAAGAAGAAGAAGAAGAAGAAGAAGAAGAAGAAGAAGAAGAATTGCCGTTCCAGTGGACCACAGAATGAGAATAAAAGAAAGCCAAAAGATAGACAACTACTTGGACCTTGCCAGAGATTTGAAAAAGCTTTGAAACAAGAGGGTGACTGTGATACCAAATTGTAATTGATGCAATTGGAACGGTCCCCAGAGGCTTGGAAAAATGCCTGGAGGAATTGGAAATCAGATGAAGAATCGAACCCATCCAGACTACAACTTGTTGTCAGTCAGAATCCAGAAAAAGATCACCAGCTAACACTAGTGTGAAAAACTCGCCAGAAGTAAAATAATAATAATAATAATAATAATAATAATAATAATAATAATAATAATAATATACTAAAGGGACTGGAGGACTTGGAAGTTGGCGGACGAGTAGAGACCATCCAAACTACAGCATTATTGAGAACGGCCAGAATACTGAGAAGAGTCCTGGAGACTTGAGGAGACTTGCTGTAACTCAAACTCCAGTGAAAGACCATCAGCTAACGCTGATGTGAAAAACTCTAATGAGTAAATAATAATAATTATAATTAAAAGAAAGTGAAAAGAAGGATAAATACCTCGACCTTACTAGGGAACTGAAAAAAACTGTGGAACATGAAAGTGACGTTTATACCAATTATAATTGCTGCTCTTGGTACAGTCGCTAAAGGATTATTAAAGGGACTGGAGGACTTGGAAATAAAAGGACAAGTGGAGACAATCCAAACTACTGCGTTATTGAGATCGGCCAGAATACTGAGAAGAGTCCTGGAGACTTGATGTCACTCAAACTCCAGTGAAAGACCATCAGCTAAAGCTGACATGAAAAGCTCTCGGGGTGTGATAATGATAAACTGAGGAGAGTGCAAGGATATAAGAGATTCTAGCCAACAAATATGAAAACTCAATGAGTAGACATAATACTATAAAATACTGAGGAAAGTGCTGGAGCATGAAGGATTTGTTGTCACTTGATCTCCTGTGGACCTAGGATTAATGGCCATAAAAGTGTGACTTTATATCATCGAGAGTTCTAGATGTGGAGTCTCACTACAGGATACAGTTTAGTGCCATACCCAGGATACCAAACAAAACCAAATTAGTACAAATAATAATACGGAGGAGTGCCAGAGTACTAAATAGACTTGCTGTTACTTCTTCTCCAATGGAAGACACTAAATAAAACTGGTTGGTTGTTTTTACGGCATGTCAACCCTTGATGGGTTATTTTATGCCGATTTAGTTTAGTTTGTTAGTTTAATAGCATATAAACCATTTTGGGTTATTTAATACCAAAGCCATCCTTCTAGAAGAACAGGAGTTCTGATAGCTGAGAAGATAAGAGGGTTCATACCTTTCCCAAAGATATTTGTCTGAAAGTGAACGTAATCATGCGACTGGAGTTCGAACTCGCGAACTACAATCCCGCAGTCCAACGCTTTAACCATTACACCACAAGGATACCCCTAACAATCATATATAGTACAATATTGTACGATCATAATCGTTTTAAACAAGTAATAATAACCTTATCTCAGACAGATCTATTTTGCCCAAAGATGGTATCCTAAATGGTACTACAACTATGATATCCAACAACCGGTCGAGAGTGGACTTGGGAGTAATGGGGCGATTTCACATTCCCAGGAGCTCCAGAACTGGAGCCTAAACATGGGATGGAGTTTTGTATCATACTTAGACTCTAGATAAAGCTGCTGTAAAAATCTAATGAATACAAATAATATGAAATACTGAGAAGAGTGCTGGAGTATTGAAGAGATTTGCTGTCACTTTATCTCCTGTGGAAGCAACCAAATAAAATCGAGGGTTAAAATTTATTGAGTATACATATATATATATATATATATATATATATATATATATATATATATATATATAGCCATAACCTAGCAAAAACGGTACATCATATATTTAAAGAAAAAAGTAATTTCCAGTAGAATTTATAACTGAATGATAATTTTGTTTCGTCTGCATTCGTGCTGAAATTCATTTTCAGATAAACTAAATTCTCAATATAGCGTAGAAAACAATGAAATGCTAATTAGAATCCTTTCCTTTTTCTTAAATAGAAGCATCAGTATCATAAGGAACGGCTGTTACTACGGGAACCTAACGGGTTCGCGGATGGTCCAGTTAATCACTATTTCGACTTCAATTTCTGATATAATTGAGAAAATATCCATGTATGTGAGTGTGTCTGTGTGTCTGCACATCTATAGACAATCTCATTTATTACTATAACCTCCGAAATATTATTGGTCTTGGAAGTTTATGGAAAGGGGGTGGGATTGTTCTTTTTTCTTTAAACGCTTAACTTTTGCACATTAAAAATAACGTTGACTTCGAGTCAGAAATAACGCCTGGATCAAAAAAAAAATTAATTAATTAATAGTCATAATAATAATAAATATGATAATCCTATATAACGTTCCACTATCCTCAGCTAGAAACTATTTTAGGAAATTTTAAAAACAAAACAAAAAAAGTAATTATTTATCAAGATAAATCAGCAAAATATTCCTTTGTGCAAATCAATTTTTTATCGCACACTTGCGCTTAAGATGCAGAGAAACTATGCAAATATCGCGCGCACGTACGTTAAATTAAGGAAGTGGGTAATAAAATTGCAAAAGAAAAAATAGGAGATACTCTAGCATTAATCCTAAATCTATGGGATAAGTCACACACACTCATATATATATATATATATATATATATATATATATATATATATATATATATATATATATATATATATATATATATATATATATATTGTAGCTTGCTATATTTATAAATAAAGAGTGCTGTATATCGTTGATAAAGCCGATATATTTTGTGGAGCCTGATAAACGTAGACGAGAGAGATTGACAGTTGCAAAACACCGTTGACTCTATGTATACTCATATATATATATATATATATATATATATATATATATATATATATATATATATATATATATATATATCAGAGTAGATTATTTAAAAACTGAAAACTTGTCGATCCATACCTGCTTCTCAAAAATACTATACAAAATACAGATTGACTGTAAAATAGAAAACTTTCATATCTTGTTTCCTTTCCCCTTCCAACCGAGAAAAAGCAAGTAATAAAACAATTCCTCACGTACTATGAAGTCTCATTGTTTTGTTGATGGCTATTTATCTATTTTTATTTTCTTTATTTTGGGGTTTATAAATATATTATTTTGAAATAAAATAACAAACTTTTTTTTAAATCATTTTTTAAACTTTTTTGTTTTAAAAATGATACACTAAATTTTTATAAAATATTGTACCTACCTGCGAGTGAAGGTATCCAACCTGCGTATCGACTTAAATAGTATTTACTAAGTCGTGTTGTTAAAGGCTTTATATTGTGTTGCTTTCCACTACTAAGATTTGTTTATTTTCCGGGTGTTCATTCTTTCTCGTCTACACTTTTTTTTTAACTTCTTTGATCGAAGATTTCCTTTTTGTTTACGTTATCTTTTCTTTCTTTCTTTCTTTCTTTCTTTTTTTCTTTCTTCACTTATGTCGTCTTTTATATTGATATATAAATCTTTCGCTGCTATTTCAGTATCATTTCTTTTGGTGAGCGAACTATGAAAACAAAAATAAATGTATATATATATACGTATGTACATATATCATTTATGCTTTGATTAATGTTCTAAAAGTAGGTTCCTCTATATTTAAACGACTATTTCCATGCACAAATTCAAGTTCATAGACCGTTTTGCAATTATTCATTCTCTCTCTCTCTCTCTCTCTCTCTCTCTCTCTCTCTCTCTCTCTCTCTTTCTTCTCTCTCTCAATTATTTAAATATACTTTATATTCACTGCTATTCTTTCCTCTTCTCTTCTCTTTCTAGATAGATAAATAGATAGATAGATCTGGCAATTTAATTCTCTACTAGTTGCGTACTTCAACCTTCGACAACTTTGCTAAAAAGACGAAAGACAACAAAACAACGACGCTACTTTCATTAATCCGTGCCTAACAAAGATGTGTACAATATATATCCTTTTTATGGTGCCACGGTGGACGTTGCCAATTTTATAAGTACATGAGACAACTGACCGTGTTTTGTGTGCAACTCGGCTTCTGTATTTTCGGGAAAGTGTGCATGCGTGAAACCTCCGTACTTGCCTCGCGATGCGTGGGTGTTTGTCTTTAACAAAATTTATGAAAGACCTTGCGATGAGAACTTCATACATTTGTGTGTAGGCGGGTAGATATATGTGCTCACGGGTATGTGCGTACGTATGTGTGTGTATGCATTTGTGCATGCTCGTATGTGTGTGAGCATGCACAACGAAGAAAATATGCACGAAATAAGCGGGAGTGCATTTTATTCACCATAGCATAAAAGTCTATCTATCTATCTATCTATCTATCTCAGTTTGTTTATATCCTTCTATCAAACACGCGGACACTTGGCAGTGGAACCACAGTAATCGAACTAATCTTGATGACCGTTATCATTATGTAGTGAGTTCAATCCCTGCTGAGCGATCTGTAGTTATGACCTTGTGTCAGACTAGACTTTGCATAGCAAATACGTATACCCAAGGACGTACTAATAACGCAGCCATAAAGACTGAACTACAGCTATGGGTAAATAGTAGGACAGACTAGGTTCTTCAGCCTTGGTTAGGCAACTAGTCTAGGAGAAGGAAAACTCTGAATTAAAACCTGTTAAACTCCGCTTAAAAATTGACCTTGTGTCATATCCTGCCCGAGCGGAGGGGTTGGTAAATAGGATAAAGACTGAACTACACTGAACAATCAAACTGGACATACATACATACATACATACATACGCGCACGCGCAAACTCGTACGCAAATAGTATGTTATAGGTGTGAGAGTAACTGTAGCGAATGATTTGTATTCGAGCCCGGCCAAAATACCAGAATTCCTAATGCTGCTTTTCAAGTACGCTACACAATCTTTCTACTTCATCTTCCCACTGAGCCTTATGTCGGACACTGAGATAAGCTGATATGCATGTAAAAAAAAAAACTAATGTTTTTAAAACCTGTAATTATAGATACTTCCGTCATGTGACGTGCATTAACTCGATCCGAAATTTTCACTGTATAATATTTGAGTTTATACAATCAGTTGTTTAAAACAAATAAGCTTTTCGTCATTAGTGTACTATATTATTTTAGTATAATGACGTTCAGTACCAATTTGGTTGATGTTAATAGCATGTCAATTCGTCATGCCTCGAGGTTAGAGAATCGCATTCATTGTATATTTATATTTATATTTTTGTGTAATTGCTTCCGAAGAATTTTTAACACAGTTACATGGTATCAAGTTTTCCTATCTAATACAAATAATTTGCATACTTTTGAATCCTTTTAATGTTCAACAGAAATGATTGCTCGGGCCTTCTTGTGATAGTTTTCATGGACGAGCAAAGGCTGGACGACCAGCTCGAACCTACATACAGCAGCTCTGTTCCGATGCGGGATGTAGTCCTGAAGACCTACCGGAAGCAATGGACGATAGAGAGGGGTGGCGAGAGAGGGTCAGAGATATCCGCACAAATGGAGATGATGATGATGATGATGATGTCTGTGAGTTTCTTATAATGTTCAACAGAAATGTTTTTTCAAGCCTTCTTGTGATAGTTTTGTGAGCCAAGCAATTCCTTTAGGTATAGTGTCTGTGAGTTTCTTATAATGTTCAACAGAAACGTTTTCTCAAGCCTTCTTTTGATAGATCGTCAAGTCTTCCTATCGCCCGTTTTGAACTCTTTAGCCAAGTTTGTAAAGGTTTTTTTTTCTGTCTCCAAAAGCAGCAAATTGTATTCCTTAATCAACTCATTTCTTTGGTAGATTTTGGATGACCAGAACCTCTTTTTCTTGTGGAAGAACCGGTTTTTTGCTAAATGTAAGCCAGTTCTCTTCACAGTTGATGACGAAGTCTGTACGTTTTCATTAATTAAGATATCAAAAGTTCGTTTATACTGCATCCCATTCTGTTTTATTTCTATCATTTTGTTGTTTAATTTTGTATTTTTTGACCATCTAAATTGAGGCCATTTTTTCTTCACCGACATTTTCAATTTAAATCGCAGGTACTTTGTTACTATTAAGTTCTGAAAATATGTTTGGATTCTTTGTTTACTGACATATCAACCTTCGTGGGTAATTTAATACCAAAGCCATCTTTATAGAAAAACAGGGGTAGTACTATTTAACCTATAGCTGGGTAGGGGATAAGGGATTTCATACTTTTCCCCAAGGTAGAGTGTTCGCCAATAGCCCAGGACAAGTCATGGCAAAGACTTAAAAATGGTACTTGATATCACCTTGCTTAACACTCAGCATTATGAGGTACGTATCAAGGGTAGTGGGGCAATCCAGGGGAAGGGGTAGCGCCTTCCTCTACACCTCGGAGTAGTAGCTATTGAAAATGGAGCCTTTGGGTCACCCTCGACTAGGTCACCAAATTTACTTTACTTATTAGTTTACCTTACTTATTAGTCAGGATATGACACAAGGTCAATTTTTTAAGCGGAGTTTAACAGGTTTGAATTCAGAGTTTTCCTTCTCCTAGACTAGTTGCCTCACCAAGGCTGAAGAACCTAGTCTGTCCTACTATTTACCCATAGCTGGAGGAAGAATAATTGGATTCATACCTTTCCCAAGAGTATTAGTGCTATGTGAAATGCAATCAGTCTCGTCCAGGATTTTATTAACTTTTGGTAATCATCAAACACTGTAACACCGCCGCCTATCGGCTGAGGGTAGAGAATTCGCCGACTGCACCTTTGCAAAATGGTAAAACACCCTCACAATGAGGATACCTGCTGCCCTGGGTGGCAACCCATAATACTTGAAAATGGGATCCTGGTAGCCGAGCAGTCTGTGACTCGACAACTGCAGTGATTACATGACTTCCAACACTCCCTTTTGGCCCTTACTAAACAAAATGGGTAGATGAGAGGCCCCATCTAATTAATCAGCTGGTCATGTTAAACTCTAGTACCTAAATGATTGTCCTAATTGTATTCTTCAATCTGCTCTCATGGTAAACGAGTGCTCTCCCCTATTTTATTTTAAAGGTGCAAAGTGAGGCCTTAAAAGCATTTAGCAAATAGAATTATTAGTGTTAGATAGCAATAATTGAAACCATTTAACCGTTTGCAAACAAATGAATTCTAACTCGTTTAAAACTAAAGTTACCTACAAACAATTCGTTTACAAATTATATATATATATATATATCATCATCATCATGTCGTGCCGCTAGCATGGATATCCCTGACCCTTTCTCGCTACTTCTCCCTATCGTTCATCGCTTCTGGCAGGTCTTCAGGGCTACATCCCGTATCCTCACATAGCTGCTGTATGTATATTCGAGCTAGTCGTCCTGCTTTTGCTCGGCCATATGTGGGGGTCCATAGGAGTATATCACTTATGAGCTCGCCCCTGCATGTCTGGTTTGTCTAACTTGGATAGTTTTCGTGATGCGAGGCAGGTGGCCGTATAGTTGGTGCTTTGTGTGGTGTTGCCGCCAGGACTTGTTTAATATTGCTCGCAACATTCTGGTGTAATTGCCGTCTAGCTTCTTCTCTAGCCGTTTTGTTAGCGTCCAAGTGGTGCATCTATTCAACAGTATCGACACGACCGCTGCCGGGAAGAAACTGCGTTTCATTTTATCGGTCAGGTCTGACTTCCATATGATCGATAGCTTATCGATAGCTGTCCATGCCTTCGTTAGCCGCGTGTCGATGTCTTTTTCGGTTTATGAGACACTGCTTCCTAGGTAGGTGAATATGTCCACCAGTTTCAGAGAGGTTCCCTCTAGTGTGGAAATGTCACCTGTCTGATTAAAGCACATATATTCAGTTTTGTATGCATTGACATGGAGGCCAATACCTGGTGCGGCTCGTTCCAAACTATGCAGTAGTGTTTCGGCGTGTTTGGGTGTATTTGCCAGTATCGCTCTGTCATCGGCGTAGTCGGCGTCGGTAATTGTTTTTGCGGGGTACCTTCTGCTTCGTTTCTTTGTCAGCTCGAAGCCGTTTTCTCTGATTTTATCAATCGACGTTCTAAGCACGTAGTCTAGACAGATGATAAAGAGGTATGGGGCTAGCGTGTCCCCTTGTAGTACTCCTGCTACAATGTCGAAGTATTCTGTGTCTCCATCCGGTGAACGTACTTTCACTTTGGTGTTTCTATAGAGAATTGTTATTGCTGCTACAGTTTCTTTTTGTATGCCGTATGCTAGTAGGATTTGTTCCATCTTCCTTCTGTGAATGGAATTGAAGGCCTTGGTAAAGTCGACAAATAGTAATGTCGCTTGTAGGTTTTTTGCCCGTACACCTTCAAGGATTCTACGGATGGTCAATATTTGTGAGGTCGTGGATCTATTTCTTCAGAAGCCATTTTGGTTTCTCCAAAGGCTGTTGTCGATTTTGGGTTCTATGCGGTTTTGTAGTAGGGCATTGTAAATTTTGGCTGCTATGGATGTAAGTGTTATACCTCGGTAGTTCTTGACTAACCCGAGGTCATCCTATTTAGGGAAGGGGAGGATGCATCCCTTCATCCATCTAATATATATATATATATAATTTGTAAATGATTTGTTCGTAGGTAACTTTATATATATATATATATATATATATGATTGCTTCAAAACAACCATATTTATTGATCATATATGATCAATAAATATAGTCTTTTTAAAGCGATTATGAAATTCTGTACCACAAATAAAATCTTCAAATATTTTAAGACTTGGTAGAAGTCTGATTTAATCCGCAGATTAAATTCTTTATTGCATATCAAAAGTAAATTTAGAACTGCTCAGGCAAATAAGACTTTACTCAATTCGTGCTTGAACAACAAAATTCATCCCCCACCCCTTTATCTCCTTTAAATTAAAATTAAGTTAAAAGGGTTAAATTATACCCTGAACAAAAAAGTAGAAAATTCTTTTATTAAAAATTTTCTATTGAAACGTTTTGATGATCTTATAAGCTTGAATAAGAAATTTCTAAAATTATGGAGGGATTCTCTATGTGCAATCTCTTTCTTTGACAAAATACGATTTGTTGGTTATGTTACACTTATTCATGAATATAACCTCTCAAGACTTTCTCCTATATATTATAAGTTGCAATATCTAATTTATTAGAAATTTAGTTGTTCTGCAAATCCCAATATTAATCAGAACTTTCTTAATTTTTCTACCTATCAACTGTCAACGTAAGAACTTTCTATTCTACCATATAGATTAGAGTGCTGTATTCCTCTTTTTGATCCTATTAAATATATATATATATATATATATAGTACAGGATTTTTAAAAGCATCAAAAAGAGGAATACAGCGGTCTAATCCATATGATATATATATATATATATATATATATATAATGAGTGTGTGTGTGTGTGTGTGTGTGTGTGTGTGTGTGTGTGTGTGTGTGTGTGTGTGTGTGTGTGTGTGCAGGATATGTCATTTAATAACCTACAAGGATTGATATGCCATTAAACCAAATAATCAAACCAGACCGAAACTTAGTAACCAAAAATATGAATACATAGCAATCTAAAAAATAAGTTTGTCCCTTATAAATGATGGGCAGGATGCAGCACAAAGTCAGTTTTTAAGAGAAGTACAACTGGTTTGGATTCAAACTATTCTTTATATTAGAACGGTTGCCATACCAAGGTTAATCAACTCAGTATTCTATACTATTTACTATTTCAAGTCCACTCCTTTATATATTTTATTGATAATTCGAACTCTGTATGTGTGACAAAACTCAGCTTGTCAAATGCAGAAAAACGGAAAGCTGAATTTTTTTGGATCTGGTATTCCTGCATTAATAAAACCTAGTAGTATCACAATACATTTTGGGGACATCCTGGGTTAATGGCAATGATGTTTTAGCCCCGAAACCACAGCTGACTCCAGAGTAATTATCTGATGAAGGCTTTATTAGTGATGCTGCTGCTGTTGTCATTCTAGTAGCAGTTTTATTCATTCAGTGGGGATCATTTCATTTATCTCACGTCGTTTTCGTAATTTGAGGAGAAAAACAGAAATATATCAAGAGGTTACCAGATCAGGCAGAAGCTGCATGTGAATGGATCTAATATTTCCGCACTGTGACGTAAAACCAACAAATCCTAGTGGTATGGTAAAATATTGCTGAGCTGCCCTGGGTTAGTGGTAATGATACTTTGACCCCTAAACCATGCTTAACCCCGGCGTCATCATCTTTATTGGTGACACTGCTGTTGTTGCCTTTGCAGTAGCAAATGTATGAATTTATATAGACAATTTTATTTGCGCATAGAGACGTGTTCTTTTTTTCTTAGCTTCTTTTTTCTTTTCTTCTTTTCTACTCCAGTAAATCGAATGGAGGCACTTGTGATGAAGCGGTTACCATCGTAGCAAAGGGACACGGCGACACGAGTTCAAATCCTGGACAAGGTCGATTCCATTTCATTTAACACTTAAACCTTTGGGAAAGTTTTGAATCCAATTATTCTCCCACCAGCTATGAGTAAATAGTCGGGCAGATTGGGTTCTATAGCCTTGATTAGGCAACTAGTCTAGGAGAAGGAAAACTCTGAACTCAAACCTGCTATACTCCGCTTAAAAACTGACTTTGTGTCACATCCTACTCGTGCGGAGGGTTGGTAAATGAACGGCTTTTAAAGATAATTTTTCACCACCAAAACAGGAGGTCGTTCATTATACGAGATGAATTCTTGAAATATCGAAGCTTACCTTGTTCCTATGCCGAACCTTTCTGTAAATTCCATCCAAAGAATCCCCGCATAGCCTATACCATAGCAAAGGTTGTTAGTTAAGATGATAAAGTTTTTACTTCACATTGCATACTGTTTATAAAACTTATGCATATAACACCTATAAATAGATATAAATAGTGAAAAAAGTTACCTAAAAATTTTCTCATTTTAAATAAAGCTTTTGTTTGAGCGTTAGCAAAGGTATGCAGAAGCATAGTGAATTAGACTAGATTTGTTTAGAACATTCGAAACAATGTAGAGTGATTTTATTTATAAAAAAACATAAATAATGATTCCCAAACATGCTTAATCAGTTACATACATAATAATTATGCTATTATCTATCAGAGGTGTGGTTTTAGTGTGTTTGAAATATCGAAGTAAACACGATGAGCTACATCAAGGTCTAGACTACAATGTTCATTTACGGTATTGTGTTGATTTTGATTGTATTATAGTTGTTTTAAAAGTATAAATGTTCAAGTATTTTCTCTTGATATTATTGGATGTTGAGGAAATATTTTTGTATGCTAGCATGGCCAAAAGTTAGGGGTCGTTTATTAAGTTGTTCATAACTCAAGTATATATAGCTTTAGTCCGAGTCCTAGATTTCTGTCCATGGGTCAGACAGATAAATATTAAACATGTTTGTAAAAGAATACGATAATTTCGTGGATTAATATTCAATTCAATAGATATGGCATTTCTCTGTAATGATTAAATCCCCATACTACCAGATTAAAGCATACAATATGCACTTTACATCCAACCCGACGAATGCATAAATATGCACTTTCCTTGGGGAAAAGTTCGTACCCGATACCAGCAACAGTTTTGTTTGGTTTATTTGTTTAATTACATATCAACTCCTTATGGGTTATTTGATGCCGAAACTTGATTCCTTTGTCAATGTTTGATTGTAATCATCACGGTATTTTCAGTGGTAAATTGTATTTTTTTAAATTCCCTTTATTTATCTATAATCATTTGTTTGCTCACTAACATGATATCAGATATTATCTAATACAAATAATTTGCACACACTTCTACAGTTTCAAGTGTTCCTATCAAATTCTAAAATGATCTATTAACCCAAAGTTATTTCAAATCAATATTTGATGTGGCCGCTTTTAGTTCTTACTACTACGACAACTATTTATACTACAACAACTACCCTTGGTGAAAAATTATGGAATTAGCACTCTTAGAAGATGTTCGTTTAGTTTGTTTGGTTTTTGTTTTGCTTTGTTTTTTGTTGTTTTGTTTTTTGTTTAGCAGTAAGTGAACTAATGACAGATAAGATGCAAAACATTTTATTTAATAACTTAACATTATTGCCTCATAAAAAATCCCTTCAACAAACTAGATTAAATTATGCAAATTAATGGTATGATTTTTTTCCAAGCCAAGCAAAGAAAAATATCACAAGAAAACCCAATAGCGAAAAAATTATCAAATTCGTTTGCAGTAAGTAGGAATTAATACTAAGTTGCCCCTCCACGATATTTTATGACAATCTTAATTCTTTCAAACATGGTTTTCACTGACTTAGAGCCTATATGATAATACTGCTTTAACTTCCCGAATATCGTTTAAAGATGGGTTGGTTGGTGTCTTTACTGGTATATCAATTTTCTTGGGTTATTTAATGCCAAAGTCATCCTCGAAGAACAGTAATGATTTTTAACTTTTTAACTCATAACTAAGAGGGATATCTTTCCCAGGGGTATAAGTCCCAAGGTGAAACGTAATAGCGCGACTGGAGTTCGAACTCGCTTCCAACGATGTCGTAGTCCAGAACGTTAGCCACTACGCCACGGGGACTCACCGTCCTTGATAGATAGGTGTAATTGCAATGAAATTTCGGTCTTGAACGGTTCCTTGGAACTGTGGAGCTGTTGGCTGGTTTCCTACCCGTTAACAAACCAGATATAGTAGTCCTTGGGATTCGGATCAGGAGAGCTTGGAGATCACTTGCTGACGGTAATATGAACGTGAATATTCATGAACTGATACTTCTAGGTTACGTGAGACCTGCGGGAGAATACAGAGTCCTGTTGGAATCAATACGGTGCGCTACACATCTGATAGTAGACCCGATCATTATGAGACGGTTGGTGATGTCTATCGTCAATTTGCTGGGAAATGTATTTATCCAACCCCTCCGCACGGGCAGGATGCGACACGAGGTCAGTTTTTAGGTGCAGTTTAACAGATTTTATTTCAGAGTTTACCTTCTCCTAGACTGGTTGCCGAACCAAGGCTAAAAAACCCAATCTGCCCTACTATCTACCCACAGCTGGAGGGAGGATAATTGGATTCATACTTTTCCCAAGAGTATTAGTGCTATGTGAAAGACAATCAGCATATGGGCAGCAATTCTTCGTTAATGCATGTTTAGTTAAAAAGAACAAACAAGGAAGAGTCTAGAACTTTAATTTTTTTTGCATCCAAACAAGAGAACGTAACAACGGATTGAATGAATGTATGTATTTACCGAACTCCTCCACCATGAATAGTGTGGGACATGTTTTA